>OW029929.1:16663549-17263549 GCA_932305915.1 Agriopis marginaria | reverse complement strand
TTATCGACGGGTGCTGCGTTCATTAAAGTTTCCCAGGTGCGGGAATTTTTTTTTTGTAATCGTATATTGCAGCGTATGTGGTGCACTAAGGGCATTAGCGAGATTGAAAGAAGGTAAGAATTAAATTAACAGCATCTTTTCTCAAGCCTCGAGCCATTTAATTGCTCTATCAAGGAAAGAGGTAAAAGAAATAGAAACGTCTCTAAGGCCACGTACACAGGAAGCGGCGGGCGTTAAGAAAATCGTCACGTTTGGACGCGGCCTTATCCTTATAGTTCATTAAGGATCTGTTTTGTCAAGGGTAGTGAGAATCAGTTTTTGTTGACATTAATTAGCGGGAAAATTGCAAAAATCAAAATCAGATGAGAAAAAAAAATGATATTTTTTTTCAGTTTTTCGCATCTTCCGGAATTTTACTACCGTTTTCATAATATTACCTACTAGCGTTCCGCCCCAGCTTCGCACGGGTATAAATTATAGCCTATGTCACCCGGGGATAGTGTAGCTTCCCGTCAGTGAAAGAATTTTTCAAATCGGTTCAGTAGTTTCGGAGCCTATTCAATGCAAACAAACAAACAAACAATCAATTAATCTTTCGTCTTTATAATATTAGTATAGATTTAACAGAATTAATTGAGATCGTAGAAAGTAGTAATAAACAATATAGAAATATGTCTGTCAAAAATATATCTATACCTGATGCGCCCCGCGGTTTCACCCGCGTAGTGATTAAAAATGGTGATGATGAGGATGAAAAGTAGCCTATGTAATTTTTTGGCTCTTGAACAATACCCATGCAAAAAATCAGGTCGATCCGTTGTTTCGTTGCAGCGTGAAAGAGGAACAAATATCCATACATACAAATAATACACATACAATACTTTCGCGTTTATAATATTAGATTAGATTAGATTTTATTGCTTCCATAAAGTACAAGGTGGTCAAAAACATGAAAATTTAATTAGTACATAGTTTCATGGACCCTGTCGGGCACAGCACAGTAGGAGTGAGGAGGACGGTTATATTTATTATAATTTTAATATCTATTCAATTATTAACATCTTTCCCTATTTGTTTATATTATTATTTAATTATTATTTAAAGTCAACTTATAAATTTATTATTACTTAATTTATTATATATGTATTAAGTCAT
Organism: Agriopis marginaria; assembly: GCA_932305915.1. Classification (NCBI taxonomy): domain Eukaryota; kingdom Metazoa; phylum Arthropoda; class Insecta; order Lepidoptera; family Geometridae; genus Agriopis; species Agriopis marginaria. The sequence continues at coordinate 17,262,394 of OW029929.1, read as the reverse complement.
AGTTATATTGGATTATTATTTAAGTTTCAGTAATTTGTAAACTATTTTCGCTCAAATATTCAGCAATAGAATAATAGGCTTTTCCGGCCAAAAACTGCTTTTATTTATGTACAAAGGTAACGTCATTTTCAAAATGTTTTAAATCGTCCGATAGCTTGTTATATATATGTATAGCCATAACTAATGTACCAGACTAATGTATTTGTAGGAAGTATGATTTTCATAGCTCAATTATATCGTCGCAAGAAAGGCAGAATTACTGAAGCGCCAAAATAGGCATATTGAGTTATATAGATATTCGGAATCGGCGTTTTTTTCTGCGTCGATCAGTCTGGGTCCCATTGCGATACGAGCACTATTTTGGCGTTTCAGTAAAAGGAAAAAAGGGGTTTTTTCATCAACCAGAGTCCTTAAACGACACTTTTTTGGCATTTTATTCGTGCCTGTCACCTAAGTAATTTTGTTTTCCTGCAATAAATTACAAGTAAATTTTATGTAAATTTGGCTTCCGGAAATTTAAAAGCTAATATTTTAGAGTTATAAGTAATTTTGACTATAAATATTTGAATCAAATGGTGGTTAAGAAATTTTGCTTTACTGTAAATTGAAGTCATTTTTACTTAAGCGCCACTATATCACAAACCAGCAGTCCGTTAATTATGGTTTGTACTTCTGGACATAGAAAATGACAAATTAATAAAAGTTTACCTTGACGTCATCGAAATTCTTGTGCTGGGAAAAAAATTATGAATTAAAAACGAAAAAAAAAAACTTAAAACGGCTTTTTCTCGAAATGGTCATTTGGAGCTTCAGTAAATTTGCCTTTCCTGCGACGATATATTTCGAAAAATAAATAGCATTCTGTTTAGCCGTTTGGGAGCTACGATGCCACAGACAGATACACAAGTTAAACTCCTAACACGCCTCTGTTTACGTCGGAGGCTAAAAAGTAGGGTTTAGTTTACTTTGTAAAATGAAATTTTACGACAGCAATTCTTTTTGTACAGTACAAATGTTTGCACGATTTCGATAAATCAGGGGTAAAGCTTAACGATTCGAAACAAACCCTGAAAGCGAACAAAAAATATTAAGGTTAAAACATGGTAAAGCTCTTTATTGGGTAAGCTTTTCAGGTAAAATGTTAGTCGCCATCTGCACGGGTGATCATTATTATTTGCGATATTCAAGCATAATTATTAAAATATATTTTATTTAATCTACCTCGAGTTTTATGGTTGAAACTGACGAGGTTTTCAGACATTTTATTTATATTACACGGGAATTAACTGTTGGCCTTTTGGAAAAACTCAGAGTCACACAGCGGGCAATGGAAAGAGCTATGCTCGGAGTTTCTTTGCGCAATAAAATCCGAAACGTGGATATTCGCCAAAGAACCAGAGTCACCGACATAGCTGTTAAAATTTGCAAGTTGAAGTGGCAATGGACAGGCCACATCGCTCGAAAAACCGATAACCGATGGGGAAGAAAGGTTCTTGAGTGGAGACCACGAACCGGAAGACGCAGCGTAGGTAGGCCTCCCACTAGATGGACCGACGACATAGTGAGAGTCGCTGGCATTCAGTGGATGCAAAAGGCAGGCTGTCGTTCAGTGTGGAGGCTGAAGGGGGAGGCCTATGTTCAGCAGTGGACGTCTTCTGGCTGATGATGATGATGATGACAAGGGAATTACTCACGTAAGATTAAGCTGGTCACTCCGACTATAGTTTCAACCGCATTAGGCTGTCTTTTTCAATGTGAATGCGCGCGCGCGGCTGCGTTTCGCTTTGCACTACTACGAGTATTTGTAGTGCGCAAATTTTACTAGAATTCAGATTGACGGTCAATGTTTCCAGTGAAGTTACTGGGCATAAATATATTTAAAATGCAGTTATTGTAATTTTTCAGGGTGTCGAGCGCAGTGCATTGCCGCAGGGTTTTGAACTGTTCAACTTTTAAATTCTGGATAGATAGTACTGAACTGTTAAGGGCAAACATGATGCTTACCATTACGTGAGCGACTGCTTGTCTCGTCACTCAGTGACATATAAAATAAAGCACATTGCATCCTGCGCATGGATTTCGCTCTGCGAACAGATGGACGTACAAAACTGAGAGATTCTTATTCGATTTTGCGTATTCACTTCTCCAACGTATCCATATAATAGTACATTTTAGCACTTGTTACAAGCTGACAATTGAAATTAAGGAAACCCTTGTTTGCTTAAAAACTTCCTAACTTTCCTATGTTTCTTATTATATTTTCAACTTGATAGAAATAAACCTGACCACAAAAACTAAACAAAAGTTGCATGTTTCACCTTCCTTTAACCGACATCTCAAGTTGATTACCTTCTAGAGACTAAAGTTCCTTTTTTATTATAATTAGGCTTGTTTTTGACCGCCAAATCGCCTGATGTAAAGCGACGACGCGGTCTACGGTGAAGCACGCTTGCCTAGAAGACACCGATTTACTCGTGATTTGAAGACACAGAAATACGTAATAGATTTTGTTTCAGTCATATTTTAGAGCATCCAGACTCAGAGCGTGAACCTGTTCTCGTTCTTCTGGGGGTACGTAGTGCTGCAAATTCCTCCAGGGAGGAGGGGGGGATGGATGGCAGCGCGGTGCGGACGTTGTTATTATGTTTTCAAGGTTGTTTGAGTAGATTCATTCAGGAAAATGTTGTCTACAATATATTTTTTTAAATCAGATTAATAATAATGATTGGGTACTTCAGAAATAAATAAAACAAAATAGATTAATGGCCGAATTTGCGCGAGGTGCGAAACATATTCTATCTTTCCTCTTACCTTCTGGGATTCCCACGTAACATTGATTGATACCAATTTTCCTCATCCATTGTTACCTAGTTCTAAAACTAATCACCTGATTTAAAAGTCCACGTTTTGCTGTGTCAGCGATATTCAAAGGACCTTACGAATAATCTTAACGTGGACTCGAATTAGCGCTAGGTCAACAGGTTAGGAAGTTTAATTAAATTTAGGCGCAATGATGTTAGTCGCCATATACACCATCATCATCATCATCATCAGCCAGAAGACGTCCACTGCTGAACATAGGCCTCCCCCTTTAACCTCCACACTGAACGACAGCCTGCCTTTTGCATCCACTGGATGCCAGCGACTGTCACTATGTCGTCGGTCCATCTAGTGGGAGGCCTACCTACGCTGCGTCTTCCGGTTCGTGGTCTCCACTCAAGAACCTTTCTTCCCCATCGGTTATCGGTTCTTCGAGCGATGTGGCCTGCCCATTGCCACTTCAACTTGCAAATTTTAACAGCTATGTCGGTGACTCTGGTTCTTTGGCGAATATCCACGTTTCGGATTTTATCGCGCAAAGAAACTCCGAGCATAGCTCTCTCCATTGCCCCCTGAGTTTTTCCAAAAGGCCAACAGTTAAGGACCACGTCTCAGTACCATATGTCATCACTGGCAACACACACTGGTCAAATACCTTCGTCTTGAGGCACTGTGGTATCTTGGACGAGAAGATGTCACGCAATTTCCCGAACGCTGCCCATCCGAGTTGGATTCTTCGGGCTTCGGGCAGATAGCCATATACACGGATGATCATTATTATGGGCGATGTTCAAGCATAGTTATTTTCCACGCTGTCATTCTATGAGTAGCAGTAGTGTGCAAACTTTACTGTGTTTCAGTTCGAAGTGTAATGTTACCAGTGTAATTACTGTGCAAAGGAGGCGTCCATTAATTACGCAAAGTGATTTTGGCGATTTTTCAACCATTGACGGAGAAAACGGTCATTGACACTCAACAAATTGTATGGAACATTAATATTATTGGCCCACTTGGAAAACCCTGAACCGACTTCGGTCCCAAGCGGGCCGAAGTCGGGATAATATGGCAAAGTGGAGTTATATAAAGGACTCTGACATCGAATGTCTTTGTGGTGTGAACCCTCAAACAATGACACACTTGATGGAGTGTGCAGCGTGTCCTACAACTTGCACACTAGACGACCTGAATGAAGCCACGGAGAGTGCCATTGGGGTGGCAAAGTTCTGGTTTAGAAACTTTAACCGAAAATAAAATTATAATTTACGGAACATCGACTTGAAAGAAGAAAAATTGTGATTATTTTTTCGCGATTTCCGGTTTTGTTCCATAGTAAAAGTTGTTCATAGTGATGAGTACAATGACCTTTCGGTATATTACAGTCTAAATGCGTAACCCTGTACATATCAATGTTAACAACAAACATCAAAATATTATATGGCCAACTCAAATTTTATGTATTGCATAGTCTAGCTAGATAAACTCTTTATGGCAATTCTTAGTAATATTATAAAAGCGAAAGTAACTCTGCCTCTGTCTGGATGTTTGTTCGCTTTTCACGACTAAACCGCTAAGCCGATCTTAACGAATTTTTGCAGGATGATAGTGTACATCATATGAACGGACATAGGGTACTTATTCTCCCAGAAAATGCGGGAAAATTGGAAAATACCGAGTAGCAACGCGGGATTCAGCTAGTAACACTATAAGTCGCAGCCGTGCGCGTGCATTCACCTTGAAAAAGACCACCTAATGCGGTTGAAACTATAGTCGGAGTGACCAACTTAATCTTACGTGAGTAATTCCCGTGTAATATAAATAAAATGTGTGAAAACCACGTCAGTTTCTATAATAAAACTATATGTACTCGTAGACACAGAACACCGGAACAGTGCGGGAAAGCTGTCAACTTGCAGGCACAGTCCCGGGGCGCAGCTAGTGAACAAGTAAACTCGGGCTTTATTAAATTACTGCGCTTTGTGATATAAGATAAAGCCACCGCAGATATCTTCTCTAATCCGTTCCTTAACAGGGTTGTCACACATCACATCATCAGCCATTAAATGTCCACTGCTGAACAAGGCCTCCCTCTTAGAGAGGGGTGTTGCCATAATCCCCACGCTTGGCAGGCGGCTTGGAGATCGCAGTACTTTCACCGTGTACTAACAGGATGCTTCTGCCCATCCTCCGGTGGTTCTGGTCGCAGTTTTAGGACATACCCGGGTCCTCATGGATAGACATAACAGGGTTGTCACCTCGCCTTAATTATAGGTGTAACAATGTAAATATTGCCTCGCTGCGTCCAAAGTTTTTGGTTTTAATACATGAAAACTTCAGATTCCTTGAGAAATCGCTTTTTTATTGACCGAAGTGAGGTCTAAGTTACAGTGGGACAAATCGGCGTTTAAGGTGGTACGTTTCACGTATGGCGGGAAATTTAAATTTCAAACAGATTTCTTGTAGCTAGTTTTTTTTTATAATGGGCTTGCGTTTGACCTCCAGCTCGCCTGATGTAAAGCGATGATGCGGTCTACGGTGAAGCACACATGCCTAGAAGAAACCGATTCAATCGTGATTTGAAAACACTCAGATTGTAACTATCGGGGAACACCCATTCAGGCAGTGCATTCCACAAGCTAGTTTGCATAATAAAAGTGGAATCAAAGCGCTTCGTACGGGCTATGTTCTCTTTGTGGCGCGTCCACTCAATGAAGCGCCCTTGCATGTATATTATCCGCCACGTGGCAGCCCTACAGTTCCTTCATTTGGAGCAGAGATCACATTGTTTTCCGTCGTCTAATGAATTTGTTGAACGCTCGCGAATCGAAGCCCCGAGGGAGTGTGGGGAGATAATTACTCACACAGTTTGAACAACGATATAAAAGGAGACTCATATGGAAAAAGATTTTATTATGAAGTTTCGTTTATAATTGAGAAGGAGCAAATCGTTCCTGTACCGATAACCGATGGGGAAGAAAGGTTCTGGAGTGGAGACCACGAACCGGAAGACGCAGCGTAGGCAGGCCTCCCACTAGATGGACCGACGACATTGTGAGAGTCGCGGGCATCCAGTGGATGCAAAAGGCAGGCTGTCGTTCAGTGTGGAGGTTAAAGGGGGAGGCCTATGTTCAGCAGTGGACGTCTTCTGGCTGATGATGATGATGATGATGAAATCGTTCCTGTAACGGCCGTTGTCGACTGACAAGTAGGGCTCCGCCTCACATGAGAGCATGGGGTTTATAGAAAAAAAAAATTACTAGGCTATTAAATCGATGCGGGAGACCTATGTCCAGCAGTGGACGTCCTATGGCTGAAATTATTATGATGATGGTTAAAATAAGCTGCTAAATAAATAATTCCTCTGCAAAACTAACATTTACAAAACCATAAACATTTATCTTGAATGTGGTTCAACGAAAAATTTAATCGCCAAAAGTGGAGAGTTAATTGCCGCTGTAGGTACATACTTAGCTATTTCATTCTGGCAAGTTTAACGGAGCATCGTACTCCAAACCGCGTTGTTTATTATCCTTTTTTTGTGGTATTTTGTGACCACTAGTGGGTAAAATAGCTGAAAGTAATGCGTGGAGTAAATTTTTTTTTTTTTTTTTTTTAATAAATATTAGGCTTGCGCTTGACCGCCAACTCGCCTGATGTTAACGATGATGCGGTCTACGGAGCACGCTTGCCTAGAAGAAACCGATTCACTCGTGATTTGAAGACACCCAGATTGTATCTATCGGGGAACACCCATTCAGGCAGCGCATTCCACAGACTAGCAGTTCGCACATTAAAAGTGGAATCAAAGCGCTTCGTTCGGGTTTTCGGAATACCAACCATAAAGCGGTGTCGATTTTTTGTGCTCGCTATGGCAGTCCGATAGAAAAATGGGCAGGAGGGAATTAGACCATGAAGATCAGATGCACACTCTCCGAAATGTATTCGATAAAAGATCGATAGACTAAAATAAAATAAACTAAATGGTTATTTTTAGGGCTTTGTACCTTAAAAGGAGAAGGGAGCTCTTATAGGATCGCTTCGTTGTCCATCTGTCCGTCTGTCTGACAAGATACAAAAGAATCAAAATAATGATCATAGGTGTAGGTATAACGTTGAACAAGTTAATCTGGTGTTACCTAAAGACGGTTCCAAGAAAGAGCCCTATGTGAAATTACCGCAACACACCATTACTCACTTGGAAAGCTTGTTTGAAAGTGCCTGGTGTAATTTTTTCAAAAGTCGCACGAATGCGCATGATATGTGTGCAGTCTACCTTTTTAAGGATTAATAACATTCAAGAGTCTCTGAATCTCTAAATCTTGCTCATAAAGTTTGTATGATTTTAACTATATTGTATATAACTTATCGATAAAACTATTGCTACTAAAAATGAAATATTTATAATACAAAGAAATTAATTTTCATTTTCATTACTCATCCTCGGAAAATAGGTCTGAAGTTGTTGAGGAGCGGGTTGAAAGTAATACATTCCAGCCCTAGGGAGAATCACTTTCAACTGACAGTGACAGTTGACAACTGACAGAAATTCAAATTATAATAAAACTAGTTCTATTTTCACATTTGTATTGAACCATGTTCCTAATTTTTTTCTCCTTAGAGGTTTTGGTCTCCCATTTTTCGTGCATTTGCCAGTGTAAGGATATTCCAAAAAAAAAAATTGGCGAGAATCCGATCTTCATTGTCGAGTTTTGTTCTGCTATACTTCCGTAAAGCAGATTTGTATTAATACAATGAGTTCATCTGATACCTATATGGATTCAACGCCTGATTTCATAAGAGAAGAGGCTAAAGCAGTAGTGGAAAATAAATTTCACACCAAAAATTTTGAATTATGTAAAATAAAATTGACTCATAATATTTTCTTTGGCCAGTTCATGTTTTTATTTTTAGTTTCCTTGTATTCGTAATGAAAAGCACAGTGTTTACCTCGGGGTTAAATATTATTAGTCTTTAGTCCCTCGAACGATTCGAAACCCATTCTCAGTACTAAATAACTTACTTTCACCCCTAGGGTAACAATGTACTATTAATTTTAGATTATAGTAATGCCAAACTAAGAAGTCACTCCTGATATAAGCACACTTATGAAGTTCCATAATTTATTGACAAGCAACCATAGCTAAAATAAAACCATATTTTATGGACGCTGTTTTTTTCTTTACAATTGTCAAGCTACCGATGGCCGATGGAGCCGAATGGCTTTGGAATGGAGACCACGGACTGGTAAGCGCAGCGTAGGACGTCCACCCACAAGATAGACAGCAACCTAAAAGAGACCGCAGGGAAACGCTGGATGCAGGCCGCTTCCAACCGGCCCTTTTGGAGATCGATGGGGGAGGCCTATGTCCAGCAGTGGACGTCCTATGGCTGAAATGATGATGATGAGTCAAGCTACGTTCTCTTTAGTTCCGATATTTTTATCGAGTCCACAGATTATTTAGTTTTGTTTTGACGTCCCTGCCGAAAGTATAAACTACCCACGCTCTTATAACTATATGATAACTTTATCGATATTACAGTTATGTCGTATCCCATCACTTTCAGCAAACGTCATAAGTGACATGGTAACTTGGTTTTACTTTGCAATACTTCTTTTGAGACTTTATTAAATACTGGCGGTTCGCCTCAGCTTCACACGGGTATAGATTATAGCCTATGTCACCCGGTGATAGTGTACTTTCCCGTCAGTGAAATAATTTTTCAAATCGGTTCAGTAGTTTCGGAGTCTATTTAATGCAAACAAACAAACAAACAATCAAATCTTTCCTCTTTATAATATTAGTATAGACTAATCCTTACTAATATTATAAAAGCGAATGTAACTCTGTCTCTCTGTTTGGATGTTTGTTCGCTTTTCATGACTAAGCCGCTAAGCCGATCTTAACGAATTTTGGCAGGATGATAGTGTATATCATATGGACGGACATAGGGTACTTCATCATCATCATCATTATCAGCCAGAAGACGTCCACTGCACGACAGCCTGCCTTTTGCATCCACTGGATGCCCGCGACTCTTACAATGTCGTCGGTCCATCTAGTGGGAGGCCTCCCTACGCTGCGTCTTCCGGTTCGTGTTCTCCTCTCCAGAACCTTTCTTCCCCATCGGTTATCGGTTCTTCGAGCGATGTGGTCTGCCCATTGCCACTTCAACTTGCAAATTTTAACAGCTATGTCGGTGACTCTGGTTCTTTGGTGAATATCCACGTTTCGGATTTTATCGCGCAAGAAACTCCGTGCATAGGGTACTTATTCTCCCAGAAAATGCTGGAAAATTGGAAATCGCGGGTAGCACAGGATTCAGCTAGTATAATTTTCAAAAAAAAATGCGTATCCAAGAACATTTATGTCACGCACGGTTCTACCGATAAAGTTGAAATACGATCAATTTGTTCCCAACCATATTGTCTAGGTACAAAAAGGTCGAGAGAATTTATTGGTCATTTGATACATAGCCCTTGTTTTGAAAAAGGATTTTTAATTAAAATCCTATTTTAGATTAGAAAACTCACAAATATTAGGTTTCGTTTAAAAATTCTAACAACGTTGATCAAATATTCAACGTAATTTGTTTGTAGAAAATATAGTTGTTTTTGAATTTGAAATCTCGTTAGTTTTACGGTTATTGGACGTAAAACATTCAAATGAATTTGATAAATATGTTGTGAGGTAGCGTCTATATGGCTCAGGTATAAGGTACCTACCTGTCAATATTAGTTATCAATATAACCTGTTAGTCTATGAATATAACCCAATATAAATTATACTCAATATTATCATAGAGTTAATAGGTTAGAATTCCTTAATGATAAATATGTTTTGATATGTAACGTAGACTAAATAATTGACATAAAATCGAGACTAGATACTAGGAAAAAATAAAATAAAAATGATAACTTATCATCATAGTCAGCCGTTTAACAGTCCACTGCTGGACTTTTAGTCTACCCCGAAAGGGTGATTGGGCCATATCCACCACGCTGGCCCAGTGCGGATTGGTGGATTCACATACGCCATTGAATTCCTTCTCCGTACGGATGCAGGTTTCCTCACGATGTTTTCCTTCACCGAAAAGCCATTGGTATGAATGATAACTTATATAGGTTGTAATTAACATGTCTCTTTTGTTAATTAAGGTATAAAATACAACTAAACCAAAATATAATTTTAACAATATTCTAACATAGACATAATTTCGTTTTTTTTTAACGTATAAAAAAATATAATAAAACTAACATTTGTATGCTGTAACAGGCAAATACATGAGATACGATTCCATTCCTACGACAATAAATTGTACTAAGCTACTTTATATGTATGTGTACCTACCATGTTCTGACAAATAAATATTTTGAATTTGGTATGCTTACAGTTTTTTGGCAACGATACTACTTGCCGCACTACCAGTAGTGTCATCTACAATTAACGACACTACCAAGCCCATTTTGGATAAGATTGTACAGACAACACAAAGTGCAGGTCTATGATAATTATATAATTATGATTTATTTTAAAAATTAATAAATTTTGGACATGAATCTTGATTTTACAATCTTCTAGAACGGCAAACTGAAAGTTCCGCTGACAGTTTATATTGCCTTGACATCATGTAGGTAGTGTTTATGAAAATATTGTAGACGTGGTATAAAAAAAAAAAAAAAAAAAAAAAAAAGACGTCACCACTGGTAGTGCGGCTGGTAGTGTCATTGCCAAAAACCGGTGTTTACTACCAGTGGGCTTACTCTTGACACTCGATTTCAATCGTAATTTGGGATTGGGATCGAAAACATGCCATTTTGATACTCTTGAATTCTAAACTAGCGCACGATTGGAACCGATAATGGTGGAATTTTATGGAACTAAATATAATCGACTCAACTCGACGCTTTCGGTACTCTTGACGCGATTGAAGAGTACCAAATGGCATGTTTTCAATCCCAATCCCAAATTACGATTGAAATCGAGTGTCAAGAGTAAGCCCACATTTCGCTAAAATTGAGACCTTGCGTTAACTACTTCGTTTATTTTTAAGATTACCTTTACCTATTGACTTCTAAATAAATATAAAACATTATTTTGACTGATTTTGCTCATAATTTAAACTAAATTTTTTATGTGTGCTTTTTTTGTGTAGAATAAAATCTTGAGCATCTGATTCGGAGGATCTCCTAAATAACCTATTCAATAAAATTCAGCACCCAATATATCGTGTCACATAAACACAATTAAAAACGACCTGAGAACTTCCTTTTTTGAAGTCGGAAAATTATTCATCATCATCATCAGCCAGGAGACGTCCACTGCTGAACATAGGCCTCCCCCTTTAACCTCCACACTGAACGACAGCCTGCCGCCTGCATCCACTGGATGCCCGCGACTCTCACTATGTCGTCGGTCCATCTAGTGGGAGGCCTCCCTACGCTGCGTCTTCCGTGAAAATTATTCAGTTAATTTTTATAGTTCAAGTTGTAATAAAATACAATGCCCTCTATTATTAATGTGACTTTTATTATAAAAGCCTTTGTTGAGAAACTCTACGGCTATTTCTAAATTAACATTCAGTGTTCTGGTTTTAATAACAAAATACGTAGCCTAATTGCCTAAATGTCACAGTAAATGTCGCATAAATCTTACTATAACAACGCGTGAAATAGTGATGTAAAGGAGAGTGTTTTAGCCGGGTATAATCATTATCCGGCTAATCCGTCCATCTGCGGAGGTGGACATAGATCAACGCGTTGCACTCCGCATCTAAAGAACTTGGACCTTAACTTTGTGTAGGTCTCAAAGTTCTTTGTCCGTGTTAGCGACCGGCGGGTGCGGAAGAAGAGTGAAAAGGCTTTTTAATAAGCACAAAAAAGCGTTTATTCCGAATAAGTATGTTCCCAATTTTTCCTTTGTGCGATTGATATATTATTTTAAATTAGTGACGCGCCGTGTCAGTCGTCCTTCGCCAGCCTCCTACTCGCCCATGGAGGCTGCACTCTACCGAGGAGGCTGGTGTAGGACGACTGGCTTTAACACTGCGTGGCCAACAGTCCGCATCACAGTTGCTAACTGATATCCAATGTCTGACGTTTCGTTTATATGGGTGCAACTGGCTACAACAAATTTCTTACAAATACGCATTGATAGCCGTTCTAATTTAAACAAAAAAAAATATTGCTGTGTGTCCAATCTATGACTTAGGGAACGCAACGCCTTTGTTAACTGGCCGGACACGTATACCCCATCCCTATTCAAATTATTTTTAAAGTTACATAGAGTAAAGCTATAATTTACAGCAGTAATTCAGCTGCACATGCATCGAGCGGCAACAGCGCGAGCGATAAACTGGGGAATACTGTTTCCATTACGAAGATTTTTTAATAATTAAAAGAAGGTTAATTAGTAGGAAGCCACACGGTAGAGCTAAGGTTATTTTAGCTTCTGGTTCTAAACTAAGCAATTATTGTATTTTATGATAGTGTTTTTTTTTTTTTAATTTTATTCATGTAACAGGGTGAGGAGTTACGAGTGTGATAAATTCGTCTACGATATTTCGTAATAGGCATTTTATACTCTTCTTTAATAGCCGACTTCAAATAAGAAGGGGTTCTCAATTCATTTTTTTTTTAGTTTGTTACCTCAGATCTCTGTCATTTATAACCAATTAGAAAAAATAAAATACAGGATATACTTTTAGACTGGTTTCATAATAATAATAACACCTTAAGAGGCTCTCGCTAGATGGTTGGGTCAAGGGTCAGATGCAGAAGGCGGTAATCCTTGACACGGCTCGTATTGTCAGGAGGTTCCTCACTCTGCAGCCCTAACCACCGGTAGCTTGGGCCCTGCCCCGCTGCCGGCGGCACTCTAGGTTTAGGTTTTTTTTTTAAATATTTAGTTTTTATATTTTATTGTAAATGTTTTCCATATACGTGTTTGTTGTAGGATCAACATTTCGGGAGTAATTTTGAGGAAAATACCCAGTATAGGGAGTTTTTTGGTGAAAAGTTAATTTTTCGCCGCCGTAACAAATTAGTTATCGGACGTACAAAAAAAAGTGTGGAGACAAAAATGTAAATAATTTTTATTTATGTTACACGGGAATTACTCACGTAAGATTAAGCCGGTTACTCCGAAATAATTTTATTTTCTTTAACTTTGCCTTTGACATTTTTGACGTAAAATAAACCGTTGGTGAATTATTTTGATTAAACCAATTTTTCACACCTAAAATCCAAGATAGCGGCTTGCGCTCACCATCCCTAAGGTCGAAAACTTGGATTTTTCACCAGAGTCTAGATCTAAACAACATATGTGAAAATCATTACTACACCACCTTTTGCAAGGCAAAGGCCTTTTTGTTTCTCTACTGACTGGGCAATTATTCGTGCACTCTAATCTGAGTGTGTCCCGGCGGAGGGGCGTCCTCTCAAGGTTTAATTTGAAGAGCAACATAAAAAAGGACCAGCTTGTGACACCAACTCATAAGCTGGCGAAGTCTTAGAGGTCAGTTTACGTCGGAGGGCCCGCGATATACAACAGAATACCCGCTGCCGTGCGGAATGCTCCTTCCACCGCGCACTTCAAAACGAAACTTAAGTCCTGGCTACACGAAAATCAATTTTACAAAATAGCTGATATCTTTAAATTGCCGGACCATTAATTTGGTTATTAAATCTATTTCAAATTATTATTACTGGGCAAACGTGCTCCATCTTCGACCGCATCATCGCTTTCCATCAGGCGAGATCGCGGTCAAACGTTAGCCTAGTCCGAAGTAAAAAAAATAAAAAAATATATATATATATATATTATATTATTTATACAATTTTACAATTATTATAAACAATGAATTCAATGTAATTATAATAAGACAGAATTTACCTTTTATTGACATGTATCATAGGTGTTATCTATATCTATACTAATATTATAAAGAGGAAAGATTTGATTGTTTGTTTGTATGTTTGTTTGCATTGAATAGGCTCCGAAACTACTGAACCAATTTGAAAAATTCTCTCACTGACGGGAAGCTACAGTATCCCCGGGTGACATTGGCTATAATATATACCCGTGCGAAGCTGGGGCGGACCGCTAGTTAATAAATATTTGTATTCGTTCATAAGTTGCGTACTTTTAAAAAAACACTCTGGAAACTAGAAAGTCTAGATATTGTTATATCGTTATTCGAATGATATCATATTCAAATAAGGTATAACAACACAAGGGAACATCTTGACATCTCTCAGAGGCACTTGAAAAACATTCCAACAAGATGCTAGTAAAATAACGATATCGTCTTATCATTTTCAAATAAAAGAAAGGAACTAATATGCATAACAGTACTTTGTAACTTTGAACAAACATTTTCGCACGGAACTCGAATTGGAGTCGGCCTAATGTTTCACGAGGGAAATTAAAGCTTTTTCTTTTTTATTACACCCGCTTCCTTTATCATGTAGTCGGGTGGAAAGGGGTGTATTACCAACCGGGTGTTAATAGGTTTGAAACGCTCCGTGTCGCAGCTGATAGTGGCGATTTATTGAACTCATTTATTATTTTCACCCAGTTTTTAAAATTTCTTTACATTTTTCTAAAGAAAGTAATTGTCATGTGCTTATCCGACCACAAACTAAGCAATGCTTGTGATATGGCTGCCAGAGACTGATACATGTTGTAAATACATACTTAAATAGATATTAACAACCAGATATAGAACAAACACAAATGTTAATCACATAAATGTTTGTCCTAGGTGGGAATCGAAGCCCAAGCTCAGAAGTTAGGTTCACTACCAACTGGACCAACGGGTTATCTATGTAATTATTATTATCTGTAAATAACCCTTTTAATGTAATTATTGTTTAAGAGCCTGAATTTTATTTGTCTCATCGCAAGACACAGGCCTAACAACTCTTCTATCAAACCTGGGCCATTATTCCATAACTCCAAACACACCACACCTCTAAAAATTGGCCTTTATTTCCTCGGATATAGAGGTCAAAGGTTTTGTGACAAGTATCCATAAGTGACGGCGACTGCTTACCATCAGGCCGCCCGTCTGCTTGTTTGCCACTTCATCATCAACAGCCAGAAGACGGCCACTGCTGAACATAGGCCTCCCCTATTAGCCTCCACACTGAACGACAGCCTGCCTTTTGCATCCACTGGATGCCAATGACTCTCTTGCGAGCTGCTCGATCTAAGTGACAGCTTGTTTGCCACAAATGACATTAAAAAAATTTAAGTTAACGCGCCGCGTTTCCTGCGTGTTAAAGTTACGGAATCAAGGCTCTGCGTGTTTGTTAATCAGACCTTCCTTTGACCAAAATTCATTTTATTTTGGTCGAAGACTCAGTCTATCTAAATCACAGAGTTGGCTCAGTTTCCTTACAAACTTACTCAAACATTGTAAGTAGGTATTAGAATAATATTCGTGGAAGCGTCTCCGACAATAACTAATGGTTAATGCTTTTATTACCAAAAACATATTCCGCTTCCGAGCTCTGAGAACCTCTAGGACCATTAGAACTCTACAGTGGCACTTAAACTTTGTGATTTACTGTGATTCAAATGATTATAATATATCTACTAATATATTTTGGCTGTAAAAATAGAGATGACTGGTATAACGTGACGTTTTCGGAGTTTTGTTTCAAAGTAATGTTCTCTCAGATAACCTACCCAATATTAGTACTGTATATAATATTAAGTAAACTAAACAAAATACAAGCTAAAACTAAAACTACAAATACAGTTAGACTGCCCATAGACCGTTGAAGGTCTAAAGACAATCCAAATGCTCAAGCCCACTACCAGTTGGCAGCGTACCCAGCATGCTGGTGGCATTACCACGTTGAATGGCAATGCTTATGCGTTGAGCCAGAAACACGCCAGCATTTTGGTCACGCGTCGCATTAACCAGGCGCTCTGAAAGATTATTTGAAAATGAGGTGAGCTCCCGGTCCCCAAGGGCCCATGTCTCGACCCCAAACGCCTCAAATATGTAACCACTGCCGAGGTTAGCATATTTGCGTCGCTTGTGCTGCTCTGCCGAATTGGCAGCCGCACCAGCCCTACCCTGTGTCTCAGGAAGATGTGACGGCGACAAAGTATCGACACAAGTTGCATCTGGTGTTACAAGTATTCATAGGCAACGGTGACTACTTACCATCAGGCAGCCCGTCCGCTTGTTTGCAAAAAAAAACTTCTAGAGACTGTTGACTTCTTATTCTGTTTAATGAAATAGTACTAAGGGTTTTTGAACGCGTCTATAAAAGATATTGAATTCATAAGTAACGTAAATTAAAATCTGGCGCCATATAATTATATCCTCAGATTCCATAATAACGGTTGAAATTATCAGTTTCTTTGAAATAAAGGTAAGGTACATTACGATTCTTTATGCTATGCTTAGTGCTTAAGATTTTACGATTTATCTATACTAATATTATAAAGAGGAAAGATTTGATTGTTTGTTTGCATTGAATAGGCTCCGAAACTACTGAACCGATTTGAAAAATTCATTCACTGACGGGAAGCTACACTATCCCCGGGTGACATAGGCCATAATCTATACCCGTGCGAAGCTGGGGCGGACCGCTAGTGGGAAATAAATACAAACACCAACGGCGATAAATACGATGCTCAACGCTGTACCTATATTAACGTAAACTGCATGTCAAACAAAATTTGTTTTGGCATCGTGTAGTACATTCATAACTTGCATTTTATTGTAGTGTAGAATTAGCTTTTGAATAATCTCATACCTAATCAATTACAGATGTAGAAAGAGGGTGTTCAACCTAATAGGTTGTATTGAGAAGCGCGCCAAGAGGCTAATTGGCAACGAATCCCCGGTTCAGACTAAGCTCCTTAGTCTTGAGCATCGGCGCAAAGTTGCTAGTCTATCGGTTTTTTTATCGGATACATTTCGGAGAGTGTGCATCGGATCTGCATGATCTTATTCCCTTGTGCCCATTTTTCTATCGGACTGCCAGAACGAGCACAAAAAATCGACACAGCTTTATGGTTGATATTCCGAAAACCCGTACGAAGCGCTTTGATTCCACTTTTATTATGCGAACTGCTAGTCTGTGGAATGCGCTGCCTGAATGGGTGTTCCCCGATAGTTACAATCTGGGTGTCTTCAAATCACGAGTGAATCTGATGAATGAATCGGTTTCTTCTAGGCAAGCATGCTCCACCGTAGACCACATCATCATTATCATCGCCAACACGTGTTGGCAGTCAAATACAAACCTTTTATTAAATTTAAAAAATGGGTTCAAACCTAGCTGCTCTAACATTTTATTGACTTTCTGCAACAATAAGGAGCAATTTTACTAAACAAACGTAGAAAGCCATCATCATAATCAGCCTTTTAACAGTCCACTGTTGGACTTTTAGCCTACCCCCGAAAGGGTGATTGGGCCATATCCACCACGCTGGCCCAGTGCGGATTGGTGGATTCACATACGCCATTGAATTCCTTCTCCGTACGTATGCAGGTTTCCTCAAGATGTTTTCCTTCACCGAAAAGCCAGTGCTATGAAAATCCGTACATAAGCTCCAGAGTTCATTGGTACGGGCCCGGGGTTTGAACCCGCGACCTCACGCTTTCAAGTCTAGCGTACTCCCAAATGGGCTACCACGAAAGCCATATTGAAAGCCATATATGTCTCTAAATTTGAGGACCGCAGCATTAGAATAATAAGACAATTGGCATGCAGACCGAGTCTACCAACTGCATGGCGCATTTCAACTTACTGAAGTGCAATTTGTGGAATTAATATCAAATTGAGCTTGAGATACGGAGTGTGCGCTTGAGAACTATTATGAGTTCATATTGGAAATTAATGTTACCTTTGGCAACTTTGAATATTTGAAGTTATCATCATCATCATCATGCCATCATTATATATTTGAGGCGTTTGGGGTCGAGACATTGGGCCCTTGGGGACCGGGAGCTCAACTCATTTTCAAAAATCTTTCAGAGCGCCTGGTTAATGCGACGCGTGACCAAAATGCTGGCGTGTTTCTGGCTCAACGCATAAGCATTGCCATTCAACGTGGTAATGCCGCCAGCATGCTGGGTACGCTGCCAACTGGTAGTGGGCTTGAGCATTTGGATTGTCTTTAGACCTTCAACGGTCTATGGGCAGTCTAACTGTATTTGTAGTTTTAGTTTTAGCTTGTATTTTGTTTAGTTAATAAAGGCACTAGCCCAGAAAAAAAAAAAAAAAAAAGATCATCATTATCAGCCAGAAGACGTCCACTGCTGTACATAGGCCTCCCCTTTTAACCTCCACACCGAACGACAGCCTGCCTTTTGCATCCACTAGATGCTCGCGACTCTTACAATGTCGTCGGTCCATCTAGTGGGAGGTCTCCTTACGCTGAGTCTTCCGGTTCGTGGTCTCCACTCCAGAACCTTTCTTCCCCGTCGGTTATCGGTTCTTCGAGTTCTTCGAATTTTAACAGCTATGTCGGTGACTCTGGTTCTTTGGCGAATATCCACGTTTCGGATTTTATCGCGCAAAGAAAATCCGAGGTCTCTCCATTGCCCGCTGTTTGAAGTTATAAATGATTATTAACGGGATATATACCGTGGTAAGGTTGTGTAATGAGCTCCCGATATTTCGGCGCAGTTACATGCACCATGTTCACGGGAAGACTGAAGAATGGGGGTTGTTGGTCGAACAGTTAAAAAGTTAGGTGCAGACATAACGATCTACATTCTTTCTTAGTCTTTTGCTACGGTTATCACTGGAACTCGAACTCGAACCTAAGTCCCGACAAAACACACTCACTGTATCACTGCGTATAGTATTTGTGGTCTCCACTCCAGAACCTTTCTTCCCCATCAGTTATTGGTTCCTCGAGCGATGTGGCCTGCCCATTGCCACTTCAACTTGTTTTTTTATTATTAAATGATGTCCAATGTCCATGTTGAACCCGTGCCGCTAGTCGTTGGGAACGATACTCTCGAAGTTGTTGACCATTACACCTATCTTGGACAGATTGTTCAGTTAGATAAGTCCAACTTAGGATTAAGTTAACAAATATGTAGCATTAAGTCCTCCAATTGGACATGTTTACTTAATTTGTAAGTGTGCAATAAAGTATTTATTATCATCATCATCAGCCAGAAGACGTCCACTGCTGAACATAGGCCTCCCCCTTTAACCTCCACACTGAACGACAGCCTGCCTTTTGCATCCACTGGATGCCAGCGACTCAATAAAGTATTAAATAATAAATAATAATAACTTAGGCAAAGAGGTCGCCCGAAGAATCCTACGATATCCAACAAGATCCAACTGTCTTTCAGTGTGGAGATTAAAGGGGGAGGCTTATGTTTAGCAGTTGACTTCTGCAGGCTGATGATGATAATCGTAGAAGTTGTTTGAGATAGAGCTTAGTATTTCTCGTAACTCGAATCTTCTGAATCGGTTAAAGCGCTCGCTTCGTAACTCGACACGCGAAACCTCATAAAGTTCCACCGCTTCAACCTGGATTTCACGTATAACTATTCTAGAAATGGTTTCAGCGTATATTTATCGAGATACAATTCCTATAGAGTCACAACCTCTCAGTGAAAACAGTCAAAAAACGACCGAGCATCATTGTACATACATTGTATCGATTATATAGTTCACAATGCCACATTTACTCCAATTTAGACGTTATGTCGCTTGCATAGTGTTCAACGATAGTTGTCCGCTATGTCATCGTAGCTCTGGAATCGCGCGGTGTGTAGTAGGATCACGGTTACCTTGTAACTAACTAAAAAGTCTGCGCAATTTGTAGCGTGCGCCGAGTTTTGGTTCGGACATATTTTTGGAAAGCTTGTGACTCTTGTATTATAATAATTATTTCGATGTATATCTGTAAAATTTCAATAAGTCCTGCAATTTAAGGCAACAGTTTATGTCTCAGATGTAATCTTTACAAAAAGCGTAGGTAAGTAGATACACTACATAAATTAGGTAAGTCTGGATTGTTCACACCAGATATACCTACAACTACATCCACTACAAAGGACAAGATTCCACAAGATGGACAGGTGAACTAAAAGAGACCGCAGGGAAACGCTGGCTGCAGGCCGCTACCAACCGGCCCTTTTGGAGATCGATGGGGGAGACCTATGGTCCAGCAGTGGACGTCCTATGGCTGGAATGATGATGATGATTACAAAGGAACTAAAGGTCCTTCACAATGTATTATCGGTCACACGGGCAGTGTGGCGTCGCAACACCAAATTTGGTGCCGAATTTGCCTCATGTCGTTATAGCAAGTCCCATGTGCGTGCAGTGAGATGAGATGTCGCCGGACAGTATTGCATCGCGGCGTAGGCGAGGATTATAGTAATACGACAAAAAACCCTTAAATTGTATATAAGGGTTTTTTGTTGTTGTATAAGTCGCGCCTTCTTCGTTGCCACCGCACTACATCGTGTCTTTTTAATCGATTTCGAAAAAAGAGAGGATGTTCTTAATTCGGGCCTTTTTTAATTAAAATAAAATGGCGTCGATTCTCATGAACTATTCTCGAAACTAAATGAGACAATTTCTTTTGATTGAAAAATAGGCCCACCACAAACTCATACCGTATAGTAATGAAACTCATGTCGATTTGTTCCTCATAATCTCTAGATTTAGTGGTAATATTAGCTATATCCGACCAAACCGGAATATTGACAATAGCCGATTACTATGGCCACTGTTGTAAAATATGGTCTATTTATTTTAGTGTAAAAATTCCTAAGCATGCATCCTTTTTCGTATTAAAAACGTTCCGGTCAAGTGACTTAATAAGGGAAATGAATGAATTGTGGCAAAAATCAAAACAACACATATTATTCTTTATATTATTATTCCGGTTTCATTTTTACCTTATCTTTCGTCCGAATGGTACAAAAAAAAACGATGAATTTTATAGTGTTATACCCATCAATATACGGTATATTCGGCGGGCCTAGAAAAAACTGTCTTCTTTGACAGCTCTAAAATGGTTGCCCTCCTTTTCTGACATATTGAAATGAAAAGAGACACTGATAATTTTAGTCCTGTCAGATTAGTTTAGTTTAGATAATGGTATAAATGAATTGATGCCAATATCTTTTAAAAATCCGACTTCAAAAAACCACAAAACAAACATTCCACACAAAATTAATATGCCAGTACAAAGAACTAAATAATATTTTTTTATGGATTTTGAAGTAGGGCCGGAATAACTACGAAATAAATTTTGAAATGTTTTTTTTTTTTTTTTTTTAAAGCCATAGCTGGCAAACAAGCAGACGGGCTGCCTGATGGAAAGCAGTCACCGTCGCCTATGGATACTTGTAACACCCGAGGCATCACAAATACGTTGCCGACCCTTTAGAACTCGATTAACTCGCCTTTTGAAGAACCCCATGTTGTAGCTTCTCGGAAACACCGTAGAAGGTAGCTCATTCCACATTTTGTTATATTATAAGTTTTTAATAATAAAACGTAATGTCTAACGCGGTTGAAACTATAGTCGGAGTGACCGGCTTAATCTTACGTGAGTAATTCCCGTGTAATATAAATAAAATAAAATGTAGTTCAAAATCCGTGTAAAAATATTATTTTGTTCTTTGTAGGGCCATGTTAACTTTGTGTGGAACGTTTGTGTTTTGTGGTTTTTTGAAGTCGGTTTTTTAATAGATCATTTTATTATCTGTCTTATACTGAAATCTGAAGGATTTTAGTGTGAAACCGACGCAGAACTTTACGAAAATCCATTGAATACCTCAATGACATTAAGCTAATTATAACACCGTCCAGCAATATGACGCGGAGCCCTATTTTAATAACTC
This sequence comes from Agriopis marginaria, assembly GCA_932305915.1. NCBI lineage: Eukaryota > Metazoa > Arthropoda > Insecta > Lepidoptera > Geometridae > Agriopis > Agriopis marginaria. Next base: position 17,240,722 of record OW029929.1, on the reverse strand, counting down.
CAGCCGGCAATTCCAAGATTATTGTAATATCCTCATTATCATAATAAAGGCAGACGCCGAATTTTACTGCCTTTGTACAAAGTACTTTCGTCCGTTCTGTACGTTCGGTGAATTTCAAATTAGCCAGTAATTTGCTGTTTTGATCAGTTTTAGTCTTTGATTTATTGCTGTTAAAGTTAAAGGGCCTTGTTATTTTTAAGTATGCTACTAAATTTGGTGTCAATAATGATTGAGTGAGTTGACTTGAAACGCTGAAATGCAACGCTAACGGTGGATGCAGGCCGCTATCAACCGGCTTTTTTGGAGATTGCCGGGGGTATTTATTTTACTGATTAGGAATTGAATTTTATAACAAAATTTCTGACGTTATTAAAAATAGTACTAAAAATGACATATTGAATTATATAAAAAAAAAAAAAAAAAACATTTAATGGACAATAAATTTGCAAATGCTATTTCTGACAAAAATATATTTACGAATGTTTAAGGTTATTTATTAATAATTTTTGTACATGTTAATTGACTTCTACAATGCTAGATAGCGGCCTATTTTTTTTTTAATAAATAATTGGCTTGCGTTTGTCCACCATCACGCCTGATGCTAAGCGATGATGCAGCCTACGTTGGAGCACGCTTGCCCAGCAGCTATGTACAGCAGTGGACGTCCTACAGCTGAAATGATGATGAGTTGACTTGTACTAAGTATTGTCTGAAAGTAAAATAGATAAAGACTAGTAAAATAGCGTTACTATACAGCTAGTGTTGTTATAAAAACATTTTGTATTCGTACACTATATATTTCATCCCATCTGCCACCAAATAACTAACCACAAACGTTTTCCAATTCCCACTACATCCTTCTCGTATTTATAAACTTTTTTACATTTTGCACAACAATACAGCAAATGTATTTTTCCAAGTCCATACTATTTCGCACAGAGATAGGCAATATCCAAAACTGGCAAGCATATAAAATTTAACGAACCCAACTATGTATAAAATCTGACCAAAAATTATAAAATAGGAAAATGTTATTATTTGTAATTCAAAATATGGCATTGTCCATCCGTTTTTTTTTTAATTCGAATATAACATTTTATATGGTACAATGTAAATGTAATTACATTATATGTTTTATGGAGATGATGCAGCTAAATATAATATACTAGCGACCCGCCCACCCAGCTTTGCACGGGTGTAATTTACGTGCGAAGCCGGGGTGTAGTTATATATATAAACCTACCTTGAAAATGTATCTAACTGATGGTGAAAACCGCATCAAAATCCGTTACGTGGTTTAGGAGGAGTTAGCGGCCATACAGACAGACAGACAGACGCGGACAGCGACTTCAATTTATACTATGTAGAGATTTCACTGAAATGAAGTGAGATATAATAATATTATCAAGGAAGATATTTTCTATTAACCTTATTATTCATTGTTATTTATAATTATTTACAACGAAGAAATAAAAATGTTGATCTACAGGACTTATAGTTGGTAGGTAAATATTTTCAATGCAATTGCCACTTTTTATTCACCTACAGAAAAAGAGAAAAAGAACAAAAAAAAAAAAAAAAAAGGTTCTGGAGTGGAGACCACGAACCGGAAGACGCAGCGTAGGGAGGCCTCCCACTAGATGGACTGACGACATTGTGAGAGTCGCGGGCATCCAGTGGATGCAAAAGGTACGCTGTCGTTCAGTGTGGAGGTTAAAGGGGGAGGCCTATGTTCAGCAGTGGACGTCTTCTGGCTGATGATGATGATGATTCACCTACTGACCACATTGCTGCATTTTTTTTGCTATATTTAGTGTGTAGTCCTTTACGTGAAGTTGAAAAGTTTTTGTACCTATTTCCGGTAAAATGAAATAAGCTTATTGGTATTTTTACTAAAATAGAGAGTCATACGTTCAACTTTTTTGAATTACACATGAACGACTAAACCGAATTAGTCCGATCCAGTTGTTTCTGACGTCTGTGTTTGCATGGACCAAAACAAGCACGTGGTTTACATTTTTCACCAGAAGACAAATAGTGTTTCTGAATTTATATCCTGGAAGAAATGTGTATTCCAGGTCACTGAATTCAGTAAATTTTTGGAACATTGGGAAACTTGAAAGTTATGGCCTGTTTAAAAGAGCTTAAAATCCACTTAAAAGTTATTTTAGTGAATTTGTTGGCTATAAATTAGCTTGATAAGTTTGAAAAAGGACACAGCGTTACGGATTGATAAATTTTATGAACCTTATTTTCCTAATCATCGCTTGCAGTGTTAATGTGCAATGTTATTTCAGTGTTTTAATGGCGTCCTTACACACGAACTGTAGAAAGTATAGCTAAATAGATAGATAGATAAACTCTTTAATGTTTATCATCATCATCATCATCAGCCAGAAGACGTCCACTGATGAACATAAGCCTCCCGCTTTAACCTCCACACTGAATGACAGCCTGCCTTTTGCATCCACTGGATGCCAGCGACTGTCACTATGTCGTCGGTCCATCTAGTGGGAGGCCTACCTACGCTGCGTCTTCCGGTTCGTGGTCTCCACTCAAGAACCTTTCTTCCCCATCGGTTATCGGTCTTTGTTGTTCACACCACTAATTTCATACACATGATAAAAAAGCTTAAAAATTAGTGCAACAATCGGCTGCCTTATCCCTAAGAGCGATCTCTCCCAGGAAACCTTAGGATGCAGGGGATTTATACAGGAGGTAGAAGGCGCGCATGCAATATTGAATAATTTGATATTTATGATATAAACCAAGTATAGACACACGCACACTAAGGTAAATCAGGTAATCGCGCGCGCTAATCTATCTAATTAGTACAAGGGCCGATATCAATCGAATAGTTTTCTAAATCAATGACCGATACACACGAAAGCGAGGCGTTGCGTCACAGAATACATATTATTACAAGCATAGGAATATGCGATGCTAAAAATTTAATGTTGCACATTGCAAGTGCCAAAAAATCGTACTCAATGATTTGAGCTAAGATATCCTGGATTTGGATCTTTATTTATGATACGTACTGTCCAAGAATGGAACTCCCTTCCGTCCTTCTTGTTTCTTGAGAAAAGATTGCTTCTAGATTAACGTGTTACATCCTCGGCCATACCGTCGCTTACCATCAGGCGAGTTGGTGGCCAAACGTAGATATATTCTATACTTATATTAAAAACTAGCGGTCCGCCCCAGCTTTGCACGGGTATAGATTATAGCCTATGTCACCCGGGGATAGTGTAGCTTCCCGTCAGTGAAAGAATTTTTCAAATCGGTTCAGTAGTTTCGGAGCCTGTTCAATGCAAACAAACAAACAAACAAACAAATAAACAAACAAACAATCAAATCTTTACTCTTTATAATATTAGTATAGATAAATTTAAAAAGCGCGCACTCGTCATTACTAGAACGTCTCGCTTATTGGAAGACAAATGATAAGCCGCTATCTAAAATAACTGGCAATTTTATTGCTAAAAACGATGACTTCCATGCTACTTATTGAGGCAAGTTAAGAGACACGTATACGGGGTGTAAGGGGAACACTCTGGAAGCCAAAAGAAGGTAATTGTACTCATCAATTACTCATTAACAACTTTTAGTATGGGACCAGCCCTGATATCGCAAAAAAAATATCTGCTGTTTCATACATTTTGTCGCGTATCAATAACCGTTTTCTATAGAACAGCTGATATTTTTTTCGCGATTTCAGGGTTGGTCCCGTAGTAAAAGTTGTTCATAATGATGGGTACAATTACCTTCTCTTGGCTTCGAGAGTGTTCCCCTTACACCCTGTATAAGACTGAACTATTCCAAGCACTGACGTTTACATTTATCATACAAAAGTGTCTGGACTTGTGAATAAATAATGAAGTTTGCAGCAGCGTGAATTGAGTCAACTTCTTGTGTTTGCACCCTCGAGACCATTCTCTGAACTCACCGAGAGAACAAACTATGAAACGGAATAACTTCAGGAATCAAATGTTAAACGAGTTGAATTTGTTTGTTGTTGTTACAATTACATTTTTCATTCACTATTTAAGACGCTCTTTTCCGACTTTTAGCAATTATGATCATTCTAGTTTAAGTGTGCATACCTCCATGGTTAGCTTAAAATTATAAAAATGGTGTCATAACAAAATTGAATTTTTATCTAGGAAACCCATGAGACCGAAACACGATTGAGCACATTTCGCTCGATTGAAAAAATATATCAAAGTAGCACTGATTTGCGCTTTTATCCATGTTTTTTTTAAGTTCATTCAGTTAACTATTTATTGAATTATATCTGTCTTGATATAGATTTCATAATTATGAAGGAAACCGGTACATTTTACATTACAGCTATACTTTTCGAAAAATATGAGAAAAAGCCCAAAAATAGAAGTAGCGAAACGCACCACTGTGTGTAAGCGCCATGATTTTGCTCCGCTAAATGCTACTTTAATACAATACACCAATGATTATGGTCATCTGTAGTAAATACCTCGCCTTAACGGCCTGTTATACGAAATTTGACAGTTTTTAAATCAATTTCATTCAGTTAAATTACATTATTTGAGCTGGAAAAAAATACATGTCACGGATACATCTGTGTTTGAGTTTATGCATTGGTTAAAAATTTGAAAGAATAAAATTTTCTCAATCAAAAAAAAATCACTACAAAGCTGTAATGGAAGCTCGTAACAACCTGGAAATTGCATGTACTGAAAGGCAATCCTATATAAAAAAAAAACCATTGGATAGATTTTTGATAGTTAATAGTTTCTTTTTTTAGTGAAATTAAAAGCGTAAAAAGGTCGCGAGAAATTGCGCGCGCCGTGCTCAGTCCCACGCCAGGCGTCATCGAGGTCGGACCTATGTTCGTTTTTGTCGTTGCACCGCGGGACTCGTGACTCTTGCGCGGCAAAATACATCTTCACTCTAACTTTGCGGGGGCTGAGGGAGCGTTTTGCCTATAGTCCAGTCATTACGTCGGAAAAATCGGCTTAAAAATGAAAATGAACCGAGAAAGCCAAATTTTGGATATTACGTGGGGGATGGCTAGAAAAGCTTAAGTTCAAATTGTCGACCAAAATAACCTTGTGCAATTTCCGCCATCTTGAAAAAAGGGTTAAATTCAGTTTTTTCATCATAACTCGGTTCTCCGTTGAGATACGAATTTTTTTTACGAAACTTTTTTGTTGCTTTTCTTGCGATCTACAATTAAGGTCTTACACATTTTATACGTATCGTTGATCGTTATCGAGATATTGATCGATAAATCCATATATTTGAGGAGTAAATTTAGTTTTTTGCCATTTTCTTTTTTTTCGTGAAAGATATCGAAAAAATGATTCAGATCAAACTTTTAAAGCATGTTCAAAACTACAAGTTAGTTTTTTTATTTAAAAAAAAGGAAAAAAAAAAAGAATAAAAAAAAAAAAAAAAAAAGTATAGGACCTTATTGTATTGTTGATCGCAAAAAAAGCAACAAAAAAGTATCGCATAAAAATTTTCGTATCTCATTCTCAACGGAGAACCGAGTTATGATGAAAAAACTGAATTTAACCCTTTTTTCAAGATGGTGGAAATTGCACAAGGTTATTTTGGTCGACAATTTGAACTTAAGCTTTTCTAGTCACGTAATATCCAAAATTTGGCTTTCTCGGTTCATTTTCATTTTCAAATGTATATAATGACTGGACTACTATGCGACTCGGATAACAGGCCAAAAAAATGGGAATTATTCCAAAAAGCGATAAAACAAAGTTCATAAAAATGCGATAGATGGAGTTGATATCTAAGACATGGATCCCAAGATTTTGCAAAACCTCAAACGAAGAAAGGTCAATGTAAAGACTTGCTTATTCTCATAGGCAGACAATATCTATCTGTCTGTCTGTCACTGTATTTTATGCTTGTCTTTGTGTTATTTTTTTTCGTAGTATTGTATTTTGTGGAATCGCAGTTAGTATTGAGAATCATTACATTTCTAGTCAGCGCCATCTATAGTTAGTTGCAGAACTATGTTCCTCCAGCTATCAGCTGTCAGAAACCCTCCCAAAATGATATATTTATACAAATCGATACAAATTCAATTTAAAATTACGGTGAAACTAACTTCAACCCCGTCAGTTTTTTGAACAAGGGTTTGTCTATCATTTATTTCCAAATGAAATTGAGAACGATTATTATAACTATATCTCACGCCGCATACAGCTCGGTTGGGCCGCTTTTGGTAAACTCGAAAACGTACTCAGGGATCGAAAAATACCGCAATGTCTGAAGACCAAGCTTTACAACCAATGTGTCCTGCCCACGATGACTTACGGTGTCGAAACATGGACGCTAACCAAAGAGGCTGTGCATAAAATTAGAGTCGCGCAGAGGGCAATGGAGCGTGCCATGTTGGGTATCAGCTTGAGAGACCGAGTCCGAAATAGCGAAATCCGTCAAAGGACAAAAGTCACGGATGTCGGAAACCGTATCATGCGACTCAAGTGGCGCTGGGCAGGGCACGTGGCTAGGCGTGGTGACGGCAGGTGGAGTAGAGCCCTGACAGAGTGGTTACCAATAGCGGATAAGCGTTCCGTAGGCAGACAACCAGCCCGATGGGTCGATGACATCAGGCCCATCGCAGGTCATACGTGGATGAGATTAGCCCGAGACAGGGATCAATGGCGCAAGGGAGAGGAGGCCTATACTCAGCAGTGGGTTGATACAGGCTGATAATGAAATGATGATGATTATAACTATGGTACTGCTAAGATATCGTTTTGTATCTCGTTCTTGATATTGTAGATAGAAAAATTAGTAACTCAAAAAACCCATCAAAGTTTATGAAACATTTATTACTGCTATATTCGTCATGTTCATCGTTGTTTTATCTGAAACCAAACAATTTCATATATTTATAATCGTCAAACAAAACAAAACAACAACAGCAACTCCTTTGTGAGGGCCTACTGTCAGCCTAAATTATCGTAAAGCTGTCAAAATTGCATACCCATGCTTGTATTTAAATTTTCTACAATCTATCGGTTTGTTTGTTAGTTGTTTAATTGGTTAAATATATTAGAATCAGATCACATTGCTCGAAGAACCGATAACCGATGGGGAAGAAAGGTTCTGAAGTGGAGACCACGAACCGGAAGACGCAGCGTAGGGAGGCCTCCCACTAGGTGGACCGACGACATTGTGAGAGTCGCGGGCATCCATTGGATGCAAAAGGCAGGCTGTCGTTCAGTGTGGAGGTTAAAGGGGGAGGCCTATGTTCAGCAGTGGACGTCTTCTGGCTGATGATGATGATGATGATTAGAATCAGAAAAAAAAACATAATAATATAAGAATATGTGCACTAAAGAAATTATTTAAATTGGCTATTAAAGTTCTGATATATACGCGTTTAAAGTTTGTGGTCGGAATAGAAAGGGATGCCCTATCCATGCCCCGCAAAGTGTGTGTCAATATAAAGTTTGTTTGGTGGCAACATTTGAAATAGTGCGCTCTCTGTCTAGCAAGACATGAAAGTGTATATATCTTCCTTAATTTTGAACACATTTTAATTTTTGTTTATGGTGATAAACCATATTTTGTTGTCAGCCTTTTAGACAATACAAAAATCAGTCGTATAACCAATTCGTAAAATTACGAGAAATAAAAAAACTTTTTATTTATGTTACACGGGAATTACTCACGTAATTCCCGTGTAACATAAATAAAATGTGTGAAAACCACGTCAGTTTCAATAATAAAATAAAAAAACTTGTTTAAATGTTTATCGGGACTTATCACGTATTATTCAAATAAAAAAAAAAAAAAAAAAGCGCGAAATCGCGAAAGTTTAAAAACTACTATAAAAAAACTTTATCCAAAATTTAAGCTCTTCTGTAAAACGTATCTAAATTGGAACAGAGCGCGAACATAAAACTGTCGCTCTATAGATTTAAATTCATCGCCAGCATTGTCAGTAACTATTTGTTTCTCTGATCTATTATATCATGAGCCTGCAGTTGAACTTCATCTTTATGCCTACCCTTTGAAGGTTCCATATCAAGTGGCTCATTCCAGGGTTGTCGCTCGCTGGTGCCGAAGAGAATGAACGCCAGGTTGGTGAGGACGTACATTCCTGCAGTCAGGTAGAATAGTTTGCGCCATTCGCTTTGATTCCCCTGAAATCGGAACGTACAGTTGGTAAGAGTATGTAAATACATTAATATTGAATAAGTTTAGTTGAAAAGCTTACAGTATCTCAACAAAATTAACTCTCAACCTCTCACCACGAAAACTGAATGTATTTATTGCCTGAGCACACAAATTTACAGAAATTTGTAGGAAGACGAAAGTCTTCGACCAGTGTGTATTACCAGTGATGACATACGGCAATGAAACGTGGTCTCTCAGTATGGGCCTCATAAACAAGCTCAAAGTCGCACAACAAGATATGGAGAGGGCTATGCTCGGGGTTATCTACAAGATCGATTAAGAAATGAGGAGATCCGTATACGAACGAAAGTCACCGACATAGCCCACCGGATTCGCAAGTTGAAGTGTTAGTGGACAGGGCACATATCACGTAGAACAGAATATGGCCAATGGGGCCGAAAAGTTCTAAAATGGAGACCACGGACCAGTAAGCGCAGCGTAGGACGTTCACCCACAAGATGGACAGACGATCTAAAAGAGACCGCAGGGAAACGCTGGATGCAGGCCGCTTCCAATCGGCCCTTTTGGAGATCGATGGGGGAGGCCTATGTCCAGCAGTGGACGTCCTATGGCTAAAATGATGATGATACAAATTTGTATTTATTGCCGAAGCAAAAAGGAGTGCAATAACATTCAATAATTATTTTTTTTGACTTATCTTTGATGCATTTATCATCTTTGAATCCCACCCGGTGAACAATGGAAAAAAAACCGTGTCGATGTCCTTAATTGGATTTTCATTACATGAAATGTATTTAAGGTGGTACGATTCACTCATGTTTAAACAGTATTTTGGTCCTAGTAGCCAGGTCAGGTAGTTATTTTTAAATAACACAGTATTTGCGCAAAATGTTGGCTGTTCTTTACATTATAATGTACAATTATTTAACAATAACGCACCATATTACTTACATTTGTGAATAAACCGTTTGAAACAGCAAAAATTAGTTTATTCACAAATGTAAGTAATAATGTGCATTAGAGATAAATAGCTTTACATGATTTTGTAAAGAATAATAATCAATTTGCGCAAACATCATGTTTGTTTATAATAATTACCCGGCCTAGCCACAAGGACAAGAAAACTGTTTGAAATTTGAATTTCCCGCCATTTGTGAATCGAACCACCTTAATGACTAAGAAGCTGAGTCACGCCAGCATTTTTCTAGTATTCCTGCATTTTACAGGAAATATGTTTAATATGTTCATGTAATGTTCTTGCCAAATTTATTGTTATCAAATTAGATGTTAAGTCGTGAAAAAGCGAGAAACAGACCGAATAATATACAGACAAAGGGAAATCCTTTGGCACCTATTAAGCGTGAAGTGTGAAAGACCGTATAATATCGGAGTTCGGTAAAATGCATTCAAATATAACAAAAATTTAAAATACAAGAAAAACACGTTAGTCCGAAAACCTGTGAATAAAATGTGAACATTCTTACATCATCTTTCAGCATAGCGCCGGTCGCCAGAGGTCCCAGGATAGCTATAAAGTTGGACACTCCGTTCGTGATGCCCATCATCGTGCCAGCGAAGTTCGGAGCCATGTCGAGATGTACCAACTGAAAAATATTATTTAATGTATTTATTTAATTCATACAGAAACACCAACAGTACACATATTAAATAATACAAATAACACTCATTTATAATTGATACAGTTCAGATATGTGCACCTTTAACAGGTGTTTACAACGTTCACAATTAAAAGTGGTTTGGTCTCGAGTTCAGACTGCCTTTATACTTAGGTAACTGGTCGAGCCAATTATATTTCAATAGCGGTTGTAGCGTGACGCGTCAGTTAAAGTTAGCGTTGCGGAACACAAAGCGGAAAGTTTCCGCGTTAGGCGGAAAGTTTCGCACAACTGAATATGACTCAGTGTGATTGAAAGTCCATTGGGTTGTCACAAGCAATTGTTTAATGCACACACACTATTATATATAAGTCGTTGGACATATACAGAAATGGAACAAGTCGCGTAAACCTAGCAGTTAAATATTTGGCGAGCGAGCCGCGTGCGGCGTGCGTTCGACGTTCAAGGTAGGTACGGACTGGCGCGCGGGGCAAGCCCGCTTGCATTTGCGACAAGCGGTCTTGGAACAATAGGAACCGGTTCCGTCGGGCGAGCCGTGCGCGCAATATCAGCAGTAACTCGGTGGTAAGTATTTGAGTGAATGTTTGTGATAATGGATGAATGAGAAATAAATGTGAGCGAAGCCCACATCACTCCCCCCCAGAAGCCTAGTTAAGGACGGTAAAAGTCCGGAAAACGGACATGCCGCCCTGACCGTGTTGTTCGTATTGTGGAAGGCTGGCTGGTGGTAGGTAGAGTGATATGTGGTAGTGAGGTAGGAGGTTGTACGGAGGGTGGTTGTACAGTAGGTGATGTGTATGTACTTGTGTCCTCCTCGTCAGCCAGTACGTAGGCAGGCTTAAGGCGGTCTGCTGTTACGGTGACTGTTTTTCCTTTAATAAGGAGTTTGAAGGTTTTGTCCCCTCTTTCTAGAACCTTGTGAGGGCCTGTGTAAGCTGGCTGAAGAGGAGGACGCGAAGCATCATCACGGAGGAAGACGTGATGGGTTGTTGCGAGATCTTTGAAAATAAAAATCTTCTGCTTGCTGTGACGAGATGCCGGGACTGGTTTGAGTTTATCAGCAAATGAACGTAAACGAGCCGTGAAATCGGATAAATCAGTCGTGCTTGGAAGGCTTGGGTCGAAAAATTCACCTGGTAATCTCAGTGGCTCACCGTAAAGCAGTTCGGCGGATGATGCCTGAATGTCCTCTTTAAAAGCACTTCTGATTCCGAGGAGCACCAATGGTAAAACTTCTGACCATGTATTGTTGGCGTGGCAAGTAATGGCTGCTTTTAGTTGTCTGTGGAAGCGTTCCACGAGCCCATTGCATGCTGGATGGTAAGCTGTAGTGCGCTTGTGTTGGAATCCAGTGAATTTCGCGAGATATTGAAACAACGTGGATTCAAATTGCCGTCCGCGATCTGTGACAATATCTGTTGGAACGCCAAACCTGGATATCCAGCCGTTTATTAAAGCTTTGGCAACCGTTTCTGCCGTCATGTCTTCCAAGGGCATTACTTCGGGCCATCGAGTGAATCGGTCGACGGCCGTGAGGCAATACCTGAATCCTTGCGAAACAGGTAGGGGCCCTATTAAATCTATGTGTAACTTTTGAAAACGCGCGCGTGGTAAGTCGAAAGTGCCTAAGGGTGTCGACACGTGTCGACTTACTTTTGTACGTTGGCACGCTAAGCAGGTACGGGCCCATTGTCGACAGTCTTTTCTGACACCCGGCCATACGAATCTTTCGGCTACCATTTTGGCAGTCGCAGCGGCACCCGGGTGACTCAGAGAGTGTAGACTCTGGTAAACTTGTTGGCGTAATGCTTTTGTAATGAATGGCCTCGTATTTTTCGTACTAAAGTCACAGTAAATCGGTTCTTGACTCCCAGGATAGTCCACCTTCTGGAGACGCAGGGAAGAGTTATCCGTGAGATAGTGTTTAAGCTCTGGATCATTCATTTGGGACTGGGCAAGGTTCTGCAGGCATATTGGGGTACTCAGTTCTTCGACCCGGCTTAAAGTATCGGCGACCGTATTGCTCTTGCCAGATATATGCCTTATATCAGTCGTGAATTGGGAAATATAGTCTAAATATCTAAACTGCCTGGGTGAACAACTATGCTTTCTTTCGTGAAAGGCGTAGCTGATTGGTTTATGGTCCGTGTAGACTATAAAATGCCTTGCCTCCAGCATGTGCCTGAAATACTTTATGGCCTCATAAATCGCGAGAAGCTCGCGGTCATACGGGGAATATTTGGTTTGGGACGGGATCAGCTTCCGAGAAAAGAATGCTAATGGCTGCCAAGCATTATCTCGAAGCTGTTGCAACACGGCTCCCAAGGCCACGTCCGATGCATCTGTGACGACTGCGAGCGTAGCGGTACAATCAGGATGAGCTAGTAGGGCTGCATTAGAAAGACTATTTTTGGTTTCTGTGAATGCGATTAGAGCATCCTTGGTTAGGCTGATCGGTGCTGAGCCTTTGACTGCCCCCGTGAGAAGAGCGTTGAGAGGTGCTTGTATTTGTGCAGCGTTTGGCAAAAACCTCCTGTAAAAGTTGGCCATGCCCAAAAAACGTCTAAGCGCTTTCACGTTCTTGGGTAGCGGGAACTCCTGAATGGCCTGTACCTTTGTGTTAAGAGGTTTTGTGCCACTCTGTGAAATAGTATATCCTAAAAAGGTTACCTCGGGTGCTCCGAATACACATTTCGATACATTAACGACCATACCGAAATCTCGAAGTCTGGTGAAAACTTGACGTAGATGGTCTTCATGTTGGGTCTCATTCTGACTAAAAATAAGAAAATCATCTATGTAACAGTACACAAAGTCCAGCCCGTGCATCATCTCGTCCACAAACCTCTGGAAAGTCTGACCTGCGTTGCGAAGGCCAAAGGTCATGAACGGGAATTCGAACATACCGAAAGGTGTGGTGATCGCCGTTTTCGGTATGTCTTCTGCGCAGACTGGGATCTGGTTATAGGCCTTCACAAGATCAATGGTACTGAAGACTCTACATCCGGCAATGCTATGCGTAAAGTCATGTATATGGCGGATAGGATACATATCTGGTATGGTGCGGGCGTTTAGTTGTCTGTAATCGCCGCAAGGGCGCCAACCATTATCCTTTTTCAGCGCCAGATGCAATGGAGACGACCATGGACTCTCAGAAGGCCTAGTTGTACCATTGAATAGCATTGACTCAAATTCTGCCTTTGCAATTGTAAATTTGTCGGGTGCAAGGCGCCTTGGGGCGCTTGAAACAGGCGGCCCGGGTGTGGTGCGTATGTGGTGTTGTGTGTTGTGAGGGATCGTGCGTTGAGTACCAGCTGGGCGCGAAATTTCGGGAAAATCCCGTGACATTAGAAGGTGATAACGAGACTTGCCAGTCAGTACCTTTACAGAGAGTATCTTGTTAGAATTAGGGGCCAGTAAAGCTGGAGTAAACAAGGTTGTGGTGTTATCTATAAGTTTCTTACTTTTACAGTCTACTATTAAATTGTAATGGCATAAAAAATCTACTCCAATAATAGGCTTTGTAACGTCCGCTACTATAAATTGCCACGGATAATTTCGACGCAGTCCTAAGTCGAGGGTTAAATGTGCGTAGCCGTAGGTGTCGATCACTGTACCATTTGCTGCTGATAGTTTGTACTCGGTGGGTGCACGACGCTCTCGGAGTTGTGACCGGGGAAACACACAGAGGTCACTGCCGGTGTCGACCAAGAATTGTGTTTTGGTGCTGCGATCTGCGACGAAAAGGCGACCTGGAGTAGTGGGGCAATCGTCTGTCGCCATTACCGACCGCCCATGTTGTTTTCCGCCTTGTAATCACATGGTTTCTGGCAGTTGTATGCCCTCGACCCGAAGTTCGCGTGATACCAGCATAGCGGGGAACGCTGATATTCTGAGTCTGACCTCGTTCGGCTGCGTGATTGAGAACGACGCCGTTGTCCAAAATGTTCGGTGGAACGCGCCGGTCGTGATGAGCGGGTGAAATCATCAAGTTTAGTTGCCAAATGCTCCACCATCTTTCTGAGTTCGGCGATTTCCCCGGAAGCGTTGTTGCTGCTTGAAGTTCCAGAGTTTAATGGAAGTCCTGCTGCAGCCACGCTACCTGCAGGTGCGGAAATATCCTGGATGCGATCCGCTAGATCAGCAAGTTGCTCCAATGAATGTGTGGGCTGTGATGCCAGCACCGTTTGAATGTTACGTGGAAGGCGATTGCACCAGATAGTCCTCAAAAACTCTTGCGGGACACTTGCTCCTGCGAGATCTTGCAAATGACGTAGAAACTGGGAAGGTTTCCGGTCTCCCAGCTCTTCATGATCTAGTAGTTGCTGCACCTTTTTTTCATGGGAGGCGGCCAGGCGTTTAATTAATTCCTTTTTTATCTTCCTGTAGCGATCCGTGGATGGTGGGCTAACAATTATATCTTTGACTTCTTTGGCTGCCTTTATATCTAAGTGAGTCAACACATTATTGAATTTTATATTATCTTCTGTTATCCCGTGATTTTCGAATTGTCCTTCAAGGAGAGCGAACCATAGTTCCGGATCTTCTGGTGAAAACTCGGGTACTTTTATATTAAATTTGCGGTAATAATTGGACGTACCTTGAACGGGATCTGTGGGTAGTTGTATAATTTTCTTAGTTCCTCGAGGTTGGCGTATGGTTACATTGTCGTCCTTTTTGACCGTATCTGGGTCGTCGCTACTGTCACTCATTTTCGTGCTCAAAACGGGGTCACCAATTTGGTCTCGAGTTCAGACTGCCTTTATACTTAGGTAACTGGTCGAGCCAATTATATTTCAATAGCGGTTGTAGCGTGACGCGTCAGTTAAAGTTAGCGTTGCGGAACACAAAGCGGAAAGTTTCCGCGTTAGGCGGAAAGTTTCGCACAACTGAATATGACTCAGTGTGATTGAAAGTCCATTGGGTTGTCACAAGCAATTGTTTAATGCACACACACTATTATATATAAGTCGTTGGACATATACAGAAATGGAACAAGTCGCGTAAACCTAGCAGTTAAATATTTGGCGAGCGAGCCGCGTGCGGCGTGCGTTCGACGTTCAAGGTAGGTACGGACTGGCGCGCGGGGCAAGCCCGCTTGCATTTGCGACAAGCGGTCTTGGAACAATAGGAACCGGTTCCGTCGGGCGAGCCGTGCGCGCAATATCAGCAGTAACTCGGTGGTAAGTATTTGAGTGAATGTTTGTGATAATGGATGAATGAGAAATAAATGTGAGCGAAGCCCACAGTGGTAAGACAAATATATGAGATAAAAATGATATATGGGTGTTTACCCATATATCATTTTTACCAGTTTATTCTTGAATACGTTCAAAGAGTCGTGAAAGATATCGAGACCGCTTATGGAAGCATTAATTTCGTTATATGTTCGACATATTCTTAATAAAGGAGAGTTGTAAGCTAAGTTTGTTTTAGCATAAGCTACATGAAAAAGTTTAGAGATTATGCGACGTGGATAATGGCAAGGAACGTATAGGGAAATATCTTTCAAAATTGAGGAACAATCAGTGAATCCGTGAATTAGTTTAAAAAGAAATGAAAGGTCTCTGACTTTTCACATTACAAATATTGGCATTTATGAAATAAAATATCTTAGAAATACGGTGGACTGGGTTCCACTAGATTACATTGATTTTCTATCCAGGTAGTTTTCCAGATGATAAACACTTTTTTGACGGTTAAAGCAGCGTTAAGCAGAAAGTTAGCGCATGCAAACTAGCATGGACTAGAGCGCTCGAAATCTCCTCGTACCCCCTCCGGTTAGCCAAAGAGATCTAAAAATCGACTGTTACACATTTTTGTCTATAGAGATAAAATAAATTGGTCGGACTTTTTTATTTTAGACGCTCGTCGTTTAGAAATCTAATTGCTGTTATACATTCGTAGGTAAATATTTTAGCCCATGATGAAAAAACGGAGAAGGTTTTTGCATCAGCTATATTTTTTTCTCCCAACGGCCGAATCGATTTAAAAGCAGGTTTATTTGCGGTAGTTGTTAATTTTTATTTGTATACTCATCGCCATACAATACCTATAGAGTCACAATCTCTGAATGAAAAATGTCCAAAATCATCCGAGTGTCGTTGTACGTGTGTCGTTGTACAATAATTATAATATAGTTCACAATGCCACATTTCCTCTAACTGAAACGTTATGTCGTTTGCATAGTGTTCAACGTTAGTTGTCCGCTGTCATCGTAGCACTGGCTCATACAGCGTTATAGTCAGATCGCGGCTGCTTTACAACTAACCAAAAAGTCGACACAATGCGTAAAGTACGCCGAGTTTTGATTCAGAATGTTTTTGCTCGCTTGTGTTTCTTTAAGTGTTGTATCTCGATGTGTATACACTGTAATTTTGCTGAAAACATTATCGTTCAATGTTGAATACATTAGAAGAAGTAATAAAGGTTAGCAGTTACAAATAGCAAAAAAAAATATGAAAACTGCTGCCACTAGTACTGTCAACGAGTACAAAAATTTTTGACTCACCATGAACCCAGTGACGTGTCCCGCGCCCATACCGACGGCAACGCAAAGTAGCACTATCACCACCGTCATGTCGGTCCCAGCGTGCGAGAGCGCGATCAGTGATATCGCTGCCCCAAAATATGCTACACAATAAAAAAAAGTCATTATATGAAATACAAAAGAAGAACTTTGAAGCAACTTTTAAAATTACGCGTTAACACAACACACACTCACACATACGCACACACACTCAGTCACACACACACACACACGCACAGACACACACACACACCATACACAAACCTAAGTGCTCTAATATTTAATATTTGATAATGAAAATAGTAGTAGTAGTAGTAATTATAGTGTATTACGTTTAACGACAGATATTATTAGTTGATTTTATAATACCCGCCGTCGCCTAGTGCTCACCTACCATCTTTTTTCTGAGCAAAGGGGTATGCCGAAAACCAGCCCTGCGTGACCCTTCGGGACCTCGCAGTACAGCGCTGAGCTTACCCCTATTGCCAAACACTGTTTCTCCTTATGGTTCTTATAGTACATGTTCATTGTTTTTGTTTTTTGGCAATAAATATATCTTATTCTTATTCTTATTATCATCATCATCAATCCATAGAGAATCTGTAAAATTGGGAGCAATTGCAATTTTCCAGCTACTGTTGTGTATAG
Source organism: Agriopis marginaria (assembly GCA_932305915.1). NCBI lineage: Eukaryota > Metazoa > Arthropoda > Insecta > Lepidoptera > Geometridae > Agriopis > Agriopis marginaria. The sequence continues at coordinate 17,223,751 of OW029929.1, read as the reverse complement.
GTCTCCTTTTCACCGCGCCTTCTTTGCCGGTGCTGTTGCAGTCTCAACCACTACTTTCCTGTCTCCTTAGCAATGCCAACCATCATCTTCATCATGATCAGCCAGAAGACATCCACTGCTGAACATAGGCCTCCCCCTTTAACTTTCACACTGAACGACAGCCTGCCTTTTGCATCCACTGGATGCCAGCGACTCTCATTATGTCATCGGTCCATTTAGTGGGAGGCCTACCTAAGCTGCTGCGTCTTCCGGTTCGTAGTCTCCGACCGAGAAACCAGCAAGTGCGAGTCGGGCTCGCGCACTGAGGGTTCCGTACCACCACAAAATTAAATAACGAACTTACCAGTTATAACTTGGTAATGAACATAAACTTGTCACTGACTCGCACTTGGCCATTTTTATTATTTGTTGTTATATATTAAAGTATGCATTATAATAATGTTAAAATTGACGCTTGTAAGTATTACCGTTTTAACATTAGAGCTAATACAAAAATACGTAAAAAATATGTTTATTGTATTGGGACCCTTCATTTTAACTTTTTTGTTATTTATTAGTTAATCCTCTATAACATTACATATTCTGTAGGAATTTCAACTGGCTATCTATTACGGTTCGAACGATACAGCCGTTTAAAGGTAGGACAGACAGACAGACGGACGGATGGACTGACAGACAGACATCGTAGGCTTAGTAATAGGGTTCCCTTTTTACCCTTTGGGCACGGAACCATAACCTGAAAAAATAAGTGAATTTGGTTGTACCTGGTTGTACCTGGTTGTACTGACTTACCTATCGAGTTGGAGAATTTCCTTATTCCGCTGACTGTCATCAGTTTGTGTTTCAGCAGGAACTCCGATAAATACCCGAAGGGCACTCCCATTAACGTCATCGTGATGTACGGCAGAGCTGACAGTATTCCATTCTGAAAGAGTAAATAACTATTACAAAAAATCAATAATTATAATTTTTAGAAAAAAAAAGATCCGACTTCATGGCTATCCATACCTACATTTACAAACTGAATATTACGACTGAAATACTTTGTATCCATGGTCTTGAAAAATTTAACGAAAAACAACAGGGCCCGGTCGCCATGGAGTCACTTTGTTTTTTCGAAGTTCTGTTCTAGGAACAGTTCCTCTATGTTTGCTGTTCAGTTGACAGCGTCGCTAGTGGAGAACAAAGTATGAAATTCACCAAGAAATAACTGTAGTTCCAATTTTGCCCACTTTAACAGCTAAGTTGGTGGCACTGTGCAATGTAAATTGAATTCGTAGCTTATCATCATTTTTTGTAGTTTTTGTAGATTTTTCAAAAAGTGCTGAATCAATGTTGATAAAAAAATTATGGGACCATCTATGAGATGAGATGAGACAAACCAAAAGAAGAATCATCAAAAACAATTCTAAATTGGCGGAGTAATCGCGTAACAAACATACTTACATAAAAAAAAAAAACATACAGTCGAATTAATGCCTCTTTTTGGAAGTCGATTAATAATAAAGAAATACTAATAAATATCCGGGACATATTTGCACCCACGGTCATCTGACCCCGAACTAAGCAAAGCTTGTGACATGGCTGCCAGAGACATTTTAAAGTATCACGTTTGTTCATCATCATCATCATCATCAGCCAGAAGGCTTCCACTGCTGAACATAGGCCTCCCCCTTTAACCTCCACACTGAACGACAGCCTGCCTTTTGCATCCACTGGATGCCCGCGACTCTCACTATGTCGTCGGTCCATCTAGTGGGAGGCCTCCCTACGCTGCGTCTTCCGGTTCGTGGTCTCCGTTCCAGAACCTTTCTTCCCCATCGGTTATCGGTTCTTCGAGCGATGTGGCCTGCCCATTGCCACTTCAACTTGCAAATTTTAACAGCTATGTCGGTGACTCTGGTTCTTTGGCGAATATCCACGTTTTGGATTTTATCGCGCAAAGAAACTCCGAGCATAGCTCTCTCCATTGCCCGCTGTGTGACCGTTAGTTCACTAACGTTATATTATTATTTAGGGGGGTTATACCATACCATGGCAAATATCCCGCAAGCGTGCTCCATCTTAGACCGCATCGTTGCTTAACATCAGGCGAGAGGGCGATCAAGCGCAAGCCTATCTAAAATAAAAACATATCTTTTCCAACTTACGTGTTTTATATTGACACCTAAAACCTTGCTTATGTAGGTAGGTATCTCAGTCATGAGCGTCCACATTCCCCACGAGAACCCCACGTGGACTACTATCAGGGATATGAATGCAGGAGAAGACAGTAACGCCTTCCACGGAGTTGGCAACTGAAAATAAATGGTATATTTGAACAAACGATTTTTAAATTATACAGAGTTAAAGTTAACTAGCCAGCCAACCGTTTTAGCCTATTTGGGAGACCGCTAGACTTGAAAGCGTGAGATCGCAAGTTCAAACCCCAGGTCCGTACCAATGAGCTCTTTGAAGCTTATGTACGGATTTTCATACCACTGGCTTTTCGGTGAAGGAAAACATCGTGAGGAAACCTGCATAAGTACGGAGAAGAAATTCAATGGAGTATGTGAATCCACCAACCCGCAACTGGGCCAGCGTGGTGGATATCACAGAAAAGAAAAAAAATGTTGTTTAAATTAGAACGGCTGTCAAGGCATTTTTGTAAGATTTTTTTTTGTAGCCAGTTGCACCCATATTATCGAAACGTCAGTTATTTGAAATCAGTTAGCAGCTGTGATGCGGACAAAGAACTTTGAGACGTAACCCAAAAAGGTAAGATCCAAGTTCTTTGGATGCGGAGTTCGATGCGTTGACATAAATGAGAATGTTCAAGCAAGATTCTGTCATAATACCTGGCGACAGATTTTCCTTCTCATTCCCGTTCTATTTACTTCTCTTTTCTGTGGTGGATATAGACCAATCACCCTTTCCGGAGTAGGCTTAAAGTCCAGCAGTGGACTGTTAAAAGGCTGATTATGATGAAAGGTAACTAACCCAAAACCTCTTAAGGGCGACTTTGTTGCATCGAAATAATAACTTTTGATCTACAAGATTTCACAGATACACACGCTAAGCTTAGCACCTCTCTGTTTGTGTTGGGAGGTAAAAAGAATCACGTGAGTTCATTCACAAATATCGGAGAAATCAAAACACTTGCATAAAAAATCGGATCGGATGAAAAATAGATTTACAAGCCAGTGAAAAAAGGCTTCAAACATTAAAGTATATTTAAAAAAAACTATCAAGATCTATACAGGGCTACGTGAAAATGGTGTATTAAGCCGAGAGGGTTCCACATAATTATAAAGAAATTTATCATGGTACCAACTCTGAAAACGCAAGAAAAAAATCCACTGTCTCACAGAAAACGGTAATTTAAACCCGACAAATGTGATGAACGGAGGAGACGCAGCGTAGGGAGGCCGCCCACTAGATGGACCGACGACATTGTGAGAGTCGCGGGCATACAGTGGATGCAAAAGGCAGGCTGTCGTTCAGTGTGGAGGTAAAAGGGGGAGGCCTATGTTCAGCAGTGGACATCTTCTGGCTGATGATGATGATGATGAAATGTGAGGAACAGCTGATGGGTATTTCATTTGCAATTTAGATTTGATTTCATAGTTTTGGCTTAGTACACCCTGTACATTGTACTTCTACTTATATATTTTTACGACTTCTGTTAACGACCGGTGTGTCGATCTGTTCCGCTGATTAATTGTATAGAATCATAGATAAGAATGATTAAGAACAGCAATGTGAAGATAAAACCTCTTAAGTAGTTAGAAACAGGTGACCTGCTCTGACTAGTGTATTGTATAGAGTCATAGGATCGATTAGGTTTAGGACACGTAAATAGCATTTGAAATTGAGCATTTGAAGCCGTGGGAGCCTATTTGGGAGACCGCTAGACTTGAAAGCAAGGTCGCGGGTTCAAACCCCGGGCCCGTACCAATGACCTATTTGGTGTTTATGTACGGATTTTCATATCACTGGCTTTTCGGTGAAGGAACACATCGTGAGGAAACCTGCATACGTACGGAGAAGAAATACAATGGCGTATGTGAATCCACCAACCCGCACTGGGCCAGCATGGTGGATATGGCCCAATCACCATTTCGTGGGTGGGCTAAAAGTCCAGCAGTGGACTGTTAAAAGGCTGATAATGATGATATGATGAAATAGCATTTCTTTGGTAATTAATTATTATAACACCGGCTTGCACTCACGATGTCTCCTCACGCAAGTTTTGATCAAGTCTTTGGTAATGATTGAATCATGTGAATAAGCCTAGATTTTTTTCTTTATGTACACACAAAACAGAATAATAGGAACACTAGGGCCACACGAGATATCCCTGGAGCCGTGGTCCTAGAATCCTGCTGCGGTATCCTCTACCTGTCGTAAAAGCCGACTAAAAGGAGGCCTTAGGGCTTGTGGGTGGTCCGATTTGGAGATCTGTGGGCTTACTTTTGACACTCGATTTCAATCGTAATTTGGGATTGTGATCAAAAACATGCCATTTAGTACTCTTCAATCGCGTCAAGAGTACCGAAAGCGTCGAATTGAGTCAATTTTATTTAGTTCCATAGAATTCCACCATTATCGGTTCCAATCGTGCGCTAGTTCAAAATTCAAGAGTACCAAAATTGCATGTTTTCGATCCCACTGACCGAATTCAGCAAGCCCAATGAAGACAACGGCGCGGTGTGGCCCACGCCGTTGTAAAGGAAAGGAACGGAAATTCCCTGAGCATTCCCGGAAGCGTTGCTTCACGCAATGTGCTAGGAGGATACCGGTGCGTTCCTATAAAGATCCCGGTACCCTCCGTCTGGCACAGAGGTCGGCCACAGAGGAGGTTTTAGTGGGTGCAATTTCACATAGCCCGGCTTCACCCCAATGCAGCTAGGTATCTTTTAAAGATTTCTCCCCGGCAACAAAAAAAGGGGCGGCCACAAAAACCATATGCACACTTTTAAACCAGAAACAAATATTTTGTAAGTTTACTAACACTTATCTAACTTAGCGTGTAAAATGTAAGGCATTGTCTTATGAAACAGTGTTCTAAAATATCACGGTTGTTCATTCGACAACCTTACCACGGTAAATATCCCGTAAATAATCATATAACGAGCACAAACTTTTTCAATAACATTGTAAGCCGTTTTCGGTTTTTGAAGACGGTTTCCTCGATTACAGGCTGCCTATAAACTAAAATGTTGCTCATAAATAATTGCAAATCCGTACCCAAAGGGTGTAAACGGGACCCTATTACTAAGCCTACGTTGTATGTCTGTGTGTCCGTCCTATATATTAACGGCTGTAGCTTTCGAACCGTAATAGATAGCCAGTTGAGATTTTAACAAAATATGTAACGTTACGGCGGATTAACTAAAAAGTCAAAAAGTCAAAACATGGGGACCTTCTCCATACAACAAAATAATGTATTTTTGTATTAGCTCTAATGTAAAAACGGTAATACGTACAAGCGTCAAACTTGGCATGATTGTAGTAAACACTCTGAAGTATAACAACAAAAAATTATGGCCAAGTGCAAGTCGTTGACAAATTTCTATTCACCACCGGTTCTCATACGATCACCGAAGTTAAGCAACGTCGGGCGCGACCGGTACTTAGATGAGTGACCGCCTGGGCATGATGTCTATTTGCACTACTTTTTTGTAAGTAGTTTACAATTTACGGGGTGGTACGGAACCCTCAATTCGCGAGCCCGACAAGCACTTGGCCATTTTTTTTTTTTTCAATGTATACTTATTTATTTAATTTTTATTTTCATACGTTTGGGTAATTTTATAACTTATACCCATTTTATGCAATCTTTTCTACAGTCAAATCTCATGCGTTCATTTTATAAGGTTTTTTTCAATGAATCATTATCATAATCAGCCTTTTAACAGTCCACTGCTGAACTTTTAGCCTACCCCCGAAAGGGTGATTGGGTCATATCCACCACGCTGGCCCAGTGCGGATTGGTGGATTCACATACACCATTGAATTCCTTCTCCGTACGTAAGCAGGTTTCCTCACGACGTTTTCCTTCACCGAAAAGCCAGTGGTATGAAAATCCATACATAAGCTCCAGAGCTCACTGGTACGGGCTCGGGGTTGAACCCGCGACCTCACGCTTTCAAATCTAGCGGTCTCCCAAATGGGCTACCACGGCTTTTCAATGAATACTTTTGTCTATTACCTTTCTTTGTTTTTCAGAATTCTGCCCCAAAGAGTACTGGATATATTTCTTCTCATCATCTGTAATAGTTTTCGCGGTTTCAGGACGGTCTGCTCCAAAGATGTAATATACCAAAGACCAGACTATTCCCGCTGCACCACTGATATAGAAAATGGCTGCCCAACCCCACGCGTGGGCTATGTACCCTGATATCAGGAGCTGGAAGGCCAAACCGAACGGAGTACCTGGAAATATTTGTTTTAGTTAGATACTATCGGGTATATGTTTTTATATACATATTAGCGACCCGCCCGCCCGGCTTCGCATGGGTGTAATTTACGTACGAGAGCCGGGGCGGGTCGCTAGTTATACATATAAGCCTTCCTTGAAAATCTATCTAACTGATGGTGAAAACCGCATCAATATCCATTGGGTCGCTGGTCTGCTCGCGGTATATACACAACACTAGTACCAAATTGTTTTAACCTTAGATTAAGATAGGTATAACTAACTTTCCTCTCCCTGTACTGTGAATAACTAAGTAAATTCGTTTAAGTTAACAAAATTGTAGTCAAGTATAATAAAAGTCACGGACCCTGGAGTCCGTGGAGTTGCATTGTAAATAATAAAAAAAAAAAAACCATTGCGTGGTTTAGGAGGAGTTAGCGGCCATACAGACATACAGACAGACAGACAGACGCGGAAAGCGACTTCAATTTATACTATGTAGAGATATGGTGTAATTTTCGTGCGAAGCCAGGGCGGGTCGCTTGTTATATATATATAAACCTTCCGTAAAAATGTATCTAACTGATGGTGAAAACCGCATCAAAATCCGTTGCATGGTTTAGGAGGAATTAGCGGCCATGTACATATGTACATTATACTATACAAGGTAATACTAAATACCTAAAATACTTACCCTATTATCATCGGGATACAATTTCTATAGTCACAATCTCTCAGAGAAATTAGTCAAAAAACGTCCGAGCATCTTTGTACAAATGTACATAAATTTTTCGGCTACGCCCAAAAATTCAAAACTCCATTTGCAGTTTCAGTGAATTAATTTCATTCATGTGCTGTCTAGAATAAACCGAAAGCAGAAAGCAGTCAGCTGTATGGAATTAAACTATCACTCAATTTTCTCAATTTTAGATAGCCCATTAGTCCAGCTGGTAGTGAACCTACCTTCTGAGCTTGGGAGCGTGGGTTCGATTCCCACCTAGGACAATTTTTTTTTTTTTTTTTTTATGCCATAGGTGGCAAACAAGCAGACGGGATGCCTGATGGAAAGCAGTCACCGTCGCCTATGGATACTTGTAACACCCGAGGCATCACAAATACGTTGCCGACCCTTAAGAACTCGATTAACTCGCCTTTTGAAGAACCCCATGTTGTAGCTTCTCGGAAACACCGTAGAAGGTAGCTCATTCCACATTTTGCAGGTATGAGGCAAGAAGGATCGTGTGAAATGCACAGTGTGCGATTTCCACTGATCTATGATGTGTGGATGAGCCTTCAGGCGGTGGCGGCTAGTGCGATGGTAAAACCGCGACGCCGGCATCAGATCAAATAGTTCTTCAGAACACTCCCCGTTGTAAATGCGTGAAAATTTAAATTTATGTAATGAACATTTGTGTTTGTTCTATATCTGGTTGTTAATATCTATTTAAGTATGTATTTATAACTATATTTAATTATGTATGTATATCAGTCTCTGGCAGCCATATCACAAGCTTTGCTTAGTTTGGGGTCAGATGACCGTGTATGCAAATATGTTCCGAATATTTATTTATCTATACTAATATTATAAAGAGGAAAGATTTGATTGTAAGTTTGTTTGCATTGAATAGGCTCCGAAACTACTGACCCGATTTGAAAAATTCTTTCAATGTTGGGAAGCTACACTATCCCCGGGTGACATAGGCTATAATCTATACCCGTGCGAAGCTGAGGCGGACTGCTAGTTTATTATAATTACCCTTGTGACATAGTCGGTACAGACATGCAGAAAGCTGGGTTTTCATACATAAGTCATAAGTAATTTATTGATAAAATGACAATTTACACGTCAAATAACAAATGTTACAACTGGATATGGTCGCAGGCTCTGTCTTGGTACAAGTCTGTGGTACTTACCACTATAAATAAACATGCCCATGCTGCTCTTCTCTGACAGTGGCACCCACTGCGCCATCAGGCTGTGCACCGAGGGAAGCATCAGCCCCTGCAGCAGCCCCTGGAGTATCCGACACGCGCACACTGCTTCCCAGCCTCCCTGTTGTACCACGCATTCAAGTTGATAATCTGTCACCAGCACCTAGCGCCCACCCTCTCTCTGGGCGAAGGCTTCTTGTTTTGTGACAATACAATATGCAATACTTAATACTCCTAATATTATAAACGTGAAAGTTTGTATGTATGGATGTTTGTTCCTCTTTCACTCCACGTTTCGGATTCTATCGCGCAAAGAAACTCCGTACATAGCTCTCTCCATTGCCCGCTGTGTGACTCTGAGTTTCCAAAATGCCAACAGTTAAGTTAAAGTGCCTAAATAATTATTTAGGCGACTCATAAGGTTAGCGAAAACGGGCATACAGATCTTCTATCATCACCAGGAGATTCTTCTTCTTTCGAGTCGACGTTCCGCAAAATACAATTATATTTTCAAATCAAGTTTCTAGACCAGAACTTTGCCACCCCAATGGCACTCTCCGTGACTTCATTCAGGTCGTCTTGTGTGCAAGTTGTAGGACACGCTGCACACTCCATCAAGTGTGTCATTGTTTGAGGGTTCACACCACAAAGACACTCGGTGTCAGAGCCCTTTATATAACCCTACATTGCCATATTATCCCGACTTCGGCCCACTTGAGACCGAAGTCGGTTCAGGGTCAGTCCAGGAGATCGGACGCCGTATCACTGATCAGAATGAGGTTATCAGCAAAATGGAGATGGGACAAAGTGCAAGTTGGTGAATGACATGCCTTTGAACTTTTGAGGTTCTTGGTAATACCAGTTTCCTCCCGATGTTTCCTTAACCGTTTTAAGAGCGGTAACATCGCAACCGCACATAATTTATTTTAGTACCGATACATAGCATAGCATTTATTGTGTATTATGTAGTTTTTTTGGGACCATAAAAAGTCCCAAAAAAACTTGTAAAACCAATCGGTTTTTTTTCTATTGCCTGCCAGGCTATAAATACCGGTGAGCTGCCATTCGGTCTTTAAGCTGACCCTCAAAAAGTGGTTTTCCAATATTTACTCTACAGGGTTATTGGTAACTAGACAACAACCTCTCGCAGGCAGCTTTCCTACATTATACTCTCAGATCTGACAAATAAAGGAGATATGCCTACTATGCTTAGTAGCATTTATGATGTTCATATTCAAAATGTCTTCGTTTTTCACCACACTTTTTTCACCTTAACGATATACCAATTAACGCAAAAACTGTGAATTAATCATTTATCACGCACACTAAGTAACTTTCAGCGAAATCGATGAACTGACTAATAGTCCACATACAAAAAGTTTGTATGCAAGTTTGGTTCGACTATAGATATCAAGCCTGGTTTAGGCCTGATCTGTAGGCATCCGCCACGCCACTGTACCATATCATCTTTGTCTGTCTGAACCTGAGATCATACTTAATAACTTTGTTACTAACATTTTTGGTTCCACGAATTAAATAATTCGGCATTTTTAAATGCAACTTTACGCGTTTTTAAATTAAACGTGGGAGCTCCAATAATACTTAAGGCTCGATTCTTTCACATACAAAAAAACCATCAAAAAAATGTTTTGGAAAATGTATAAAGTTTTGGAGGAAGTTGAAGACAAGCTGCCTGCGAGAAGTAGTTAGCTAGTTGCCAATAACCCTGTACATGTTTTGCTTGCGGTTTTATTACCTAAGCCGCAAGCATTACCGCAGCTTAGTATATATGAGTTTTAGGCGAAGGTAATGCACAAAAAAGTAGAAAAAGTCTGCCGAGGTCACGTGGTACGCTTGGCCGCAAGCAGCCCGCGAGAGTGACTTTCAAACGAAGGTGAAGTACAAAAAATTTAAAAAACCGGACAAGTACGAGTACGACTCGTGCTCTGAGGGTTCCGTTGGACAGAACCCTCAGAGCGCTATAGTCCAAAAAAAAACCTAAGGTTGAATTATTGAAAGACAAACTTACCTTTGTAGTTGATTATAAGGTTCTTCTATACATTCGAACTACAAAATGTAAGTTTGTAATAGCAAAATAATTATTTTTAAATGATATAACTTCAAATTTGTAACTTTCAGATTTATTCCTATATATGTGCTGTGAGACCTTGCCTTTTGCCAAATTTCATGATTCTAGATCAACGGGAAGTACCCTATAGGTTTTGGTTTTCCTGGGAAATCGCAAAATATGCGACGTAAACGTTCATATCTTTTGATTGCGTTGACTTACAACTTTTGTAAGCATTAACTTTGTAATGCTACGAATCTATTAATATTTATGAAAGTAATGACGTTGACATCCATGTAGCATAAGGAGTAAGCGAGACGGAATAGTTTGTAACTAGAGTAAGGGAGAAAGTGAATAAAAGTAATGGCGAACGTACCTCGGCCTTTCAATTACTTACATGGCGCTGCTGCAAAAACGAAAAATCATAAAACCTATATTTTCTTACGTTTATACGAAAATATTGTCAAGAAACGTTTCGCAACAAAGTTTAAGTTCCAGCCAGTGTATTTGTTTCAGAAATAAGTTAAAAGTAACGAAGATTACTATTGATCAAGTGGAGCACGTAAAACCACGCCAAGTCCAACAATGGAATTTAATGAAAATACGGAAAATAACGATGATTCCTCACTGGAATCAACAAATAAGGAAATAATTGAACGATATACAGTTGTTCAGTTACGCGAAGAACTCAAAATTCGATTTTTAGGTACTTCAGGAAATAAATCAGAACTAATTGAACGCATAATCACCGACAATAAACACAAAAATGAAGAGAATGTGATGGAAGAATTTAAAGCTGATAAAGTCAAGCGCATGTCGCAACAAATTGAAATTGAAGTAATGCGCAAGCAACTCGAAAATTTGCGGAAACCAAGTACAAGCATGGAAACCACAGGTATGCCATTATCTTCAGAAATCATTGTAAAAATGTTAGACACTCAAAATGAATTAATAAAAAAACTATCAAACACAAGTTCTCCAACAATCAAAGTATTCAGCACGGCTGATACATGTCAAGCTATACCTTTATTTTACGGAAAAAAGTATGAAAACGCAATAGAATGGACAAAACAAGTCGATAGAATAGCAACGTTAGCTAATTGGTCAGACAACTTAAGCTTAGTCAACGCCGCTATGCGTTTGAGAGGACAAGCGAGTGATTGGCACAAAGCCCTAGGTAAAAACATATATTCATGGCCTGAATGGAAAACAAAATTAACAGAAAGATTTAGCGTCAAAATGTCATTTGCAGAATTTATAACATATCAGCATAAAAGAGTACTTAAATCCATAGAAACCTTGATGGAGTATATTTATAACAAAAACGCACTATTTGAAAAGTCACCGACTATTATTCCAGAAAAAGATAAAGTATCACTTATTTTAGAAGGTATTACAGACCAGCGATGGGCAGTTCCTTTAGCCACCCAATGTTGCCAGACAGTGGAACAGTTGCTGACCCGAGCTTCTGCGTTAGACCACATTCGAAAAGTTGCATTCAACGATATCAACAAGACACAAGTAAGTCAAATTTTTTATAAACACAGCAACACAAGTAACAGTAACTCAACACCAGAAAAACAGTTTAACAGTAGATACATACCGAAGTTTAATCCAGAACTGCAAAAAGAGCAAGATCAAACATGTTACCGTTGTAAACAGAAGGGACATGTATCATATAATTGTAAAGCGCAACCCACAGATCCAAATACTCATAGAAATTCACAAAAGCACCAAGAAGTAAGTTCAGAAAATAAGAACACCTATAAACCAACTACAAGTTTTGAAAAATACTCAAAAAGTCAAGTAAACTGCATACAACAAGACACACCAAACGTAACATTGATTCCAGTAACGTTAAATGGTTCAATAGAAATACAAGGATTACCAGATTCAGGTTCAGTAGTAACAATTGTCGATAAAAATGTACTACCCCTAGATACTCAAGTTTATCCATGGCAGAAGGGAAGTTATAAAATTGCAGGTAATGAATTAACACCAATAGGATGGATTTCAGCAAGAATTCAAGTAGGAAAAATAGATTACATTATGCCACAAGTCGCTATATGTGAAAACTTACCTGTACCTATGATAATAGGTAAAGATTGGCAACTCTCAGTTTACGCTCGTATCATTCATGAGCCTGATGGAAAAATTTGTATAATTACACCGACTCATACAGAATATTTTCCAAGCATAACGAAGACACAAACTTCAGTAGCCTGTTGCATGAATAAAATACTAAGTACACAACCAATTCAAGAAAATGACATTAAAAAAGTAGAAAGTTTAGTCGCAGAATATCAAGATATTTTCAAAGACGATGAGAATGACATAGGAAAATTTCCAGATTTTGAGCTAGAGATAAAATTAAAACATGACAAACCTATAAGTTGCAAACCATACAGATTGCCAGAACCAGAAAGGCAATATTTGAAACAAACAGTAGAAAAATGGATAGAACAGAAGATATGTAGATTATCAAGTTCACCATACGCTGCACCAATGTTCGTTGTACAGCAACCATTTCACGAAACTACTCCGTACAGACCCGTTGTAGATTATTCGAAGACAATCAACCCGATCACAATATTAGATATTCAACCCATAGAAAGAATGGATGACATCATTAAAACGATTTCACAATTTGTTTTCAAGTTTAAACTAGATATTTACCACGCATATCACAATATTTGTATAAAAGAAGAAGATAGTTTCAAGACTGCCGTTGTTACTCAAGATTATCACGTAGAATTTTTAAGAGTAATGTTTGGATTAGTTGGCGGACCAGCCATAATGTCAAAAGTTGTAAATACAACCTACGGTTCACTCTACGATGAAGGTGTAAGAGTATATTTCGATGACATTTCTGGTGGTGCAAATAACGTCGAACAGTTATTGGTAATATTAAAAAAAGTATTTGAGGTTACCAGAGAGAAAAAATTGAAATTAAATAAGGAAAAATGTAATTTCATCGACACCGAAATACCCTTATTTGGAAGAATAGTAGGATACCAACAAGAACGTACAGATCCAAAACGTACCATCGCAGTTGAACAGTACAAAACATTGAAGACGCTCACTGAAGTACGCTCATTTTTAGGTTTTTCAGGTACTTTCAGAAAATACATAAAAAATTATGCTTCAATTGCAAAACCGTTACAAGATATATTGAAGAAAAATAAATCTGATGTGAACCAAAATATAAACGAAAACAGTAAAAAGAAGAAAATAGAACTCAGCCCAGAGCAGTTAGAATCATTCAACATGTTAAAAAAGTTAATAACGTCAGCACCGATATTGACTAATTTCCAACAAGATGCGGAAACAATAGTAGAAACAGATAGTAGTTACCAAGGAATAGGAGCATGTCTATTACAAATACAAAACGGAGAGAAAAAGGTCATAGAATATGCTAGCAGATGTTTAAAAGATGCAGAGTCCAGGTACCACATCAATGAATTAGAAGTTACAGCAGTACACTGGGCAATTGTAAATAAATTCAGAATATATTTACTAGGAAAAGAATTCACATTGATAACAGACAGCTATTCGACAGCATACATAATAAATAAATCAAAATTTAACAGAAAGTTTGCCAGATACGTTATAGACTTGGCACCATTTGACTTTACACCAATACATAGACCAGGAAGTCAAAATAAAATAGCAGATCACCTGTCAAGGTACCCATTAAATGAGGTATGTCTCATGGTAATAACTAGCAACACTGAAAAATTAAAGTTAGCACAGAGTAAAGATCCTTTTATACAGCAAATATGTAAAAAATTGCAACAAGAACCTAAAACGCAACATTTAAAACAGATAAACAACTCGTTTAATCTGCAAAATAGTATTTTAATACATAAAAACAAAGAACAGTTCCAAAACCAAGAAAAAATTGTAGTGCCACAAAGTTTAAGATCAACTATTTTGAAAATAGCTCACGACGACAATGGACATTTAGATTATGAGACAACAATGTGTAAAATTAAAAGTAAATATTGGTGGAAATCAATGAGACAAGATGTGAAATCATACACAAAATCATGTATAACTTGTGCAAAAGTGAATCGACGTACAATTTTAGCATACGGAGAAATGGGACGAAGACCAATACCGGAAACTCCAATGCAAGTAATATCATCAGATCATATAGTTGCATTACCACAAACTAAGTCAGGAAATACATACATAATGGTACATATTGATCATGCCACAAGATATATTATTGCAAAACCATGTTCACTCTCAGCGAAAGAAGTAATCGATACAATTAAAAATGACATAATTTACCAATATGGACCACCACTGACTTACATATCAGATGGAGCACCATGTTTTACAAGTCAAGAAACACAGAAATTTTTCTCAAAGTATGGAATAGAAAGTATCACGACTACCCCATACACACCGATGAGCAATGGATTATGCGAAAGAGCAAATGCTACAATAATATCAACGCTCACCAAGTTTGCGTTAGAATATAAAGAAGAATGGGACAAATTATTACCAAAAGTAGTATTGGCAATAAACACTTCGAAGCAAAAAACAACAAAATGTTCACCGTTTTACTTGTTACACGGTTTTGAACCAAGAATCCCACCGAATGAAATACAATTTGGTACAATATTTGAAGATACAGAAAGAAATCACCAGTTAGATTATTTATTTGAAGCAAGAAAACAAGCATTGCAAAATATTAGCCGAGTACACATGTACAATAAAGCAAGATTTGACCTAAGAAGAATTCAAGATAGCTTTAAGAGCAACGATTATGTTCTATACGAATGGCACAAACCAACGGACACAAAACTAACGCCACGATATAAAGGTCCATTCAAAATAATAAGAAAAGTTGGTTCAGTATGTTATGAAATTCAAGATATAAACAAACCAACAGTGAAGAAAATTGTTCACGTACAGTTCTTAAAACCATTAACGTCACCTCATGATTTAGATTCCTTTTCAGCAATTTCAGATAATATCCAAAGCGATGACCAAAGTATATACGATGACGATGGCCTATCTAGCCCAGAAAGTGACCAATTTACCCCAGGATATGACGACCAAAACTTATTAAACCAAGGAGATGACCACGTAGACCGCCCCTCTGACGATGACTTCAGGTATTTCACAACTAGAGGAGGACGTACAGTAAAGCTACCTAAAAACTATGAATCTTCATAATGTTAGTATGTAATAATGTATACAGTAAGTAAATAAGTGAGTGTAGTGTTATATAAGTCTATAATTAAGTTCACATAAATGTTAGTTAAATTCACATAAGTCTTTTCAGAAGTTTTTTTTTATGTTTACAAGGAAGTGTACCTTTTCTTTTCTATTTTTTTTATATAAAGTAGTCCAATCCAGTTATGTATTTTGTTAATGTTAGTATAATAAACTAAAAGTCTCTAGTATTTAAAAATAAATTCAATTTTTCTGATTTCAAACTTAAAATTTCACCGGAGAAAAAATATTTTTGTTTAAGTTAAAATGTTATGATAGAAGTACCTACATACATTATTGTATAAGTTTTCTAAAGACATATTTTGTTGATTTATATAAAGTAATAGTTAAATTAAGTAGTAGTTACCTATAATAAGTACCTAAAGTATGCATGTTAGTACATAAATTCATTAGTTTCATAATAGTATTGTTAAGTGTTAAGTTACCTACTTACAGTATATTGTAAAAATTAAAAAAAAAAAACAATGTTTACCTATCTACCTACCTAAAGTTTGGTATTAATAAGAATGTATAGAAATTAAAACACAAATTATTAAAGAAAATTTTAATTGTTAAAAAGTAAATTCATTAAAATTAAATATAAACCCACAGTTTAAAGTAAATAATGTTTCTTTGTGTAGTAAATTGTAACGTAGTAACCAGTTTTTTTTTCTCAAGAACATGTAAGTTGTAGTGAAATTTAAAAATATTTAAAACTAATTTAATCTTTTGTAAATTTCAAAGGGCATGTAAGCATTAACTTTGTAATGCTACGAATCTATTAATATTTATGAAAGTAATGACGTTGACATCCATGTAGCATAAGGAGTAAGCGAGACGGAATAGTTTGTAACTAGAGTAAGGGAGAAAGTGAATAAAAGTAATGGCGAACGTACCTCGGCCTTTCAATTACTTACACTTTTATTTTTTTACAGCCAAAAGAAACCGTAGACCCAAGTATTTAGTATAAATTTCAACTTGATACCTTTACGCGTTCTTCAGAAAAAGGGTCTTGACAGACGGACAACGAAGTGATCCTATAAGGGTTCCGTTTTTTCCTTTTGAGGTACAGAGCCCAAAAAAAGTAAATTGTTGTTATTTTTTTTTCCTGACTGTACTAACTTCTATAGAAAGTTTACCAAATGGGATAAAATACGTGAAATTCTTTAAAAGTTTACCAAACAAACTTCTTGTATGGAGAGAAGAATGTTTTCCAAACGCAATTTTTTGTAGGTAGTTTACCATCAAGTAGTTTACGAAATGGGATACTTACTAAACGGGATGTACCCATACTTACATAATAAGCAGCGACAGGTATTAACATCTGCACTAAGCTATTGCTGGCCACGCACACGAGGAGTAATATTTTCCCTCCGTACTTGGCAGAGAGCTCACCAGCCGGCACCTGCAGGACGATGTAGCCCCAGAAGAATGAGGACAGAATCACGCTCTGGGTCTTGATAGTCCACGGAAAGTGCTGAGAAATAACAAATTTGATTAAATTATGTGGATAGTACATTTATTAAGCTCGTTGCCGACGATGCGCAGTAGCTTGCGCAAGTACTCGCATCAGCGTTCAAACGGAAATAGACACTCACGTGGTGACGCACACAATTTGCGTGCGAGTACGTACATGCACCAGTTCAAACAATGTTCGAAGGAGGCGCAGTGGGCGTCGCGCGAGTCGAGCGGAAGCGCGGAAAGTGTAGCGCGGGGAAATGGAGCTTCACTTGCGCAAGGAAAAGAGCGATTACTATTTAGCACTTCCACTGCCACTTGCACTAAGTGTTGTAGCTCGTTACAGACAATGCACAGTAAAATAGCGCAAGCAATACTTGCAAAAGCACACGCATCGTCTGCAAAGAATACAAGCAATTTCCACTGCCACTGGCATTAAGCAAAAAGTGTTGTAGCTCGTTACAGAGGAGCACAGTAAAGTGGCCCGAGTAATACTTGCACCAGTACTACGCATCGTCTGCGACGAGCTTAAAAGCTGAGTTACAAATCTCAGTATCCAATTAGGCAACCAGATTACAATTTTTCTTGCGCCACAGTTTAAAAACCTATAGGCCAGTCGTATAACTCTCGACAAAAGTGATATACCGTATTACCCTGCATCTTTGTAGCGGTCGCATGCGATATCTAAGTTATGTTGTGTTATTATGTCTCTGTGGTTATGCGACGGGCCCTCAGATCAGAAAAACAAGGGCATGCCTCAGTACAATTATCGTTCGTGTTGAAATAATATCTCCATCTTTAATTTAAAAAAAATACTATATTGCTAAACAGCATAACCTAAAAACGCATACCAAAAAACTTGTTATGTCATCAATTGACAAACTAATATAAACAAAAACTTGGACTTAATGGTTGCCTGGAATAGATCGCTTTTATCGATAAAGGCCGCCATTTGTGCACAGAAGACATAATCTTGTGGCACTAGCTCGTAAGTGTTTTCTATCTGTTTGTAATATTTATTTATGGTGTACACAATAAAGAGTTTATATCTATCTACACTAATATTATAAAGAGGGAAGATTTGATTGTTTGTTTGTTTGTTTCTTTGTTTGCATTGAATAGGCTCCGAAACTACTGAACCGATTTGAAAAATTCTTTCACTATTGGGATGCTGCACTATCCCCGGTTGACATAGGCTATATATCCTGGCTTCGCCCGTGCGAAGCAGGGCGGCCTACTAGTAATTAATAAATATAAATAATAGTCTAAGACTGTTCGTTACTGTTGGTGGAGAGTTTTTGGACATATTTGTTGCTCCGAATTCGTGTTGGTTGTTATTTGTTCTGTCATTGTTCGTGTTCCTTGCTGCTCTTGCATTGTGTGCTCATAATGCGAAGGTACTCCAGGGACTTAGGATATAGCATAGATAAACATATATATTATGTGTGTTTGTATATGTATAGATATATATATATATATATATATTTATTATACTACGTAACATGAATACATGAATATGAATTTTATAAATGTATTATATAAGTTAATTTAATTTGTATGGATTAATTAATTACATTAAATGTAATTTTTCTTTTTAATTTATTATAACTGACTTTTTATGTTTCTTTTAACTATTTGATTCGTTTATGTACCTACTTATTTATTATTTGATTTGTATAATTTTAATTTAATTTATAATACGATTTGACATGTAAAATAACATTTTATGAATAAATATGAATATGAATGAATATGAATATCATTTTAGTATTATTTATTTAATGGTATCATTAAAAGTGTTTTAGCATCCCCCGGCGATTATGTTACGTAAATTCTTTCCATCCAATGGTTGCCAGGAAGAGATCGCTTTTAGCGATAAGGCCGCCACTTGTGGCACTAGCTTGTAAGTGTTCTCTATCGTGTTGTAATTTTTATTTCTGGTGTACACAATAAAGAGTTTCTATCTATCTATATTTTAGAGTAGGCTTACTAAACATTGCTGGAGTTCTTACCTCATCTCTAGTGCTGTCTGTCATATCCACAATGGCTATACTCATGCTGGAGTTTCTATCTATCTATATTTTAGAGTAGGCTTACTAAACATTGCTGGAGTGCTTACCTCATCTCTAGTGCTGTCTGTCATATCCACAATGGCTATACTCATGCTGGAGTTTCTATCTATCTATATTTTAGAGTAGGCTTACTAAACATTGCTGGAGTTCTTACCTCATCTCTAGTGCTGTCTGTCATATCCACAATGGCTATACTCATGCTGGAGTTTCTATCTATCTATATTTTAGAGTAGGCTTACTAAACATTGCTGGAGTGCTTACCTCATCTCTAGTGCTGTCTGTCATATCCACAATGGCTATACTCATGCTGGAGTTTCTATCTATCTATATTTTAGAGTAGGCTTACTAAACATTGCTGGAGTGCTTACCTCATCTCTAGTGCTGTCTGTCATATCCACAATGGCTATACTCATGCTGACTCTAATGCTCAAATTAATAGTGATAGCTATAAAGAACATCAACACTTGAAAGTGTCTCACTCCGAATTTTGTGCCTGAAAAATGAGAAAATAAGGTAAAACTTCGTGTCGTTTAATACTTTTTTTTTTAATAACAAGCTTTTGTTTAAATGACTTTTAATTGCTTTTAATATTTATGCAAATGTTTTTATATTTATTTTAGCAGCCATTTTGAAAATATTACAATATTGGATATTGCATAATTATTAAAGTTATATGATTATTTACGGGAAATTTACCGTGGTAAGGTTGTGGAATGAGCTCCTGATATTTTGGCGCTGTTACATGCTCCAAGTTCACGGGAAGACTGAAGAATGCGAATCATATAACTTTAGTGAACAACCGTGATAGTTTAAAACAGTGTTTTGCATAATTATTGTCACCAAAACTGAAGGTGTGTGCAAAATTTCAGCTAAATCGTTAGGAGGAACTGGTTCTAATTCAGCTTGCAAGATATTACCTAAGCTAACAAACTTTTTAAATTAAATTACATCGCAAACTTGAAGAAAGCATGAAAAAAAAGGTAAATATTATTGTTGGAAAAGGTAAGCTGAATTGATGAAAAATTATTGATTTATTTGAAACGGACTTCTTAAGGTGGTACGTTTCACCTATGGCAGGAAGTTCAAATTTCAAACAGTTTTTTCGACCTTGTAGCTAGGCCGGGTAATTATTGTAAACGATCGTGAAGTTTGCACAAATTGATTATTATTCTTTACAAAATTATGTAAAGCTATTTATCTCTAATGCACATAGTTACTTACATTTGTTAATAAAGTAATTTTTGCTGTTTCAAACGGTTTATTGACAAATGTAAGTGATATGGTGCGTTACTGTTAAATAGCTGTACATGATAATGTAAAGACCACGAACCGGAAGACGCAGCGTAGGGAGGCCTCCCACTAGATGGACCGACGACATTGTAAGAGTCGCGGGCATCCAGTGGATGCAAAAGGCAGGCTGTCGTTCAGTGTGGAGGTTAAAGGGGGAGGCCTGTGTTCAGCAATGGACGTCTTCTGGCTGATGATGATGATAATGTAAAGAACATCCAATTATTTTCTTATTAGCTACAAGGAAAAAAAAACTTTCTGAAATTTGAATTAACCGCCATAAGTGAAACGTACCACCTTAAATTTTATTTATGAACTTACTTGGTTGTCTTTGTTTCACATCATCATTTTGCAGTTCCATTTTGTTCCAGTAAGTTATTTCTTTGCTGAAATAATACGTATTTTAATGGTGGTAAAATATAACTTATTTTGAAATAACTAACAATACTAGCAGAATATTAACGTCGTACTACTTATCTCTACATAGTATAAATTGAAGTCGCTTTCCGCGTCTGTCTGTATGTCTGTATGGCCGCTAACTCCTCCTAAACCACGCAACGGATTTTGATGCGGTTTTCACCATCAGTTAGATACATTTTCAAGGAAGGTTTATATATATAACTAGCCACCCGCCCCGGCTTCGAACGTAAATTACACCCGTGCGAAGCCGGGCGAGCGGGTCGCTAGTCATATAATAAATAATTAATAGTTGCACCTCGTCTTTCGATATACACATAGGTAGACAAAATGTGTAATGTATATATGTAGTTATATTCATCGCTAAGTCGGTTATTTGTAATAAATTAAACACTGGGACACATGCCAATTGTAAGTTACTAACATTACGTTTGGCATGATCGGATGGGCAGCGTTCGGGAAATTGCGTGACATCTTCTCGTCCAAGATACCACAGTGCCTCAAGACGAAGGTCTTTGACCAGTGTGTGTTGCCAGTGATGACATATGGTACTGAGACGTGGTCCTTAACTGTTGGCCTTTTGGAAAAACTCAGAGTCACACAGCGGGCAATGGAGAGAGCATAGCTTGGAGTTTCTTTGCGCGATAGAATCCGAAACGTGGATATTCGCCAAAGAACCAGAGTCACCGACATAGCTGTTAAAATTTGCAAGTTGAAGGGGCAATGGGCAGGCCACATCGCTCGAAGAACCGATAACCGATGGGGAAGAAAGGTTCTGGAGTGGAGACCACGAACCGGAAGACGCAGCGTAGGGAGGCCTCCCACTAGATGGATCGACGACATAGTGAGAGTCGCGGGCATCCAGTGGATGCAAAAGGCAGGCTGTCGTTCAGTGTGGAGGTTAAAGGGGGAGGTCTATGTTCATCAGTGGACGTCTTCTGGCTGATGATGATGATACCAAATAATTGTATCGTCAATTGGATTACATACACTTAGCAAAGTAACAAATCGACCCTACAATAAGCTAACGGACATTGTTGATTTGTTAAAATAACAGACAAAAATATCATCATCATCATAATCAGCCTTTTAACAGTCCGCTGCTGGACTTTTACCCTACCCCCGAGAGGGTGATTGGGCCATATCCACCACGCCTAGTGCGCGTTGGTGAATTTACATACGCCTTCGAATTCCTTCTCCGTACGTATGCAGGTTTCCTCACGATATTTCCTTCACCGAAAAGCCAGTGGTATGAAAATCCGTACATAAGCTCCAAAGATCTCATTGGTACGGGCCCGGGGTTTCGTACCCGCGACCTCACGCTTTCAAGTCTAGCGGTCTCCCAAATGGGCTACCACGGCTTAAATAAAAAATTTAATAAAAGTAGTTTAAAATTTGGTACAATAGAAGCTGTTGCCAGTTATTTTATTATATAAGCCTAAAAGAGACCGCAAGGAAACAGTAGATGCAGGCCGCTTCTAACCGGCCCTTTTGTAGATCGATGGGGGAGGCCTATGTCCAGCAGTGGACGTCCTATGGCTGCAATTATGATAAACTATTTAGATAGCCCGTTGGTCCAGTTGGTAGTGAACCTGCCTTCTGAACTTGGGGGCGTGGGTTCGATTCCCATCTAGGACAAACATTTATGCGATGAACATTTGTGTTTGTTCTATATCTGGTTGTTAATATCTATTTAAGTATGTATTTAAAACTATATATGTATGTATATCAGTCTCTGGCAGCCATATCACAAGCTTTGCTTAGTTTGGGGTCAGATGACCGTGTGTGCAAAATGTCCCGAATATTATTAATGGCACACCCAGTATTTTGTAATGCATAACCTGGTTGGACCACTGTTTCTACCTACACTTACACTGGCAGGGATAGGATTTAAGTAATAAAACTGTACTTACATGATTCATTTCACCTCTATATTTCACTTTATATTATATTATTACAGTTACAATTATTATAGTGGACAATTAACTTCTTCAACAACTAAATTAACGTGAAGCCACGAAGTACGAAACAGAACAGAGGGCTAGTGGTCTGACTCTTCATCGTTTTATATCATTCCTTATCGCCATCATGCCCAGACGGCGCGAACGCCGATGCCTGCGATTGGCTATTCAAACAAGCAATCACATGCACCGGCGGCGCCACTGTCTGCGTCTATGACTGGCAGTCTCAAAATTACCCGCGAGTCAGATCACGTAGCCGGTTGTTGTTCCAATATCAATTGAGAGATAATACTAAATATAATTAAACTAAAGAATTCTAAAGCTTAAATATAAGTATTGTTAACAGTCGGCCATCCAATATCATAGTATGTCCTCATACTATATTGTATCTATAAATTAATCATAATTTTATTATCATAATATATACCGTTAATAATCAATATTTAACTTAACCATACATACCTACTCTGCTTAATTTATACATGACATGTGTAAAGAGATAATTATTGCAACCTATTTTAACTAATTATTTATTCACTAAGTTATAATATATCTTATGTCTAAATTTATACATTTGAGAAAATTATCAAAAATTATTTATTAAGAGCTTATATCATCTAATTTTAAGTTCTTTACCACGAGGGGAAAAATATTTTACATGGAATACAAAAACATAGAGCCAGAAGAACCAGCGGTGCCATTTACTAGAATAGACTAATTATAATCTTCCATTAACAAATTTAGTTATTTTACTTAGATAAGATATTTTTATTTTATTAAGAGTCAGTTACATGAACATTTACACAGCTATAAAAACATGAGTAAAAGATTACATAAAGTTATAAAGAATGGAAGTTTTTATATTAATTAACATTTAAAAATTATAGCCAATTCTTAAGGTGTTATAACACTTTATAACACCTTATTGATATTCATATATAAGATCAGGTTCGAGTATGCAGTGGCGACACTAGGCTCTAGGCCCGTGTCGTGGGAACCTCATTGAATTAACGTTATTGCGTTAAGTTTAATATGTTTAGTTCAAATAAATGGGTGTAAATTTAAAATAAATAAAAGCAATGGATGTACATAGTAAATCAATAGTTCATATGCTATTATGAGATGGGTGAGGGTGTGATGAAACTTGGGTGTGAACTTGGTGAAATACATGATTGATTGGAAATTAGGTACTAATTAAAGTTTAAGTTATACAATAAATCACACATTCTCGACGGATAGAATCCGCGTGCTATTCATAGAGCTAAAGTATGATCAGATACGACAGACAAAGTCCGCGTGACTGATTTGTACGTCAAATCTGTGAACGACGGGTAAATTCCGCGTTCCACAAAATATTATTATGGTTATGTATACTCAGATACGACGGGTAGATTCCGCGTGGCTGATATACAAGACAATTTAATGAACGACGGGTAAATTCCGCGTTTCACAAAATATTATTAAGGTTATGTATACTCAGATACGACGGGTAGATTCCGCGTGGCTGATATACAAGACAATTTAATGAACGACGGGTAAATTCCGCGTTCCACAAAATATTATTAAGGTTATGTATACTCAGATACGACGGGTAGATTCCGCGTGGCTGATATACAAGACAATTTAATGAACGACGGGTAAATTCCGCGTTCCACAATATATTATTAATGTTATGTATACTCAGATACGACGGGTAGATTCCGCGTGGCTGAAATACAAGGTAAATTAATGAACGACGGGTAAATTCCGCGTTCCACAATATATTATTAAGGTTATGTATACTCAGATACGACGGGTAGATTCCGCGTGGCTGAAATACAAGGTAAATTAATGAATTAACGACGGGCATTGTTTGCGTTCAATAAAATATTAATAAAGGTTGTGTACATACGACGGATAGCTTCCGCGCAACTGATATACATGGTAAATAAATAAACGACAAGCTTTATATGCGTTCCATAAATTAAAATGGTCTATCTATACTATAATATTATAAAGAGAAAATATTTGATTATTTGTTTGTTTGTTTGCATTGAATAGGCTCCGAAAATACTGAACCGATTTGAAAAATTCTTTCACTGTTAGGAAGCTACACTATCCCCAGATAATATATGCTATATTATATTTTCAAAAAAATAGGGGTCCTTACTAAAACTCCAATAATGTAACCCAAGGTGTAAAAAAATAAGATTTACAATTTTAACTTTGCGTCTTCAAACACTAAGACAGGTCAACGTCTGTCAGGTCAGCTAGTGATCAGATAAGATAAACAGAGACCGCGTGATATTTAGATTTTATGCTTTAAATTTTATTTGTAGTAGATATCACGAATTTGTACGGACTTTAAACATAACCCAGGGGGTATTTTACAGTAATTTTTATTTATGAATACTATGCATTCATTAATATGAAATTTATGAATATTATGAGTGAATCTGAAAAGTGACAATTTGTAACATAACAGTTATAAAGCGGTTATTAAAAGGCAGTATCCTATTCACTGTTGCTAGAGGAGTCGGGCAGCCTGTCAAATGCTAACCATGGTTCAGTTTTGTCACTTGATATTACTAAAGAGTCTGAAGTCTGAACAGACGCAACCGACCCTCGGTTGCCTTTGGGTAAGTGGCGTATCTTGAATTTGATGCCTATCAAAGTCGTATACCCCAGTACTGGACTTGTGTATTTTTTTGTTTTTTTTTTTGTTTTACAGGCTTAAGAAAACCATTTTGTGAACGCATCAATTAATACCAAATGGTAAATATACCCCCCCTTGTGCTGCGGACAAATGAGCTGACGTGGGCAGCACTGACTGTATCAAAAAGGATCTCAGCTTTTTCTCTAGAATGTAACATACCAGATTTCTTACCACCTACTTATGACAGTATGCGTGTCATCCAACTGGACCACCAGACCAAGTGCAATGAGGAGATCCTTTGGCAAGGTAAATGCTGTAAACGGACTAGTGTTCGCCACAAGGTGTCCTTCCATCATCATCATTATCATCATAATCATCACCATAAACATCGTCGTCATCATCAGATTCGGTATCTTGGAAGAAAAGATGCCACGAAATTTCCCGAACGCTGTCAATCCGAGTTGAATTCTTCGGGCGACCTCTTTGCCTAAGTTGGACTTACCTAACTGAACAATCTGTCCAAGATAGGTGTAATGGTCAACAACTTCGAGAGTATTGTTCCCAATGACTACCGGCATGGGTAAAACATTGGACATGATTTTTGACTTGTCCATGTTCATTTAGAGAACCACCTGTTGGGAAAGGCTACCGAGGTCGCGTAGGAGCATCGTATCGATCGTATTGAGATCCTCCAGCGACTATGCCATGATGACTATATGATCGGCAAAACGAAGGTGAGTGATGTATTTGCCATTGATGTTGATGCCAAATCCGTTCCAGTCTAAGAGCTTGAAAACATCCTCCAATGCGTTTGTGAACAGTTTCGGAGAGATAACATCTCCCTGTCTCACACCTTTCTGCAATTAGATTGGTTCTGTGCTCTCGTTTCGTAATCGGATCAACATGGTGGCTTTTCTATACAAACACTTCAGCACTTCGATATAGGAACCCATAACCGATATAGCAACGCTGGAGGTACTGCAAAACTGCCCAGGTCTCGATTGAATCAAAGGCTTTCTCATAGTTCACAAACGCTAGACATAAAGGCCGATTATACTCCTCAGGCCTCTTCTGTATAATCTGGCGGAGGGTGTGTATGTGGTTGTTCTGTGAAAGTCTGGCCTATTAATAATAGGACAGGTACGTATAACTGCATCAGGAACTATAAAGAGGTCCAGCTTTGCACCTACATCATCGATAACATTTTTTACTATCTGCCTTCCCATGCAATGTACGACAGAATTGCCAAAATCATTCGTAAAAAAATCAAGATCATCAGCTGTACAATCCAAGCCAATTAATTATTTTGGACTTCAAACGAATGTATCATCGAACATTCACTCCCAAACTCATATTACGATTGAATTGCACAACCATTCACAAAGGTAGTCTTGGAATACATTTGATTGGGCTCAGACGCATCGATGGGTTTTGGCGTAATCGGTGGCAAACATTCAGAGGAAGGCATGAACTTGCTATCACTACTTATGTGCGTTACTTTTTGTCAGATGTTTCGTTTCTAGGCATGAAAAAACAATTTTCAGTGTCGTGGCCAACTCTACTGCACTTAATACAATATACATCTTTTTACAGGCTGCGTGCATTGCGAGACAGTATGACCCTCCTTCTCACAATTAAAACAGTAGGCAGGACTATGCAAAAAGTTAGATTGACGCACAGGTTGCCCTATTAACCAGTCAGCGTTTATTTTGATGCTACGAGCATTACGGCAAGTAAGGCAATAGTTTATTGGGGTCGTTGAATTGCGTTGCTTCAGCACCAAGTTGAACATACCGATTGTGCAGCAAACAGTCTACGGCCTGTCTATCTGCTATACCACACCTATTACTAAGAACCAGTTTCTGGTAGAAGTATTCTTCTAGCGAGTCAGTGAACTGGGCTCTCTTAGCTATCATGTCTCTAACCATTTAACTTTTTTTTACTTCATGGTTTTAAATGTTTTTATAATTAAACCTAGGTTTTTTTTTTTAAAGACTAACAGAGGTGTTGTTAGCCTGATAAAGTCATGTATACAATATTGGTGTATACAATTTCTTGGACTGTGATGAATAAAGAACTTTTAAAATCAAAAATCAATCTAAACATTTGGTTATAATTATCTTTGGATGGGAAAGCAGTTGAAAGTTTATCCTGCCACTCGACTCATGAAAGCAGGACAAATGGAAGACCTTCGTACCACCTTTAAGATGTGCCATTTAGTTTTGGCAATGCAAAAATGGGCAATTTGCTTGTCCTTCCATTTATATAAATGGTCGCACACTCGTTAACCTTATATTAGACTTGCGTTTGACCACCATCACGCCTGATGTTAAGCAATGATGCGGTCTACGTTGGAGTACGCTTGCCTAGAAGGAACCGATTCACTCGTGATTTGAAGACGCCCAGATTGTAACCATCGGGGAACACCCATTCAGCCAGCGAATTCCACAGACTAGCAGTTCGCATAATAAATGTGGAATCAAAGCGCTTCGTACGGGTTTTCGGAATATCAACCATAAGGCGGTGACGACTTTTCGTGCCCGCTCTGGCAGTCCGATAGAAAAATGGGCAGGAGGGAATTAGATCGTGCAGATCCGATGCACACTCTCCGAAATGTGGCCGATAAAAAAAACCGATAGACTAGCAACCTTATGAAGCCAACATAGCCATCCAACGTTCCTGTTTTGATGGGTCAAACTCGGCAATCGTGTTGTGTGGTGTATGTCGTGTTGTGCGTGTTGTGTTGTGTATGGTAATTTTCCGAAACTATTGTTTGAAATGAATTTAAGAATAGCTGCAAGTTCAGTCAGGTATGAATTACTATTATACGTAGCGGACTCACCACTGGCGATTCATGTTGGTGTCCCACGTGACTCTCAGCTTGATTGCCGGAACAGGGCTCGACGTGAGGCGCAGCTCTGCTGCGCGAGCGGTGCACAGCCCGGTCGCAGGAACAGGGCTCGACGTGAGGCACAGCTCTGCTGCGCGAGCGGTGCACATCCCGGTCGCAGGAACAGGGCTAGATGTGA
Source organism: Agriopis marginaria (assembly GCA_932305915.1). Taxonomy (NCBI): domain Eukaryota; kingdom Metazoa; phylum Arthropoda; class Insecta; order Lepidoptera; family Geometridae; genus Agriopis; species Agriopis marginaria. The sequence goes on along the minus strand of OW029929.1, from coordinate 17,195,263 downwards.
GGCGCAGCTCTGCTGCGCGAGCGGTGTACAGCCCGGTCACAGGAACAGGGCTCGACGTGAGGCGCAGCTCTGCTGCGCGAGCGGTGCACAGCCCGGTCGCAGGAACAGGGCACGACGTGAGGCGCAGCTCTGCTGCGCGAGCGGTGCACATCCCGGTCGCAGGAACAGGGCTCGATGTGAGGCGCAGCTCTGCTGCGCGAGCGGTGTACAGCCCGGTCACAGGAACAGGGCTCGACGTGAGGCGCAGCTCTGCTGCGCGAGCGGTGCACAGCCCGGTCGCAGGAACATGGCACGACGTGAGGCGCAGCTCTGCTGCGCGAGCGGTGCACAGCCCGGTCGCAGGAACAGGGCTCGACGTGAGGCACAGCTCTGCTGCGCGTTCGGTGCACAGCTTGCTTTCCATTGAGGTGTTCAGCTTGCAGCGCCCAATCACGTGTTCGCTCTAATGTCCGGTAATAGAGGTCGGCGGCTCTTACGCCCTACGAGTTTCGAGTTTTCCTGAAATTGAGATTATTCGCGCAGTCACTGAGCAAAAACTGAGGCCTAAATTAAGATCAGATTGGCTAGAATTGTAAGTAGCTGCAGTAGCACTGGTAGTAGTACTGGTAGTAGTAGTGGTAGTAGTACTAGTAGTAGTGGTAGTAGTACTGGTAGTAGCACTGGTAGTAATACTGGTAATAGCACTAGTAGTAGCAATGGTAGTAGTACTGGTAGTAGTACTGGTAGTAGTACTGGTAGTAGTACTGGTAGTAGTACTGGTAGTAGTACTGGTAGTAGTACTGGTAGTAGTACTGGTAGTAGTACTAGTAGTAGTACTGGTAGTAGTACTGGTAGTAGTACTGGTAGTAGAACTGGCAGTAGAATTGATAGTAGTCCTGGTAGTAGTACTGGTAGTAGTACTGGTAGTAGAACTGGCAGTAGAACTGGCAGTAGAATTGATAGTAGTCCTGGTAGTAGTACTGGTAGTAGCGCAGATAATTTGACAAACGCTAACTAGGATGACAAAACTATTTATTAACACAGCCAATAATAAATTTTCACTCTTGAATCCCAGTCAGCAAGCATGTGTTCATAAAGAAATGAAATGATTAAAAAAAAGAATTACTTGAACAAGCTTTTACGAATCCTTCTCAGCAAAAACTTTAATTTTATATCCATATCAAGATGGTAGATAACATTTTGTTCGCCATCTTGGGGCGTTCGCCATATTGAATTTATCACCTAGGACCAAAGGTGCCTGGGAAGTTGAGGTTGAGGTTGGGCGGTTGAGGATAACTGGTCTAAAAATCAGTTGCAAGATTTCTCCTAACTATACGAACGTACATACATACTATCAATAGGGCAAATTGAATAAAGCTTGTAAAAAAACTGCAGTATTGGTAGTCTCCAAATTGGCTATCAGAAAGCAACTTTCATCAAATTTATCCATTATAGCATAACCCCACCCAGCATTCTCTCAATTCTGAGTATGGACCAATGAATACTTACAAAAAAAATATATATATATAAAAATAAAATATCAAACTTTGGTATCAATTTTATCATTTGCATGCAACTCCAATAGTGTCGCTAATAGCGAATGAACCCAATCGGAGGGTAGCCGATTGAATTCATCCAAAAACTGACTATAATATTAATCTGGAATTAAGCCAGTATCACTAGATAGTCTCGATCTAGGTCGACCAGTAAGTACTAACAAGAATCCCAGATCAATTTTCGTTTTTGAATGCAAATGAATAGGTTAACACACTTCTAATTAAACAAATTGGCTACACAGCATCATGTATATTATTAGTTTTAATTATTATTATTTTTATTACAGGGCGTTTTTAGTTCATCCCGTTTCTGAAATAATGGCACACCCAGTATTTTGTAATGCATAACCTGGTTGGACCACTGTTTCTACCTACACTTACACTGGCAGGGATAGGATTTAAGTAATAAAACTGTACTTACATGATTCATTTCACCTCTATATTTCACTTTATATTATATTATTACAGTTACAATTATTATAGTGGACAATTAACTTCTTCAACAACTAAATTAACGTGAAGCCACGAAGTACGAAACAGAACAGAGGGCTAGTGGTCTGACTCTTCATCGTTTTATATCATTCCTTATCGCCATCATGCCCAGACGGCGCGAACGCCGATGCCTGCGATTGGCTATTCAAACAAGCAATCACATGCACCGGCGGCGCCACTGTCTGCGTCTATGACTGGCAGTCTCAAAATTACCCGCGAGTCAGATCACGTAGCCGGTTGTTGTTCCAATATCAATTGAGAGATAATACTAAATATAATTAAACTAAAGAATTCTAAAGCTTAAATATAAGTATTGTTAACATTATTATTATTAAAAGCGTGTTTAAAACACCGTGTGCCACTGCACTCATGCAAAAATTTGCAATAACACACATTTGCATATACACATTTTCTGACATAATAACTTCGTACACTTTGCCATAACACAGACGCCTAACATTTTCCAAAAATATAAATAGAGTTTTGTAAACCCCCGTATTTATTCAGTGTAGCAAAATAAGCAAACACGGCAGCCCCTGAAGGGTTCCACAACAATACGGCCATTTACACGTCACCCGGGAATTTTCATTTGCGAACCTTAATTTTCATTTGCGGCCCTTAATTCTTGCTTGTTTTGGCGCAATCGTAAGCTGCTCAGAATGCCGTGACTTGGTGGAAATCATTTCGTTTGTTTTAGTGAAAATATTTGTTTAAATGATAAGTTACAGCAACAGTGGGCTTATTTTATTTATGTGACACTAGCGCCGCTTCGCACGGGTGTTATTTACGTGTGAAGCCAGGATGGTTTGCTAGTTCTATAATTATATAAACCTTCCGTAAAAATTTATCCAACTGATGGTGAAAACCGCATCAAAATCCGTTGCGTGGTTTAGGAGGAGTTAGCGGCCATACAGACATACAGACAGACAGACGCGGAAAGCGACTTTAATTTATACTATGTAGAGAAGAAGATAAGAGATAGAGAAGAGATGGAAATTACTCACGTAAGATTAAGTCACATCATCGCTTAGCATCAGGCGAGATGGTGGTCAAACTGAAACCTATTATTATTTGAAAAATTAAATAAAAAAATGGAGTACTACAATAACAAAAAATACTTCTATCCCGGAAAAAAAATCCTGAGGGAATAACCACAGGGCACAGTTACTGCTATATAATTATTAAAGAAGTACAAGATGGCATAACTTTTTCCCCACTTCCCTCAATTAATATAAAAACAACTAAATATCATCATCATCATCAGCCAGAAGACGTCCACTGCTGAACATAGGCCTCCCCCTTAAACCTCCATACTGTACAACAGCCTGCCATCTGCATCCACTGGATGCCAGCGACTCTCACAAAGTCGTCGGTCCATCTAGTGGGAGACCTACCTACGCTGCGTCTTTCTGTTCGTGGTCTCCACTCAAAACCTTTCTTCCCCATCGGTTATCGGTTCTTCGAGCGATGTGGCCTGCCCGTTGCCACTTCAACTTGCAAAAAACAGCTATGTCGGTGACTCTGGTTATTTGGTGAATATCCACGTTTCGGATTTTATCGCACAAAGAAACTCCGAGCATAGCTCTCTACATTGCCCGCTGTGTGACTCTGAGTTTTTCCAATAGTTCAAAAGTTAAAGACCACGTCTCAGTACCATATTAATGGATTCCTTGGATTTTTTATTGAAGGTAAAAGGTAGAATAATTAAAATTAAAATTGATATAATTAATGCAATTACTCCTCCAATTTATATAATACTAGCGGTCCGCCCCAGCTTCGCACGGATATAGATTATAGCCTATGTCACCCGGCGATAGTGTAGCTTCCCGTCAGTGAAAGAATTTTTCAAATCGGTTCAGTAGTTTCGGAGCCTATTCAATGCAAACAAACAAAAAAACAAACAATCAATCAAATCTTTCCCCTTTATAATATTAGTATAGAAGATTATTATAGTATAAATAAAAAGTATATTTGTCTTCCAATTAAAAAGTTAAAATAAATTTAAGATAAATAATTATCTTAATTATATTTTTTAAATTTTTTATATACTCGACTATATACTCGGCCTACATTTTTGAATACGTACTCACTATTAAGAATACCGGATTTTGAGCACTAAACACAAAGTACAGCACAATCTACACTAACGTACACTAACCTACACTAGACCCATCGATCGTTGAACAAGAGCGTACACCAAAGGTTCACATCACACTGGTATCAATTATTTTTGCGAGCGCTAAACTGTACGGCGACAGATTCGTTCCGGCTTATTGTGTAGATTTACATTGCTATTGAAACCGGATTAGTCGGTTTTGAAGATGGAAATGTAAAGGTGCGCGTTCACTGTAGCATTGGAGCGGACTCAGCGTGACGTTACGGACGGGCTCTAGTCGCTTATAATACCTACCTATCTTATTTATTTAGGTTAATAATCACTATAAATAAAAACTCGTCATAGGTATTCATTCAATGTTTGTAATTATCCATTGTATATTCTTTAAGGAAATAAATAAATTGAAATTACAAAAAAAATTAAATTGATCTTCTTTCCACGTCATCCACGTCAAATGTCATTATTTTATTCAAACTAGCTGTGCCCCGCGGTTTCACCCGCGTAGTGATGAAAAAATGGGAAAGAAAAATATCCATTTGTTTTTACTTTTTTATTATTATTTCTTAATTAATTTGCCGTAACATCACATATTCTGTGAAAATTTCAACTGCCTATCTATTACGGTTTGAAAGATACAACCGATAATAGGTAGGACAGACGGACGGACAGAAAGACAGACAGACATCGTAGGCTTAGTAATTAGGTCCCGTTTTTACCATTTGGGTACAGTACCATAAAAATAAGGAAGTGGGAGAAAGAAGAGTTTTACCCAGCTGTGGGACACAAAAATTGTCATAAAAATTAATAATTTAAATCAGCAAAAAATTGTCTGAAAGTATGCAGTATACGAAATAGTGCGATATTCTCAGTTCTCTTGGCTAATCTAATGAACGCACCTTTACCGCACGCGTACATTTATACACATTAAGAAAAAATAAACCGGCATGACAGTCACCTTGAATTTGTATACAAAAATAATGTTATGTACAAAATTCTACGCGTAACTAATTAAATATATTATGTTCTCCGTTATTCAACCACCTAAATTTGCACAGCTTGTGTTAGAGCAACGTGAAATATACTGTATTGTAGTTATTTTCACTTGACTACGGTAGAGCCAAAGAGGCAAGTCTTTCGGTATATGTAGTATCTTTTTTTTATGCCATAGGTGACAAACAAGCAGACGGGCTGCCTGATGGTAAGCAGTCACCGTCGCCTATGGATACTTGTAACACCAGAGGCATCGCAAATACGTTGCCCACCCTGTACCTTTAGGACTCGATTAACTCGCCTTTTGAAGAACCCCATGTTGTAGCTTCTCGAAAACACCATGGAACGTAGCTCATTCCACATTTTGCAGGTGTGAGGCAACAAGGATGGAAATGTAAAGGTAAATGCAAGGGCAAGGTTTTTTTATTAATTATAGATAGGCTTGCGCTTGGCCGCCATCTCGCCTGATGTTAAGCGACGATGCGGTCTACGATGGAGCACGCTTGCCTAGAAGAAACCGATTCACTCTCGACTTGAAGACACCCAGATTGTAACTGACGGGGAAAACCCATTCAGGCAGTGAATTCCACAGACTAGCAGTTCGCACAATAAATGTAGAATCATAGCGCTTCGCACGGGTTCTCGGAATATCAACCATAAAACGATGTCAATTTTTTGTGCCCGCCCTGGCGGTCCGATAGAAAAAAGGGCAGGAGGGAATTAAATCATGCAGATCTGATGCACTCTCCGAAATGTATCCGATAAAAAACCAAAGAAGAATCTTTCTAAAAAGATTGGCACAAATCTCCTTGGGGTTATATTTTTATTCCATAAAAACACGCTGCATTAACCCCTACTTATCCTCCCAGCGTCTGGCCAGAACACCATAGTGATAAATCAGGATTATACATCAGCGCCATAAGGTCAGCTGAGCCGGGCAAGACGGATAACGGGCATTCCTTACTGGTAGAGGTCCCTGTTCGGACGGTGGGGTGCGGACTAAGTCACGGGGTGTTACGGGGAAGTATAAAAAACCAAAAACTTGGTTATTTGAATTTTTCACTTAAATATTGAGGTTATGTGAAAAAAATGTGGTAAAAAAAGTTGTAGATCTTTTTATTACCTACAACTTTGCTATTTAACTTTTTTCCGTAGGACTTGTAGTTTTGCCGGAAATCGAGGTAAACCATACCCTTAAACCCCCCCCCCCCCCTCTCTACTTCCACTACCCAGTTTTGTTATATTTCCTACCTTTTCCAATGAGTTCCATCCAATTTTTCGATCATAGCGAGTACCGATAAAGTTGCATAGTATCGAATTTGACGATCTCAACTGTCAAATTTGAGGATCGATAAAGAACTGTACTTGCAGTGCTGGTCTACAATGAGCTCCCGATATTTTTACGGATTATTACCCGTGAACATGGTGCATGTAACTGCGCCAAAATATCGGGAGCGCATCCCACAACCTTACCACGGTAAATATCCTGTACTAATAGTATTTACGTAGTAATAAGCTGGTAGGTCAAAAATGTAGTAACAAGGTATTTGTGTTGAATCTCAGCAAGTCATTTTACACGCTTAGATTAAACAATGCCGCCAGCATGCTGGGTACGCTGCCAACTGGTAGTGGGCTTGAGCATTTGGATTGTCTTTAGACCGGTCTATGGGCAGTCTAACTGTATTTGTATTTTTAGCTTGTATTTTGTTTAGTTAATGAAGGCACTTGCCCAGAAAAAAATGGCCTTAAAAAAAGTAAAAAAAAAAAAAAAAAAAGATTCAACAAACAATATAATTAATGCGTGCACACTCGGTCGAAACACCACTATAGATATAATAATAAGAAAAGTCGCTTAAGTCTTTGTCTTGGAACATAAGGAATTTGTAAAGCATAGAAAGTTTAATATCATCCTGATATTGTTCTTTAGGGAACTCGGTAACCATATACGACTATTCTCTGGTTTATTGAACACTAGCTGCGCCCCGCGGTTTCACCCGCGTAGTGATGAAAAATGGTGATGATGATTATAGTGAAAAGTAGCCTATGTCACTCTCCAGCCCTTGAAATATACTCATACAAAAAAAGTCGATCCGTTGCTCTGTTATTGCGTGAAAGAGGAATAAACAAACCAACAAACAATTACGCTTTCGCATTGAATATTAGTATGTAATATTCAATGCAAAAGCGTGTTTGTTTGTTGGTTTGTTTATTCCTCACTAATATTCAATGCGAAAGCGTGTTTGTTTGTTGGTTTGTTTATTCCTCACTAATATTCAATGCGAAAGCGTGTTTGTTTGTTGGTTTGTTTATTCCTCTTTCACGCAACAACAGAGCAACGGATCGACTTTTTCATATGTATGATATGATGTTTATAAATTATTTTTTGGGCATCTATATTACAAGCAAATCATAATTTAAAAAAAAACGATGCGCTGGATTTTTGTAACGTGAGGCTTAGTACAATCCATCAAGTGCACATTCCTTCAAATTTGATACCCCGTAGAGTTAAGTTTTGAAGTAAAGCGAAATGTTAATTTATTTTAACAATGAATAACTTCGCTACGACATTCATAATGAAAACGAATCTTGTTTTGTTAATTACAAACTTTAATCAAATCTGAGAATAAAAATGCAAACAGGTGTAAGGTCAAAAGGTAGATGTCCCCGTAGTGAAGGAGCTATCTCCACGAGCAATTTGGTAGCGATGAAAGATATAAAATAATAATAAATAAAATATTCGGGAAATTTTTGCACACACGGTCATCTGACCCCAAACTAAGCAAAGCTTGTGATATGGCTACCAGAGACTGATATACATACATATATAGTTTTAAATACATATTTAAATAGATATTAGCAACCAGATATAGAACAAACAAATGTTCATCACATAAATGTTTGTCGTAGGTGGGAATCGAACCCACGCCCCCAAGCTCAGAAGGCAGGTTCACTACCAACTGGACCAACGGGCTATCATATATATATATCATATAGATATGCCTCTAAGTTAAGGTATTGTTAAGGTAGGTAACATTAAATAAAATAAAATAGCCTTTTATTTCCTCAACCTACAAATAAACACATCTGCATGCATTTGGGTGATTTTCTAAATGTATTTAATATATATTATAATATTGAAATTTGGAAATTAAATAATAATCAGTGCATAGTATAAAATATAAAAAAAAAAAAAAAAAACTTAAAAAATTTAAGAAAAATTTTAAGCAATTATTTCATAGTATTACAATTAAAAATTATATTTGATGCTAGTATTATTACAATAAAATTAGATTGATGTTAATTGCATAGTATCAAATTACAATAGAATTCACTTATAGTATTAGTAGTTATAGTGTTATATTTCAATTTGTAGAATAGTAGTTTATTTATTGATTGTTGATTAAATTTGAGGACCCATCTTCGGGTGAAGGCCTCCTCCAGAACTTCCCAGTCTTGTCTATTCTTTGCTTTGTCCATCCAGTTGTTCTCTGCTGGTATAGGTAACATTAGATAGGTATTAATTAAAAATAGTTACACTAGGGTAGAACTAGGACACTTTCGAAACGCCACAAAAATACAAAGCTAAAATAAGAAAAAAAATCCAAACAATACATTTTGTAGAAATCCTAATATAATCAAAAATACTTTGTGTTATAAATTTTATTCAAACTTCACGCAAACAATAGAATTTAAAGTACCTACAGTTGCCTCGATAAAAATAAACTTACGTGGTACAAATAATGTTTATTGTTCTAAAAACAATAATAGACCATAAATTACTCTAAATAAATACATTAACTTTTTAGCATTGTTCAAAACCCCAAATTTGGATAAAGCTTTAGGCAATGCCGATCCGAAAAAAGTACATCAGTGGGCTTACTCTTGACATTCGATTTCAATCGTAATTTGGGATTGGGATCGAAAACATGCCTTTTGGTACTCTTCAATCGCGTCAAGAGTACCGAAAGCGTCGAGTTGAGTCGATTTTATTTAGTTCCATAAAATTCCACCATTATCGGTTCCAATCGTGCGCTAGTTTAGAATTCAAGAGTACCAAAATTGCATGTTTTCGATCCCAATCCCAAATTACGATGAAATCGAAGGTCAAGAGTAAGCCCACTGGTCAGGCTAACGACATTTTCGTCTATTGAACCACTGCCAAAAATCTAGGGTTTCCAGTTATTGTACCTGAAAAAATTAATTAAAACCTCAAACGGCCACCTCTCAAGCTAGTGCTATCAATATTCATAAGCACGGCTTCGTATAACCTGAAATGTTGACCTTTTTTAAGTTTCGTGAATTTGTAATCTGATTTGTGGAGTTTGCAAACTTTTCCAAAAGCGATTAATTGAATAAGCCTCAAATACGATACCATTAAATAAAAATATATAAAATTGCTCAAAGTGTTAAGACTGCTAAGCTAAGTGTTAGTCAAAAATAGAAAAACTTTTCTTTTAGCTCTAAATGGAAAAAGATAAACTAAATCCATAGAAGAATATATAAGCCATAATCTTTTTATTTTGTGGTTTAAAAATATTTTTTTTTTTTTTATTAAAAAGATGTGGCAATTAAACGACTAGCCACCTGATGGTCAGTAGTCACTTCCACCTATAGACGCCTACGTCCTACAATACCCAAGGCATTACCAGTGCGATGCCTGTTTTCGAGGCCTCTGTGGAATGCGAATGGGTGTTCCCTGATAGTTACAATCAAGGGTGTCTTCAAATCACGAGTGAATCGGTTTCTTCTAAGCAAGCGTGCTCCATCGTAGACCGCATCGTCGCTTAACATCAGGTGACTTGACGGTCAAACGCAAGCCTAAGCCTAAATAAAAAAATAAAAAAATATTCGGGACATATTTTTTTTTTTTATGCCATAGGTGGCAAACAGGCAGACGGGCTGCCTGATGGAAAGCAGTCACCGTCGCCTATGGATACTAGTAACACCCGAGGCATCACAAATACGTTGCCGACCCTTTAGAACTCGATTAACTCGCCTTTTGAAGAACCCCATGTTGTAGCTTCTCGGAAACACCGTAGAAGGTAGCTCATTCCAAATTTTGCAGGTATGAGGCAAGAAGGATCGTGTGAAACGCACAGTGTGCGATTTCCACTGATCTATTATGTGTGGATGAGCCTTCAGGCGGTGACATTTTTGTACACACGGTCATCTGATCCCAAACTCAGCAAATCTTGTGATATGGCTGCCAGAGACTGATATACATACATATATAGTTTTAAATACATACTTAAATAGAAAAAAAAAAACTCTTAATAGGCGATTAAAACAGTAGACATAGACATCATATATTTATGACAAACAAAAAACAATATAGGTACAATGGTAAAGCAAAGCAATAAGTCAATAAGTCATATAGTCCTTAAAGCAAAATTAATTAGTCCTTTCTTGCATTAATTTAGGATGAAATAAAAGCAAAAATGGGATTTAACAGCAAGTAAGGAGTCCAGTAAATGAGCTATCATTCATCATTCAGCAACCCTTTTCTAGCTGTCAACAAGATGAATTCTCACAGAAGAATTAAAAGAGTAGGTAAGGTTATATTGTTTTCCATAGAGCAAGACATGGATTCATGAGCATGGCACCACTGGCTTTTCGGTGAAGGAAAACATTGTGAGGAAACCTGCATATGTACGGAGAAGGAATTCAATGGCGTATGTGAATCCACCAACCCGCACTGGGCCAGCGTGGTGAATATGGCCCAATCACCCTTTCGGGGTAGGCTAAAAGTCCAGCAGTGGACTGTTAAAAGGGTTATGGTGATTATGGTGATGATGATGATTTTATCAAAGTGACTTACTTTCATTGTTTCTCATCGGTCGTCTGTTTATTTGGCCTCAATATGCAGCCGTAATTGATTACTTCATTAGCGGGGCACGAACCTTCGTATTTCGTTTTCTTTGTTCATCTGATTTGGCAAATTCTTGTTTTGTTCCTAGTTTATTGCATACTTTTTAGACGTTTCTTCTTTCTGAAACACAAATGAGAATTGAATTAGGAAAAGGAATTTTTGTTTGTTCAAGTCACTCTAGGGTAGAGTTAAGGAAAGGGCATGGTAACAAATATTGGTATGGCCGCTAGGTCCGATACCCATCTAAGTGACGAAACATGCACTGTGACAAGTCGCCATACAACGCGTGGTAAATAGCAGAAAATTAAAAAATTTGTTAACAAAATACGATGATGCAAATTCAGGGTAACGGTCATAAAAATCCCAAACTAAAACTGAGACTAAAACAAATAAAACTGAGTTCAATAAAACTAATTTTAAATTTTAACGTGAATCTAACATTGAAGACGTAACAGAAAGCCAATGGTTATGCAGAAACTAATTGCAGGTAATTAGAAGGTACGAAACTAGGAGCCTGCATATGAACTGCGCCACTGGAGACGACGTAATTAAAGTGGTTTTACTCGAAATGAAAAGGTCTCACTGATACGCGGGAACAAAGACACATAAAATACAGAAGAAAACAACAAAGTAAAACAAGAAATATTTCAGGCGCTATAAAATGCATTTTTTCCCTCGTAGATATAGATATCCCACAACAAATCGCTGGCTCACTATTACAAGGTTCAATGTTATTTTCTTACCCGTTCAGTAATTTAAATTTAAAATTTTTGACTTTCATAAATATTGACTTAGCATGGTTTATGCTTGAGTGAAAGTATCTCTCAAGCATAAACCCTGCTAAGTCAATATTTATGAGAGTAAAAAAATTAAATTGATATTACAGAATGTGTAAGAAAATAACATAGAACCTTGTAATAGTGATCCAGCGAAATCCCTGGTTCAGACTAAGCTCCTTAGTCTTGAGTATCAAAAATAGTAAAAATGTCGCCGTTTTATGGTTGATATTCCGAAAACCCGCATGAAGTGTTTTGATTCTACTTTTATTAAGCAAACTGCTACTGCTATTAAATAAAATAAAATAAAAAGAAATTATTTTTTTTTGTCCATCCAAACTTTTGCGTTCCGGATGCCCAGTACTTGGAAAAATAGCGCTAGGTCGCATTGTTCTTTACTATGTTGCATTTTCCACGACAACCGCTCACCAACGACACACTGGTTCGTTGTTCACTTGGGCGCACTTTTTTTATTTCTTCTTCTTATAAATAAACGACGTGAAAAAAAAAAAAAAAAAAAAAAAGTGTGATTTGGCCAATATTGTCGACCGACACTGTCGGGTGTCAAAGCTTATCTTACTTCCGCTAACACTCTATCACCTTACTCCTTTAAACTTTCTGCAAGCATTTTGAGTACTAAAGTAAAGAATCTACAATTTACACAGTATTTAGAACTCTTTAGCCTGCTCTACAACTACGAGACTTTCCTAGGCCTGAAGGCTGCATGGTTAAACATCATAAAAATAGCTTCGTAAATGACCCAACTTCCTGTGAAACTTAGCCACGAATTAAGTAGTTGAATAATAATTGCATAAGCAATTTATAAACTTCACAAACATGCATATTTTGTACTTAATTCGCACATTGAGGATGTTTGTAAATTTTTGTCAGAAGAGGAAAAATTATGTAGTGAAGCATTTTTGGGGACAATGCCATTATACTCATGGCGCCGTGGATAGCCGTGGTAGCCCATTTGGGAGACTGCTAGACTTGAAAGCGTGAGGTCGCGGGTTCAAACCCCGGGCCCGTACCAATGAGCTCTTTGGAGCTTATGTACGGATTTTTATAGCACTGGCTTTTCGGTGAAGGAAATAACATCGTAAGGAAACCTGCATACGTACGGAGAAGGAATTCAATGGCGTATGTGAATTCACCAATCCGCACTGGGCCAGCGTGGTGGATATGGCACAATCACCCTTTCGGGGGTAGGCTAAAAGTCCAGCAGTGGACTGTTAAAAGGTTGCCTATGATGACTAAATTTATAATTTAAAATTTTAATGGTTCTCAATACTCCCAGAATTTTCAGTCACTATCAAAATTCTAACCTACTTCTAGCTATTCCAGGGCCCTTACGCCCAACTGATAATGCGGTATAAGGTAACGTTAAAACCGCGCAGTTCGGAAAATCACGCGAACGTAAACCTTAACGCGCCCAGATACCTACGGTCGCGCAAAATTTTTTCATCACCTAAACTGGATTGCTTTAAGCAACTAGGCGTAAGGCCCCTGGTCGTTTATAAAGGGAAAAATCTGAAATTGCTAAACAATGCAAGCGACCTACAAATCGCGCGACGCGGTCCCTGCCATTGTTTAGCACTCCACATAAAGTCATACTGAGCAGTGGGTCGCGTAACGTTGGCGCTGCCGCCATTCGCGGTCGCCGGTCGCAGTCGCCGGTCGCAGTCGCCGGTCGCAGTCGCCGTTCGGAGTCGCCAAAATAGGAATGCTGGTGACGCGGATGCGGGCGGTATTTAAAATTGCGTGAAAAAATGCTGTGTCACACGAAAACATGGTAAGCGACCAAAAAGAGATGAGCACTAACCTTGCTTTGCCAACACACTATCCACTTGGCTGGCACTGCACTGATCGGTCCTCTGGGACAGCGGCGACGCTATACAGCTGGGTTAGCACTGGGCATCAACGGGAACACAACACGACACGGGATGATGCAGGATAATGTCAATGTAGTGATAATAAAAATGTCCGTTATGTTTTGCGCGGGAATATAAAGAACTGCGGTGCGCGGTGCGGTTGAGTCAGAGTCTCGATGCGTTATGCGTGCGGATAGGTGAATCGAGCGGCGTTTGAGCCGCTTCGACCAATAGCAAGTGCGCGCGCGACCGTTAGGACAGCGTCATCGGCTCGGCTTGCTGTGTGCCACCCAAGATGGCGCTTTCCTTCAATCGTGCGACACAGCATGCAAAACGGCGTAAACAAATGCTATCTTTATATATAAAAGCGAAATTCATCTACTCACTCACTCACTCACTTACTCATTCATCAAGAAATCTCGAAAACTACTTGACCTACGAAGTTGCAATTTGGCAGGTAGATTCCTTATTGGGTGTAGAGGTCCGATAAGAAACGATTATTTTATTTTTATTTTATTTTACGAAAGACACCAAAGTACGTGGATATTCGCCAAAGAACCAGAGTCACCGACATAGCTGTTAAAATTTGCAAGTTGAAGTGGCAATGGGCAGGCCACATCGCTCGAAGAACCGATAACCGATGGGGAAGAAAGGTTCTTGAGTGGAGACCACGAACCGGAAGACGCAGCGTAGGTAGGCCTCCCACTAGATGGACCGACGACATAGTGAGAGTCGCTGGCATCCAGTGGATGCAAAAGGCAGGCTGTCGTTCAGTGTGGAGGTTAAAGGGGGAGGCCTATGCTCAGCAGTGGACGTCTTCTGGCTGATGATGATGATGATGATGACCTTAAAGTTTGCACTGCACTACATGAGGTCACTGCATTACACTTCAGCTGACTCAGCAATGAAACCTTCCGAAACTGCCATAAAGTTTCCCTCACACAGACTACAGGCTAATTCTAAAAGGGTCATAGTAAAATCTCTTTGACAGCGGGCGCAGTGAAGCGGTAAAGGCGATTGACACAAGTGTACAAGTGCCTTAAGCTGCGATATTCTCTTTGATGGAATGCACTGAGTCTTAACTAGAGGAAATCAGTTAGTGCATAGTAAGGGATATAATTTTTTGTAAGCAGCAATACCTAAGACACGCTTATGCACTTGTATTTTTAGGGTTACCAAAGGGTGTAAACGGGATCCTACTAAGCCTACTCTGTCTGTCTGTCCGTATTTCTGTCTGTTTTTCTGTCCATACTTCCGTTCTATTTTTTAACGGCTGCATCTTTCAAACCGTAATAGTCAGCCAGTTGGACCCACTCCCCTTTCGTTTTTACTTTTAGACGTTTTTATTATATCTTAGTTAATCCGCCGTTACATCACATATTACGAGAAAATTTCAACTAGCTATCTATTACGATAGCCCGTTGGTCCAGTTGGTAGTGACCCTGCCTTCTGAGCGTGGGTTCGATTCCCACCTAGGACAAACATTTATGTGATGAACATTTGTGTTTGTTCTATATCTGGTTGTTAATATCTATTTAAGTATGTATTTAAAAAACTATATATGTATGTATATCAGTCTCTGGCAGCCATATCACAAGCTTTGCTTAGTTTGGGGTCAGAAGGCCGTGTGTGAAAAATGTCCCGAATAAAAAATACAGCCGTCAATAAGTAGGTCAGACGGACAGACAGACAAACATTGTGAGCTTATTAATAGGATCCCGTTTTTATCTTTTAGGTACCCTAAAAAGAGGGTGAAAATCGGAGACATTTGAACACGAACGATAACTTATACTAAAGCATATCTCCCTTGTCTGATCTGAGATTTGAACAATCGTCACAAGTTGCCAAATAAGCCTGCGGAGCTTTAATAATAATTAATTGTAGAGACTAGATAAATAGACTACAGGATTTATATAAGGTACCTTTATAAAATGAGATACGAAAACTTTCCCCATTAGTGTTAGTGCCCTGGGCCAGATTAAGCCTAACTTGTAATACTAATTTAGTCTCGTCTTACTACATATAATAGTAGTTTGTTAATATTTAGATAAAACGCTAAGTAGTAAAGGAGACACAGATACAAATTCGGTTTTAACGTATTTTTGTATTAGCGCTAATGTTAAAACGGTAATACTTATAAGCGTTAAACTTAGCATAGTTATAGTACATACTCTAAAATATAATAAAAAATAATATTAAATGACCAAATGCGAGTCGGTGATAAGTTATTGAATTTTGTGGTGGTACAAAACCCTCAGTGCGCGAGCCCGACTCGCACTCGACCGGTTTATTTAGTATTTCTTATTTTTTCCGCCGTAACGTGAAACTGAGACGTGGTCCTTGACTGTTGGCCGTTTGGAAAAACTCAGAGTCACTCAGCGGGCAATGGAGAATGCTATGCTAGGAGTTTCTTTGCGCGATAGAATCTGAAACGTGGATATTCGCCAAAGAACCAGAGTCACCGACACAGCTAATAAAATTTGCAAGTTGAAGTGGCAATAGGCAGGCCACATCGCTCGAAGAATCGATAACCGATGGGGAAGAAAGGTTCTTGAGTGGAGACCACGAACCGGAAGACGCAGCGTTGGTAGGCCTCCCACTAGATGGACCGACGATATAGTGAGAGTCGCTGGTATCCAGTGGATGCAAAAGACAGGCTGTCGTTCAGTGTGGAGGTTAAAGAGGGAGGCCTATGTTCAACAGTGGACGTCTTCTGGCTGATGATTTAATCCGCCGTAACGTTACATATTCTGTGAACATTTCAACTGGCTATCTATTACGGTTCGAAAGATACACACGTTAGTAAGTAGGCCAGACGGACAGACATCGTAGGCTTAGTAATAGGGTCCCGTTTTTACGCTTTGGATACGGAACCCTAAAAAGTATATCTTTACTACCAGGACTTTACCTACAGTCATTAGTCCTACTAGAAGCTCTAATGGTTAGGAAACTGCCAGAATTATTTACGTGACTCGACCACACAAAACTCCCTTGAAACTAGAAAATAAAACTTGAAGCAGGATTCCCGGAGATATTGGCAGAAAGTTTCCTGATATCGGGCGTGCAAGATGCGCCAGTTGCACTTTTCAATACTTTGCTCAAACTGTTTGAAAGAAAACCCGGAAGCTTGGAGATTCTTCATAACTGAATATCCAGCTTAGGAAACTGTGAAGATGTTGAATATTATACCATAATCCCCACCCACCGGATTAGCAAGTTGAAGTGGCAGTGGGCAGGGCACATATCACGCAGAACAGATGGCCGATTGGGCCGAAAGGTTCTGGAATGGAGACCACGGACCAGTAAGCGCAGCGTAGGACGTCCACCCACAAGATGGACAGACGACATAAAAGAGACCGCAGGGAAACACTGGATGCAGGCCGCTTCCAACCGGCTCTTTTGGAGATCGATGGGGGAGGCCTATGTCCAGCAGTGGACGTACTATGGCTGAAATGATGATGATACCATAATCATCCTTTTTTAACAGTCCACTGCTGGACTTTAGCCTACCCCCGAAAGGGTGATTGGGCCATATCTACCACGCTGGCCCAGTGCGGGTTGGTGAATTCACATACGCCATTCAATTCCTTCTCCGTACGTATGCAGGTTTCCTCACGATGTTTTCCTTCACCGAAAAGCCAGTGGTATGAAAATCCATACATGAGCTCCAAAGAGCTCGATTGGTACGGGCTCGGGGTTTGAACCCGCGACCTCACGCTTTCAAGTCTAGCGGTCTCCCAAATGGGCTACCACGGCTGTATAAACCGGCACGGGGTATCATATGAGAGTGTAGATTAGAAGTAACAACTAACAAAATAATCTTTCCGACGTAACGACTCTACAAGATGCTATTTTGTGAGATTTGCGACTAATTATTTTTCGTATTTAATGGTGTAGGCGATTTTAATTGCCTTTTTACCCGAATGCGCAAGAAAGAGGGCTATGTGTTTCGAGTGTATGTATGTATGTATTATGGTTTGTTTGCACGCCCTACGGCCTAAAAGGCTTAGTGGATTTCAAAATGTGAGGTGTTATTTGAATCGTTTTAATAGTCAATGTGACATAGAGTACAAGATTCAAAATGGTGTCCGCGAGTTAAGGGAAAAATAGCAATGACTGTTTTAAAAAGGGGGAAGACGCCTGACATCCAAACATTGTACCCAATAAATATGTCTCTGTTTCGGGTCGAGTCAGTGGCGACGTTGACGTCTACACTGTAAACGTCAACTTCACCGCTCCATTAGACACTACACTAGACCATAGAAAACATTTAAAGAAAATTAAGTTAATCGTTTTTAAGTATTTACGAGTGAAAAGTAATGCCGTGAAACTTGTTTTTTGTTTGTTGGTGCACCTTGTGAAAACGCATGAAGTAATTTTTGCTGCTTTATTGAAACACAGTTTTGACAAGTAATTCATGTGATATCAAAGCGACAGTTCGATTGTGACTGAAATTGATTAGGCCCGTGAGCCTTATTTGTGCGGTCCACGTCAAGGAGTTCGTCCCGTATCTTCCCCCTATTTACTTACATCAATGAAAAATTGTAGGGAAACTTTGCTAAATAAATAAATATAAATAAATAAATATTCGGGACATTTTTGCACACACGGTCATCTGACCCCAAACTAAGCAAAGCTTGTAATATGGCTGTCAGAGACTGATATACATACATATATAGGTTTAAATACATACTTAAATAGATATTAACAACCAGATATAGAACAAACACAAATATTCATCACATAAATGTTTGTCCTAGGTGGGAATCGAACCCACGTCCTCAAGCTCAGAAAGTAGGTTAACTACCAACTGGACCAACGGGCTATCTAAGTAGATCAATATGTTTGTAGAGTTCACACAGAAAATTTCAAAAATATACAACACTAAAGTCTGGCTAAAGAAAGTAGACAGAAAACGCGCGCCAAATTTAAAAAAATCCGCATTGCAACCCCAAAATTAATAAGAAATGCAAACATTTCTGTGTTCTGACTGTGTTACAATAAAAAATAATAACTTACAAGTATCAAGTGAGATTATTTGAGGCATTTCATACTAATGTTTGGGGTTTCAAAGCTGATATTTTTAAATTTGCCGCGCTTTTTCAGTCTCTACTTTCATTAGCCACACTCTACTATGAAGTACTCAGTAGTTTACAAGACAAAGCCATAGGAAAGAGCTCTGTATCTACTACGAGGTATAGATAGGTACGCAGCGCACTGCTGTTACGTTTCAGTTACTATTTATAAAATGCAGTCGAGTTATATTTTTTAATAATTATTTACTTGTTAGTAAAAGTAAAAAGCAAAAGTAAAAGTAAATTTTATTGCATAAACTGTGTACAATAATGATGGAACAAATGTTTAGAGTTTCAACAGTCTGTCCTAGCGGACGTGCAATTATTTTTATATATTGATACATACATTAGCAGTAGGTAATACAATTTAACCTACATTCATCTATTTAACCATATTTACACAAACAATTAGAAAATTAGAAAAACATTAGAAAATTAGAAAAACAATTAGAAAATTAGAAAATTGTTAATATTGTTGTTGTTGTGTTGTTATACGAGAATATCTTTAAAGTCATTATGATTTTTTTTTATAATCTTGAAGTACATTTCACCCTATTAAAAACCGTTTAGATCAACTGAAACATTGCAAAACTTTTAATTAAATCCAGTCTGAAAACTATTTACTTGTATAGTCGACTAAAAAGGAAAGTCAGAACGAATGTTTCCATAATTTAAACAGAATATCTCTATGAGTGAGTATAATAAACCCATAATTGTAATGTTGATATGAAAACAGTGAGCTTTTGTAAAAGTTTCATTAGGTATATAATTTCTCGTAACTATCAGATAAGATAAAAATAAACGACATTCTAGCTAAGTTCTTGAAACCCTAACATTTTGTTATGCCATTAGAAGTCTGGAGTCTCAGCAGAATTACCTCTCTTATCTTTTAACTATAACACTACATCAACCACAATAACTGACTCAAATTACAACTGCCCTTAAAGAAAATCTTCAAAGTTATTTAGAACTAGATATTCCTCCCACTAGATGGACCGACGACATTGTGAGAGTCGCGGGCATCCATTGGATGCAGATGGTAGGCTTTCGTTCAGTGTGGAGGTTAAAGCCCCTTTTAGGCCTATGTTCAGCAGTGGACGTCTTCTGGCTTATAATGCATTTTTTTTATAATAGGCTTGTTTTTTGCCGCTAACTCGCCTGATGTTAAGCGTTGATGCGGTCAACGATGGGGCACACTTGCCTAGAAGTAAACGATTCACTCGCAACTTGTTTTTTTTTTTTTTTTTTTTTCTTTTTTTAATAGGCTTGCGTTGGGCGCCATCTTGCCTAATGTTAAGCGATGATGCAGTTTATGAGGAAGCCCGCTTATCTAGAAGAAACCTATTCACTCTAAATTAGAAGAAATTGTAACTGTCGGGGAACACCATATATGTTTTTTATTTAGAACGGCTTTCAAGGCAATTTGTAAGAAATATGTTGTAGCCAGTTGCACCCATATAAACGAAACGTCAGTCATTCGTTTCCAAAGTATATATATTCACAATTTAGATCAAACAATTGTGTTGCAACAGATAAACAATTTATTGATAACTAGCGGTCCGCCCCAGCTTCGCACGGGTATAGATTATAGCCTATGTCACCCGGGGATAGTGTAGCTTCCCGTCAGTGAAATAATTTTTCAAATCGGTTCAGTAGTTTCTGAGCCTATTCAATGCAAACAAACAAATCTTTCCTCTTTATAATATTAGTATAGATAGTGTGAATAAACACGTCAATTAAGAATTTAATGTAAAATTAAAATATAAATAATCAAAAGTCATATTACGCTGTGTCCGTTATATATAAATAACATTTTCTTTTGCTTAATAGTCGTCAATTGAGTAAAATGTTCCTTCAACTAGCCAGGTTTTTTATTTAATTTTGAATATATTGTCTCTGGCGGCACAAACAACCAAACTTGCTCGTTTATTATATAAGAATAAAGACAAAGAGTCGCCTTTATTCTAGGCGTCCTACACACACAACACAACTATATACACAACGCTAAAAGTCCTTACACTTCGTAGCATTTTCTGTCATAACTTGACACGGGGGTCTCGGTTGGCTGAATTTTGAGGTTACTTGTTTCTCCAGCACATTTCGGTACCTAAGTGGAGTACCTTAAAGGTTATACGGGGTGTAAGGGGAACACTCTCGAAGCCAAAAGAAGGTAATTGTACTCATCATTATGAACAACTTCTACTATGGGACTAGCCCTGAAATCGCGAAAAAAATATCAGCTGTTCTATAGAAAACGGTCATTGACACTCGACAAAATGTATGGAACAGCTGATTTTTTCCGACTGTGTTTTTGTCAGTAATCTATACTATAATATTATAAAGAGGAAAGATTTGATTGTTTGTTTGTTTGTTTGCATTGAATAGGCTCCGAAACTACTGAACCGATTTGAAAAATTCTTTCACTGACGGGAAGCTACACTATCCCCGGGTGACATAGGCTATAATCTATACCCGTGCGAAGCTGGGGCGGACCGCTAGTTATAAATAAACCAGCCAAGTGCGAGTCGGGCTCGCGCACTGAGGGTTCCATATCACCACAAAATTCAATAACGAAATTACCATTTATAACTTGGTAATGAACAGAAACTTGTCAACTTGCACTTTGCCATTATTTATTATTTGCCGTTATATTATAGAGTGTGCACTATAATTATGCCAAGTTTAACGCTTGTACTTATTACCGTTTTTACATCAGAGCTGATACAAAAATACGTTGTATGGGGTCCCCTTTTCGTTTTAACTTTTTGTTTTTTTATTATTTGTTAGATAATTCGCCGTAACGTAACATTTTCTGTGAAAATTTCAACGGGCTATTTTTTACGATTTGAAAGATACAGCCGTTAATAGGTAGGACAGACGGACAGATATCATAGGCTAAGTAATAGGGTCCCGTTTTTACTTTTTGGGTACGGAACCCTAAAAATGACTAGTGACGTTGACCAGTAATATATTTTTCAGTTTCAGTATCTTTTAAATGCAGTTGGGTTTAAAAGAATACTGTAAATTATTTATATTAAATAAAAATTTCCCCGTCTAGCCTATACCTAAATTATATCCATTCAATAGTTGCCTGGAAGAGATCGCCATTAGCGATAAGGACGCCACTTTTTTACCGAAACTTTTATACCCGATGTGCGCAATGAAGAGTTTAAATTTATCTTTATCTATAAGGTCAAAAGCACTTGGTGGAGTGACGATATACAGTGGCTGGAAACGAAAACGTCATGAAAAATCATGACTAAACAGTTCAGAACTTTTCATTTGGTGCCGTTTGTTAAATATATCTTCGGAGTGAGGCAGTTTGTTTCACTTGTTACCAAACCTATAAGGGTCGTGTGCTTGTAAGTCCGTAACTACAGTTTTGTGAGTTCGGGTGTGATTAGATAATGGTTAGCGCGTGAGTTCAGGGTCCAATCGATGTTGGAGTCTCCGTTCGACCAACTTGAATTAACTTGTTGATAATACATGTTGAAATGAGAGTTTGTTGAGAAAGTTTATACATAAGATCAGACGTACAAGGGAGATGTGGTAAGGTGTCGGATACGAAATTATCTGGCATAAATCAGGCTTGATAACATTAGTCGAACTCACCTAGCAGACGACCTTGTCGCCTTTTTTAGGGTTCCGTACCCAAAAGGTATAAACAGGACCCTATTACTAAGGCTACGCTGTCTGTTCACCTGCCCGTCTGTCCGTCTGTCCGTCTGTCCATTTGACCGTCTGTCATAGATTTGTTTAAACGCCTATTTGTTCCTTTGTAAACTCTTAGACCTCAATTCGTTCAGTCAACTATTATAATTTATCCCAGAAAATTTATGGCGTCTGCAAGATAGCCACCACGTGACACCAAGACGCCTTTTTTTATAGTAGATAGGCTTGCGCTTGGCCGCCATCTCGCCTGATGCCGTCTACGATGGAGTACGCTTACCTAGAAGAAACCGATTCACTCTCGACTTGAAGACACCCAGATTGTAACTGACGGGGAAAACCCATTCAGGCAGCGAATTCCACAGATTAGCAGTTCACACAATAAATGTGGAATCATAGCGCTTCGTACGGGTTCTCGGAATATCAACCATAAAACGATGTCGATTTTTTTGACGATGTCGATGACGGCTTGCTGGTACTAAAGATTTCATACTATACTACGTATGTCGCTCGTATGTAGTACATAAATACCTGTAAGACGGCTTAGAATTCAGCATTTCCAATGGAGGATTTCCTCATCTTTTCTGCCGGCGGCGAAATGAAAGCTCAAAACACATGATAACCAAAAAAAAAGTATAATAAGAAAGTACACGACAAGTAAAAGGATCTGTCGCATTTTAAACCACGTCTCGTCACGTGGCGTGGAGCAGTATTGCGTGTAATCCACGCTTCAAATGTTGTCTCTCATCAAGTTACAAAAAAATACACAAACATTTCCTGTCTGCCTCCGCAGCGGAATTTCACTACGCGCTCGGATGTGTGTTGCTTTACACGGGGAGAGTAAATAGTAGAGTTCACTTTTTAGCTGACATATCATCATCATCATCATCAGCCAGAAGACGTCCACTGCTGAACATAGGCCTCCCCCATCGATCTCCAAAAGAGCCGGTTGGAAGCGGCCCGCATCCAGCGTTTCCCTGCGGTCTCTTTTATGTCGTCTGTCCATCTTGTGGGTGGACGTCCTACGCTGCGCTTACTGGTCCGTGGTCTCCATTCCAGAACCTTTCGGCCCCATCGGCCATCTGTTCTGCGTGATATGTGCCCTGCCCACTGCCACTTCAACTTGCTAATCCGGTGGGTGGGGATTATGGTATAATATTCAACATCTTCACAGTTTCCTAACCTCAACACTGAACGACAGCCTGCCTTTTGCATCCACTGGATGCCCGCGACTCTCACAATGTCGTCGGTCCATCTAGTGGGAGGCCTCCCTACGCTGCGTCTTCCGGACCCGGGTATGTCCTAAAACTACGACCAGAACCACCAGAGGATGGGCAGCAGCATCCTCCTACTTGAATGGTGGATCCTCCTGCGATCCCCAAGCCGCCTGCCAAGCGTGGGGATTATTGGCAACCCCCCCTCATGAGCTGACATATCACAAGGACTATTTTGTAGACTGTTTTAGTAACCAACTGAAACAAAGTGACTGGATCGTGAAAAGATCAGAATATGTAAGAGTCAAAATTTCAAATAAGATTTCAATATGTTAGAAATTTTGAAATAGACAATGAGCTTATGTAACACATTATAGATACGTGGAAGTTTCTCACTATTCGATTTAATCGATTATTTCTGCCACGTAACTGTACGTTGTGGAATGGCTTACCACTTTCGGTTTTTCCTCCGAAATAATGATCTTAATTGCTTCAAACGAAGGGTGAATAGAGTCTTCATAGGTAGCCAACGCACTGACAATGCTCCAGGCAGTGTACATATATATCCATAGCCGGGGGTGGCCAATTACCATCAGGTGGACTATCGTTGTTAGTTTGTTATGTATTATGTGTCGTTGTTCCTATATTATTATTCAATTTGTCGTGTACTGTTGGGTGAAATGTTGTCCATGGGTGATGTCACCGGCGGCTCCAACGGAAGACCAGCGCTGGTTGTTCGCAACCAGCATTATGCTGAGTTGGAACCGGTTTGTAGGGGAAAACAATTTGTAACGTGTGTATTTACTTCTATTAATTCTTTAAAAAAAAAATTTTCTTCCATAAATAAAAAATTGTCTATTGTCTATTATTTGTCTGCTATAATTTTTGTTTAGTAGTTTACTTTATGGAAGAATGACGCAATTTTTTCCTCAGAGTATTTTTTTACCCAATCACTTTTATGTGTCTCTGACCCACATTCATATTTTCTGGTATTTTAAACCTATTCTTTACATGTCCAATTCGTGATTCTGAAGACGTGCTAAGCCAAATAAAAAATGACCGCCACACCTGCATTAAGATGCAGCTAAGCCGAAAGGGGTTCATTATACCCTACACTATGAACAACGTTTACTAACAAACATGACCGACCAAGACCAAACATGAAATCGCGAAAAACATCTGCTGTGCCATACATTTTATAGTGTCAATGACCGTTTTCTATGAAAGAGCTGATAATTTTTCGTGTTCGTGTTGGTCCCATAATAAAAGTTAATCATTATATGAGTAAAATGACCTCCTTTCGGCTTAACATACCCGATAAAGCCCTGTCTAGTACAGATACTAGTCATCATCATCATCAGCCCTGAGTAACCTACTGCTGGGTATAGGCCTCCCTTTGTTTATGCCACTCTCCCCGGTCTCTCGCTATTCGCATCCACTCGTTCCTGACAGTATTTCTGATGACGTCAGTCCACCTCATCCTCGGTCGGCCTGGGTTCCACCAACCTAGTCTCGGCCACCACGCGGTTACTGCTGTACACCGCCTCCCATCATTACGTCTGGTCATAACATTATGTCCTGTCCAGTTACTATTGCCCACTGGATTAGCAAGTTGAAGTGGCAGTGGGCAGGGAACATATCACGCAGAACAGATGGCCGAAGGGGCCGAAAGATTCTGGAATGGAGACCGCGGACTGGTAAGCGCAGCGTAGGACGTCCACCCACAAGATGGACAGATGACCTAAAAGAGACCGCAGGGAAACGCTGGATGCAGGCCGCTTCCAACCGGCCCATTTGGAGATCGATGGGGGAGGCCTATGTCTAGCAGTGGACGTCCTATGGCTGAAATGATGATAATGATGATGATGAGTTACTATTCAATGTAACCAAATCTAAATGAACTGTATGTAATCTAGTCAACGAACTATCACAGTCCAAACGGGCCTACACCCGACATCGGAGGAAAAGCTTAAAAAATTGCGACGTTCATTAAGAGGATTTCATTTAAAGGCGGGACGCGTGAATTTTTAAAGTGAACAGGGATTAGGGGCCCGTGGAGTAAATAATGAGGTCGACGAAACGGCGGATGACTGGCTTTACCAGTCCTCTTGGTTACTTTATAATACTGCCACCGTCATCAGAATCAAAATATTAGGGGACATTTTTAGAAATGTGCTTAATAAAAAAGCATAGCAATCTATCACGGCTGGTAACCAACAACAAGAGCTAGGGCCCTAATCACGAAAAATAAACCGGCCAAGTGCGAGTCAGGCTCGCGCACTGAGGGTTCCGTACCACCACAAAACACAATAAGGTATTAACCGAATACCCGCCTGCTTGTTTGCCACCTATGACATAAAAAAAATATGTATATATAAATAACACCATTGTGCAATACAGGATACGTACAGGATGGACCCGGGTATGTCCTAAAACTGCGACCAGAACCACCGGAGGATTGGCAGCAGCGTCCTTTTAGTACAATGTGAACGTACCTAATGCGATCCCCAAGCCGCCTGCCAAGCGTGGGGATTATGGCAACACCCCTCTCTAAGAGGGAGGCCTTTGTCCAGCAGTGGACGTTTAATGGCTGCTGATGTGTGCAATACAGGGTAACATAAATCACAAAATACCCTGTCAAGCGCAACAAGAGCTCTGATTTACAGTCAAATATTATTTTTGAAATTCTGTCGTGCCAGTTTGAAAATGACACGTAAAATCCCTAGCTGTTGTTCTGTGTAGCCTGTCACTCAACGGTTTGGTCAGCGCTAATCACAGAAAAGTTTTTTTTTACCGACTTCCAAAAAGAGGCGGTTATCAATTCGACTGTATGTTTTTTTTTAAGTATGTTTGTTACGCGATTACTCCACCAATTTAGAATTGTTTTTGATGATTCTTTTTTTGGTTGGTGGGTCTTATCTCATAGGTGGTCCCATAATGTTTTTATCGACATTGATTCAGCGCTTTTTGAAATATCTACAAGAACATGACGATAAGCAACGAATTCAATGTACATTACACAGTGCCACCAACCTAAGTGTTAAAGTGGGCAAAATTGGAACTACAGATATTTCTTGGTGAATTTCATACTTTGTTCTCCACTAGCGACGCTGTCAACTGAACAGCAAACATAGAGGAACTGTTCCTACAACAGAACTTCAAAAAAACAGTGTCTCCATGGCGACCGGTTGTTTTTCGTTAAATAATTCATGACCATGGATACAAAGTATTTCAGTAGTAATATTAAACAATATTTTCTACTTTTTAGTTTCATTTTGTAAGTGTAGGTATGTATAGTCATGAAGTCGGTTCTTTTTTTTCTAAAAATTATATTTTTGTTTAGATTAGAACGGCTGTCAAGGCATTTTTGTAAGAAATTTGTTGTAGCCAATTGCACCCATATAAACGAAACGTCAGTC
Organism: Agriopis marginaria; assembly: GCA_932305915.1. Taxonomy (NCBI): domain Eukaryota; kingdom Metazoa; phylum Arthropoda; class Insecta; order Lepidoptera; family Geometridae; genus Agriopis; species Agriopis marginaria. The sequence continues at coordinate 17,168,237 of OW029929.1, read as the reverse complement.
ATTCGAAATCAGTTAGCAACTGCGATGCGGACAAACTGTGCGGACAAAGAACTTTGAGACCTAACCCAAAAAGGTCCAAGTTCTTTTGATACGGAGTTCGACGCGTTGACATAAATAAGAATGTTCAATCAAGGTTCTGTCATAATGCCTGGTAACAGATTTACCTTCTCATTTCCGTTCTATTTACTTCTCTTTTCTGTGGCGCTAATTGTTGTACATGGCGCTAATATCAATTGGCTAAATGCAGCAACCGCGTGAAGCCAAAATTAAAAATCTATTATAAGTGATAATTATGCAGTTTCTTCGACACTGCTTGTATTTAGTGTCCAATAACTCGATTTTTAACAAAACCAATCTCAAAAATCTCAGCTTTGCTGTTACCTTAGTAGCAGAGTAACATCTCGGTGGATAGCTGAAAGTTTTACCGTATTCGACTAAAATAATGTGAATGGACGGGCCTAGAAGAAGTGCATTTTTTAAGATTAAAAAATGAGCGCCGGCACTCACTTCATTTCAGTCGCTCTCTAGACGTAGGAAGTGCAACACGAGGCTATTGTTACATGGTAACGAAACATCTGACAAAATTATGCCTTCATGTGCTTTCCCGAAGTGTAAATAAACAACAAATAACCGCTATCTATTTTTTGTAACAAATGTACTGTACATTGTTATAATTAGGGGTTGAAGTATATGTCCGTCGGTTTTGACTCGTTTTTACTGAGCAAGTACAATGGTTATGGCCCGTCCATTAATTTTATTTTGGTCGATGATGCTCATCATCATCAGCCAGAAGGCGTCCACTGCTGAACATAGGCCTCCCCCTTTAACCTCCACACTGAACGACAGCCTGCCTTTTGCATCCACTGGATGCCCGCGACTCTCACAATGTCGTCGGTCCATCTAGTGGGAGGCCTCCCTACGCTGCGTCTTCCGTATGCTACGTCGAAGATGCTAAGTGAAGAATATAAGTAGCGCCAAAATTTTAGGCCAAATTGTTAGACCGTATTGAAAACACGTTTGTACATGAAATGTACCGTAGACCACAAAGTGTTCCAATGTACACTTGAAGCGACGAATTGTTGGCTGTCAAGATAAAACCAATCGGTCGAGAGAATCGCTCCAATCCGAGTGTTTCGCACTCGACTATTGGTTGTAAAGGCATTTCACACTGGTGTAGTGTGTTGCGCTTCGTCTACTTTCAACCACCATTGTCAAAAAACGTTTAATGTTATTATAAGTTTGGCGCCCATACCTCTATCGTACCTCGTAAGCGGATGGGCTGATTTATTTATTTTATTACAATTTCTCAAAAACTTACAGCTAAAACCAAAACATTTTTGAGACAATAAAAAACTTATTAATAAAAAAAAAAATCGCAGCTGATGGTTCAAGTGGTTTTTTTTAATATTGAAAGATAGTTTAATCGGAACAAATATTTTAATGAAGAACCTATAATACACCAGCTACCCCAGCGGGTATTTAAATGAAGTTCATGTAGGCTATGTTTTTTTTTTATATTAGGCTTGCGCTTGGCCGCCATCTCGCCTGATGTTAAGGGTCCTATATACCCTCTGCAGCTCTCTCGCTCGCACATTTTAACATTATTGAAGATATAAAATCAATGAGTGTGAATTTCCAAAAAGTAACAAAATCATGTGATGGTGTCTATCGTAACATTACAAGACCCTCGGGATCTGTTAGAAGATCGGTTAGATTCTCTCCAAATAATCATTCAGTTCAACAAAGGGCTCCAGGGCACACCCCTTCTGGGGTGCCTGGGCAAGTCTGATTCCCACCCCCGGCGACGGCCCAAGCAGAGGTTCGTACCTTCGAGGTGCCCTTGTGCTAGTCGCCCAAAAACTTAAACCATCAAGTTATGCCGAACGCACTCTGCGTTCGCTAACTAGTCCGGTCCATCTGTAGAGGCCAAAAGGCCAACATTACAAGTCAATATAAAAAAATAAAAATTAAAACTAGCATATTGCCCGTTGGCATTATTATTAGGGCTGGCAGTGTCGCTACATACGTAGGCTAGATAAACATTACAAATCTCACCGTAAGACTAAGTAAAATTTTGACATTTTGCCAAAATATTTCCACAACGAAACTAAGGTATCATGAGCTAATAAGTTTTTGGCGCTCATATCTGCCGGCGACATGTAAACGATGAACTGGTGTAATGTGAAAGCATTCCCGTGTACGTGTGGAGCAATGACAGGCGCGGTACACGGTCTCCGAGAATTAAATGGAGCGAACTGACGAGGAATTTATAAGAGCTGTCTGGGAGATAGCTATATGGCTGATATAATGTTTTTTTTTTTTTTTAAACTAAATAATAGGCTTGCGCTTGACCGCCAACAAGCCTGATGTTAAGCGATGATGCCGTCTACGGTGGAGCACGCTTGCCTAGAAGAAACCGATTCACTCGTGATTTGAAGACACCCAGATTGTATCTATCGGGGAACACCCATTCAGGCAGTGCATTCCACAGACTAGCAGTTCGCACAATAAAAGTGGAATCAAAGCGCTTCGTTCGGGTTTTCGGAATACCAACCATAAAGCGGTGTCGATTTTTTGTGCTCGCTCTGGCAGTCCGTTGTTTATTGTAAAAGCGATGTCGGCAAGCATTGTAGTGCTCAATAGAGTGTATAGGCTTTTCCGCCGCCATCTGTAGGTTATTTATTTTTCATTAATATGAAATATTTCGTATTATGTGTGTTGCCAGTGATGACATGGAACTGAGACGTGGTCCTTAACTGTTGGCCTTTTGGAAAAACTCGGAGTCACACAGCGGGCAATGGAGAGGTATGCTCGGAGTTTCTTTGCGCGGTAGAATCCGAAACGTGGATATTTGCAAAGAACCGGAGTCACCGATATAGCTGTTAAAATTTGCAAGTTGAAGTGGCTATGGGCAGGCCACATCGCTCGAAGAACCGATAACCGATGGGGAAGAAAGGTTCTAGAGTGGAGACCATGAACCGGAAGACGCAGCGTAGGAAGGCCTCCCACTAGATGTACCGATGAAATTGTGAGAGTCGCGGGCATCCAGTGGATGCAAAAGGCAGGCTGTCGTTCAGTGTGAAGGTTAAAGGGGGAGGCCTATGTTCAGCAGTGGACGTCTTCTGGCTGATGATGATGATGATGATGAAATATTTAACTTATATGATTATTTACGGGATATTGCTTGATTGATCGATGGTAGGCAATGATGTAGTCAAGTATAGAGCGTTTTTATATATTCATCATCATCATCATCAGCCAGAAGACATCCACTGCTGAACACAGGCCTCCCCCTTTAACCACCATACTGAACGACAGCCTGCCATCTGAATCTACTGGATGCCAGCGTTTCTCACTATGTCGTCGGTCCATCTAGTGGGAGGCCTACCTACGCTGCGTCTTCCAGGTCGTGGTCTCCACTCAAGAACCTTTGTTTCCCATTGGTTATCGGTTCTTCGAGCGTGTGGCCTGCCCATTGCCACATCAACTTACAAATTTTAACAGCTATGTTGGTGGCACTGGTTCTTTGGCGAATATCCACGTTTTGGATGCTATCTGTGACTCTGAGTTTTTCCAAAAGGCGAACAGGACCACGTCTCAGTACCATAATTCATCATTGGCAACACACACTGGTCAAATACCCTTGTTTTTAGGCACTGTGTTTAATATATTAGGTATTAGAAATAAATAAGTTATTGGTGCAGGGCTAAGGAACGAACCGGGTGCCGTCAGATACTAAAACGCATATGCTCGCCACCATTGCTCAAGAGAGTATGTGACTACTGACTAATACAAATTTTAAACAAATATCTAGGAAAGTGATCTTGACAATAGGCTAATGGGTACCTTTGCCAGACCGAAGGCGTACGAAGGGATTTCGACCACTCGAGGCCATGTGTTGGTAGTAGTGGGGGCGCAAGCCTATCTACTATAAAAAAAAAAAAAAAAAAAAAAACAAACAAAAAAATATAAAAAAAATATGGCAGTGTTGTCCCACATGTGCCAACTTTCCCTTCTTTTCGCCGTTTTGTTCAAGATGTTTCCCGGTCACTGTATCTACTATCTGACTTTAATTATCTGACTCTAAGTTTGTTCCACTTTCTGTCAGTCATTTATCTATGTACCTCCTTTAATTGTCCCCATTTTAAGTCGGTGTGTATTTCACTGTAAAGGGCTTAAGATAAAGGTGTGGCGCGATTAAGTTTTCAGCGTTTTTATACCTAACTAGCGGTCCGCCCCAGCTTCGCACGGGTATAAATTATAGCCTATGTCACCCGGGGATAGTGTAGCTTCCCGTCAGTGAAAGAATTTTTCAAATCGGTTCAGTAGTTTCGGAGCCTATTCAATGCAAACAAACAAACAAACAATCAAATCTTTCCTCTTTATAATATTAGTATAGATATCACTAGCTGACCTGACAGACGTTGTCCTGTCTTAGAACTGTCAAATACGCAAAGTTAAAATTGTAAATCTTATTTTTTTACACCTTGGGTTACATATTGGAGTTTTAGTAAGGATCCCTATTTTTTTGAAAATATAATATAGCCTATTTTACCCGGGGATAGTGTAGCTTCCCATCAGTGAAAGAATTTTTCAACAAACAAATAACCAAATCTTTCCTCTTAATAATATTGGTATAGATAAAATTTCATACTTATATTGCAAAAGTGTGTTTGTTTATTTTTCTTTCACTCAGCACTAGAGCAACGGATTGACCAGATTTTTTGCATAGAAATAGCTAAAAGATGAAGCTGCAGTTTTTGCACATAACCAATTCCTTCACGATGTTTTCTTTCACCGTTGTTGAGCGATGGCATCATAATATATTTAAGTACTAAATGATTGGCGCAGGGCCGAGGATCGAACCGGGTGCCGTCAGATTGTAAAGCGCACACGCTACCGCTCGGCCACCATCGCTTAGATTTTAACTGCCTTCAAAAAAGGAGAAAAATTCTCAATTCGGCACGTATTTTAACGGCCTGTTATACCAAATTTGACGGTTTTAAATCAATTTTATTCAGTTAAATTACAATATTTGAGTTTGAAAAAAATACATGTCACAGATACACCTGTGTTTGAGTTTATGATTTGGTTCAAAACAAGATAAAATAAACATTCCTCGATCAAAAAAAATCTGATACAAAGTCGATTCAATATTTTTTTTTCGTTTTATGCTTTAATGAAAGCTCGTAACAATCTGAAAATTGCATGTACTGAAAAGCATTTTTTTTTATTTTTTTTTTATTTGGATAGAATTTTGATAGTTAATAGTTTCGTTTTTTAGTGAAATTAAAAGCGTAAAAAGGTCGCGAGAATTTGCGCGCACCGCGTTCAGTATCGCGCCAGGCGTCATCGAGGTCGTACCTATGTTCGTTTTTGTCGTTGCACTCCCCCCGCGGGCGTCCTGACTCTTGGGTGGCAAAATACATCGTCGCTATAACTTGGCGGGGGCTGAGGAAGCGTTTTATTGCCTTCGCGACTCGGATAATAGGCCGTTAACTATAATAATAACTTATTATCTAAGCTAAGATATCCGCTTCCCGCTACCACTCGTGCCACACCGAGCTCCATAACAAAATTAAAACATCCACGTCGCAGTCTCGGAACAAGCGTAATGCTTTTTGTAAGTGAATTATTTCAATTTGATTGATTATGTTCGCTTGTCGCCTTAATTCCGAGACAAAGGATTAAAGGCGTATCAAAATTGGTTTAAGAGTTTTGCTTTTGTATGTCAAAGTTGAAATTGGTTTAACTGGTTCTGTTTTGGGAGATTATGTAGATGGAAGATGAAGTTTATTCTATGTTAATTTTTGGTCGAAAGAATTTAAAGCTTTCCAAAATCAATCTTCATTGATTGAATCAGGAATTATTTTATACATCTCGCGTATTACTTAAGTCAGATTTTAAAACAAGATTAAATTATTAAATTAAAGTAATGTATATTTACGAACCGTCTCGAAAGCAGGTTTGATGACTTTCAGCCTCCCGAACAAGCCGGTTTCCGTAAAGGCTGGAGCACCGTAGACCACATTCACACGCTCCGCCAGATTATACAGAAGACTGAGGAGTATAATCGGCCATTATGCCTAGCGTTTGTGGACTATGAGAAAGCCTTTGATTCAATCGAGACCTGGGCAGTATTGCAGTCCCTCCAGCAGTGCGAGTACCGTTCTTTATCGGTCGTCAAATTCGTTAAAATGCCACAGAATCGATCATAGCCACTACTGATCAAATGGCATTTTATCGAATTTAACAATTTCAACTGTCAAATTTGATGATCGATAAAGAACGGTACTTGCACTGCAGCGTTGTCATATCGACTATAGGTATATCGAAGTGATGAAGTGTTTGTATAGAAACGCCACCATGTCGATATGATTACAGGACGAGAGCATGGAACCAATCCAATTGCAGAAAGGCGTGAGACAGGGAGATGTTATCTCTCCGAAACTGTTCACGAACGCATTGGAGGACGTTTTCAAGCTCTTGGACTGGAACGGATTCGGCATCAACATCAATGGCGAATACATCACTCACCTTCGTTTTGCCGATGATATAGTCATCATGGCAGAGTCGCTGGAGGACCTAAATACCATGCTCAGCGACCTCAGTAGCCTTTCCAACAGGTGGGTCTTAAAATGAACATGGACAAGACAAAACTCATGTCCAATGTCCACGTTGAACCCGTGCCGATAGTCGTTGGGTACGATACTCTCGAAGTTGTTGACCATTACACCTATCTTGGACAGATTGTTCAGTTAGCTAAATCCTACTTAGGCAAAGAGGTCGCCCGAAGAATCCAACTCGGATGGGCAGCATTCGGGAAATTGCGGGACATCTTCTCGTCCAAGATACCACAGTTCCTAAAGACAAGGGCCTTTGATAAGTGTGTGTTGCCAGTGATGACATATGGTACTGAGACGTGGTCCTTAACTGTTGGCATTTCGGAAAAACTCAGAATCACACAGCGGGCAATGGAGAGAGATATACTCGTAGTTTCTTTGCGCGATAGAATCCGAAACGTGGATATTCGCCAAAGAACCAGAGTCACCGACATAGCTGTTAAAATTTGTAAGTTGAAGTGGAAATGGGCAGGTAACATCGCTCGAAGTACCAATAACCGATGGATCAGAAAGGTTCTTGATGGAGACCACAAACCGAAACACGAAGCGTAGGTAGGCCTCCCACTAGATGGACCGACGACATTGTGAGAGCTGGCATCCAGTGGAAGCAAAAGGCAGGCTGTCGTTCAGTGTGAAGGTTAAAAGGGAGGCCTATGTTTAGCAGTACACGTCTTCTGGCTGATGATGATGATGACTATTACAAATGCAAAAGAAATTTTTAGTAATCTTCTGTTTATCTGTTTGTTTGTTACCTTAACACGAGTAAACGATTAAACTGATTTTGATGAAGTTTGGCAAATTTGTGTATTTATGTATGGGTTATTGGAAAGTTGCCGGTAAAACCGCAGAGCATAGTTAGTAATAGGCTAAATTTCACCCTCTCGATAACATAATTTCATAAACCCTCATTCCAAGGTACCTAATTAAAAAGCAGCTATTCGACAAAACCTGCCATTTCTGAACGCAAAGTGCAGTTGGTAAAATTTAAATTTACTTCGCTAACTACAATTTCTGGCAGATTTCATGGGAGCATTAAAGTGCTACGTGACTCTGTAAGGTTTCAGCTGAGTTACTGCGGTGGCGGGGCCGGAGACAAGAATCATCATCATTCCATTCATAAGTCACAATTAAATTAAATTCAATTCTTTATTTTACCTCTTGACATTGTCTCAATGTTCTTAGGTACGTCAATTATATAGATTTATGCAGCTATACAACAGCTTTGTACCTATTACAGTACAAAAAAATATATTTAAAATGTTTTTATAAATAATCAGGTAAGATGCAGCTGTATAGGGGCTTTGTCAGAGATTATAACTAAGAGTAGGTATTTTTTATTATTATTCGTTTAGTTTTTTTTTTTTTTTTAATTTAATATTATTCGTTTGTTTTTTTTTTTTTTATATGTTGACATGTAATGTTTATTATTAATAAAATTATCGTTATCATTATCATTCAACCTATCATTTTCCCGCTGCTGGGACACAGCTTTTCTCTCAGAGAGAGATGGGCTTTAATCCACGCTGGTCCATTGCATATTGGTGAATGTCATATGTCTTTTAACTTTTGAGATTCTTGGACATATTAGTTTCCTCTACCGTTTTTAGCAATGGCATCAAAACTGCACATAATTTTACTAAAGTACTAAATTAAATAAATAAATATTCGGGACATATTTTTTTTGCACACACGGTTATCTGACCCCAAACTAAGCAAAGCTTGTGATATGGCTGCCAGAGACTGATATACATACATATATAGGTTTAAATATATACTTAAATAGATATCAACACCCAGATATAGAACAAACACAAATGTTCATCACACAAATGTTTGTCCTAGGTGGGAATCGAACCCACGCCCCCAAGCTCAGAAGGCAGGTTCACTACCAACTGGACCATCGCGATTAGATTAGTTATTTATGCAGGGTCGAGGATATAACCGGGTGCCGTCAGATTGTAAAGAGCACATGCTACCGCCTCCGGCATCCGGTTGGATAGATTGCACTTATTTAATTCCTAAATAAACTATACCTAGGTTTAAGCAGTTTCAGTGCCATGTAACGGTGAAAGCCAGAGTGAATATAAGTACCTTTTAGGCCTACGTGCTTCATCTTCGGCCACAACGTCGCTTTCCATCAAATAAGTTTTTTTTTAATATAAATAATAGGCTTGCGTTTGACCACCATCACGCCTGATGTTAAGCGATGATGCGGTCTACGTTGGAGCACGCTCGCCTAGAAGGAACCGATTCACTCGTGATTTGAAGACGCCCAGATTGTAACCATCGGCAGCCATTCTGGCATCGAATTCCACAGACAGTTCGCATAATAAATGTGGAATCAAAGCGCTTCGTACGGGTTTTCGGAATATCAACCATAAAGCGGTGACGATTTTTCGTGCCCGCTCTGGCAGTCCGATAGAAAAATGGGCAGGAGGGAATTAGATCGTGCAGATCCGGTGCACACTCTCCGAAATGTATCCGATAAAAAGTGGCCAAACATACACGTATCCTTGCTAATATTATAAAAGCGAAAGCTAATCTGTCTCTCTGTTTGTCTGTTTGTTCACTTTTCTGGCCTAAACGGCTAAGCCGATCTTAACACAATTTAGCTGGATGATAGTGTACATCATGATGCTGGACATAGGGTACTTTTCCTCCCAGAAATGCGGAAAAAATTGCGGGTAACACAGCGGGCTTTAGCTAGTTCCATGTTTTTGAAAATAAACTTGCTTGAATTTATCCAACGCGACCGTCAACGCATCTATATGGACCACACTTACCTCGTTGCTCCCACCTACAAGTTGTTAGTGAATATTTTCGTAGTTGAAGACTATGTTCTACAAATTGCATGACACTCGTTGAAAATGCTTTTGAGAGGTGTGGAAATAAAAATATTAAAGAGAACACACTTTTGCACGAACCGAAATATTTCAAACTGAGATTAGAAAAATAATAACATTCATAACATACCTATGTTCTTATCTGCCACGGAATTGGCGTCAAAGGAATTTATAAAAATCATTAATCGTGCAAATAAACCAAATGAAAAGTGGTTATAGAAAAAAGTTAAGCACCTATCGAATAAGCATTCGTGGAAGTAATATGTGTTAAGGTGGTACGTTTAACAAATATAATAATAAAGGACCCGGGTATGTCCTAAAACTGCGACCAGAACCACCGGAGGATGGGCAGCAGCATCCTGTTAGTACACGGTGAACGTACTGCGATCCCCAAGCCGCCTGCCAAGCGTGGGGATTATGGCAACACCCCTCTCTAAGAGGGAGGCCTTGTTCAGCAGTGGACATTTAATGGCTGATGATGTGATGTTTAACAAATGGCGGGAAATTAAAATTTCAAACAGTTTTCTTGTCCTTGTAGCTAGGCCGGGTAATTATTGTAAACGATCATAATGTTTGCGACAATTGATTATAATTCTTTACAAAATCATGTAAAGTTATTTATCTCTAATGCACATTATTACTTACATTTGTCAAAAAACTAATTTTTGCTGTTACAAACGGTTTATTGACAAATCTAAGTAACATGGTGCGTTACTAATAAATAACTGTAGATGATAATGTAAAAAACACCCAACTATCGTCGCAAACGCTGTGTCATTTCAAAATAATTACTCGGCCTAGCTACAAGGATAAAAAAAAACTGTTTGAAATTTGAATTTCCCGCCATTGGTAAAACAACCTTAAGAAGACATACAACACAACGAAATCCAATACAATTTCTCTATATACACAAACAAACATAAAATACTGTTTTAAACTATCACAGTTGTTCACTAAAGTTATAATTATGATTATTTACGGGATATTTACCGTGGTAAGGTTGTGGAATGAGCTCCCGATATTTCGGCGCAGTTTCGGTGAAGAAACAAAATATTACAAGGAAACATGTTTTTTTTTTTTTTTTTTTGGTTCCGTTACCAAAGGGTTAAACGGGACCCTATTACTGGGCCTACGATGTCGGTCTGTCTGTCTGTCCTACCTTTAAACGGCTGTAACTTTGGAACCGTAATAGATAGCCAATTGAAATTTTCACAGAATATTACGTAACCTTACGGCGGATTAACTAAGAAATACTTTGTCTCTAGCTAATTATTAACTCTGTCAATTAAAAACGTTAGTGGCGCTAAGATAATAATTTTTTTTTTAAAAAAACATGTAGTCAAGGTTTATAGTCAAGTCAATCTTTAGAGTTTTTTTTTTCTTTATTCTACTGCTTTAGGTGCGAGTACAGTGCCTTGTCATATCCATCGTCACCCTGCAACTTGACCTAAATGACAAAACAAAAGAAACATTAAAGGGAAGCAACGGTTCCCGAATATGTGGAAAAGCGTTATATTTTGCAGTGACTTTTGCCGAATCTGTGGCTACAGGAAGTGGCCGGCTCCTTCTGTTTGGATCCATTAGGAGAGCTTCATTTCTATCGGACGGCAATTAGCCGAAATGGCTACAGATGGCGGCAGTGGACGTGTTAATGACTTTAGATGGGATGGATATAGATGAGATTTGTTTGGACATGTTTATAAACAACAAGCTGCGCCCCGCGGTTTCACCTGCGTTCTATACCTCCTTGAAGTAACCTCCTTTGACTTTAGATGTTTTTTTAATGATTTAATATGTTGTCGGTCAAACGCGCGAAGTTAAAATCATTGTTAAGTATTCTGAAATTTTAAAATTTTCTACGCAATATTTAAAAAAAAAGATGACTGGAATCGGTAAAGTCGTTTTTTAGTTATGGCGTGACCAAGATAAATAGGAATTCATTTATATATATATATATATATAGATAGAAGAAGATAGATAACCGTAACGAAACAAGTAGGTCATTGATCTGATGGTCAACGCTTCGTCTTTTAATTTGTCTCAAACTTCAATATAATGATGGCACAGACCTGATGATAATGATGATGACAAAAATTTATATAGCATCTGCAATGAACCGGAAGACGCAGCGTAGGGAGGCCTCCCACTAGATGGAAAGACGACATTGTGAGAGTCGCGGGCATCCAGTGGATGCAGATGGCAGGCTGTCGTTCAGTGTGGAGGTTAAAGGGGGAGGCCTATGTTCAGTAGTGGACGTCTTCTGGCTGATGATGATGATGATGATGCATCTGCAACGCCACAGAGAGAATCGGATATTAATATCTTATATAACAATGTACTATGTGTTGATGTTACAGTATATAACTATTTTTAGACAAATCAAAGAAATATATTCAAATATATTAAAACCTTACACGTCAAAACGAATTAATCATATATAGTTGTAGTTATACAAAAAAACTTTTTGTTGCTTTAATTAAAGAAGACTGTATATTTTTTGCCACTTTCAGTTACTCGGTCCTCGACTTCTCCCTTTCGAGATTATAATGAGCTAGTCAGTAATTTTCTTTCGTTTTTGTAACACGCCCACTACCAAAATAAAGCGTTACGCAAAATGAATCCAATTTCGTATGTGGTTTTAATTAGCACCAAACTTTATTAAATTGCGTTATGTGTAGGAATAAATTTTATTTCTATGAAATGAGTATGTGTAATTGTGGTTTTTGCCACGAAGGTCTCAGTAATTACAGCTGTAATTATAAAGTAATATGCAAAGAATACACCGCGATATTACTTTGATACCTAGTTTTAGAAGAAACATACACAGCATGGTAGCGTATCTGGCGTTTCTATTCAACTTTAGGTAATTAAGTTAATTTTTCAACGGGTAAAGTGGTAACGTTTACAACTCAGTGCATGGATGACACGTTAAAATAAAGGTCAAAGTCGTTTAATTTTTTTTTAATTTTTTTTTTTAATATATGAATATTAGGCTTGCGCTTGACCGCCAACTCGCCTGATGTTAAGCGATGATGCGGTCTACGGTGGAGCACGCTTAGAAGAAACCAAATAACATCTTGTTTCGGGATTTTGGGTGGCATAAAAATTCTGACACTAGTTGACTACAGCCTATTCGCCACGCTAGCGTAGTTTAATCAATATGAAAGCATGTAGATGTAGAAATTGGTTGTATGTAACTACTATTGTATTTTTAATATCATTTACCTACACCAATCTGCATCCACTGGATGCCCGCGACTCTCACGATGTCGTTGGTCCATCTAGTGGGAGGCCTACTTACGCTGCGTCTTCCTGCAGGCAGGCAGGCAGGCTGTCGTTCGGTGTGGAGGCCTATAAGGGGGGACGTTTTCTGGGTGATCACGATGATACCTACACTAATCATCATTTCAGCCGCCTGACGTCCACTGTTGGACATAAGCCTCCCCATTGATCTCCAAAAGGGCCATTTGGAAGCGGCCTGCATCCAGCGTTTCCCTGCGATCTGTTTTAGGTCGTATGTTCATCTTGTGGACGTCCTACGCTTTGTCGCACTTCCTACGGCTAGAGACTGACTGAAACGAAATGAGCGCCGCTCATTTTGAAATCTTCAAAAATGCGCTCCTTCTGCGCCCGTCCATTCATTTATTTTGGTCGAAGGCTTAAACAAGATTATCGTAGACTATATTTTAAACTAAACCAGCACTAAATCTAGAGAGCGCAGTTAATTTATTAATGAAAAGCTTTCAAAATCAAATAACGTTAAGTGGTCTTGAGGTAAAACCTTCTCAGAATAGCTCGTCATGCTCCCTTCAATCACTTACTTGGACTTGCGAGTCACGTTGCTCAGAATTAACTTAAAAAATCTTACTCGAGCTTCATTGAATCAAGATTTTGCATAATATGTAAATTTTTCACAGAAAACCAGCTGCAGCCGTTTTAAGGTTGTCGAGAACAGAATTTTACGATTATACTTTTTTAATAATATTTATAGGCACTATTTTATAAAGAACACAATAATTTACTTTTGCTTCGTGTGCTTGGTAACAATAAGAGGCGAGAATCGAGAGAAAATACAGATCAACAGTGCAAGTATCGTTCTTTATCGATCGTCAAATGGTCGATATGCTTATATGGCTTTATGGTTGATATTCCGAAAACCCGTACGAAGCGCTTTGATTCCACATTTATTATGCGAACTGCTAGTCTGTGGAATTCGCTGCCTGAATGGGTGTTCCCCGATGGTTACAATCTGGGCTTCTTCAAATCACGAGTGAATCGGTTCCTTCTAGGCAAGCGTGCTCCAACGTAGACTGCATCATCGCTTAATATTAGGCGTGTTGGTGGTCAAACGCAAGCCTATTATTTATTTAAAAAAAAAAAAAAAACTATAAAATGCCATAGAATCGATCTTAGTGAGATTTGATCAAATGGCATTTTGTCGAATTTGACGATCGATAAAGAACGGTACTTGCACTGCAGATTCATAACGTCCAATTCTATGAATGTACATACGTTTTGCCCAAAACATTTTCAATTTCAAAAACAAACCACAATGCATTAAAACTTTTGACTCTTACACCTCTCACTTTGTTTCACCAAACAACATTCAAGTTAATTAAACGAAATCCTAAAACGCATGTAATACGCTTTAGTAGTATATAATTGGGGTTTCTGGATCAAAAGTACTTCAAATAGGCCCAGTTATAAACAACTAAATCTATTCACGCCATCTATTCAAATAGATGAATAAAGTAGTTATTGAATAGAGAAATAATTTATAAAAAACGATAGTTTTCGATAAGAAGTCATACCTGGCGCAGAGAAGCGCCGGTCTTCTTATCAAAACTCTCGTTTTTTATAAATTATTTCTCTATTCAATAACTACTTTATTCATCTATTTGAATAGATGGCTGAATAGATTTAGTTGTTTATAACTGGGCCTATTTGAAGTACTTTTGCTCCAGAAACCCCAATTATATCCATGTGATGAGAAAATACTACTTCGCCAACAGCAAACAAATCGGAAACTGATGCATTTTCATCAACGGGTAGGGAACTGGTGTGTTTCAGCACCAGTTCAACATAGCAGTTTACCATGGTTGTCTACATCAGTTCATCATATTCATCTAGAGTTATTTATACTCTGTATGCATTTTTATGTTCTGAACAATAAAGATATTGTATTCAATCAATCACCAACTTGCTAACTGTGTCTTTTCATATAGGTATTTATTTTAAGTAGCCTCCATTATTTATAAATAGTTCTTTTCAAATTAATGAAATTATTTATGTATGTATAAATTTTCGTAATTAATTATAGCTTACAGGCGCGGGTAGGTATAATTAAAATAATCAATTTATTATGTACTTAACTTTATATTTTCCATATACCACTTATTTAACATGGTTACATTTTTCATTGCACAAAAATTATAACCAGGCAAGTGAAGTTCAATTGGTAACCTGTTTATTAAATTATTGAACAGTCTATCGTTTACCATAACCACACATAGAATGATTGAGTCAAAACATTTTCATATAATTTATACATTTCTCGAGTTAAAGTATATTAGTGCTATCTATCCAACTATTTTCCGTAATTGGTAATCCAAGCCATTTTACAAAAACTTGATTTTTTCGTCTTTTTATAACTTTCTCTACGAGATAAACATCATGGTGTTTAGTTTTTTGAAGTTCTTGCTTATAAAATGCGCCTAAAATAGGTTGATGTTTTCTATCTTCTAATAAATAAGTTACAGGATTAGTATTCTGTAAGAGAATTATTTTAAATATTTCTGTTGACCAATTAGGTGTGTACCCTTTTTCGAAACAGCCTTTGTATTTACTAATTCGAACAAAATCTCCTAAACTAAATTTATTTTTATATTTTGGTTTTGATTGAGCGAGGGCTATGTACCTTCTTAAAATTTTATTTTTATTCTTTTCGCTTATCTTTGCAGGTTGTTTTCCTATAGTTCTATGAACTGTGTGATTATATTTATTTACGATAGACTCTAATATACCACCAATCCATCGATAACTCCCTTGAAGACTAAACTGTTTATAAAGTTTGCTCTTCAATGTTCTTATTAGTCTTTCTACAATTGAAGCCTTTTTTGTAGAGTATGTAGAATAATGATTTATATTGAAATGTTGTGTTATTTTTTTAAATTCATTATTATAAAACTCTTTTCCTAAATCCGTTTGCAAGTTCTTCGGATTACGCCCCCTTTTTAATATAGAGTTAAATGCATTGGAGACTATTTCTTTGGTTTTATTTTTTAAAGGAACAGCCCAAGCAAATTTAGAGAATGAATCAATCACAATTAAAACATATCTATAGTCTGCGTTTTCTTCCGAAAAAGATTGCATATCTATTAAATCAGCTTGCCACAAATCATCGATATCTTTTAAAATAACATGTCTTCTGGGAAAATGTATTCTTGCATTTCTATGGATTTCATTTACTACGTCCTTTTTGCTCATGTTTAGTCTTTAATAATTCACATATTTTTTCAAGCTTTGTTAATCTCTCATTCATTGCTATAACTCGTTCATTTAGAGACGAATAGCTTCTTGTATAATCTGCAAGTTGGCTGTCTACATACTCTTTTGTACAAGCATCAAATGATTCAATGGGTGTCAATAGATTTCTTATATTTTTATGCTGTACATCTAAACACTTATCACTCTCTGACAACTTAAAGTGACACCATGGGAATGTAATTGGTACTTCATTAGTTTTTTTTCGTTTAAATATATTTATCCCGAATTTATCAACATCCATGTTCGATAAACAGATCACTACTAAGTACGTCAATCGTTTGAAACTGCTTTTATGGTTTTATTATACCAGCTTCTTTCAGTTCTTCTATTATTGAAATAATTTCATTGTCATGATTACAATTGCCAGCGTCTCTTGAAGCAACCAAAAGTTTAAGTCTTTCAACTAATTCGTTGGGATCATCCCAATAAATTAAATCAGTATTCTTTTTATACATTTTCAGACTTGGTAAACTACCTCCAGATTTCGTTGTAATTTCATAAAACATTGGTTTTATAATTTCACGATATTTTACACCTTTATCACCCCTTATTTGTTCGTTAGGGTTATAATTTCTTTTATGAACACTCGTATTTACCAAAATATCTTTGTAAATAAGTTTATCTTCCTCAGTAATTAATTTTAAATCTGGTGTTTTATGTAATAAAACCTCTTTTAAGCCAGGAGTTAATTCATATGGCACACCATCAATTGTTATACATGTCTTTTCATAATCGTCATCTTTAACAGTAAATTTTGCTATTGAATTTCCGATAAAAATTTCATGACCCTTTTTTCTTACACCGAAAGGTATATTCATATTTTCATATAAATCGGCTAAATCATTTTTACTTAGTGATGTTTCCATAAACTCCTTGTTATTATACTTAAACGCTTCATCAACATCTTCTTTGTCATAGCTCTTTAACGATGAACTACTTTCATCCGAATCCACAGCATCTTCAAATTCAGATGATGGAAAAGATGTGTTATCAACGCTTTTACTTTCATTTTGTCGTTTATACATTTGATGGTTGTTATCCACCAGAACTTGCAAAGGTGCTGTTATAGGCTTAAACATTTTATTCATTTTTAAATTTGTATTTTGTTCTTCATCTCGCATTTGTTTCATCTTGTGTTTTATTGAATTAACCGATTTAATTAGCTGTTTTTTGATATTGTGTTCCATGATTTACAATCTTAGCAGAAGTAGAAACCACTGGTATGTTAGAAGTAACTAACAGTGATGAGAAAATAAAAATATTTCGACTTATATGTACCAATGAGATATGACACAGACTATGTAGTGTAATTAGTTAAAAGAAATAAAAGTGTCGAATGCTTTTCTATATCTTCCATTGTCAAGTTCACACTCTTTATTAACTATTAAAAAATTGTGTGGTTTATGCCATATACTAGAACACATGTTCTTGAATTGTAACCAATTCATGTCAGTGTTAACATGTTCTCTATAAATATGCTTTAAATTAATGTCATCCTGCTTGAATACTATCAGAAAGTTTACATTGTCTCTTAATAATTGTTTCGGAATTTTGGAATATGTTTGAGACAAATAAAAGCAATCTATCTGCTTATGCCTACCCATAGAAAAGTAATTACGAATGTTAGCCTGATTTTCACAAGCAATGTCATCAAATATAAAAACAGATTGTGATAAAGCTTCGTTAGGATGAATAACATATTTATCATCACTGATTGTAAAATATCTAACTCCTGGAACTCTTTTCAATACTTCATTCAGGAACTGGTATTTTGGTTGAAATGTAGTTTTTGAATACAAGTAAACGTTTCGAAATTTCAGCCCATTTTCATGCATTAGTAATGACAGCATTACATTAGTCTTCCCACAGTTGGATGGTCCACATATAATACATCGAATCCGGTTGGGTAGAAGCAAACTATGGTTTACATAATTGATAGAAGGTTCTAAATCAATGGCTTGTACTTCTAAGGACAGAGGTTGCTTAACCAACTTCATGGTAGCGTGTGAAACACTAAAAAAAGCCATCCTTTATATAAAGAAATATTATGGTTCCTAAATAGTTCGGTAAGGCAATGAATAAATAAAATGTTCTTAGATATTTATAATTTTTTTATTTATTATCAAGCTTAATAAAATATATGGTACACTTTACACGCTTATTATGTAATGCACTCATCTATTATGACTTTATAAAATATTTTAACTACAGAATCAAGACATCTCCATCCATACAATACATCTTAGATTTTAATCGATATTATTTTTTCTGATAGGTAATTCTCCTACCACGTTCAAGGGTAGCTGGGTCTAAAACGTAACTTTCTTAGTCCATGATATAAAAATATCAACAGCTACCCTTTTCAAAAATGTGTTATTATGTATGATGATGATGTTGCTGATGAACACACCTTCAAAATACAGTGTCACAATGTCCCCAAGGTAGCGTGTTAACTTGATTTGGAAGAATTTGTCTCTTATCATCGTTTCTATTCAAGACTAGCTTGTTAACTTCCTGCGTATATAAAACATGCTTTATGGATTTTATCATGTTCATTTTGCATCTCAAATTTGTATTTTTTACGAGTGTTTCATGATAATCTGTTAAGTTGAGCTTTTTAGTTACAGTTTTTGATATACCTTTCGCTTTTTTAATTTGAACCTTTACGCTTTTTATACAATAAAGTTTAGCTCTTAGTCCTATAAATTCAGCAATCACATCACCGCCTAATTCATCCTTGAACAGACCGGGAACTTTAGCATTAGCTATGGGTATATTGAAAGGATTATTAAGTTTGAAATTACTAGTATCAAATACAGACAAATCTTCTTTCATGTCTTCATAAAAATCATTGGTGTGAATCAAATACAGTAAGCTCTCTGTGTCGGTGTAGCATAATTCTACGTTGTTTTTATACTTCTTTTTTATAAAATTATAGTGGAACTGATAAAGGTGAGTCTTTGCATATTCCAGTACACTGAACCCAATATAGATGGGGCGATCTAGCTTTATTTTTTCGTGTTTAAGCTGGATTGCAGCAAAGTTTTCAGAAAATATCGTTGCACTGTGAAAGTTTGGCTTTGTAATAAGTACCTTTGCGCCGATTACTTTATTCGTTTTGTTATTACTATCACTCCATTGGGTGACCAACTTCACATTTACATGCTTTCTTTTGTTCTCGATAGTTTTGCCGAAAATAGCATTGTTAAGTAATTTGAAGAAATCTTTTTCAAAAGCAGACGAAGATTTTTGACGTAACTGAGTATTCAAATCTATGTACTTTTTTAAGTAATTATCTTGACGAAAGCTTAAAATTTTATGAATTTTTGTTAGTAGTAATCCATGTTTAATACATTCTTTTAAATGTGTATAATGGATTACATAATGATATTTATCATAGAGATTTGCTATCAGTTTGGGATTTTTACCACCAGGCGGTATGAGTTTCTCACTTGCGAATGGTAAATCGCTGTGAAAACCATGTAAGTAATCACTATATTTCAAATCAACTTCAAGAATGTATCCATAATCATCATCTTCTCGTGTATTCATAATATCAAAATCATTAATTTCGCTATTATTTAAAAATCGGAACTCTGCAATAGGCATTTTTTTTGTCATAGCGTATCCGTATAGATTGTTACAATCAAGGTATACTAAAAAAGAAGAATCTTTTCGTTCATCATAATGGGGAAGGTATTTATTGTTTGCTTTTGCATGTCTAAGTGAACACTGAGCTAAACCTCCACGAATACCTTTCTCGAGTAACTGATAAATTTCTATATCATTAATTAATTCCAAATGTACTTTTGAACATAACAACATTGAATCCCAACTAAGACCAGGCGAGGTCATATAATAAGCTGGATCTAATTTATAATATCGTAAACATGTATTTCGAAAATTCTCAAATATATCACAAAGAATTAAGACATCACTTTTTAAATACAAATCTGTGTATTCTCCAAGCGAGTGAATATTAAATATATTCCAAACATGTAAAGCTCGAGCAAAGTCTTCTTCTGATATATGCTCTTGTGTTAAACTATTAAAAAACATATTTTTTTCTGGGAGTTTATCATTCTTATACTTTGACCATGAGTCTACATAATCATATGGATAAACTCCTTTCTTCTGCATTAGATCAAATTGATCTTTCTTTGTAAACTCTTGAGATAAATGTATAAAGTCTTTCTCGCATAAGGTTTTACACAAATTATCTAAACTCGAGCTGAGAAATTGAAAAGAGTCCAAAAATTTTATTTGAATGGTCTGTGGTGAGTTTTCCGTAGTCAAATACTTTGTTATACTCAAGTATTTTTCCTTTGTTTGGGGTATAATTTTAATTTCACCCTTATAGTTAGCTAATTCTTTTATAAATAGGTGGCTGTCATAACCGGATAAATTGTGAAAGACCACTGGTACGAAGGGGCAAACTCTATACAATAGATTACATTGGTTGTGAGCTGCTCCTCTGTATTCACCCGTAATATGATCATGATCCATCACTTTATCATCAAAGAGGAAGTTATTACAGATGTGACATACACTTTCCTTTTGATATTCTTCCTGCTGGTGTTTAGATAATTTTAACATCGATTTTTTACATTGTATAATACTACTTATCTCTGTCACATCTCTGATTAGATACTCTATGAAAACTTTGGCACAGTCGGAACCCCTATACGTTACATATTTATTCAGGCTTGAATCATGTGAACAGCATATGTAATACCCGAAACAAGAAGGTTCGTGTTTTTTAATCGTTTTCGTATTAATACTCAAATCATTATTTTCTGGACAATTAATTAGAATGCTTTCAAAATCCGCATATATTACAAAGTTTATTTTCTGTTGCCTTTCGTAGTGTTCAAATTTTAGTACGCTATTCTTTGGCGGTAAAACCGATAACACTTCAGAACAAGAATGTGTAGTATACTTAGAAACACTGGAAAAAAATTGCAAGCAATTTTCACACAAGTACATTTTGCCTTTGTGTCCGGAAATTTGTCTTCGTACAAGTTTCAAAAGATCTTTTATGAGACAGTAGTGAAACTTGCCACTTTTTTCTATGTACAGCAAGTTCACATGATTAGATTTTCTTGAATCAGACTTGTACAGAGGCCCAGTTACATTACACTTATTACTTAATCCATAGATATTTACACTCACATCAGAATTGTTTTTTTCTAAAATTCTTACATCACTTAATGTGGGAGGAAAATTCATGCCCTCGATATTTAATACGTTACTATAGTGTGGATAAGAACTTACCCTACAAGCATTTCGCTCGCGTGGGTGTAAGGCAGCCACTATAGACCATAACAGGCAGTGATTATCATTATTCTGTATGTTTATACAACTTTTTGTGTTTTTAACTTTGGCTGGTAAATCAATATAAGAACCACCTCGCATAGGGCAGTATTTGTTAATATTGATTTCTAGATGACTTATTGATAAAAAAGACCACCCGGACTCACAGTGCTCAAACTCTGTTAATTTCTGTTTTATCGTGCTTAATGCATCCATATATTTCTCTTTTAGATCCGTATGTTTTAAAATAACAGTATTTTTAGTATTAAAAGACTTGAGCTGCTGTTGGTCTGAATGTGGTAATATAAAATTAGCAAACAACTCTATATTCACTTTTAAGCAGCTATGTTTTGATTGAATCATTTCAACTAGTTTTGTCACATATTTCATACTGTCATATAAAAATGCTTCAGGTGTCTCAAAGTGTACTTCATACGGATTCAATCGGTATGTAAGGATTCGATTCTTAAATGCTGTTGCAATAATCTCAATATTTTTAAATACAGTTTTTAACAAGCAATTTGATTTATGCACATTACTTCTCAAATGATACTTGAATTCAGATTTTCGTAAAATCTGTTTACATTTGTGGCATAATATGGTTTCATTGCTTTGTGACTGATACTCGACATCACTGGTTGGGCTCGCTGTAATAAAAAAAAAAATACAACATAATTAAGACAAGGAAATGATATTTATTCAATTTAACTTAAAACTACGATTACATTTTGATTACATGAGTATACAATTATAAAATGATAAATGAAGTATAAAAATTAAGTATCTATTATTTTTACTAAAAATAATTTGATATGAATGTGGGTGATATGTTTTTAAACTCTTTTCTACTAGAACATATAAATTTTGTTAAATTGCTCCAGACTTCTGTGTTGTCATTAGTTTTATATTTTAATGACATCACAGCCTGCCGCCACCTATTCATAGGAGCAATTTTTTCAATATCCGAGACTTTGTATACTTTTAATTCGATATAATGCGTCCCCTCTTTATCGGGAAAAATTTGTCGAGAGACGCCGTTGGCTAACCTTCTCGTTATAGTAGATACCAAAGCGTTTGGTTTTTTTGAAGATGAAGCACAGGCCGCTTCCTGCGCTTCATCTTCACTATCCGTACCAAATAATTCCCTAGCCGTCGGCCGGGAGACAGGGTGAATCTGGGTTTTCGTTTTCTTCGAAACTCGCTGCGCGCTGCGCACTGGTGGGTCCGAAAGGCGTCGTGATGAATCCTTTGCAGTTTTTTCCTCCCGCCGTTTTGGCTTCTCTACTGGCTCCTCCGTTAAAGGCGGCATGCTTGAGCATGAAGAACGAGACTCGTCTCGGGATTGTTGCTTTGTCGCCTTCTTTTGAGGGCGAGTCTCTTCAATGCTTTCATCGGAAGAGCGCGATTCATCCCTGGATCGTTTCACTGCTTTTTTTGAATGGCGTGTCTCTTCAATTTCTTCTTCTGAAGGAAAAAGGTCGTCAGCGTTCGATGATTTTGACCTGAAAATAAGAAAAATAAACTATGAAATGATTTTTAAACTATATTATAGTTATTCTCTTTTTACACTCATATAAAATTTTAATACTATGAAATAAATTGTAACGACATGACTACAAAAAGATCGTACCCACTTCTAATAATGCTCGTTTGCTTTGAATTATTATAAACTCAATTGATTCACGGGCCTTTAGTTTTGAGATGCAACAGTGGGGCTGAAGCCAACAGGACAAGAGGCTCTGTTCAATATAAAATACTATTATGGAATGTGAATGGATATAAAACTATTGTACATAATAGGATTGACAATTGATTTGCTATTGTGGTGAGTGAGATGGAGTTGAATCAGTCTATGGTATGTGGTACTGTACGTCTATGTACATAATATGGTTACTAGGGTATTATTATTATTTAATAACTTGATACCTAAGTAAAAAAGGTCACATTAATTTGACTCTTTTAAAAAACTATCAGACTTGAAGTACTTACATTTTGTTTAATTTGTGGAATTGAATCACGCAGCACTGATGATTGAAAAACGAAGTGCAGCGTATAGGGCTGAAATGAAAAAAAATATGTTTTTATTCAGTTGTCAATACGAGCTTACTATTTATTATTTAGGAATAAGTTATTTTGGCTATTCATTCACTCAAGACAGTACAACTTTATCAAGACACAATTAATAATGAAGAAATAAAAAAATAAGGATGTCAGTAAGTTCGGAATACCTATGTAAAAAGTTGAAATTTTAATATGTTGAGAACATGGGATATTTCACTTATCAGAGTAGTCACATAAAGAAATTTTCTTCTATTATTTTTTATGTTTTTAAAATCAAAACATAAATATGCAATGATACTCACAATTTATTGAATAGATGACTTGAGTTCAATCCGACCGAGCAATCTGACACGCACCCACACACGAATGAAGATGACACTGAAAAAAACATTTAATAAATTTAAATATGTATAACAATTAAATAAAAAAGTGTTCTTTAGAGAATATGCAATTTGAACTAACAAATTGATGTCAAACATTCAAAGTCTTATCAAGATACAAATGATCAATGAATAAAATACTAGGGCAGCATGAATCAAATACAAAAGTTTAACGGATTTATAACTTCAAAAATGAGAACATTTTAATGAATCGTTAGAGTAATCACTAATTCAATTATATAGACGTTCATTTTCTTTTTATTTCTTAATCAAAACGTAAATATATAATAATAATAATACTCACAATTGATTGAATAGAAGACCAGACTGCAATCGTAACACTAGCACAAACACGCACAAAATACTTTTTCTACACCTGTTGTCCTTCAGGAAGCAATTACTGTACTGACTCAGGTTTTCTTAAGCTTTATATAAATATTAAGGATGTCAATGTGTACGTTCACATTGACGTTAGTGTTAAACAAAAATAGTTTGTCAGCAATTTTTCCATATCGAGCTAAATCAAACATTTTAAACTAGCTGCACCCTACAGTTTCACTTGCGACTTTTTGGTTAAAAATGGTACCTGTTATACATTATGATCTAGGTCTCAATACAATACCTCAATACCTTACGAAATCAATTCAACTATTTTGATATTTTAATGACAAACAAACCAACTAGTATTTGCATTTTTATGTAAGGACAATTACCGCATTAACAGGACTGTTTAATCTGTGACACATACTTAAATAGTTCTCCGAAAATATTTAATCAATATGCAACTTTATTACTACTCTATAGAAAACAGTATTGTACCTACCGATATTTACAATTGAGATGTTTTGATAATCATTACTATAAACACAGACGGATCATCTGACGCCCGGCGCCTCGCTCAATGCATTCCTCCCGTTTAGGAAAACAACGGAATTATTTGGTTAGACATTTAAAAAATTGTCTAATTTTAAACCTTAAAGTCATTTTAAGCAATTATATAAAAGACAGATAAATTAATATTGTGAAATTATTATTTTTTCGACCTTTGCAAAGAACACAACTAACGGATTATGTCGGTAAGTTTAAATTATTTTACCTATTAAGTATAATAAATTAATTTGGCTATTTACATACTCAAATAATTTTATTCCTAGACATGATTTTAACGTAAATAGTAGTTCACTGTGTTGAATAGGTTTAATTAATTAAATACGTTAAAATAACTCACTAAGCTGCTTGTTTCAGGAATCTGGAGACCTATTCAACTTCTTGCCGAACAATCAAGAGAAATCGAGAAAAAGGCCACACCGAGATGACATGACTTACTCCTGCGTGAGAATGCCGTCGAAAGGAACAAAAATTATACGAATAGAGTTATATGACGTGGAAACAATACCTGAAGAATTATTAACATGCAAATGTAATGCTGATCTATGTGTACAACACGTCGTCAAAAACTTATACATGGATGATGTATATAGATCATTTAGAGATATAGTATCCCTTATAAAAGATAAAATCAATGTTACAAATTAACTTAGATTATAATTGTTAGCTTATTAAATATTAAATAATTATACTGAAGCATTAAAAAAAATGATATAATTGGGGTTCCTGTTTTTTTTCGAAAATTTATACATACATAAATAATTTCATTAATTTGAAAAGAACTATTTATAAATAATGGAGGCTACTTAAAATAAATACCTATATGAAAAGACACAGTTAGCAAGTTGGTGATTGATTGAATACAATATCTTTATTGTTCAGAACATAAAAATGCATACAGAATATAAATAACTCTAGATGAATATGATGAACTGATGTAGACAACCATGGTAAACTGCTATGTTGAACTGGTGCTGAAACACACCAGTTCCCTACCCGTTGATGAAAATGCATCAGTTTCCGATTTGTTTGCTGTTGGCGAAGTAGTATTTTCTCATCACATGGATATAATTGGGGTTTCTGGAGCAAAAGTACTTCAAATAGGCCCAGTTATAAACAACTAAATCTATTCAGCCATCTATTCAAATAGATGAATAAAGTAGTTATTGAATAGAGAAATAATTTATAAAAAGCGAGAGTTTTGATAAGAAGACCGGCGCTTCTCTGCGCCAGGTATGACTTCTTATCGAAAACTATCGTTTTTTATAAATTATTTCTCTATTCAATAACTACTTTATTCATCTATTTGAATAGATGGGTGAATAGATTTAGTTGTTTATAACTGGGCCTATTTGAAGTACTTTTGATCCAGAAACCCCAATTATATACTACTCGCTTTGATTATGAAACCTTTGATCATGTAGGTATATGCATAAAAGTATGAAACGATGTGAACCTTACGATACGCGATATGAAAAACAGCTTACCGATTTTAATGACATTTTCAGGCAATCTTCAGATTAGCCAAGCTAATGATATAGAAAGAAAAAAAATGTCACATAATTCCGAAGAGATTTCTGTCGTTATATACCAAGGAGGTTGCTCCAAGGAGGTATATAACGCAGGTAAAACCGTGGGGTGCATCTAGTAATTCTATAAAATGTAGAAATCAGAAGAAGAGAAGAGAGTAGAATCAGAGCGTATAAAGAGTGCCGAAGCGTGGGAAGAGGCCGGACGGGCTGACTCTCGTGCCTTGGAAAAACGGGAAGTGCCTGATATGGGATGCTACTTGCGTCAGCACTGTCGCCGCCAGCCACCTGAGTCGCACCGTCCGCTCACCGTCAGCAGCGGCGGAACACGCCGCTGATAAAAAGAGAGAGAAGTACGCAGCGTTGGAGCCGCTTTACAATTTTGTGCCCGTTGCCGTGGAGACCATGGGTTGTTGGGGGACTGAGGCCAAGAAGCTCATTTCGGAGATAGGGCACAGGCTCAAGGAAAAGTGTGGTGACTCCCGCTCCGGCTCGTTCCCGGTGCAAAGGTTGGCCATTGCCATCCAACGCGGTAACGCAGTAGCAAGTGTATTGGGTACCTTTGCGCCGGGAACGGTCAGGGGTGGGTTATTTGAATAGTTATTAGTTTAATTGTAATTTGACTGAGATTTTGAATAAAAAAATATTTTTTTTGTTAATCAGAAGCTCGAAATACCCCAAAACTATATTTAACGCGTACATCAAAACAATCCAGCGAAAACCCCTATTTACATGACATTCTTGTAATATCCAACGACCTAAACATAACCATAAACTAACACATATCTTACTAAACATTCGTAGAAACAAATGTTCGTCTAACAATATCAAACATAATATTATAATTTAAAAAAAAAAGAACTGACTTCATGACCTACATTTACAAACTGAAACTAAAAAGTTGATAATATTGAACACCATATAAAATTGTTTAATATTACGACTAAAATACTGTGTTACCATGGTCATGAAAAATTTAACGAAAAACAACAGGGCCCGGACGCCATAGAGACACTAATTCCTAATCTAAGACTAATTCTATGTTTTTTGAAGTTCTGTTCTAGGAACAGTTCCTCTATGTTTGCTGTTCAGTTTACAGCGTAGCTAGTGGAGAATAAAGTATAAAATTCACCAAGAAATAACTGTAGTTCCAATTTTGCCCACCTTAACAGCTAATAGTAACAATGTACATTGAATTCGTTGCTTATTGTCATGTTTTTGTAGATTTTTCTAAAAGCACTGAATCAATGTCGATATAATTTATATGGGACCACCTATGAGATATGACCTACCAACCAAAAAAAGAATCATCAAAAACAATTCTAAATTGGCAGAGTAATCGCGTAACATACAAAACAAATCATACAGTCGAATTGGCAACGTATTTGTGATGCCTCGGGTGTTACAAGTATCCATAGGCGACAGTGACTGCTTTCTATCAGGCAGCCCGTCTGCTTGTTTGCCACATATGGCATTAAAAAAAAAAATGATAACCTCATCCTTTTTGAAGTCGGTTAAAAATGCAGCAATAATATCCGTCAAAATGACAAAAGTTAAAATCAACTTGTCTACAAGCCACGAGTGAATACTTTTATTCTAAGTACTCGTGCTCCATCGTAGACCGCACATGGCGACATGGTGGCTAAAGGCAAGCCTTTTTACGAAAAGAAAACCTTCCATCTCCAACCCATTAATCATCATAAAGTTGTGGGTTCACCGCGTAGTAATACTCGTACACGCCTGAGTTTAATCTTCAATAAACACCAGGGTTAGGTCGTTAACAGTCTAGGAGAGGTTTATTCTTGTTTATAACCTACTTGTATAAAGTAACTGGTAGAATTGCTTGTGTAGTCAGTAAAAGTCAGTAAAGTGTAGTTGTTGTGTAGTAGTAAAGATATTATGTAATGAATTTTATGGACATTGTTAATTATTGTTATAATCTAAGTACCTATTATTTTATTTTTATTACTGTTGACATTTTATTTTAATCAAATTGAATTTTAATATTTTTACACTTTTATTATCAATATTGTATATTTTGACTTTCATAAGTGTACACTAATGTACCCATATTTGAGAAATAAATGAACTGAACTGAACTAGTCAACATTATTTTAAAGTATTTTCTTACTTTGTTAGTTTCGGTCAAATCTTATCCTGAATTAACTTTAAAACAGTTATTCCCAACAGATTGAGCTTTGAAATTTTGTTTAGTTTAGTTTGGATAACAGTGCATGGGTAGCAATGGCGTCGTTTAAATCCAATATGGCAGAATCTCAACGATGGTGAACTTTTTTTTTTTTTTTTTTTTTTTTTTTTTTTTTTAATAAATAATTGGCTTGCGCTTGACTTAGGGAGGCCTTGTTCAGCAGTGGACGTTTACTGACTGATGTGAATGACACAGATTATTAAAAGCTATCAAGTTCAATCAACTTCATTCATTTCCCCATATTTACATTGTGAAGTAGGTTTCCGAGTGGAAACCGCTAAGACTCCAAACCTGGGCTACTAATGTATTAGAGGTATTATGGGATCTAATGCCTCTAAGCCCCGTTGAAGAGGCTTGCAGGAAAGCTATGGTGGAATCTTCTACTAAATAAGGAAGCTTATGGGGAGGAATGGTAATAATAGATGAAGTTTATGGAATGAAATGGAAGTAGTAAAATCTAGTAGAAAATCTAGCTGATTAGATATTGCACAGGGGTTTTGATTTTAAAATTAAATCGGTGTAGTTTTCAATGCAGTTTATTCGTTTGTTTATCTCTTCTCTACATAGTATAAATTGAAGTCGCTTTCCGCGTCTGTCTGTCTGTCTGTCTGTATGTCTGTATGGCCGCTAACTCCTCCTAAACCACGCAACGGATTTTGATGCGGTTTTCACCATTAGTTAGATACATTTTCAAGGAAGATTTATATATACATATAACTAGCGACCCGCCCGGGCTTCGCACGTAAATTACACCCGTGCAAAGCCGGGCGGGCGGGTCGCTAGTTAACTAAATATTATTATCATTTTAGGTATAACGAAAACCAGAACAAAGTGCTTTGATTCTACTTTTATTGTGCGAACTGCAAGTCTGTGGAATGCGGTGCCTGTATGGTTATTCTCCGATAGTTACAATCTGGGTGTCTTCAAATCACGAGTGAATCGGTTTCTTCTAGGCAAGCGTGCTCCAACGTAGACCGCATCATCGCTTAACGTCAGGCGAGTTGGCGGTCAAGCGCAAGCCTATTATATACATTAAAAAAATCTAAAACGAGATATAACATCTTAATGTAATTTTATAGAAGTGTGTAGTTTAATTATATTATTATCTAGTAATAAAAGCAGTGTTTTATTACATACACACATCACATAATTAGCCAGTAAACGTCCACTGCTGAACAAAGGCCTCCCTCTTACGGAGGGGTGTTGCCATAATCCCTATGATTGATAGGCGGCTTGGGGATCGGTTCGTTAGAGTGCATCTAGATAATTAATCATCATATCAGCCATAACACGTCCACTGCTGGACATGGGCCTCCCCCATCGATCTCTAAAAGGGCCGGTAAAAGGCTTTAAAAAAAAGGGAGGACGGCGGATTTTTTTTTTTTTTTTTTAATGTAAGTTTGGTATGATTCGATTTTTTTTCTAGTAATACTCAATAAAACCATTTCTGCCAAGCGTGTATTCCAAAACAAGTAAGTCTTGAACAATCATAAATATTCCGAAACGAACAATTTCCAATACATTACTGGTAACGTATAAATATGCTCCGAGAAGGAACTACCATAAATTACCAACTTCACATACGGAGCCTGTTATCTGGAAACAAATAAATAAAATAATTCTGAGAAGAGACAGTACAGAACTAGCTACGTGCTATGGTTTCACCCAGTTTCATACTAAACCGTATATGAGGTAAAAACAAGAAGAAAAAAGTTGCCCGACACGAAACGCCAGGCAGATGTGAAACATGACAGCATATGAGAGCGTCATATCGTTTGCCGTCACGGCATACGTGTCGGTTTTACAGCCAAGGCGTGCCAATAGATATTTCACATCATTGAATGTGTTACTCTAGGGTTTCATTGTTAATCCGTTTAGCTAGAAATTAGAATAGATACAAAATATTTATAGTCATTAAAAAATTACTGCATTGATTGAATAATTAGCACATATTGAGGACACAGAAAGCTTTAAGACGAAAGTGTGTGTTGCCAGTGATGACATGTGGCAGTGAAACGTGGTCACTCACTATGGGCCTCAAAAGCAAGCTCAAAGTCGCACGACGAGCTATGGAGAGGGCTATGGTCGGGGTTTCTCTACGAGATTGAATCAGAAATGAGGAGATCCGCAGACCAACGATTGTTACCGTCATAGCCCATCGGTTTAGCAACTTGAAGTGCCAGTGAACAGGGCACATAGCACGCAGAAGAGATGGCCGATGGGGTTGAAAAGTTTTCGAATGGAGACCACGGACTGGTAAGCGCAGCGTAGGATGTGGACAAGATGAACAGACGACTAAAAAGAGACCGCAGGGAAACGCTGGATGCAGGCCGCTTCCAACCGGCCCTTTTGAAGATCGATGGGGGAGGCCTATGTCCAGCAGTGGACGTCCTATGGCTGCAATAACGAGGACACAGAACCGAGGCAATTGGCATCATAATAGCAAGAAAGGTACTTTTACCAACCCATCAGTGGGATAAAGAAATGGTGCAAATGAGCAATAATATTAGTAACGCAGTGACTGGCGGTTTTATGCGCCATCCTACAAGAATGGCGCTAGTGTGATATTTGTTATTGGATAACTAGCAGTCCGCCCCAGCTTCGCACGGGTATAGATTATAGCCTATGTCACCCGCGGATAGTGTAGCTTCCCGTCAGTGAAAGAATTTTTCAAATCGGTTCAGTAGTTTCGGAGCCTATTCAATGCAAACAAACAAACAAACAATCAAATCTTTCCTCTTTATAATATTAGTATAGATAAAAATCACAAATAAATTATAGTCTATTCAGGAGTTGGATGGGTGACCGCGAGGTCAGTCAACATGTAAAACAAGCAAAATTTTTCATAATTCGGACTTGTAGGTACTTCATAGTCATCATCATCATCAGCCAGAAGACGTTCACTGCTAAACATAGGCCTCCCTCTTTAACCTTCACACTGAACGACAGCCTGTCTTTTGCATCCACTGGATGCCCGCGACTCTCACGATGTCGTCGGTCCATTTAGTGGGAGGTCTCCCTACGCTGCGTCTTCCGGTTCGTGGTCTCCACTCAAGAGCCTTTCTTCCCCATCGGTTATCGGTTCTTCGAGCGATGTGGCCTGCCCATTGACACTTTAATTTAACTTGCTGCAGACCACTGAACCCATAATAAAATGTCAGAATACTAAGTAATGAATATAAATTACTTCGTAAAACTACCTACATTTTTCGTATTTTTTGCTTTCATATTTCTACGGTAACTTCGAAGTTCCTTGGGCGCGGCAGAAATACTAATTCATCATAAAAACTGGGTTAATGCAGCCGCGAAACAACTACTTTTGCGTGCTTCCATATTAAATTTTGCCGTTGGCCCCAATATTCCATTAACATTTTAAAAGTATTTATTTATTTTCACGAACATCTTCGCGGAAATAACCATCCAAATACCATCACCATCAAAATCGACCATCGACCATCAAAATTAAATTAAACTTGATAGCATCATAAGGAAGTACGCTAAGGAATAGTCTATGGATTCCAAACCAGATTATGTCTGTATACATTAGCCATTTTTAGGGTTCCGTATCTCAAAAGGAAAAAACGGAACCCTTATAGGATCACTTCGTTGTCCGTCTGTCCGTCTGTCTGTCCGTCTGTCAAGACCCTTTTTCTCAAGAATGCGTAAAGGTATCAAGTTGAAATTTATATTAAATACTTGGGTTCACGGTTTCTTTCGGCTGTAAAAAAATAAAAGTTGTACTTCAACGCAATCAAAAGATATGAACATTTATGTCGCATATTTTGCTATTTTACAGGGAATCAAAACCTATAGGGTACTTCTTGTTGACCTAGAATCATTAATTTTGGCAAGAAGCAAGGTCTTACAGCACATATAAAGGAATAAATCTGAAAGTTGTTAATTTGAAGTTATATCATATAAAAAAATGTTTTAGAATTACAAACTTACATTTTGTAGTCGTTATGTATGGAAGAACCTAATTGTCAACTACAAAGTTAAGTTTGTCTTTCAATATTTCAACATCATTTAATTTTCGTTTTTTTTTTGGACTCACGCTCTAAAGGTTTCCGTCCAACGGAACCCTCAGAGCACGAGTCCTAATCGTACTTGTCCGGTTTTTTTGTTTTTTCTACTTGTCATATAATTTTTGTGTCAATTACTGGCATTTTGACTCAAAAACTTACTAAGTTTTATCAAAATTAAACAAGTTTTTTCCCTCTCATCTCAAATATCATAAACACGTTCATCTACTAACTGCTTTTACATCAAGAGTGAGCTATACTTAGGGTTACCACCCGTCCGGATTTGTCCGGACATATCCGGATTTTTCGACCTTTGTCCGGAAATTGTCCGGCTTTGTCGATTGTCCGCCCGTCTCCCTATAATTACAAAACAAAAAAAAATTGCCAACATACTTAAATTTCCGGACTTTTATTGTAATTTCCGGCTTTATGTCAGGACTTTTCATATTTTGATATGGTTACCCTAGCTATACTCAAACGCGTAGCTTGTACTACAGTTGGAGCTAAATTAATTACCTGTCTTGTTAACAGTTACCACGTGCATCAATTAAAGATAGAAATGGTTTAGAAATTTTAAACAAATGAAGCCCAAAGGTGTATTTTTTTATTCGACAATGTACTTTGTTTCAAAAAGGTATATCGTTAATTAACATTGATAAGTCATTAAAATATAATTAGACTCAAATTAGTCTGTTGGGGGTAGTTTTTTTTTAGAGCTAAAAAATTTCGCCCTCACGCATTTAGTCTGGAAATATTTAAAGCAAAATACCTTTACATCTCACTAGCTTGGAAAAACATTTGACGTTCAGAATTGGAGCGTTGGAGAATTGGTTCCTGGTTGTTTTAATTCGAATAGGACTTAAATAGTTTACTAAAGTTATATAA
This sequence comes from Agriopis marginaria, assembly GCA_932305915.1. NCBI lineage: Eukaryota > Metazoa > Arthropoda > Insecta > Lepidoptera > Geometridae > Agriopis > Agriopis marginaria. Next base: position 17,134,938 of record OW029929.1, on the reverse strand, counting down.
TTATTTACGGGATATTTACCGCGGTAAGGTTGTGGAATGAACAAATGAGCAACCCATTTATTTCTTTTGACCAACTCTACAGACAATTAGTCGCCCTACGAATCTGTTATTAAGCCGATTAATAAAATTCGTGAGATTGATACTCGTATTTCAATCGGGTTAGAAGAACAAAACTAAAAAACAAACTCTGAATGACGTCTCTTATATTCTCGTTGTTAAATGGAACCGGTTTAAACCAGCTGTGTTTAGTCCCTTTTAAGAGTTATGCTGTGTATTATTTATGTGGAAAAGTTTTAATGCACACGTGCGAAGGCCCTCTTAAACTTTGAAAGGGTGTTTATATTTTGTGACCTTTGATACAATGGTGTATATGAGAGAGTTTTGTTTAATATTACGAAGATGGAGAAACGCTTTAACGGAAATAGGGACGTGTTCTATACGAGATTGTAGATTTTTAATACTTAATTTTTTTAAGCGATGGTGGCCGAGCTGTAGCATTTGTGCTTAATAATCTGTCTGTACATCGATCATAAGAGCTTCTTATGCCAAATTTGACGGTTTTAAATCAATTTTTTTCAGTTAAATTACAATATTTGAGCTGGAAAAAAATACATGTCACAGATACATCTGTGTTTGAGTTTATGATTTGGTTCAAAACACAATGGAATAAATTTTCTTCGATAAAAAAAAATCTGAAACAAAGTCGACTTAGTTTATTTCTTTAATTTTTTGCTCTAATGAAAGCTCGTAACAACCTGGAAATTGCATGTACTGAAAGGCAATTTTTTTTTATTTTATTTGAATAGAATTTTGATAGTGAATAGTGTAGTTTTTTAGTGAAATTTAAAGCGTAAAAAGGACGCGAGAATTTTGGCGCGCCGCGTTCAGTGCCGCGCCAGGCGTCATCGAGGTCGGACCTATGCTCGTTTTTGTCGTTGCACTCGCCCCGCGGGCGTCCTGACTAGCATGGCGTTGCTATAACTTGGCGGGGGCTGAGGGAGCGTTTTGTTGCCTACGCGACTAGGATAACCTCCCGTTTTAATTATTTAAAAAAATGCAGTTTCGATGCTATCAGTCAAAAACGGCAAAGGAAAACATCGTGAGGAAACCGGTAAGTCCAAGTACCTCTAAAGTTAAACACATATTATGAGATTTAACAACTTGCACTGGGCCAGCATGGTGGATTATAGTCCACTCCTTCTCTCTCTCTCTCTCTCTCTCTTACCTGGTACCAGACCGCGAAAATCTTAGAAGGTTTGCTCCCGAGAAGTTGTTGATGGGAAATTCCATCAGACACACGGCTTATACTGGAGAATATTTTAAATCGGCTTATAAAGTTCTTTAAGTTTATTTAATAATTCCTTATTTTTTTGCGATTAGGAAACATTTTGTTTACTATAGTCTTTTTCTAAATTAAATTTTTTCTCTTAGTCTTAAAGAAGACAATTTTTTCTAGGCCCACCGATACTTTGACTGCCCCGGTGGCTCAGTTGGTAGTGAACCTGCCTTCTGCGCTTGGGGGCGTGGGTTCGATTCCCATCTAGGACAAACATTTGTGTGATGAACATTTGTGTTTGTTCTATGTCTGGGTGTTAATATCTATTTAAGTATGTATTTAAAAATATACATGTACGTATATCAGTTTCTGGCAGCCATATTACAAGCTTTGCTTAGTTTGGGGTCAGATGACCGTGTGTGCAAAAATGTCCCAGATATTTATTATTATTTATTTATTATTATTACTTAATACGAAAAATGATGAATGCTTAGGAATTTTTATACAAAAATAAATAGACCATATTTTACAACAGTGGCCATAGTAATCGGCTTTTGTCAATATTCCGGTTTGATCGGATATAGCTAATATTACCACTAAATTTAGAGATTATGAGGAACAAGTCGACATGAGTTTCATTACTATACGGATTTGGTTTGTGGTGGGCCTATTTTTCAAACAAAAGAAACTGTCTCATTTCTGCAGACCAGCAAATATAAATATCTCTTTTTCTCGCAAAGTGAGTGTCAGTATGAAGCTTGTATGGTGTACTTACAAGTGACGTAATTCGTAAATATGTTGCGCTCTCTGTCTAGCTTAAAATGCTTATATCTTCTTTGATTTTGAACACATATGGATTTTGTTTCGGTAATTGCCTCTATGTTTTTTTTTATAACACAACTAGCAAACCCTGCGAACTCCGTTTCGCCACCAGATGACTTCTATAAACCTCACGGAGCCCGAGACCTTTCCAACGAATGCAAAACCGTGGAAATCGGTTCGTGCGTTCTGGAGTTATAGCGTCAGGAAGGAAAACCCGACTTATTTTTATATAGTAGATAAAAATATATGTCATAGCCTATTCTAAAAGAATCGACCGTTTTTGCCATTAATTGTTGTTCTTTTATTGAATAAAATTATCAAAACAGCAATAACTTATTTGACTGCGTGTGCCATCTGAAAATAATAAAGCGGTTTTCGAGAAAACAAATATGCTCAACTAAAATGGAGTTACACATCTTAAATTTTCCTTCTTTATATCCATGCCTTCCGTTTTTATAAGCGGAGTAAAGGATATCGTTATCCCGTAGCAAACTGTTAACTCAAAGTAGAAATGTAGCAGTACACAAACTTACATGGAGACAGATAGTTCTTTATTTATATCCACCTACACTGTGTTCACCAATAAATTATCAAAAAAAAATGCAGGTACAGCATGCATTTATTTTGAGCGCAACATAATTAAACATAAAATTTTAGTGGAGGCCAATAGGAAATTATTACTATTACACCTATCTTGGACAGATTGTTCAGTTAGGTAAGTCCGACTTAGGCAAAGAGGTCGCCCGAAGAATCCAACTCGGATGGGCAGCGCTCGGGAAATTGCGTGACATCTTCTCGTCCAAGATACCACAGTGCCTAAAGACAAGGGTCTTTGACCAGTGTGTGTTGCCAGTGATGACATATGGTACTGCGACTTGGTCTTTAACTGTTGGCCTTTTGGAAAAACTCAGAGTCACACAGCGGGCAATGGAGAGAACTATGCTCGGAGTTTCCTTTCGCGATAAGATCCGAAACGTGGATATTCGCCAAAGAACCAGAGTCAACGACGTAGCTGTTAAAAGTTGCATTAAATAAAATTTGCATAAAATTGCAATTTGAAGTGGCAATGGGCAGGCCACATCGCTCGATGAACCGATAACCGATGGGGAAGAAAGTTTCTTGAGTGGAAACCACGAACTGGAAGACGCAGCGTATGTAGGCCATTGTATGACATTGTGAGAGCTGTCTTCCAGTGGATGCAGATAGCAGGCTGTCTTTCAGTGTGGTTGTGGTAGTTGGTCCTATGTTCAGCAGTGGACGTCTTCGGGCTGATGTTGATGCTGATGGTGATGACCAGGAAATGATAGTTCTTCTTCAGCTTCTCTAAATTGTAATAACATAATAACAGGGAAAAATCCTTTTTAACTCTAGTGGGGACAAAAGGTTTTACCATCAAACCAGGTGGCACACAATATAAAACGGTTCACGTAGGGGCTGCGTAGTGGCGTGCTAATGGTATGAAACTAAATAACTGCAACGTAGAACTGTTTATCTTAAGCAAATTCGCTTGAAACGCTCCACGCAAGGAGGTCGCGAGTTATTGGTTTTTTGTTCGTATTCTCAGCGGAAAGTGGCTGCCTTTGAACTCGGCTGAAATGTGAGACCGAGCCGATAAGAATGAGAGATGGCTCGATGAAGAGCGATTGCTCTTTTCATCTTTGCTACTGAGAGAAAAATCGATTATGTTTTTGTTTTGAAAGAATGTTCTTACACAATAAAGCATCAACGAAGTACTCGTTATATTTATTGCGACATAATATTATGTATGCATGCAGACCTAAGGCGTGCAGCAGGTATAAGCCGTGGTAGCCTATTTGGGAGAACGCTAGACTTAAAAGCCCGGGTTTGAACACGCAACCCCCGGTTGATCAAATATAGTTAAAAAAATTAATTGTAAAAGTTGACAAAGGGCACGGACCCAGGCGTCTGTGGAGAATAAAAATAAACAATAAAAATCCCGTACCAATGAGCTCTTTGGAGTTTATGTACGGATTTTCATGCCACTGGCTTTTCAGTAAAGGAAAACATCGTGAGGAAACCTGCATACATACGGAGAAGAAATTCAATGGCGAATGTGAATCCACCAACCGGCAACTGGGCCAGCGTGGTGGATGTGGCCCAAACACACCCTTTCGGGGGTAGGCTAAAAGTCCAGCAGTGGACTGTTAAAAGGCTGATTATGACGATGCAGACCTTAAATAACGTGTTTTACATCTTAAACAATATGTAGTAAATGGACCCGGGTATTTCCTAAAACTGCGGCCAGAACCACCGGAGGATGGGCAGCAGCGTCCTGTTAGTAGGTGAACGTACTGTGATCCCCAAGCCGCGTTCCAAGCGTGGGGATTATGCCAACACCCTTCTCTAAGAGGGAGGCGGAGTTACGGTGCCAACGTGGGGAAAAATGACCTATTTTTTTCCTAAACTTGTGTATTTTCGAGTGTTAATGTGTAGTAAATGGTGAATTATTATTCATTAAGTGCTCGTAAACGTGATCGAGTGTGGACAAGTGATAAAACGAGGTGAAACCGGTGAGGTTTTCGTGTTGTTTCCAAAACTCCAGAAGAGCCTCTTGTTAAGTCTTCACCACTTTACAGGGGCATGAATTTGACTTGACCGTGACTTACTTAGCTTGACTCTGACTGTGACTATGAGTTGTTTGACGCTTTTAATACAATGTAAACTGTTTAATATTACGACTAAAGGACATTGAATCCCCGGTCATGAAAATTTTAACAAAAAAAAAAGGAGGCATTTGTTCAGCAGCGGACGTTTACTGGCCGATGAACTGGTGTGACTTATAACCTTGTTAGGTTATAGCAATAGTAAGAACGGAACGGTCTATTTGTACATCATCCAAATTATCCTGGAAAAATTCGTACGCAGTGTAGTTATAATTATTTGGATTTTAATAAGTTTTTGAGAACAGATTAGTTACAATCTGGGTGTCTTCAAATCACGAGTGAATCGGTTTCTTCTAGGCAAGCGTCCTCTTTCGTAGACCGCATAATCGCTTAACATCAGGCGAGTTTGGCAAAATCATGCCTGTGGTTAATAAATAAATAAAAAAAAAATTAAACTGTTTTCTTTTGCCAACCATGATAATATTCTCTATTGAAACTTGATGGGTTTTTTAATTTCAATAGCCTCGCGTAGCATCCTTGGTATACCTGTTCTTCTTGGCGAAAAAGTATTTAATATAATGTCTAAAAATCGCAAATTTTATAAAATTAAGAAATTTTAATCATTATTGTGTATTTTACTAAGCCGAGAGTGAGCTCTAGCAATTTATCCAAAGATACTTAAAACTTGTGACAGTGAGTTACAGAATTAGGATTAAGCACAGATTTGGAATCTTGTTTCTTGAATAGTTTAACCTTATAGACTTTTCACAGAAATCTGGAGGGAAAAAAAACATATATTTGACTCATATTTTTCACTTTTTAATATCCTAATCCTAACCAATATTATAAAAATGAAATGTAGCTCTATCTATCTGTCTGTTTGCTTGCTTTTTACGAGGTTTCATGAAGATCGGCTTATCCGTTTAAGCTTAGCGGTACAATACAATACAATACAATACAATACAATGACTCTTTATTAAAATACCACAAAACAAGGAAGCGAAGCAAGGAAGGAGCGGTAATGGCGGTAACAACACACTAAACGACAGCCTTCCATCTCCATCCACTGAATGGCTGCGACTCTCTAAGCCACTTGTTTGTAACTATTTTATTATTTATTCAGGTATTTGTTGTAAAAATTATATAAACCAAAACTCGGCGCACGCTACGAATTGCGTAGACTTTTTGGTTAGTTACAAGGTAACCGCGATCCGACTACAACGCTATACGATGCCAGAGCTACGATGACATAGCGGACAACTAACGTTGAACACTTTGCAAGCGACATAACGTCTAAATTGGAGTAAATATGGCATTGTGAAGTAAACAATACAATACAATTCTTTATTAATAACTCCATAGTTAAAAGTCAAACTTCTCCAGTACACTTTCTAAAACGATGTATATAAACTTATATAAACAGTATATGTTAATAATATTATTATGTGTACATAATTCAAATTAAATAATCTTATTCAATTAAAAATATTATGAGCAAAAATGTATTACAATATATTATGTCAGTATTTCAATATGTCAAATTAATTCATTAATAATTATTTTATACGCAGCTACCTGAAATATTTATGGACGAATCCATTAATATTTCAGGCAGTTTAACATAGTCATCAAAATTATAAAATTGTTGGTCAAGGAGCCAAGTTTTAAGCTTGAGTTTAAACGACGTGGTGGAAGGTGCATCACGTACGTGTTTAGGCAGGCGGTTATATATCGCAGGTCCTACAATGTAGACAGACCTCTCTGACTTCACGAGCTTATGGAAAGGTGTTACGAGCTGTTTGCTCCTTTTGTTGCTGCGCAAGTTTGCCGTCGGGTTAGTGCCCCTCATTTGGAACATGTATGACCCGGGTATGTCCTAAAACTGCGACCAGAACCACTGGAGGATGGGCAGCAGCATCCTGTTAGTACACGGTGAACTTACTGCGATCCCCAAGCCGCCTGCCAAGCGTGGGGATTATGGCAACACCCCTCTTTATGAGGGAGGCTTTTGTCCAGCAGTGGACGTTTGATGGCTGCTGATGTGATTTGGAACATGTGCAAGTTCTTATGCATAAACAAAGCCAGCTGGTGGATAAGCTCACATGGCAGCGGAAGTATTCCGAGTCCTTTGAACAAGTCTACGCACGAGACGTCATCGGAGACTCCAAATATAGCGCGCAGGGCTCTCTTCTGCATGACGAACGCTCTATTGCAGTCGGCAGCGCGGCCCCACAGCTCCAGGCCGTATATAATTGATACAATGTATGTACAACGACGCTAGGACGTTTTTTGACTGTTTTCACTGAGAGATTGTGGCTCTATAGGAATTGTATCTCGCACACGTTTATAAAAATCCCACTAGAAAATGTGTTGTTTAAAGCCTATTTAAAAAGTAGACGAAAATAGCAACCGTTTCCTAATAAAAGCCATTTGGGCATCAAAGAACCGCTCATCAGGTAACTTTGGTCATATCACCGCAGAATTCCGGACAAATACCGGCGTCTTTATATCCGGGCTTCCGCACAGTCCGGGACGAGGGCAAACATTTTTGCGGGTTTTCCGGACGTCCGGGCCAGGCTTGTTTGAACAGGCTCTGAGGACTTATAAGATAGGAAGGTTTTGTCGAACAAAGTCAAATGTCAAGTAAAAATCAGTGTTTATACCCGCTTCGTACCTTTGTGTTCCCGAGTTCATTGAACTTAAATTTTCTTTTATTTACTCGTGACTTTTTCTACAGTTTAGCAAGTTGAAGTGACAGTGGGCAGGGCACATATCACGCAGAACAGATGGCCGATGGGGTCGAAAGGTTCTGGAATGGACACCACGGACCGGTAAGCGCAGCATAGGACGTCCACCAAGATGGACAGACGACCTAAAAGAGACCGCAGGGAAACGCTGGATGCAGGCCGCTTCCAACCAGCCCCTTTGGAGATCGATGGGGGAGGTCTATGTCCAGCAGTGGACGTCCTATGGCTGAAATGATGATGATGATGATGATGAGTTTTTCTACATACTTTTTTTAGTGTCGTCTAAATCCTTCTAAATCCTACCTTTTGTAAATGGAGACCGGATATTTTATATTACCGATATTACTGGTAGATAAATATATTAAGTAAATATATAGTAACATCTATATGTATATATATGTATGTATATGTAGTATCTATTTAAGTATGTATTTAAACCTATATATGTATATATATCAGTCCCTGGCAGCCATATCACAAGCTTTGCTTAGTTTGGGGTCAGATGACCGTGTGTGCAAAAATGTCCCGAATATTATTATTATTTTTTATTATAGTCTGGACATTTAACGTTAAAAAAAAATTGTATTTATCATATTACTAGCGCTTATAATTGCGCCACGCGGTTTCACCCGCGTCATCATCATCATCAGCCAGAAGACGTCCTCTGCTGAACATAGGCCTCCACCTAAGGGGGGGTTTGCCATAATCCCCACGCTTGGCAGGTGGCTTGGGGATCGCAGGAGGTTCAACCATTCAAGTAGGAGGATGCTGCTGCCCATCCTCTAGTGGTTCTGGTTGCAGTTTTAGGACATACCCGGGTTCACCCGTGCAGTGATGAAAAATTGTGATGATAATGATGATGTGTAAAAGTAGCCTATGTCATTCTCCAGTCTTTGAACTATAATCATGCAAAAAATCTAGCCAACCCGTTGCTCTGTTGCTGCGTGTAAGAGGAACAAACAAACCGACAAACTTTTCACATTAATTATAATTTTAAAATACGGGGAGTCGCACAATTTCTATTTCCTCTGAGTTGTACAACAGATATCTTGAGTGTGAGAGCTCGCGGGGCGTTTTGTGCTTTAAAATGGCAGTTTTTTTTTTATTATAAATAGGCTTGCGCTTGGCCGCCAACTCTCCTGATGTTAAGCGATGATTGATCTTTTCAGCCATAGGACGTCCACTGCTAGACATAGGTCTCCCCCAAGCTTATTATTAAATAATAAAAAAAGACTTGTCAGTTGAATTGTTTGTTGTATGCGCTGGCCATTAAAACACCACTACATTTTGTTAGGTTTTCTGTGGCATGGAGAAGCCAATTGCCTGATATAATCAAAACTAAGAGAAAAATACACGTTACTTTGATATAGGAGAGCACATTTCCATCCTGACTCCATTTAAAAAACCTATGTAACTAGAATACAAAGTAGAGAGCCAATTATTCTTCCGTCTGATAGGTACAGGACAGAGTAGAAAGCTCGTGTAGAGAAATAAGAGCAGCACGTATAGTACCTATACTCGACGTATTTAGCTCCTTTTGACCCCTGACGTAATGTGTCATACTACGGTTTATTTTTTTCGGAATCTACTAGTTTGCCTTAAGGGTTCTGTATACCCTCTGCAGCTTTCTCTCTCGCACATTTTCACATTATTGAAGATATAAAATCAATGAGTGTGAATTTCCAAAAAGTAACAAAATCATGTCATGGTGTCTATCGTAACATTACAAACAAAGAAATTGTCAATTTGATATATTTTAATTTGACACAGTAAAATAGTAACAAGTGATTTTTATTTCTCGTGTCATTTTATTCCGTCAAATTACAAGATATCGAAGCAAACATTTCTTTGTTTGTAATATACATAGATATGTAATATCATAGACACCATGACATGATTTTGTTACTTTTTGGAAATTCACACTCATTGATTTTATATCTTCAATAATGTGAAAATGTGCGAGCGAGAGAGCTGCAGAGGGTATACAGGACCCTTAAGTTGTACGGAATCTATATAATATAATAGCGAAATTCATTCACTCACTCACTCGTCACCAAATATCAAAAACTACTTGATTTACGAAGCTGAAATTTGGCAAGTAGATTCCTTGTGGGGTTTAGAGGTCCGCTAAGAAAGTATTTTCCGAAAAGGCTAAATAAAGAGCGCCAAATGAAGGTTGAAAGTCCTTTGTTTATGATGTTAGGGAAATAAAATTTGGTATTTAGGTTAATAGTTTAAAATAAAATAAATGCTGTATGATTATTTTTCCGAAAAAGATGGATTAAGGAGGGGAAATGGGGGTTTGAATTTTTAGTTGACAGTTTTGTTATTACGAAGCTGAAAGAAGACAATTTTTTCTAGGCCCACCGAATTTACCGTATATTGATGGGTATAACACTACAAAATTCATCATTTTTTTTGTACCATTCGGACGAAAGATAAGGTAAAAATGAAACCGGAATAATAATATAAAGAATAATAACTGTGTTGTTTTGATTTTTGCCACAATTCATTCATTTCCCTTATAAAGTCACTTGACCGGAACGTTTTTAATACTAAAAAGGATGCATACTTAGGAATTTTTACACAAAAATAAATAGACCATATTTTACAAACGTGGCCATAGTAATCGGCTTTTGTCAATATTCCGGTTTGATCAGATATAGCTAATATTACCACTAAATCTAGAGTTTATGGGGAACAAATCGAAAATGAATGAAAGGATTTAGTAAAAGGGCTGAATTAAGGAGGGCAAAAGGGGGTTCAAATATTAAATGAAAGTTTACGCGTACGAAGGTGCGGGCAACAGCTAGTAATTATATATTCGTTTGTAGGAAACTTGTACCGTAAATAAATCTCACGCCTGCTACACTAATACTTGCGTTAAACTTTTGGCAATGAAGAGCCCGCAAGCAGGTCGTTTTGTATAAAAAACCCCGTAAGTAGTTTAGCCATAGGCAGGCAGTACGCAAGGTCAACTGCTTTCGAAAAGTTTAAACAGTTCACTGTGGCGCAATTTGATATTTTTGTATTGAAGTCTGCCAACTGAATACTGCCAACATGACGGAGATCAAACTGAATTATTATCTTATATGAATCTTTTCCATCATAAGATTGCCTGGAAAAGATCGCTCTTAGCCATAAGGCCACAAATGATTGTTTTTTAAGGTGTTTTGTAGTGTGTATATAAATTTTAAAACAAAAAATGTGTTGTGAACAATAAAAATCTTATCGATTATGCGTTGTGCTCAGAAAAAAAAATCTAATCCAAGTAGACGCCACAAGTCAACCTTACTTGCATGTCATATTTCCAACAACAACTGGCTAAAACCAGTCTGCTCAATCGGTGCCGCGACAACACGTGTCAGTTTGAAACGAAAATGGGTACCTGTGTAATACTGAGTTGTAAGAATACCACAATTCAATTCAATTCAATTCATTTATTCCAATATTTAAATTTTTACATTTGTTAACCTAACTTTTTTGACAAGTCTAAAATTAACATTTTATAATGAGTACCTCTCTGTAGGTGTCTCGTAAGCAGCTGTTCTAGGAAGACCTGTGTTACAGCTGCTACGATTCCAACCTCCGGCGTCTGTCCAATGTTTTTCATTTGACTTGTAGGGTAGGATCAGAGGAGCAGCGCGTCAATACGGTGTTTAGGTGTGTGGTCCAAGTGCAAATAGACAGAAATAAATATAACACCGACAGAATAAATAAATTAAATTTCTTTTCATTTTATGTACGAAAAATTTGACAAGCTTAGTTTTGATACAGTTTGGACTACTTGTGAAGTCTACTTAGATATAAGTGTGGTTATACCTTTTTTTTTTGTTGACTGGGGGGATATCTTCAAAAGATACCCAGCTTCATTGGGGTGAAGCTGGGTTATGTGAGATTGCACCCCCTAGAACCCCCTCGGTGGAAGATCTCTGTGCCAGACGGAGGGTACCGGGATCTCCAAGGAACGCACCGGTATAAGTGTGGTTATACCTACACTGACCTACAGTTTCCCCTGTAGCACTTACACCTAGGCCGTCCATTCGCTTACATTTTGAGCACATCGTTTTAGTTGTGTGCCGCTCAATATTGAAGTGTGCGTTTGTAGAACTAGTAAGAATGTGTCAGTGTGTGCAATACGTGTTTACCTCGCCGCCTTCAGTTTTTGGCAGACTTTTTTCGGTACTAGCTCGAGTTTAAGGCAGATCCAAACTATTATACTTATCAAAGGCGGCGTGATAGTTAGACCATTAATATAACTTAAGCCTGATCACAGACGTGCAAAGTTAACCCACGGTATTATCAAGATAAAGGTTGCGCGTAAACGGCTGCTAAGCTTCTCCAAGGTGCGCTTATCTACAAAAGAGGCCTACGTTCGGGACAGTCGGGATTGAAATGTGGGGAACTCGTCTCGCGTTCTCTCACCACATGCCACGACCGTTGTATCTAACCTGGGGGGTTAGACAAGACCCACTTGCTGTTAGCGTTAACGCCTGCGGAAAGATGAAATTGTATGAAATTGACATTAGCTTGAGATAACATATCTCAAGCTAATGTCATTGTCAATGTCATTTTTATAATGATAATGATAATTTTATTCATAATAATAATTACATGTCAAACATTTCAAAAATAAACCTTATACTAATCATATTATTAAAAATAATATTAATATTAATACAATGTCAGTAAATTTAATAATCATAATTAGGCATTCTTTATTTATTCTAGTTTTGGGATGAATTCCTCTATGCTATACCACAGAAGGCTATACGGCGCCATATCGGTCAGAAAAACCTTAAGTTTCTTCTTGAATAAATAAAGCGACTTGGCGTCCCTTATGGATTTCGGTAAGGCGTTAAATACTTTTATGCCAACTATTCGGGTACATTTGTGGGACTTGGTTAGCCTTTGTAAGGGCGTAATCAAGGTATCCTTATTCCTAGTAAATTTTTCGTTAACATCACCGAGCCTCACAAAGGACGCCAAGTTTTTATAAACATATAGGTATACCAGTATGGTATAAGTATAAGTATAACGCTGACAGAAAGTGGGTCTTGTCTAACCCCCCAGTTCATTAAATAACTGCGGGAGTTATCTCTCTGCAAGAATATTCTCCTCGACAGTTACAGAGACCACCGGCCGCCCGTCGCAAATTAGGTTACGGCAATATTTCTTATAATAGTGACTGTTACAGGAGAAATAAGCCAGTAATGACAGTAATTTATTATTTTTGTCAAAAGCTGTCAAGCAGTTCTTAGAATGCCTTGGGGTGGTCTATTAACTTTGACTAGAACTAACTTTAGATGCTCTCTACACAACGAAACAGTTAACTATAATTTTAAATTCCACTATATTATATTTTTTTAGGGTTGCGTACCCAAAGGGTAAAAACGGGACCCTATATGTCTGTTTTTCTGTCTGTCCTTCCGGCCGTCTGTCCTACCTATTAACAATTCGGTATGTAAAGTTTTTTTTTGGTATTTTTTTATATTTTTATTTCGTAGATTAGGTAATTATAAGAAACAAATTTCAATATTTTTGTTTTATATTCAGTAGTTATTTTATAATTTTTTTTTGAAAATTTGAAACCTATGACGTCACTTTTTTGCACAAATATGTAGTTGCGTTGAGAAGCCAAAAAAAGAACGCGGGTAAAAATAAAAAGACATTAGAACATACTTTGACAGTGACAATGACATCTAATGTCTGCTTGTTTGTTTATGGAAACCCTAGGGTTACTAGCTCACTGATTTCCAAACAACAATTTTATTGATGTTAGTATTTAGTATTTAATTTTTCGATTATTAAGGTTCTATGTTTTTTATTCTTAGGTTGAGACATCATGTTTGATTGAATATAAATTATTAATCATATATCAAATGACATATTAAAATATGTTTAACATTATATATCGTTGTGAGTACTACCCATAATAAAAACAAATTAATCTGACGTGGTGAAAATTAATTCTATTAAGTAGGTGCTTCCAGTAAAAACGTTCTAAATCAGATATTTATTTCCCCGAAAAAACCATTTCACATGATTTTTCCCTACGCTTAGGGAAAAACACCCCATGTTGGCAACTCTGAAAATAACTAGACTGTAAAACCACAGATATGAAAGAAAAATATTTTCTGAGTGACGGACAGTGTGTCAAATGTATTATATTTTTTTTTATTCTTAAAAAGCACAGATAATAAAATGTTAAAACGTGACGTCATTTAGAGGCCAATGAAAGTCGAATGATTTCTTAGTTTTTTGTTAAAATAAATGGCATCTTATTGTTTTGAAAGGTCAGAGTAGAAAAATAAGGGTTTGTAACATAAAATCTCGAAATGGTTTCGGAATTGGCATAGGTTATTTTTTTTAGCATACCGAATTGTCTTTCGAACCGTAATAGATAGATAGTTGAAATTTTCACAGAATATGTAACGTAACGGCGGATTAACTAAACAAATATAACAAAAAAGTAAATATATAATCCCCATACAACAAACCTATTTTTGTGTTAGCTCTAATGTAAAGACGGTAATACGTACAAGCGTCAAACTTGGCACGACTGTAGTACACATTCTAAAGTATATTAATAAATAATAAATAATGGACAAGTGCAAGTCGTTGACAAATTTCTGTTCATTACCAAGTAATACTCGAGCGCCTGTTGCAAACTGAGTAGCAAATTAATTCGACAAATTTTGGAAGGTGTTATAATAACTGGTAATTCGGTTACTTGGCCAACCTTATTGTATTTTGTGGTGGTACGGAACCCTCAGTGCGCGAGCATGACTCGCACTTGGCCGGTTTATTTTATCCTCAAGCCAGCTTTGATGAAGTTAAACTATAATTTTGTATTTTTTTTGTACCCTGCATGTTAAATAAATGGGAATGATTTATGATTCGAACTTTTTTTTTTAAATAAATAATGGGCTTGCGTTTGACCACCATCACGCCTGATGTTAAGCGATGATGCGGTCTACGTTGGAACTCGGCAGCATGCAGCAGTGATGCCGCAATGGTGCTGCCGCAGCCGTACTTCCTACTAATATTATAAACGCGAAAGTTTGTATGTATGGATGTTTGTTCCTCTTTCACGCAAAAACTACCGAATGGATTTTAATAAAAGTTTACAATAATATAGCTTATACATTAGAATAACACATAGGCTATAACGGGTTGTAGTAATGAAGCCGTAGGCCGAGCTCTACGCGTACGAAGTAGCGGGTTTCAGCTAGGTCTCTATATATAATAAATAATAATAAATAATAAATATTCGGGACATTTTTGCACACACGGTCATCTGACCCCAAACTAAGCAAAGCTTGTGATATGGCTGCCAGACACTGATATACATACATATATAGTTTTAAATACATACTTAAATAAATATTAACAACCAGATATAGAACAAACACAAATGTTCATCACATAAATGTTTGTCCTATGTGGGAATCGAACCCACGCCCCCAAGCTCAGAAGGCAGGTTCACTACCAACTGGACCAACGGGCTATCAAATCGGATATCGGATATAGATTAATATGAGAATACCAAAGATTTTCCTTACTATATTAGGTATGTCAGATCGTTGGAGAATAGATTCCGAGGCTGCGGCTGCATTGCTGCCCCGGCATTGCTGATTGCTGCCTAGCTCGGAAGAATCTCATATAAACCTATAGAGAATGTATGGGGGCCAGTAGTGCAGTGCTGCATGCTGCCAAGTTCGGGATCATACCTTGAGCGTTGAGCTAGAAAAACGCCAGCATTTTGATCACGTGCCGAGTCGCGTAGGCAACAAAACGCTCCCGCCAAGTTATAGCGACGATGTATTTCAGGACAGGAAATTTTTTTTTTCACACACGGTCACCTGACCCCAAACTAAGCAAAGCTTGTAATATGGCTGCCAGAGACTGATATACATGCATATATAGGTTTAAATACATACTTAAATATATATTAACAACCAGATATAGAACAAACACAAATGTTCATTACATTTGTGTTTGTTCATTTGTGTTTGTATTTTGCCACGCAAGTGTCTGGACGCCCGCGGGGGGAGTGCAACGACAAAAACGAACATAAGTCCGACCTCGACGACGCCTGGCACGGTACTGAACGCGGCCCGCGCAAATTCTCGCAACCTTTTCAAAAAACGAAACTATTCACTATCAAAAATCTTTCCAAAAAAAATTTTTTAATAAAATTGCCTTTCAGTACATGCAATTTCCAGCTTGTTACGAGCTTTCATTAGAGCATAGAACAAAAAAAAACTAAATCGACTTTGTTTCAGATTTTTTTTTTGATCGAGGAAAGTTTATTGTATCGTGTTTTGAACCAAATCATAAGCTCAAACACAGATGTATCTGTGACATGTATTTTTTTCCAGCTCAAATATTGTAATTTAACTGAATAAAATTGATTTAAAAGCGTCAAATTTGGTATAAGAGGCCGTTAACTAAGCGCTCAGAAAGTTATTTTTTAAATAAGTTATAATAATGACCCAAAAGTTGTTCTGTGAAAGCACTGTGGCAGCCGTATGTTTTTATTGCGTATCGCCACATTATATCTTAGTGAGGCCATATGTTTTTGTAGGTGTCCCTTACTTGATGAACACCGCAAACTACACGCGTGCCATATTTCTTGCTTTTATATTATCTTCTCTTCTCTACATAGTATAAATTAAAGTCGCTTTCCGCGTCTGTCTGTCTGTATGTCTGTATGGCCGCTAACTCCTCGTAAACCACGCAACGGATTTTGATTCAGTTTTCACCATCAGTTAGATACAAGGAAGGTTTATATACCTGCCTTCTGAGCTTGGGGGCGTGGGTTCGATTCCCACCTAGGACAAACATTTATGTGATGAACATTTGTGTTTGTTCTATATTTAGGTGTTAATATCTATTTAAGTATGTATTTAAAAACTAAATATGTATGTATATCAGTCTCTGGCAGCCATATCACAAGCTTTGCTTAGTTTTGGATCAGATGATCGTGTGTGCAAAACAGTCCCGAATATTTATTTATTATTATTTATTTATATATAACTAGCGACCCGCCCCGGCTTCGCACGTAAATTACACCCGTGCGAAGCCGGGCGGGCGGGTCGTGTAAATATATTGTTATTCTTATACTACGTAGCTACGTAGCTTAGTGTATAGAGGGCGGTATTTAAATAGTAATTTAAAACAACACTACTTACAATTTAGTCCTGGGATTAGACTCTAAGAATAATTTAAAACAACACTACTTTCAATTTAGTCCTGGGATTAGACTCTAAGCATAATTTTCTATTACAAAATAGTTTTCCGATAGATATTAAAATTCAATACAATTACAGTATATGTATACAACAGTATGGATACTTGCTAGAGATTGGTTTCACTATTGAACTAATGACTATAGTCACCGCGTTACCAACTGAGTCGTAGGGCCATAAACGTCATACCATAAGACCTGTAAGTGCGAGCGAGATAGACAGATATGACATGTGGGTGCGAGCGAGATAGACAGACAATGATTTATGACCAGACGACTCAGATGATAAAGCGTTTACTATAGTATAGCTTCTGGTTTGAGTTGGCCCCGAGTTCGATTCCCGGTCAGACAGTTTTGAATTTGAATTCATAAGCTTGTATAAGTGCTCTGGGTGTGATTGTAGGTTGTCCTCTCTTTGTGTGTTCAGAGGCATCTTCGACACAGAAAATCAGATTTCTGAGCATATGATACTGATTTCATCGACACCGCTTTGTGGTTGATATTCCGAAAACCCGTAAGAAGCGCTTTGATTCCACTTTTATTATGCGAACTGCTAGTCTGTGGAATGCGCTGCCTGAATGGGTGTTCCCCGATAATTACATTCTGGGTGTCCTCAAATTACGAGTGAATCGGTTTCTTCTAGGCAAGCGTGCTCCATCGTAGACAGCATCATCGCTTAACATCAGGTGAGTCGGAGGCCAAACGCAAGCCTATTATATATATTTTTTTTTAATTGGGGCTGAATTTCTAAATTTAATATTTCAGAGCGCCTGCGACGCGTGACCAAAATGCTGGCGTGTTTCTGGCTCAACGCATAAGCATTGCCATTCAACGTGGTAATGCCGCCAGCATGCTAGGTACGCTGCCAAGCGTTTGGATTGTATTTAGACCTTAAACGGTCTATGGGCAGTCTAACTGTATTTGTAGTGTTAGTTTTAGCTTGTATTTTGTTTAGTTAATAAAGGCACTTGCTAATAAAAAAAGCTTAATTTCTTACTGCTCATAAAATGCACTGAGGCAATGTTATTTACGTGTTTTCTGCACGATATTGAGAAGAACGCGGATATTTTTATTGGAAATTCCACTTTTATGAGTTTTCTTCGAACAATACGCTTTATGGAGAGTATTAAATATATTATGTCACAATGCGAGTCGAGTGTGTGTGAAAATATTTTACGCAGCACTTACAATAATTTTATGTGATTTTGCAAATACATTGAAATGTACGGAATTTTTGGCTTCACATTGCATACGCTATGCATCGACTCATTGACTCATGGGCTTTTGATATCGTCGGTCTACCTTATACTCGGTAACTACGCGGATGCGACTAACAATCATCATAATCATCACCATCAGCCAGAAGACGTCCACTGCTGAACATAGGCCTCACCAGTCACCGACATAGCTGTTAAAATTTGCAAGTTGAAGTGGCAATGGCAGGCCATATCGCTCGAAGAACCGATAACCGATGGGGAAGAAAGATTCTGGAGTGGAGACCACGAACCAGAAGACGCAGCGTAGGGAGGCCTCCCACTAGATAGATCGAAGACATCGTGAAAGTGACGGGCATCCAGTGGATGCAAAAGGCGGTCCTGTCGTTCAGTGTGGAGGTTAAAGGGGGAGGCCTATGTTCAGCAGTGGACGTCTTCTGGCTGATGGTGATGATGATGAAAGTACTATGACTATGACTATGTAGGCCACACTGATTAAATACTTGTCTTAAGGCACTGTGTTAATGTGTCGTGTGGGAGAAATGTTGATTTTTCTTTGTGTGACATGTAAATTTAAACAATGTGTCATAAAAAACACTAACACGATACTTCAGTTTGCATGCGACATAAAGAAAAATCAACATAGTTGATGTATGACCGACGTGTTTATTTTTAGGGTTCCGACCAAAAGGGTAAAAACGGGATCCTATTAATAAGCCTACGCTATCTATCTGTCTGTCCGTGCATCTGTTCGTTCATCTGTCTGTCCTACCTTTTAACGACTATATATTTCGACCCTTAACGGCCTCTTATATCAAATTAGACGGTTTTAAATCAATTTTATTCAGTTAAATTACAATTACGCGACTCGGATAATAGGTCGTTAAATAGCCAGTTTATTTAAAAAAAAATGCAATGTTACGGAGGATTAACTAATAGAAATAATAATAAGTAAAAGAAACAAAAAACCTAAGGGGAGTGGGTCTTATACAACAAACGATCTTAAACATAATTATGTTTGTATTTATTCTAGTATATACAGTAATACGTACAAACTTGGCATGATTATAATATACACACTATAAAGTAAAATAATAAACACTCGGTGACAAATTTCGGTTCACCGAAGCTAAGCAACGTTGGGCGCGCTTGGTACTTGGATGGGTGACCGCCTGGACGTGATGTTGTCTTTTTTGTACTTTAGTAATAAAAAAAATATGTGGTTTTATTTATTTATTTAGACACACCAACGAACAATTCACAACACATTAAAAGTTTGCTTAAGTTAAATATTCAGCTATGTGAACCAGTCATTTACAGGTGCGTACAACACTGAGTAATATGGTGGTACGGAACACTCAATAAACGAGCCCAACTCGCACTTTGCCGGTTTTTTTTTTGTTAATTTTAGACCAAACGCGATAGTGTGATTAAGTATTCAGTCAAATCGAGGTGGACATGTGAGCAAAAATAGGTTTATGTATGGTTTAAGTATAATCGATGTTTTGTACAAACAGTACCTACCTACGATGGAAAGCGGTCAAGTCTCGAGGTAAACAGCACTGTAGTATTTATGGCAATTCGTTACCGATTTAAAGTTCCATCGATTTTTTTGTATACTAGCTGACCTGAGAGACGTTGTCCTGTCTTAGAACTGTCAAATACGAAAAGTTTATATTGTAAATCTTATTTTTTTACACCTTGGGTTACATTATTGGAGTTTTAGTAAGGATCCCCACTATTAAAAAAATAAATTATAGCCTATTTTACTCGGGGATAGTGTAGCTTCTCAACAGTGAATGAATTTTTCAAATCGGTTCATTTGTTTCGGAGCCTATTCAATGCAAACAAACAAACAAATCTTTCCTCTTTATAATATTAGTATAGAAGTATAGATAAGTATAGTTGCCTGGCTTTTACTTAATTCCACAGATTAAGTTACGAAATGATGACGAAAATGACATTGTATTGTATTGTATTGGCCATCACAAGAACATCAATGGACAAAATGAAGAAAATATGGAGGAATAGGAATATCACCAAGACCACGAAAACCAGGCTCGTGCGAACTCTTATCTTCCCCATATTTCTATACGCTGCCGAAACGTGGACGTTGAGAGAAGTGGAAAAGAAGAAGATAGACGCTTTAGAGATGTGGTGCTGGAGAAGAATGCTCGGGGTATCGTGGACTGAGTTTTGCACGAACGTCTCGATACTCCAAGAACTTGCCATCAAGCAGCGCTTATTTTCCACAGTACAGTCTCGGATACTAGCCTTCTTCGGACACGTTTCAAGACGAGATTATCAGTCCATAGAACGCCTCGTTGTCCAGGGAAAGGTGGAAGGCACTAGACCGCGCGGGAGGTCACCCATGTGTATACGGAAGTATACACAAAACTCTACAATGAAGATTTGATTCCCGCCAATTTTTTTTAAACATTCCGACACTGGCAAATGCACGAGAAGTGCGGGACCATAATCCTCTGAAGAGAAATAAAATGAAAAAGTTGGAACATGAGGAATTCAAATGTGAAAATAGAACAAGTTTTTTTAAATAACTTGAGTGTCTGTAGGTTGTCAACTGTGACTGTCAGTTGAAAGTGATTCTCCCTAGGGCTGAAATGTATTACTTTCAACCCGCTCCTCAGGCAACTTCAGAACTACTTTCCGAGTATGAGTAATGAAAAATAACAAACATACACTCTTTCCCTTGCATTCAACGACTATCACTGACTACATACTACTTTTAGAGTGTCTCCATTTTCAGCATTAGGAGCGTCGTCTTACCTAAATACAAAACGCAGTGTCACTGCACTCAGCTTAATTCCAAAGGTTCTCAGGTAAACATCGGTCCGATTGACAAATAGTCCCAAGTGGGGTGAGGGAGAATAATTCAACGTCATTTAAATTGCCACGAGATAAGGAGCTGCCGTTTTTGGGAGGAGATAAGCTCGGTGGATACTGAATTTATGGATTTTTAAGCTTATTCGAAAGTACCAGTATAAATCAAAGTTTATTCATTAGCGTCACCATTTTTGGTATTTTTTTTATTAGTACCAAAGATCTTTAGTAAGTCGCTGTCATCTAGTGAATGCAAAAGGCAGGCTGTCATTGTGTGGAGGTTAGGTTAGTTTCAGTGTCGTTAAGGGGGAGGTCTTTGTTCAGGAGTGGACGTCTTCTGGCTGATGATGATGATGATGATTTTTATTCAGACAATGATGAATGATCTTGGTTTTTCAAATCTACACAAATCATGTTTTCCTTCACCGAAAAGCCGGTACCGGTGGTAGTGGAAAGATGACCGTGTGTGAAAAAATGTCCCGAATATATTATTTGTCCCGAATATTATTGGTGAAAAGGTACAGAGCGGACACGAAAAATCGTCACCGCTTTATGGTTGATATTCCGGAAACCCGTACGAAGCGCTTTGATTCCACATTTATTGTGCGAACTGCTAGTCTGTGGAATGCGCTGCCTGAATGAGTGTTCCCGATGGTTACAATCTGGGTGTCTTCAAATCACGAGTGAATCGGTTTCATCTAACCCCAAACTAAGCAAAGCTTGTGATATGGCTGCCAGAGACTGATATACATATATATATAGTTTTAAATACATACTTAAATAGATATTAACAACCAGATATAGAACAAACACAAATATTCATCGCATAAATGTTTGTCCTAGATGGGAATCGAACCCACGCCCCCAAGCTCAGAAGGCAGGTTCACTACCAACTGGACCAACGGGCTATCACCAATGCAGTAGTTATCAATTAAAACTCGCACAATACAACCCGCCCCCGCTGCCATCTCGCACTTTCCACCTATAAGGCGCTCGAAATAAATTCTATGAAGCTCAACGAGCGCCAAATGGTTGTCGCAGCCATTAACAAAATACGGGGCAATTAATTTCGAACCCTGCACGAGTGTGTACCGACCACACTCTGAAAATTTACTTAAAGACTGGTACCCACTTATGTTAAAAAGAAGTCAAGTTTAGTGATTCTTCTAAAAAAAAAAAAAATTGAGCTCTTCTCTGTTTTTATTTGGGTGTTCCCCGATGGTTACAATCGGGTGTCTTCAAATCACGAGTGAATCGGTTCCTTCTAGGCAAGCGTGCTCCAACGTAGACCGCATCATCGCTTAACATCAGGCGTGATGGTGGTCAAACGCAAGCCTATTATTTATTTTAAAAAAAAAACACTAATATCTATACTTCTATACTATAATAAATATATAAATATAATATTATAAAGAGGAAAGATTTGATTGCTTGTTTGTTTGTTTGCATTGAATAGGCTCCGAAACTACTGAACCGATTTGAAAAATTCTTTCACTGTTGGGAAGCTACACTATCCCCGGGTGACATAGGCTATAATCTATACCCGTGCGAAGCTGGGGTGGACTGCTAGTCTATACTAATATTATAAAGAGGAAAGATTTGATTGCTTGTTTGTTTTGTTTGTTTGTTTGCATTGAATAGGCTCCAAAACTACTGAACCGATTTGAAAAATTATTTCACTGTTGGGAAGCTACACTATCCCCGGGTGACATAGGCTATAATCTATACCCGTGCGAAGCAGGGGCGGATCGCTAGTAATATTATAAAGAGACAAGATTTCATTGTTTGTTTGTTTGCATTAAATAGCCTCCAAAACTACTGAACCGATTTGTAAAATTCTTTCACTGTTGGGAAGCTACACTATCGCCGGGTAACATAGGCTATATTATATTACATATTTATTAAATCCTTACTAAAACTCCAATAATGTAACCCAAGGTGTAAAAAAAATAAGATTTAAGTACAATTTTAGCTTTGCGTGTTTGACAGATCTAAGACAGGACAACGTATGTCAGGGCAGCTAGTCACTAATATTTGGAAACTGTTAAATACTGTTAAGCGCTATTTCTGGAAGTTCGTATGTTCTGATCTTTCCGGTTACCCAAGATACAGCCTGGTTTGGGGCCCAATGCAGAAATTTTTTGTATTTTTCTATATTGTATGTCTTTTAGAAATTCATAAGCTGTTCTTTCGGAAATATATGATATACCTGATTTAACCAATTATACATTAAATTGACTTTTTGTCACCTGAAAATGCCATAATTTAAATCTTATTCAACCCCATTCTGGATTAATTACAGCACCACTTTTTTTTTTAACGCGGATAAGTCCGCCTTTGACCACCAACTCGCCTGTTGGTAAGCTATTTTAAAAAAAAAATCAGAGTGCCTTGTTAATGCGATGCGTGACCAAAATTTCGATAAATTTCGATAAATTCTTTAGATAAATTTAGATTTATTAAAAGTTTTGACTCCTCTTTCTTAATTAGAAAAGCAAAACAATGGAACTGCTTGCCCCTGTCTGTGTTTCCGCAGCATTACAATCTTGGAGTGTTCAAGTCTAGGGTTAATAAGTTATTACTGGGCAAACGTGCTCCATCTTCGACCGCATCATCGCTTTCCATTAGGCGAGATCGCGGTCAAAAGTTAGCCAAGTCCGATGTAAAAAAAATGTAGGCGTGTTTCTGACTCAACGCATAAGCATTGTCAGCGTGGTAATACCGTCAGCATGCTGGGTACGCTGCCAACTGGTAGCGGCCGCGAGCATTTGGATTGTCGTTAGACGTTTTTTTTTTTTTTTTTTTATGCCATAGGTGGCAAACAAGCAGACGGGCTGCCTGATGGAAAGCAGTCACCGTCGCCTATGGATACTTGTAACACCCGAGGCATCACAAATACGTTGCCGACCCTTTAGAACTCGATTAACTCGCCTTTTGAAGAACCCCATGTTGTAGCTTCTCGGAAACACCTTCAACGGTCTATGGGCAGTCTAAGTATGTTATTGTTAGCTTGTACTTTCTTTTAATAAATACAAGCGACGTGTCGTTAGGTTGCATTGTTTAGCACTCCATATAAATTCATACTGACCAAGGCAGCCAAAATCGGAATGCTACCTTAAGTTTGTAATGATCGCCAACCCATTGTTTCTTATTTATTTTTTTATACAGACTTCGTTTATTGGGAATTAAAATATTTGACAAACATAAAATATGAGCCCATTTACTCCGAAGTATGTTTTCCTTTTTGTGTGCATCGACCCTAATAGCATAATTTCAATCGTTTGTGTGTTTGTGGTTGTTATGGACCATTGAGTACCGTAAAGGCTAAAGATATTTAAATTGCTGGAGGGAATATAGATTGTAGGATACACCAAGCTAAAACTACGTGCTTCTTCATAGTTTCTACGTGCTAGCATATTTAGAAGAAAACATAGCATTCGTTTGAAAGTACTACTTTGCATTATCCATATCCATGCTTTCGCCAAATCCTACTTAGTTCTGATTTGTTAAAAAAACAGCCGTTAAAAGGTAGGACAGAGAGACAGACGATGTAGACTAAGAGAAAAATTAAAAAAAAAATTACAAAAAAAAACGTACTAGTTTAGTACACATGGTGGACATAGCAGCCAATAATATATAAAACACTGTTTTAAACTATTACGGTTGTTCGCTAAAGTTATATGATTATTTACGGGATATTTACCGTCGTCAGGTTGTGGAATGAGCTCCCGATATTTCAGCGCAGCTACAAGCACCATATTCATTGTCACCCATAACCTTACCACGGTAAATCTTCCGTAAATAATCATATAACTTTAGCCAGTATATAATTCTCAATAAAAGCCAAGAAACTGTTGGTATAAGAGATTTTTGCCACAGAAAAACAGTAGAACTCAGCCGTTGACACCCTTTTGGTACGGAACCTTAAAAATCACCGTTAATATTGCAAGGCACATATACATACTACCCTACTGCTGAATATTATACCGAGTTACAGCGATTACATCGCCAGTTCAGGCTGGAGCCTTCAGTTCAGTAGCGAGCCAGCCTCTGACTGAGCCAGTCGCGACCACGGACTCTCTCAGACCGCGTCTCGAATTTCCAACTTCGAATACGTGTTATAATTTCAAAAGTTTTCGTGCCAGTGCTTTGTCAGTTATTGTTTCCTTTGCAGTGTAAGTTTAGAGTTAATTTTGAATAACTTTTGGCGGGCAATGTGTTTTTGTTTTTAAGATTAAAAGGTAAGTGATAAAGTTTCTGAGGAAGAATAAAGTTGTTAGAGATAGATTTTTGCTCTGGGATGGAATAACTTTTCGTGTGTTCAGTTTTGAAACTTTAATTGCTACGGATATTACATTTAGTGTTTATTTGTCAGCTGATTGATTGATTGTTTAACTCTTTATTGTTCACACCATTAAATTTGATACAGAGGACAAAAAACTCTTTAAAAACTAGTGCAACAACTGGCGGCCTTATCGCTAAAAGCGATCTCTTCCAGGCAACCTTAGGATGGAAAGGATTTATATAAGACATACAAGACGTGGTGTGCAATAGAGGATAGACTATTAAAAAATTTACTTATACCATACACATACATTCTAATAGTAATTCGCACTAATACTTAAAATTCTTTAATATAAATATACTAATAGATATGCAATTTATATGAATATATACATAATGAAGTAATAAAAAAAAATACGAATAAGCTAAAGTTATATGCTGAATTAAACTTTTGCTTTGAAGGAGTTTGAATTATAACGTAAAAGCAGTTAGGTTAGGTAGATTTATATTATACTAGCTGCGCCTGCGGTTTCACCCGCCTAGTGATGAAATATGGTGATGATGATGAAAAGTATGAATTTATTTAATTGATGCATTTCATAAATTAGTGCCGGTACGTTGTCAATCATTTATTTTTAGACACCAGTCACGCTTACTTATTGAATGCTACATCATCATCATCATTTCAGCCATAGGACGTCCACTGCTGGACATAGGCCTCCCCATCGATCTCCAAAAGGGCCGGTTGGAAGCGGCCTGCATCCAGCGTTTCCCTGCGGTCTCTCTTAGGTCGTCTGTCCATCTTGTGGGTGGATGTCCTACGCTGCGCTTACCATACAATGTTACATACAACAGATAAAATAAGAAAATTGGTTTCTTGATGGTATAAAATACGACACACAAACTGTCGCATTTATTTTATTAGAGTTATTAGATAATTATGTCTGTATAAACTATCACTATCACTAGTATATCACTACGCTGTGAAACCGCGAAGCGCAGCTAGTAAAAAAATAGATATTAAAATATAACCTGTAGTGATCGTGGCATAACTAAACTAATCGATCTCAACAGATCACTGAAGTCTGCCCGCAAATCAGTCGGTTCTAGGATGCTACTGCGAAAAGCATTTATCATGGTTTGGATAACATATCTAGGACAACATTCATTTTCTTTTCTTTGTGACATTTATTACTTGACATTTTAATTTAAATTTTTAATCCTGACAAAACCTTGACTTAATTTTTTTTTATCTCTTTTTTGTGTATGTTTAATTAATCTAACTGTAATCATTTTATTTTATCGCTCAATATTATTGCATGCTGTCTTCACCTGTAATTATTGTGACATTTAGTTATATTTTTATTTTTGTTTAGTTTTGATAAATTGAATTGATGTACACAGTGTAGGTGGACTTAAAAAAAAAAAAAAAAAAAAAAAAAAAAACAAAACAAAAAACAAAAAAAAAAAAACACTAACACTTAACACACAACACACACACACAACACACAACACACACACACAACACACAACACTAACACTTAACACTTTTACTTAATAAATAAAATAAATAAATAAACATACCTTTTCGTTCGTGTTCAAGATCTTTGGGCCACATGGCCAGGCGTGGTAATTGCAGGCCACGATTCAGAAACAAAGCATTTGAATAACTCGATTAATTATAATTAGTCGCTTGGAGCTGTGTTCACCCATCTATCACTTTCTTGCCTTTTATCGACCGCGAAAGGCAGGAGTGTTATCGCAGCTGCAAGTTACTTAAGGCGAGGTTTCCCACTTTTAAGCAACGTTTATTACTACAGATGACGATAAGGCTTAATATATTGCATTAAAGTCGCATTTAGTGAAGAAAAACCATGGCGCTTACACACAGTCGTGCGTTTCTCTACGTCTATTTTTGAGGTTTTTCTCATATTTTGCGAAAATTATAGCTGTAATGTCAAATGTAGCTTTGCGGTTTCCTCCGTAATTATGAAATCTAAATATTAAGATATCGTAGACATCATTTTATAAATAGGTATTTGAATGAATCCAAAAAACAGGGAGAAAGACGCAAATCAGTGTTTTTTTTTTGTTTTGAGTGAAATGTCTTATTTCGGTCTTTGTGGTTTCCTAGATAAAAGATAAAATTTTAATATGACACTATTTTTATAATCTTAAAGTAAACATGGAAGTAGACACACTTAAACTAGAACGATCTAAATTCCTAAAATTCAGAAAAGAGGGCCTTAATTGGAATCTTAGCCTAGCATATGTACGCAACCTGCTCTTTGTCCTTCTAAACTGTCGAACTAATTAATTAGCCTGAGTGATGAATACACAGATCATTTCAAAGTTATAGTTTTAGTTAGGATTCAACATAGAACCCCGTAGCAGCACTCAAGTCTATTAAATGTTAATAAACCCGAGCTGGCAGCGCACTTCGTCCGTTTGTTCAAACACCAAATATTGCCAAATGTTTGCGATTGGACACACAATTGATATATTGGACGATATTACTGAGGCTGAGGCACTGTGCTGACATAAAACTCATCGATATTTTATTTTATGTTTATTAAGACCAACAGCACAAAAATATATACTATACATAGTTTTAAATAATTATTTTAAATTACAGCCATTAATAGGTCTATACTAGTGATAATAAGTAACATTGTCATGGAAAATCACTACTAAAAATCATATATGTATTGCAAACAAGCGCTAAAAAGCTAAGCTTTATAAGTTAATAAAAAAGGTAATTAACAAAATTAAGCACAATTATACTTATGTAGCACATAAAACAAATACTAGCTTAAAATTATGCTTGGGTATATTAACATAAAATATGTGCAGGTAATAATTATTTTTCCAGTGTCATTGCTCAAAAGCGGCGAAGGAAAACATCGTAAGGAAACCGGTATACCCAAGAACTATATAATTTAATGACACCAGAATGGAAACACTGGGCCACATACTTAATAGTTTTGAACAGAACGTAGTATAGTAAATCTGGGTCTGTGTAAATCTCAGAAGAACAAAAGGTGTAGGTATAAGGTATATGTAGGTATATTTATTGTTTTTGTTGATTTCTCAAAAAGTGCTAAATCAACTTCGATTACATTTATATGGGACCACTTTTGAAGTATGATCTACCCAACAAATAAAAAATCATCAAAATGAATTCATAATTGGCGTAACAAACATACAGTCGAATTGATAACCTCCTCCTGAAGTCGGTTCAAATTAGAAAACATTGCAATACAGTCAACATTATTACATATTAAAACTAAACACTTTCTTTGGATTTTATCGCGTATAATATATCTTACATTATTTTAAAATAATAAATAAATATCTGGGACATTTTTTGCACACACGGTCATCTGACCCCAAACTAAGCAAAGCTTGTAATATGGCTGCCAGAAACTGATATACGTACATATTATATATTTTTAAATACATACTTAAATAGATATTAGATTTTAATTATAATACACACTTTGCCGTCTACGGTCACAGGTAGGTCAGATGACGGATGTCTTGACCTATCAGGAAATACACTTTTTTATTTCGTGATAAATATAATAGTAGTGTAATTCAACATATTTAAGTACTGTGTGTATACCCAGAGCACTCACGCTCACTTAAAGGTTCCTTCTTGCGGCGGCGTCGTGTGGCGGGTCGCCCTCTTCCCTCAAACATGGCGAGGAGAGCGATGGCTGGCACACGCGTCAACTCGAGAACGTGCTGCTTGCGGGAGCTGGACTGCTCGGTGTATACACGCAACATAGTCATTACATTTTATAATTTGTATATACCTTTTGTATAGTCACTAGTTATAGTCATTTGACTGCCCCGGTGGCTCAGTTGGTAGGGAACCTATCTTCTGTGCTTGGGGGCGTGGGTTCGATTCCCATCTAGGACAAACATTTTGTGTGATGAACATTTGTGTTTGTTCTATGTCTGGGTGTTAATATCTATTTAAGTATGTATTTAAAAATATATATGTACGTATATCAGTTTCTGGCAGCCATATTACAAGCTTTGCTTAGTTTGGGGTCAGATGACCGTGTGTGCAAAAATGTCCCAGATATTTATTTATTAGTTACATGTTATATCAAATATAGTTAAAAAAATATATGTTAAAAGTTGACAATGGGCACGGACCCAGGAGTCCGTGGAGAATAAAGAAACAATAAAAAAAAAAAAAAAAACACATTTAACGTACAGCAGACAAGTCTTCTCTCATTTGAATAAACAGAAAATATCTCTCGCGTGTAATGTAATTTTATATCTCATTCATAATTCAGCAGGTTCTATAAAGTTAGCGTGAATTACCTACTAAATCTAATTCGTCGAGATTTAGCCGTGTATATGTGCATATATGTGTACACAGCATTGGCATAAGAAATGTAACCGGTATTAGTTTTTTTTTAATTATATAATACGCAGCGTAGGGAGGCCTCCCACTAGATGGACCGACGACATTGTGAGAGCCGCGGGCATCTAGTCGATGCAAAAGGCAGGCTGTCGTTCAGTGTGGAGGTTAAAGAGGGAGGCCTATGTTCAGCAGTGGACGTCTTCTGGCTGATGATGATGATGATGATGAAATTATATAATATATATAAGCTTGCGCTTGGCCGCCAACTCGCCTGATGTTAAGCGCTGATGTGGCCTACGATGGAGCACGCTTGCCTAGAAGAAACCTATTCACTCTTGACTTGAAGACACCCAGATTGTAACTATCGGGGAACACCCACTCAGGCAGCGAATTCCACAGACTAACAGTTCACACAATAAATGTGGAATCAAAGCGCTTCGTACGGGTTCTCGGAATATCAACCATAAAGCGGTGTCGATTCTTCGTGCTATTATTATTAGTTGTCATTATTATAAGTTTATTATGTTCCCACTGCTAGGTCACAGTTGTTCTCTCAGAGAGAGAGAGAGAGAGAGAGAGAGAGAGAGAGAAGATAGGCCTTAATCCACTATGCTGGCCTAGTACATGTTGGTACATGTCAAGTCCTTGATCTTTTTGAGGTTTTTAGACTTTCGTTTGTTTTTTTGTGAAGTTTTCCATCGCCGTTTTTGAGCTATTGCATCGAATTTGCACATAATTTCATTGAATACTAAATAAATAATCGGTGCAGGGCCAAGGATCGAACCAGGTGCCGTCAGATTGTAAAGCGCACATCTTGGTCACCATCGCTCAACTCTTATCTTTATCAACTGTACCGATTTAGGTGCGTTCATTCACTTATTTGGAATTTCAATAAAACAGTTTACTTCAATTACCACCGATTTTAATAACGTTGGTTTTAGCTATGTTTGACTATACTTTAGTCATTTTTTATTTATTTAAATTCAAACTTAGTTATTTATGTACAAGAACAAAAATACACTAACTGCACATTTAGGCTGAAATTGTAAATTTTTTTCGTAAAAAAATATAAAAAAAATATGAAAAATAAAATGACATGAAAAAATAATCAAATATGAATGGGATAAATTTCGGCTTATTTCTTTGCTAGTTTTAGTGGGCCTAACACTCATTCTATGCTATAATAGCATCGGTAACTTTTGTGTTTCTAAAATTTGAACCCCTAATTTTAGAAAATAGTGTTCCATTTCCTACATCTATTACCCACTTCCAATGGAATATGAGTAACCAGTTCACCCTAACCTCCATTGCCGAAATAACAAATGCAGCGCCGAGATTATTAAGCTACGTATTCATTGAGAAAAATATGTTTATTAACAAAGTTTTAGAAACAAATTCAACATGTTTCTGAAACAAATATGTGTGTTTCTCAAGCAAATAACTAGCTCGTAGGTGTTTTCTATCTGTTTGTATTTTTTATTTCTGGTTGTGTACACCAGAGTTTTATAAAGAGTTTCTATCATCTATCTATCTAAATAATGTTGTATTAGAAACACGATTATTTGTTTCGGTAAACACTAGGTGTTTTTCGGCATGTTGCTATGTTCCCCGCTCGCGTTAGGGAACAGAAACAAATCAGTTTCGCAACAGATGTATGCGAGTGTGAAAACATATTTCTCTTGTTTATTAAATATAGTCTGTATGCTAGTCTGTGGAATTCGCTGCCTGAATGGGTTTTCCCCGTTAGTTACAATCTGGGTGTCTTCAAGTCGAGAGTGAATCGGTTTCTTCTAGGCAAGCGTGCTCCATCGTAGACCGCATCGTCGCTTAACATCAGGCGAGATGGCGGCCAAGCGCAAGCCTATCTACTATAAAAAAAAAAAAATGGAGATTTTTTCACCTCTTCGGGTGACATATTGTTAACAAGTGATGATGTGGACGGCAGAGTTTCCGAAACATTCTTCTTGGTAAATATCTACGCAATAATCATAAGACTACGTGACGTTTCCGTTTACCAATGTTTCAGAAACTGTGTATCCAAAACATTGTTGCTCGATGAATACATGGCTTTAACTGTAATAACAACTCTTGAATACTGAAATTGCGGAAGTTGAAAACGAAATACACATATTGAAATATGTAAATCAGCATGCAAGGGATTTCTAATTACGATGGGGAAATTGCTTGCCAATGAAACGATCTGCTGGATGCTGCTTCATTTTGTGATGTTTTAACCGACTTAAATAATGAAGCTGGATTAGCAAGTGGCAGTGGGCAGGGTACACAGCACGTAGAACAGATGGCGATGGATCCGAAAGGTTCTCGAATGGACACCACGGACTGGTAAGCGCAGAGTAGGATGTCCACCCATAAGATAGACAGAAGACCTAAACGAGACGGCAAGGAAACGCTGGATGCAGGCCGCTTCCAACAGGCCCTGGAGACTGGTTCGTGGTCTCCATCCAGAATCTTTCTTCCCGATCGGTTATCAGTTCTTCGAGCGATGTGGCCTGCCCATTGCCACTTCAAATTTTAACAGCTATGTCGGTGACTCTGGTTCTTTGGCGAATATCCACGTTATGGATTATATCGCGCAAAGAAACTTCGAGCATAGCTCTCTCCATTGCCCGCTGTGTAACTCTGAGTTTTTCCAAAAGGTAAACAGTTAAGGACCACGTCTCAGTACCATATGTCATCAATGGCAACACACACTGGTGAAAGACCCTCGTCTTGAGGCACTGTGGTATCTTGGATGAGAAGATGTCACGCAATTTCCCGAACGCTGCCCATCCGAGTTGGATTCTTCGGGCGACCTCTTTGCCTAAGTTGGACTTACCTAACTAAACAATCTGTCCAAGATAGGTGTAGTGGTCAGTTACTTAAAAGATTAGATTATATTACTTAAAAGAATTCAATTACAGAAGACATACGACATTCACCAATACGTACTGAGGCAGCATGGTGAATTATGGCCCATCCTCTCTCTGAGAGCAGATGCCTTATTATAAATATCTTATCGTGATTCGGATTGTGATCGTGATCGCGTGCCATCTCACTTACGCACGTGGCGCGAGTAAGTAGATGCGAACGGGACGGCATGCAATCTCGATCACAATCAAACTTCTATAATAAGGCCGCAGGTCTGTGTCCCAGCAGTGGACACATGATAGGCTGATGATGATGGTGATGAGTGAAATCAGTAGCTCTCAAAGTTACTAGCTCGTTAGAAACAAACTGATATTATAGAGGAAAGTTCTATAGAAGGTTGGGAAGTTTTAAATCTAAGATTCAGTAGTTAGATGTACTCGTACGTACTCCGAACTCCGTTAGCATCCTTAGGGATGGCCCTTTTTGTGGGTTTACACTTTGCGGCTTCATAACTAGGGTTGGTATCGCTTGAATTATTAATTCATCAAAACTTTCCATGAAGTTGCGACCGTTCCGTTCATCTAATATTCCTGGATGTTATATGTTAGCCACATTCTGAGCAGGATTTACAGTTTTCAATCCAAAATTTTTCTTGATTCTAACGAATATATAAAATTTGTTTGTAATTCAAATAGATAGGTGTGATTTGTTGCAGAGAGACGAAGTTGACAGGCAGAAAAGAATGTTTCAAAGAAAATTAACAGATGCTTGTTTGTGGATAAAACCATGGGCAAAGTTTATGTTGTGACTTATGAGCAAGCATGTTCCTAAGCCCTTGTCTACTATTTAGTGAGGCGAGGTTAACAAAAACCTATTCTATGTAAAAATACACCGGCCAAGTACGAGTCACACTGATGTACCGCAGGCTTCGCACCCAAAATGTGTGTTGTTTTTCTATTTCGTTTTTTCTTCTTTCTCGGAATCTTTAGTGCGCGTCTGAATCTTACTTGTACAGTGTTTGTTATTCGTCTTTATTTTACTTCAAAGTATGTACTATAATCATTCCAAGTTTGATGCTAGTACGTATTAGTCATTTTACTCTAGATTAACGACCAAAAAAATACAACCTCTTTTATTTTTCACTTTTTGATTTTAATAATTATTAAATTTATATGATTATTTACGGGATATTCACCGTAGTAAGGTTGTGGAATGAGCTCCCGATATAACTTTAGTGAACAATCGTGATAGTTTAAAGCAGTGTTTTATTATTATTTCGTAGTGAATGAATAATATTACGGTTCAAAAAAACACAGCCGTTAAAAATGTAGGACAGACAGCGTAGGTTTATTTATAGGGTTTTGTTGACACCTATTGAGCAAGAAACCCAAACAAAAGTGTTAGATTAGGTTAAATTGAGCTAGTAATATGGGAATGATAACCAGTTTATTTTTTATTACAGTTTAAAATAACATCCATACAGCAAGTTTGTGTAACGAATGAATCTATTTTCAACACATTACAACACACATACACATACAAGCACAACACATACGACACATACACACAACACAACAACACATTACATTACATTACAACACAACAACACATTACATTACATTACAACACAACAACACAACTTGGGAGCTCACCTCATTTTCAAAAATCTTTCAGAGCGCCTGGTTAATGCGACGCGTGACCAAAATGCTGGCGTTTCTGGCTCAACGCATAAGCATTGCCATTCAACGTGGTAATGCCGCCAGCATGCTGGGTACGCTGCCAACCGGTAGTGGGCTTGAGCATTTGGATTGTCTTTAGACCTTCAACGGTCTATGGGCAGTCTAACTGTATTTGTAGTTCTAGTTTTAGCTTGTATTTTGTTTAGTTAATAAAGGCGCTAGCCCAGAAAAAAAAAAAACAACACAACACAACATTACATTTGCTTACAAGTAAGTACTGATCGTTTATAGGAAAAACTATACCTATAGTACGTACTATCCAAAAAAATAAAACCATACGTATTAGAAAAGTAATAACCAAGTTTGTGTAACCCAGCCCATGTTACGTTAATCTATCATGCAATCTGACCATTAACGCCCTATGAAGAAGGCTAACCAAAAATTGGTACAAAATAACCAATAGCTTGTATAAAAACACAATTTTATTTTCGATAGGTAATTTCAAACGTCATAACATAAAGTTAATATTCGTCAATATATTAAGGCTGGCTTGCACAACAAAGAAGACAATTTCTTCTAGGCCCACCGAATTTACCGTATATTGATGGGTATAACACTATAAAATTCATCGTTTTTTTTTGTACCATTCGGACGAAAGATTAGGTAAAAATGAAACCGGAATAATAATATAAAGAATAATATGTGTTGTTTTGATTTTTGCCACAATTCATTCATTTCCCTTAAAAAGTCACTTGACCAGAACGTTTTTAATACGAAAAAGGATGCATGCTTAGGAATTTTTATACAAAAATAAATAGACCATATTTTACAACAGTGGCCATAGTAATCGGCTATTGTCAATATTCCGGTTTGATCGGATATAGCTAATATTACCACTAAATCTAGAGATTATGAGGAACAAATCGACATGAGTTTCATTACTATACGGTATTAGTTTGTGGTGGGCCTATTTTTCAAACAAAAGAAATTGTCTCATTTAATCTGGCTTAAATCTAGATTTTACTAAATTTTTTATACGATTAGACATTTGAGTTTCGTTAACTCGGTCGTGCAAGTCTATGGCTGAAACAAAATTAGACCTAAGTTTGTTTCAGCTATAGATCGTTTTTGTAAAAATCTGAAGGAAAAGATCGATTTAATTAAACGATTCGTTTATCTTCCTCGATATATTTGCCAATTGAGAACCGATTCTATTTTTATTGAATATACTTTATTTTTGGATGGTCCCCAGCGAAATAATGTGGTCCCTTTTAAATTTAAAGTAAATATTCAACCTCTAACGGTGGAAAATTAGAGGAGTCCCAATTATTGAACCTTAAGGCCCGTTTGCAGTTTTTTTAGTGATAAGTGCGAGTGATTAATTCAGGTGCTTAGTGATTAGTACTATACACATTTGGACCATAACTGATTAGTGCGAGTGTATACATTAATCACTCGCAAAATTACTAATCAATAATCACTCGCACTCGCACTAATCAAAGTGCAAACGGGGCTTTTCGTAAAGTCGATTTTATTGCTAAATGTATCAATTGTTATTATACTGTTTTAAACTATCACGGTTGTTCACTAAAGTTATATGATTATTTACGGGATATTTACCGTGGTAAGGGTGTGGAACGACTAAGAAAGAGGGTAGATCTTTATGTTTGCACCTAACTTTTTAACTGTTCGATCAACTACCCGCATTCTTCAGTCTTCCCGTGAACATGGTGCATGTAACTGCGCCGAAATATCGGGAGCTCATTCCACAACTTTACCACGGTAAATATGCCGTAAATAATCATATAACTTTAATTGTTATTATATAGCTGTATATAGCTGATTAATGTCTCTAAAGTTTAGATAGTGTTAATAGAAAAATACAGCTGAAAATACAAAATCAAAGACTCGTAAATTGTTATGAAAAAGTCAACGAGACCCTAAACTATCAAACACTACTAAAACTAAAATGCCTATGAATATCCCTAGGTCTCACGACACCCATATATTTCAGTGCCATCTGCCAACTGTCAAAGTTCCTTTATTTCAGCATGAAACTGTCAAAGTTTTTGCTATAAATCAAATAAGTAATTTGCAACTTCCTCCTCATGAGCTGAACCGCCTGTCATGGATGTAAGTAAGGCTTTAAATTTACATAAACGAAGCAATTGCAAATATTTACTCCAGGACTAAGTTTTGGAAACAACGTCCTCTACTGCAGAGTTCAGCTCTGGCTCGATTTTAAGGTCCTGCAGTACTACAAGGAACCCTTAGAAGTTTGTTTTGTCCGTCCGTCTGTCCTAATTATTTAAAACCTTCTAACTTCTATAGTTATTAATATGAGTATAAAAAATATTAATATTAATTATAAAAAATCAAAACTACTGTAGTTTTGATTTTTATAGTTAATATTTATATTTTTTATATAAATATTATTAATAACTTTTTCCTGGGCTAGCGCCTTTATTAACTAAACAAAATACAAGCTAAAACTAAAACTACAAATACAGTTAGACTGCCCATAGACCGTTGAAGGTCTAAAGACAATCCAAATGCTCAAGCCTACTACCAGTTGGCAGCGTACCCAGCATGCTGGCGGCATGCTGGGTAATTACTTAATTACTAGCTGAATCCCGCAGAATTTTCAATTTTCCCGCATTTTCTGGGAGAATAAGTACCCTATGTCCGTCCATATGATGTACACTATCATCCTGCGAAAATTTGTTAAGATCGGCTTAGCGGTTTAGTCGTGAAAAGCGAACAAACATCCAAACAGAGAGACAGAGTTACTTTCACTTTTAAAATATTAGTAAGGATTAATATAAATCTAAAAAATAATAATTTTGAATTTTAGAGGTGGCTCTGATAGATGTGAAATCCGGATGTTTTTTTCTGCATCGGGAGGTTTTTAGTTAAACCATAAAGGTAAAATAAAAATTTATTCACACAAAAAGGAAAGCTAGATAGAGCAACTAATTAGTAAACAAATCTCTTAAAAGTAAACAACGATTAAGAGTAATTTAGTAAATCGTGTGTTTGTTCGGTGAGCTCCAAACTAAGCACGCGGCTTGTGTCTTGCTCGAAAGTTCACTTGTCATGTTGGATTTGGATTTAAAAATAACCAATGGTTTCACCTCACACCTGCAGGCCTAGCATGGGCTGTGGATAAATTGTCTTTTCACCGTTTTTATCCACGCCTAGACGCGACAAAGGAGCGCGGGGAGTGTTCTAAAGAACTGTTTGATCTGATGCCGGCGTCGCGGTTTTACCATCGCACTAGCCGCCACCGCCTGAAGGCTCATCCACACATCATAGATCAGTGGAAATCGCACACTGTGCGATTCACACGATCCTTCTTGCCTCACCTGCAAAATGAGGAATGAGCTACCTTCTACGGTGTTTCCGAGAAGCTACAACATGGGGTTCTTCAAAAGGCAAGTTAATCGAGTTCTAAAGGGTCGGCAACGTATTTGTGGTGCCTTTGGTGTTACAAGTATCCATAGGCGACGGTGACTGCTTACCATCAGGCAGCCCGTCTGCTTGTTTGCCAACTATGGCATTAAAAAAATTGCTAGAATATGGATACGTTTGTCTTTTTCTCGCGGGATAAAAACGGTGGAAAGACAATTAGTCCACTGCCCGTGCTAGGCCTGCTGATAACTTCATCCTTACATTGTTACCTAACTTCGTGTGTACCTGTTGTAAGAATTCTCCATTTGCTAACACTCTTTTTTATATCTCAAAAATGTTCCATTACATCGCGAATGTATTTTATATGAGAGTGGTAGTTTAGCCATAAAATTAGCGTAAAGTTGGTACACATTCACGCAGCAAACAGAGCAACGAAACGACGTCATTTATTGCATACTAGCGGTCCACCCCGGCTCCGCACGGGTATAATTATATAGCCTACTAGAATAGCCTATATTAATCAATGATTCATCTTTGGTCGCAGTATACATCGGCTCCAGTGTAAATAAATTATATTAAATAGTTTAGTCGCTCACTTAAGTAAACAGTGCTTTAAATCAGTAACTTTTACCTTAATATATCAGTGACATTGTTTGAAAATAAATAAAACCAGTGATTAGAGTGAAAATTGGATTGTAAAATAACACAAGCTATGAGTAATTGTTGCCAGCCAGAACTAAACTGAACATTTTTGAACAAATCGAACATAACAGTGTTTAAATTAACCAATTTAGGCCCATTAATTCCGAAGTTTATAATAAATAGCAGGCTCTTAAATAATTCTTTAAGCGTTAAATTATTTTTGACCTTTGGACTCAATATTTATACGAAACCAAAGATGGCATAATTACAATCTCAATACTAAAGTACCCACATTAATTTAGCAAAGGATTTATTTTTTTATTTTTAAAACAACTGCAACGAAGAGATTGCCTTAATATTTTTTTGAGAACACATACTTGCATAAAATATATTAACATAGCAGTAGAGATGGATTGCGCGGCTTGTTTTAATGTGATTCTGGACACCGATGAATATTTGACGTGTAGCCTAGATAATTGCTCTAAGAAATACCACATGTTGTGCACGGGCGAGAAGAATCCAACGCCTGTCAGTTGGATATGCCCCGAATGCAGTTGTGCTGCTAAGAAGGGCGGAGATAACAGCTTGACTCCTGTCGGCGTCTTAAAAAAGATTCGTGATCCGAACGTAACTCATAGGAAACCACAACGCCAATTCCCCTCTAGTCCGATACATCAGGTACAGAGCGATGGAAATAATGATGGGAACTTTTTGCAAGAAATGCAGTATCTACGCCAACAGATGGCAACTATGAATGAACGGCTTGGCCAAGTCGTAGTGGGCTGTGAAACTAAGTTAAACCATTCTGCATCTGTTATAGCAAACTTCGAAGCAAAGCTTTCCCAGGCGGTTACCATCATAGTCGGCTATGAGTCTAGAATCGAGAAGTACGCATCTCAAATGGAAATACTTCATGGAATGCTGAAGAAATATGAGAATTTCAACCCTACAGTACTCGAAGAAGTTATACATGGTCCCAGATTCTCGTTACAAGATAAACCTGCATTGGTGGAAGCCGCAATGCTGCAGTCTAAGCCCCTCACATTTGTTTCCAGTAAGCAACAAGATTCAGAGAGTTCCCAACTCGACATTGAACTCTTATCCACGATAAGCACCAAACATACTGCTAACCAGGTTATAAAAGCTGCAGTGTCACCAAAGATGACCAAGCCAAGACAAAAACCTCAACGTATCGAAAGCACTACTCGATCTGAACCCCAGGCAGCTGGTACAACTACAAACCAAATTTTCCCTAAAGCGATGATGGTGACGCAAAGGACATGCAACCAGGGTAGTAAAGACAAAGCTACCGGCGAGAAAGGAGATAATGAACAGGAGTGGACTGAGGTAGCAAGAAAGATGACATGGCGACACACGTCTATGTGTGGCACAGCAGGGCCCGCGGTAACGTCGCTTAAAGCTGTCGAGGCTAAAAAATATTTGCACTTGTGGAACATGGAGTCGAATGTTAAAGAAGTACGAGAGTACTTGCAAGCACTGTGCTCCACCCAAAGTTGCACGGTCGAAGAACTAACAGCTAAGGGCGACTACAAGTCGTACAAGTTAGGCGTTCCATCGGCTTCTTACACCTTATGTTATTCAACGGATGTATGGCCTATCAATGCCAAGATCAAACCATGGATCAACCTCAGAGCGATAGCAAGAACAAACAAGAGTATCGCAGACACATCAGTTACCAACTCTCAGCCCTTTCGTGCGCGGCCCTCTCAAGGGACAACAGCACACTAAAATATCTACATTGGACGTCTTTTATCAAAATGTTCGAGGTCTCAAAACCAAGCTTCGTGAGTGGCGAAACAACATGTTGTCACTAAAGCACATTCTTGTAGCGGCAACCGAAACTTTTCTGGACAGTTCAGTCGAAGACTCTGAGGTTGTCTGTGGAGACTGGAGTGTCCTGCGTCGGGACAGAAGTACTCCGTGCGGAGGCGTGCTGCTCGCAGCGCGCGCACCCATTACGCTACGTCGACGCACTGAGCTAGAAACAGACTGTGGAGAGGACCTGTGGGCTAGTTTCGAGTGGCATGGTCGTACTAATTATATATGCGTTGTCTATATAACGGGTGGTACTGATGAAGAATATTTGCGTTGGTTTTGCAAAGTTGAGAGCTTTGTTAACAGCTTAAAAGGAATTGTTTTAATATTCGGTGACATTAATTTGAATAGTGCGTCACGAAATGTAAATAATTATTATTGTTACTTTTTATCTTTTTGCAATTTGTCTGACAACAATACCGTGACAAACTATGTAAATGGTGGTATATTAGACGTGGTGTTAGTTCAGAAGGACAATGACGTGCGTGAAACCCAGGTCCAGGCTATAGAAGGAATTGTAAAAATTGACCCCTATCACCCTCCCCTTGACATTAATATTAAAATTGTTGTAACTCGGCAATTGGATCGCATTGAACCCAGTAACATTGATACTACAAGGGACTGGAATTTTAAAAAATGCGATTATGTAGCACTATTTGATATGCTATCCAAGGCGTCATGGGATAAGCTTTATGAATTTAATGATGCCACTTTAGGTACTAATTATTTTTACGAAACGGTTTACCGCATATTTGACGCTTGTATTCCCAAAAAATGCCGGAAAGGTAATAAAACTTCGCAATACCCTGTCTGGTTTACACATGAAATTATTTGCGATATCAGACGAAAGCGTAAACTTCATTGTAGCTGGAAAAAAGCAGGTTCGCAGGAAGCTTACCAATCATTTTCTGACCTTAGAGCCGACTTAAAAACACGCATCTCTCTTGCTTATGATGCGCACATAGCCTGCATCGAAGAGAACTTAAAAACGAATCCGCGACAGTTCTGGCGCCACATATCGAGTCTGCGAGCAAAGGGAGGTTTCGAGTCAAATGTAGACTATAAGGGTAGCACTTGGAGTGGTGTAGATGCCTCTAAAGCCTTTGCGGATTTCTTCGCAAGTGTCTTCTTGGTTGATGTACCTTCCTTGGATATAAATAACTTGACCAATGAGAGCCACCTCACAGCCAACAATATTTTCATTCGCGAGATTACTCATGCTGATGTAGTTTCGGGCATCATGAATCTTAAGTCGGATAGCTCAGTTGGGCCTGACGGCATTCCGCCGTGGTTCCTTAAACAAGGGAAAAACTGCCTGATCGGGCCTCTGTGCTACCTTTTTAACTTGGCCCTGGGTACTGAAAAATATCCCTTACAATGGAAGGTGTCAAGGGTAATTCCTATCCCTAAAGGTTCTAACAGAACATGCGTTGAAGAATATCGCCCAATAGCAATTCTTTCAACCCTTCCCAAAGTATTTGAGCATATTTTGCATAAGAAAATTTATCAACAACTTGAGCCTTTTCTGTGTAATGAGCAACATGGATTTAGGAAGAAGAGATCAGTCAACAGTAATCTTTTAACCATAACTGACTTCATCTCTTCTAGTCTTGATCACGGGGGA
Source organism: Agriopis marginaria (assembly GCA_932305915.1). Classification (NCBI taxonomy): domain Eukaryota; kingdom Metazoa; phylum Arthropoda; class Insecta; order Lepidoptera; family Geometridae; genus Agriopis; species Agriopis marginaria. Next base: position 17,093,436 of record OW029929.1, on the reverse strand, counting down.
CAGGTGGATGTCCTTTACTTTGATTTCCGGAAGGCCTTTGATAGGGTTGATAACGACATACTGCTGGAGAAGTTAAGTGCTTTGGGTTTCGCACCAGGTTTACTACATTTCATCGCTGACTATCTTCGCGATCGCCAGCAGTATGTGCGACTCGGTTTGTACGATTCTCTGCCTTATCTTACGCCTTCCGGGGTGAGTCAAGGTTCAATTGTGGGTCCGCTTCTATTCATCTCAATGATTAACGATCTTCCGACAGTTATCAAACACGCAAAATGCCTTCTGTACGCTGATGACTTGAAGTTATATAGGGAGATCAAAACATCAGGAGACTGTTTGCTTCTCCAGCAGGACATCGATGCCGTATACCAATGGAGTATTAAAAACAAAATGGAGTTTAACGTCTTAAAGTGTTCCACTATGACTTTTGGCCGAAAGCGACGTCCAATTGAATTTTCCTATACACTTGGTTCTGAGCTTATCTCCAAATCTACTACCGTTAAAGACTTGGGCGTCTCATTCGACCAAAGGCTTACTTTCCATGGTCATTTTACGGCGTTGGCTAAGGAATCCTTCCAAAGATTGGGTTTTGTTCTCCGCAACTCTCATGACTTTCACAATATTGGAGTTATTAAACTAATTTTCAGTACCCTCGTCCGCACTAAGTTAGAGGCCAGCGCATGTGTGTGGCACCCGCATGAAAGCACCTATACTCTTCTTCTAGAGAAAGTCCAGAAAGCCTTCTTAAGATACTTATATAAGCGCACGTATGGGTATTATCCATTTAAGTACCCGACCAATTATCTTTTAGGAAACCTGGGGTATAACTCTTTAGAAGTTAGAAGATCGTGTGATCAACTAGTGACAATGTGCAAGATCTTACGAGGTAATATTGATGCACCTGATCTGAATAGTAAACTATGTCGTTTGTATGTTCCCGATAACTACAACCGATGTAGACATCATAAGCTGTTTGCAACCTCTATAAATCGAACTGTTGCTCGCTCGAGATCCCCGATACCGCGTACTCTCGCCGCACTCAATGCCCTTCTGAACGCCAACCCAAACTGTGATGTGTTTGCCGATGATTGGAAGGTGATACTGTCTGAATGCATGAAGTTTTGTGAGACTAGCGTGTGAATGACAATTAAACTTGACTTTACATTTACATTTGTTTTAATTTAATTATGTTTGACATTGTATAATTTTTTTATTTTTATTAGTTTGACAATTTTGTTTTTTCTTTTTGACATAATTTTTATTTATAAATTGTATTCTTTTTTTAAAATCTTTATTTAATATTAATGTATGTAATTCATCAATGTAATTAGTGTAATTGGTGTAAAGCCGTGCTAATTTAATAAACAAATACAAATACAAATGATAATGTAGTATTCATGTGGTGAAAGATTTTTTTTATTCGTAACAAACATACAGACAAATCTTTCCTCTTTATAGTATAGCATAGTATAAATAGATAGTTGGAGGACCGGAAAATGACATTGGATACTTTTTATCCCGGAAAATGTACGAATCCTGAAGGAACGTCCACACGGGTGGAACTGTGGGCGCAGCTAGTGTATAATATGAAGCAACTTAGTAGCTGCAGCCCGCAATTTCATATGCGTAAATTTTTTACCGTCTTTTGACTCCTTTACTTTATCATTTAGCAAATATTTTTATAGCGGACTTCTACTCCCTATAAAGACCGCAGACCGCATCATCGTTTAACATCAGACGAGGTGGTGGTTGAACACAAGCCTATTGATTAACAAATAAAAAACTATCGCCCAAATTTTAGCTTCGTATATGTCGTCATTTTCGAGATTTCGTGATGAGTCCGTCAGTGAATGTACTTTGCTTTTTTATTTATAAAATTTTTCTTAGAACAAGGAATATTTATATATTAAAAATATTGTTTCTAAAGTTAGATATATAAGTTTATTATTTAAGATTATTATTTTCAAAAGTTAGATATATAAATTACTAGCTGAAACCCACGGTATTATGCGCGATTTTCCAGTACAGGAAACCCGTACTTTTGGGCGAAAAGTATCCCATGTCCGTCCTCATGATATACACTATATAGAAGTTTTAATCAATAAAAATTACAAGTAAAATAAAAACTATCTTAAATTTAAATTTATAACTAAAACTAATCTAAAACTAAAATTAATCTAAAACTAATCTAACAATCCGCTACCGGTGGGCAGCGTGCCCAAAATGCTGGCAGCATTGCCACGTTGTATGGCAATGCTTATTCTATTCACTATATATGTGCCAAATTTCGTTATGATCGACTTAGCCGTTTAGCCGTGGAAAAAGAACAAACAAACAGACAGAGTTACTTTCGCTTTTGTAATGTTAGTTAGGATACTTGGTAAAGTTTAGAAGTTGTTTTAGTGGCCACACTAGAAGTCGTTCCATATTTCACTAAATGTTGGTACTTACGCTTCCCCTCGGAGCTCAATCGTCAATATTGATTCAAATAATGTATTTGTGTTGTGAAATATTTCGTTATTTTCCTGTTTAAGTAAGTAATAGAACATCTTCATCAATCTGTATACTCTCGACACAAACAATTATAATGCTGGGTACGCTGCCAACTGGTAGTGGGCTTGAGCATTTGGATTGTCTTTAGACCTTCAACGGTCTATGGGCAGTCTTAACTGTATTTGTAGTTTTAGGTTTAGCTTGTATTTTGTTTAGTTAATAAAGGCACTTGCCCAGGAAAAAAAATATTATAATACCAAGTGAGATGTTTACTTTCATCATAATCATCATCATCATCATCCACAGCCTTCCTTATCCCACTGCTGGGTATAGGCCTCTCTTGCTATGCCGTCTGCCTCGGTCCTGTGCTAATCTAGTCCAGGACAGAGTTATGTTTACTTTAGACCAAATTTATTACAAAATACAACATAAGACTATGCAGAAAAGATTTTTTATTTTATAATAGGCTTGCGTTTGACCTCCATCTCGCCTGTTGTTAAAAGATGATGCGGTATATGATGGAGCACGCTTGCCTAGAAAAACAGACTCGCGACTTGAAGACACTCAGATTGTAGTAATCGAGGAACATCCATTCAGGGGCCTTACGGACAACTGCTATTTCGGCACCAAACTAACGTTAAATCCACTCAGTTGGAAAATCACGCGAACGTGAATCTTAACGCACCCAGATATGAGTTTTTCACTTGTTTTCAAGTTTCTTGTTTTTAACCTAAGGTTTTCACATCATATTACATACAGCTTATTACATAAAGCAAATTAAAAAAAAGTACACCAAGAAGGTTCTTAGTCTGTCTTTTTTAACAAATTAAAAAAGGTGCCATCAGTCGATTCGTACGTCGAGCGTCAGCTGCGTCACCGAAGACCATTAAAGCGTACAACCTGCAGATGGCTATCAGAGATCGGAACGCGGCAGTGATGGAGGCCCTGGGCCGGGAGGAGGCGATATAAAATGTAGAGAAATGAATATTAAAAATGTAAAGAAATAAGAGTTGTGTGTATGCCTGTAGCATTCATGCTCGCCATCGAAGGCACCTTCTTGCGGCGGCGTCGTGTGTCGGGTCGCTCTCTTCCCTAAGATATGGTTGAGGAGGGCGATGGCTGGCACATGTGTCATACTCGTGATCGGGTGCTGCTTGCGGGTCGCTGGACTGCTCGCGGTATATACACAACACTAGTACCGAATTGTTTTAACCTTAGATTAAGATAGGTATAACTAACTTTCCTCTCCCTGTACTGTGAATAACTAAGTAAATTCGTTTAAGTTAACAAAATTGTAGTCAAGTATAATAAAAGTCACGGTCCCTGGAGTCCGTGAAGTTGCATTGCAAATAAAAAAAAAAAAAAAAAAAAAAAAGGTTGTATGATAAGTTCGGCACCATGGAGGTAGATGTAAATAGGTTTAATGTAGTTTTGAATTCACAAACTTAGTGCACACGATGTTCTAAATTCAATTCACTTTGTCCTCTAGCGGACAAAAACGGCTTTTGCACTCAGATATCGAAGAGCAAAAATACTCTTTCCGGGATGTCCCGTCCCCCCCCCCATCCCGGAAAGAGTATTTTGTGGGGAGGGGGAAAGAGTATTAGAGGGGGATGGAAAAATAATTAACATTTCCAGACAGTGTTTTGTGATTGGCTCGTAGTACAAGACATAGCCATCTGATATTTTTTTTCTTACCTAAGTTTGGTTGCCAGGCAACTTTTTTATTAAATGTGAAAATCACCCCAAAATATTTGAGTACATAAACTTTTATGAATATCCACGCGACGTTTGAAGAAATTTTGACCTGACATACGTTGTCCTGTCTTATAACTGTCAAACATGCGAAGTAAAATCATCGTTAAGTTTTCTGAAATTTTAAAATTTTCTGCGCAATTTTCCGTATGAATCTTCTAAAAAGTATTTGAAACTTTAAAAAAAAAGATAAAGGCATTCTCATGTTATGGCGTGACCAAGGTTATTCATTTTATCACAGGTATAATTTTTTATATAAAAAAAAAAAAAAAAAAAAAAAAACGGGACATTTTTGCACACACGGTCATCTGACCCCAAACTAAGCAAAGCTTGTGATATGGCTGCCAGAGACTGATATATATACATATATAGGTTTAAATACATACTTAAATAGATATTAACACCCACCCTATTAATATTATATAGTTAGATTAAGAAGATAGAAAGCAAAGTTTACGGTTTACTTTGACTTAACTTTGCTAAGACTGGCCTGATATCAAATGTGATATATTAAATAGACCCTACTTTACTAAACTCACTTGCCCTACCGCACACATTAAGTACCTACTACTGTGCTTTTTTAACTCCGCTAAAATATTCAAAAAACATAGATATTTACATAGGAACCTGTGCGCACGGTGAGAGAGGATCACAGAGATTTTTTTTCTCTTTATAAACCTACACTTGCAAATTTACATTTTTACGCATTCATTTATAAGCTTATTTATCTTGGTTGATGGAGTAAAATGTGGTTTCGCTCCTCGTGGAATATTGCCTAAAATAATTTTGTTTGTTGCCACGGGACGAGCTCGTTAGTGAGAGGTTATATTTTTGGAAAAAGATTGTCTCTGAAAAAGGTGAAAAAAAAAAAAAAAAGATTACATTAGGTGCTTTTTCATTTGCGTTCCTCTTAACTCCTTAAATTCTACTGACAAAAATGTTTTGAAACGATAATAACGTTGGCAAGTTATTGACCACTTGTTATTTAAAGTGTATGTTGGGCTTTGGTGTCTTCTTAACGGGTGGTTATCCGAGTCGCGTAGGCAACAAAACGCTCCCTCAGCCCCCGCCAAGTTATAGCGATGCCATGCTCGAGTCAGGACGCCCGCGGGGGGAGTGCAACGACAAAAACGAGCATAGATCCGACCTGGATGACGCCTGGCGCGGCACTGAACGCGGCGCGCCAAAATTCTCGCGTCCTTTTTACGCTTTTAATTTCACTAAAAAACGACACTATTCACTATCAAAAATCTATCCAAATAAAAGAATGTTGAATAAAATTGCCTTTCAGTACATGCAATTTCCAGGTTGTTAGGAGCTTTCAATAGAGCAAAAAATGAAAAAAATAAACTAACTCGACTTTGTTTCAGATTTTTTTTATCGAGGAAAGTTTATTCCATCGTGTTTTGAACCAAATCATAAACTCAAACACAGATGTATCTGTGACATGTATTTTTTTCCAGCTCCAATGTTACGATAGACACCATGACATGATTTTGTTACTTTTTGGAAATTCACACTCATTGATTTTATATCTTCAATAATGTGAAAATGTGCGAGCAAGAGAGCTGCAGAGGGTATACAGGACCCTTAACGCTTTGTTCCAGCAGTCTCATAGTCGGAAGCTTTCAGGTGATATTAAAATTCCGTCATCAGGGCTGGCTGCTGAGCCCATACGAATTTACTTTGTATGAGACACGCTCTATCAAAAGTATTTATATAGGTACCCGGTGCATCGATAACGAATTTTGATTGCTTTGAAACCAATATTGTCAAAATCCTTACTAATATTATAAAAGCGAATGTAACTTTGTCTGTCTGTCTGGATGTTTGTTCGCTTTTCACGACTAAACGGCTAAGCCGATCTTAACGAAATTCGGCAGGAGGATAGTATGCATCATGAAGACGGACATAGGGTATTTTGCCCCCCAAAAATGCGGAAAATTGGAAAATCGCTGGTAACACCGCGGGACTCAACTAGTCTTTTATAAAAAATCTGAAGAGCCGCTCTTTCGAGTGGCTCATTCAAAACATTTCCTCTGTTAGAGATTTAAAAAAACGAAAATGACAACATGTTGGCCGTGATTGTCAATTTTCTAGCAATTAGTCAGCATATGTCACAGCCACAGGCGCAGACAAATAACAATGTTCGTATTTTTGATTGCAATTCAAATGCGTTGACCGAAGCTGGAATTCAAGACTGGACACACATGAGCGACAAGCGACGGTTGTACAGACCGTGTGACCCGTTAAGAAGAAATTCATGCCAATATAGCAATCGAGATACACAAATTGCTAAATGCTCTTTGAAAATGTTGAGAAAAAATTATAATTTAATGTTGACAGAAGAAATATTAATAATCCTAATTAAATATAGTGTAGGTTTTGTTATAGGTTAGGATAAATTATAATAATTAACAGATTTCTCTAAAGTGAAAAATTATATAAATAACTAGCGGTCCGCCCCAGCTCCGCACGGGTATAGTTATATAGCCTATTAAAATAGCTTATATTAATCAGTGATAAAATAGCATACAAATGGTGAAAGAATTTTTAAAATCGGTCCAGTACTTTTTGAGCCAATTCGTTACAAACATACTTACATACAAATCTTTCCTCTTTAGTATATAATTTCTATAAATAAAAAATATTAAAATAATAACCTCTAATACATTAATTGGCTCCCAATTTATCGCGCTTTCATCTAACAACCGTTTCATCAAGACTCTAATTCCTCAAGGTTATCCGCAGTCACTCATGTCGTTTAGGTGTGCGTACACGTAAAAACCACGGCAAAAATACCACAAATTGCTTGTTCGATTCTTCTGTTTCGATATTAAATACCCGAATCGGGTGACGTCAGCCAATATTGGCTTTTTGATGGAGTGACGGGAATACAATGTTTTGTACTCCCTCTCTGGTTCTGCAGTTCGCTCTTTCAACACGGTTTTGTGTGATGTTGATGTAGCTTTGAGTTATTTTTAACTCGCATTTAAGACATCCACTGCTAAACATAGGCCTCCCCCTTTAACCTCCACACTGAACGACAGCCTGCCTTTTGCATCCACTGGATGCCCGCGACTCTCACAATGTCGTCGGTCCATCTAGTGGGAGGCCTCCCTACGCTGCGTCTTCCGGTTCGTGGTCTCCACTCCAGAACCTTTCTTCCCCATAGATTCACTTAGATTAGATTCACTTTTAAATAACTATCATCATCATCAGCCAGAAGACGTCCACTGCTGAACACACGCCTCCCCCTTTAACCTCCACACTGAACGACACCACGGCCGGCCACCGGCCACCAGCCTTTTGCATCCACTGGATGCCAGCGACTTTAACAATGTCGTCAGTCCATGCAGGGGGAGGCCTACCTACGCTGCGTCTTCCGGTTCGTGGTCAACGCTGCCCATAGGCCTCCCCCATCGATCTCCAAAAGGACTGGTTGGAAGCGGCCTGCATCCAGCGTTTCCGGTATCCGGTTCCGTAGCGGTCTCTTTTAGGTCGTCTGTCTATCTTGGTACGTCAAAGATTGAGAAATTAAGGAAATGAATCCCGTTTATAAAACAAACCTTGAATTTGGATGTTACATTTTGTAAAAATTTAGGTATTATTCACTAATTTATTTATGCACTACAAATTATAACCTCAATTTCTAAACTTAAATACGAAGGAAAAAAAGCCTCTTGGTGTATAGATAAGTGGTCAGAATGCTGGGAAAAGCTATTAATTATATTTATTGAACGTGGGATTGAAGGTGGCAGTCGATATGATTAGGTACATAATCTATACTAATATTATAAAGAGGAAAGATTTGATTGTTTGTTTGTTTGTTTGTTTGCATTGAATAGGCTCCGAAACTACTGAACCGATTTGAAAAATTCTTTCACTGTTGGGATGCTGCACTATCCCCGGTTGACATAGGCTTCCCGGCTTCACCCGTGCGAAGCTGGGGCGGCCTACTAGTTATAAATATTGTGAAGATTAAAAGCACTTTTATCGGGAATTTAAGAAATGTTCAATTTATAAGTACCTTTGTTTAATTGTTATTGGAGCTTTAAAAGCTACAAATAAACTGACCAAGTGCGAGTCGGGCTCTCGTACTGAGGGTTCCGTACCACCACAAAATTAAATAACAAAATTACCAGTTATAACTTGGTAATGAACAGAAACTTGTCATCGACTCGCACTTGGCCATCATTTATTATTTTTGTTATACTTTAAAGTGTGTACTATAATCATGCCAAGTTTAACGCTTGTTTGTATTACCGTTTGTACATTACAGCTAATACAAAAATACGTTTGTTGTCTGGGGTTATACGTTTGTTTGTTGACTAATAAAAATAATAAAAAAGTATTAAAGTCAAAACAAAGGTCCCTTTTGTTTTGACTTTAATAGTTTTTTATTATTTTTGTTAGTTATTCCGCTGTAAACTTACATATTCTGTGAAAATTTCAACTGGCTATCTATTACGGTTCGAAAGATACAGCCGTTAATAGGTAGGACAGACGGACTGACAGACATCGTAGGCTTATAAATTATTATAACACCGGTTTGCACTCACGATTATGTTTTTATCGGTCGAGACGATCAGTACGCGGGCGACCTCCAGAATCGCGCGTATTCCCTGAGGAAGGGGCTCTAATGGCTCCGAAACCGGTCGATCGTCTCGACACATAAAAACATAATCGTGAGTGCAAGCCGGTGTTATAATAATTTATAATGAATCCTCACGCTAGTTTTGATGAAGTGATCGTAGGCTTAGTAATAAGGTCCCGTTTTGACCCTTTGGGTACGGAACCCTAAAAACAGACTGAGTACAATACCACTGCAATACACTTATTGAACCATCCATCTACACTAACACAGACTTGACGAGGGCGTGCCGCTGACTGATATAAATTATTATAACACCGGTTTGCACTCACGATTATGTTTTTATCGGTCGAGACGATCAGTACGCGGGCGACCGTCTCCAGAATCGCGCGTATTCCCTGAGGAAGGGGCTCTAATGGCTCCGAAACCGGTCGATCGTCTCGACACATAAAAACATAATCGTGAGTGCAAGCCGGTGTTATAATAATTTATAATGAATCCTCACGCTAGTTTTGATGAAGTGATCGTAGGCTTAGTAATAAGGTCCCGTTTTGACCCTTTGGGTACGGAACCCTAAAAACAGACTGAGTACAATACCACTGCAATACACTTATTGAACCATCCATCTACACTAACACAGACTTGACGAGGGCGTGCCGCTGACTGAATGAATGACCACTGTAAGTTAATTGCAGGAATATAACCACAATAACTACCCACGAAGTTATTTATAGACTAGCTGATCTGACAGACGTTGTCCTGTCTTAGAACTGTCAAACACGCAAAGTCAAAATTGTAAATATAATTTTTTACACCTTAGGTTACATTATTGGATTTTTAGTAAGGATCTCATTTTTTTTTTTAAATATAATATAGCCTATGTCACTCGGGGATAGTGTAGCTTCCCAACAGTGAAAGAATTTTTCAAATCGGTTCAGTACTTTCGGAGCCTATTCAATGCAAACAAACAAATAATCAAATTTTTCCTTTTTATAATATTACTAGTAGGCCGCCCCTGCTTCGCACGGGCGAAGCCGGGATATATAACCTATGTCAACCGGGGATAGTGCAGCATCCCAACAGTGAAAGAATTTTTCAAATCGGTTCAGTAGTTTCGGAGCCTATTTAATGCAAACAAACAAACAATCAAATCTTTCCTCTTTATAATATTAGTATAGATTACTAGTAGAACGCCCCTGCTTCGCACGGGCGAAGCCGGGATATATAGCCTATGTCAACCGGGGATAGTGCAGCATCCCAACAGTGAAAGAATTTTTCAAATCGGTTCAATAGTTTCGGAGCCTATTCAATGCAAACAAACAAACAAACAATCAAATCTTTCCTCTTTATAATATTAGTATAGATTACTAGTAGAACGCCCCTGCTTCGCACGGGCGAAGCCGGGATATATAGCCTATGTCAACCGGGGATAGTGCAGCATCCCAACAGTGAAAGAATTTTTCAAATCGGTTCAGTAGTTTCGGAGCCTATTCAATGCAAACAAACAAACAAACAATCAAATCTTTCCTCTTTATAATATTAGTATAGATTAGTATAGATATAGATTAGTATAGATATAGATTAGTATAGATATAGATTAGTATAGATATAGATTAGTATAGATATAGATTAGTATAGATTAGCCAGTCAAATGGACAGCCTCTTAAACTCAACCAATATCGTTCACACATACATGAACACCCCTTTTTACAAATAAATAAATTTTGACAAATAAATAATTTGAATTTGAATTTGAATTTTTGCTCCGGAGGTTAAAAATATGTTTCAGATAAACATCAGCGAATTTCGCTCAAACTTATGAAGGTATTGCAGTTAGTAGGTCGGTGGAAGACGCTCTGCAGTTCAATATTGACATGAAAGTGCAAGCTTCGGGGACTGAGTGCGGCGTGTACTCGTGTTTATATAGTTCCCGACTGTCTTTTAAGATACGGGCACATGTTTCCTTAATCTTAATTGAAAGACTAATTTATCTTTTTGCTTTCATAGCTCTTTTATTTGCTTGACGATTGGATATAACTCTAATACTAGAGTTATATCCTTAAAAGTACTGTGTTATCCACAGTTGTTATTTTTTTAACCGACTTCCAAAAGGAGGAGGTTATCAATTCGACTGTATGTTTTTTTTTGTATTTATGTTACGCGATTACTCCGCCAATTTAGAATTGTTTTTGATGCTTATTTTTTTGGTTGGTAGGTCATATCTCATAGGTGGTCCCATATTATAAATTTTTTCGACATTGATTCAGCGCTTTTTGAACAATCTACAAAAACATGACAATTAACAACGAATTCAATGTACATTGTACAGTGCCACCAACTTAGCTGTTAAGGTGGGCAAAATAGGAACTAAAATCTTGGTGAATACAATATTTTCTACTTTTTAGTTTCAGTTTGTTAATGTAGTAATGTATAGTCATGAAGTCGGTTCTTTTTTTTTCTTAAAATTATATTATTGTTTAAATTAGAACGGTTGTCAAGGCATTTTTTTAGTTGTAGCCAGTTGCACCCATATAAACGAAATGTCAGTCATTCGAAATCAGTTAGCAACTGTGATACGGACAAAGAACTTTGAGACCTAACCCAAAAAGGTAACGTCAAAGTTCTTTGGATGTGGAGTTAGACGCGTTGACATTAATAAAAATGTTCAATCAAGGTTCTGTCATAATGCCTGGTGACAGATTTTCCTTCTCATATCCATTCTATTAACTTCTCTTTTCTGTGGTGTTAACTGATCTAGATTTTAGTACAAAGAATCGAGAAGCTACAACATCGAATTCTTCGAAAGGCAAGTTAATAGTCTTAAATTGGTGGCAGGGTATTTGTGGCAGGCAGCCTGTCTGCTTGTTTGCATAAAAACAACAAAACAGCATAAACAAAAAGGAAAAACAGGAAAGGTTTGTAAGCTCTGGAAGTGAGTTTTTCATTTAATAACGGCATCCCACCTCTGTGTTGTACACGAGTATCTGGCAATAAGGCCGCCGTACTGCCGGTTTTTGTATTAATTTTAAGTTAAGTACTCTGTATTTTTTTCGGTGTATAATAAAGTGATATTGTTTTGTACCGTGTTAGCCTATTTGGGAGACAGCTAGACTTGAAAGCGTGAGGTCTCGGGTTCAAACCCTGGGCCCGTACCAATGATCTCTTTCGAGTTTATGTACGGATTTTCATACCACTGGCTTTTCGGTGAAGGGAAACATCGTGAGGAAACCTGCATACGTACGGAGAAGGAATTCAATGGCGTATGTAAATCCGTGTGTGTGTGTATGTGGACCCGGGTATGTCCTAAAACTGCGACCAGAACCACCGGAGGATGGGCAGCAGCGTCCTGTTAGTACACGGTGAACGTACTGCGATCTCCAAGCCGCCTGCCAAGCGTGGGGATTATGGCAATACCCCTCTCTAAGAGGGAGGCCTTGTTCAGCAGTGGACATTTAATGGCTGATGATGTGTGATGTGATGTGAATCCACCAACTCGCACTGGGCCAGCGTGGTGGATATGGCCCAATCACCCTTTCGGCGGTAGGCTAAAAGTCTAGCAGTGGACTGTTAAAAGGCTGATTATGATGATATGATGATTGTAATTTATTGTGCAGACCAAATGAATCTCAACTAATCTCTTCTGCTAAGTGGCATCTACAGGCCAGTCAACATTATCCTGTTACCACCACTCCGAAATCCCGCTCACTCTGGGCAACAAATGACAGAAACAATACTAATTAATTGCCTAAATCAAGTTATTACCGCAAAACCTAGTGGACTGTAAAATCGAGAAGAAGCCTATGCACACGCAACATCAATAAAATTAGTTGAAAACAATATTGTACTCACCGAGATTAACCGCCGACCGCTGCCACCAAATAGTACCGAACCGAACTCGTGCAACCTAACTGAAGCACTTGCAGGATGATGGTGATCTGACAGCTGACTTTGACAGATCAGCTGCGTCTCTGATTGGTCGTCGGCTCTCGACGTGTGGTTGGTCCAGGGTATGGAGGACATTGACGCGCGAAATTTGAGATTAATAATGATTACAGCAAATTTCATCAATCCAGCGTGAACAAAGTAGTTAAGTACTCCAAGAATCGAATTAATATTCACAGAAGTTCTATTAAAATTACCGAGTCTCACACCCTTCCAATATCTGATCTCGTCACCAAAGCCACTAATCACTTAATTCCATATTTGTTCCCCCTCTCCCCCCCAAGATGTTTGAAAACCGATCATCTCCTGAATACGATCCGGGAGCAATTACGATCCATTCTACGCGTTTCCTTTGAATTGGGAGCGTGGAACATATTCAAATAGACACGGAAGCCATACTGTGACATCAATGAAAAATCACATATGAAACACAAAATCATTGAAAGTAAAATAAAAACTATCTTAAATTTAAATTTATAACTAAAACTAATCTAAAACTAAAATTAATCTAAAACTAAAACTAATCTAACAAATCATTGAAGATATTACCGATGTATGGCTTCATTATTTTGCGTTTTATTTGTTCGCAAATATTTCTATCATATTTTTTTATACAAGCTTTTATTTAACTTACCCTGTTAGTATGTATATTCGTATATGTGGGACAAATCTTACAACTGAGTTTTAGAGCAGTTTTTTAATAAATAATAGGCTTGCGCTTGACCGCCAACTCGCTATTTTCAACCGATTGATTTGGAATACTTATGTAAATTAAAGTTATATGATTATTTACGCGATATTTACCGTGGTAAGGTTGTGGAATGAGCTCCCGATATTTTGGCGCAGTTACATGCACCATGTTCACGGGAAGACTGAACCTAACCTGACTGCGCCAAAATATCGGGAGCTCATTCCACAACCTTACCACGGTAAATATCCCGTAAATAATCATATAACTTTAGTGAACAACCGTGATAGTTTAAAACAGTGATTTATGTAAATTAGGTGATAATGAGAATGCAATGACACAAGCCGCGTGCTTAGTTTGGAGCTCACCGACCAAACACTAGATGTCTTACTAAACTACTCTTAATTGTAAGAGATTTGTCTAATAATTAGTTGCTCTTTCTATGTAAGTTTCCTTTTTGTGTGAATAAATTTATCCTTATTTATCCTAATGTCATGGTCACAGACCTATGTTATATGGTACTGTCGAGCTGGTCTGAAGATGGATACAGGAATTCCTAAATGCAATGACGTAACCCCATCCCGTTTGCGTTCGTCTGATTTGTCCTCCCAAGCACTTTCATCATCATCATCATCATCAGCCAGAAGACGTCCACTGCTGAACATAGGCCTCCCCCTTTAACCTCCACACTGAACGACAGCCTGCCTTTTGCATCCACTGGATGCCCGCGACTCTCACAATGTCGTCGGTATGGGAGGCCTCCCTACGCTGCGTCTTCCGGTTCGTGGTCTCCACTCCAGAACCTTTCTTCCCCATCGATTATCGGTTCTTCGAGCGATGTGGCCTGCCCATTGCCACTTCAACTTGCAAATTTTAACAGCTATGTCGGTGACTCTGGTTCTTTGGCGAATATCCACGTTTCGGATTTTATCGCGCAAAGAAACTCCAAGCATAGCTCTCTCCATTACCCGCTGTGTGACTCTGAGTTTTTCCAAAAGGCCAACAGTTAAGGACCACGTCTCAGTACCATATGTCATCACTGGCAACACACACTGGTCAAAGACCTTCGTCTTGAGGCACTGTGGTACCAAGCACTTTAGTCCTATGATAAATTCAATATGGCGGACACCCCAAGGTGACGGACAAAATAGTCTTTTCTACCATCATGATATTATCTCTTCTCTATCTTTTCTCTATCTCTATCTCTACATAGTATAAATTGAAGTCGTATGTCGCGTCTGTCTGTATGTATGTCTGTATGGCCGCTAACTCCTCCTGAACCACGCAACGGATTTTGATGCGGTTTTCACCATCAGTTAGATACATTTTCAAGGAAGGTTTATATATATAATTAGCGACCCGCCCCGGCTTCGCACGTAAATAACACCCGTGCGAAGCCGGGCGGGCGGGTCGCTAGTATAGTATGATACTCAATACGCAAAAGCTTGTTTTTTAAGAGTATTTTTTATTTTCATTCACAAAGTTTATTTGTGATGCGCATAATATCCTAAAGACTTTCTATCCAAGTATTGGTTACTCAGTTGCACATTTTTATTTCTTCTCCATTAACGTATCTACTCTACTCATGCCCTTATCGTACCCACTCGTACTAAAATAGAGGTTAACCGGGATACTTGGAATGTCAAGGCATGTTCTAATTTGCACCTTGCGCCTGAACGCTGTCCTGAATTTCAACAACTTCGGACATTCTTTCAGCTTGATCGTTTAATTTGCGGATAATTTCAGGATTCTGGAGCATCACATTGTTTGTAATTGTAATTTTGTGCTCGATTTAGAAGTTCTATCGAATTGTTTTGATTTGAATTGTTAGGATGGTTTATTCAGTATCGTTATATAGCTTAACACTTCGTTCATTTTAAATATTATCAGTGGAAAAGTTGTGGCAATGCTATATTGAAACACTGAGTACATAGAAAATGATGTTCCGGCAATGCACTTAATTTATTTATTATTTAATCGAAATTGGATTATGGAACCCCCCTTCTATGACCACGTCTTAGGTACAAAAGAGAAAATCTAGTCTGTACGAAGGAAGATGAGTTGGATGATTGATTGACCGGAATGCAAACTGACAGATCAACAGATAACATTAAATTATGTGAGGTTTGTACAAATGTTTGCTTAATGATTTGCAAAAAAAATTACATATTTTATCAAGTACTCACTTGGCATTGTATTATTTGACTAACTGGTTATCTATGTATTCACAGAAAAGAAAAAAACAATTGTTTAAATTAGAACGGCTGTCAAGGCATTTTTGTAAGATTTTTTTTGTATCCAGTTGCACCCATATTAACGAAACGTCAGTTATTTGAAATCAGTTAGCAGCTGTGATGCGGACAAAGAACTTTAAGACGTAACCCAAAAAGGTAAGCTCCAAGTTCTTTGGATGCGGAGTTCGATGCGTTGACATAAATGAGAATGTTCAAGCAAAACTCTGTCATAATACCTGGCGACAAATTTTCCTTCTCATTTCCGTTCTTTTTACTTCTCTTTTCTATGTTTGTATTAACTATCTTTGTATCAAGTCTAACCAAATAACGATATAAATGAAATTTTATTCAAATCCGGTTCATAACGGCTTAATAATATCATCATCATCATGTGAGCCATAGGACGTCCACTGCTGGACATAGGCCTCCCCCATTGGTCTCCAAAAGGGCCGGTTGGAAGCAGCCTGCATCCAGCGTTTCCCTGCGGTCTCTTTTAGGTCGTCTGTCTATCTTGCGGGTGGACGTCCTACGCCGCGCTTACCGGTCTGTGGTCTCCATTCCAGAACATTTCGGGCCCATCGGCCATCTGTTCTGCACGATATGTGCCCTGCCCACTGCCACTTCAACTTGCTAATCTGCTTAATTAATATATTAACGCAAATAATTATGTTCAAATATATTAATAATGTATTCAGCCGGAACGAACTTGAGTCTTTTACCTTTTTGTAAGGGTATATGAACATACTCAGTTCTAATATAGTCTAGAGCCTAATTAGACCATTAATAAAAATGCAGAATGCCTCTTTCACGTTTCTAAAAACTCCTTAAAAATATTCCCAATAAAATATAGAACAAGCTAATAAGAGTACGGGAAAATTTATGTAAATCAAATCAATTTTATCCGCAGCAAAATTACGTTCTCTAGCAAATTGACAATTTCTGCGAACGCCGCGGAATCGATAGGAAGTGCTATCGAGAAAATGGTAATCAGCCCCAGGTTGTGACATGAAAGAGACATAAATAGCACCTCGAGATAACGTTGCGGGGGTGGAACCGGGAGGCTACATTATACTATTCAATTGCTGTGGAAATTGACGAGTTATTCAACGTGATTTCAGTTTAATATAACGCGGCGCCGGTGTTTATTGTCATGAGCATGACCACGGTGCTTATTTTTGTTTTTCTTTTTCCTTTTTTTTTTTTCTTTTACCTCTTTTTCGAGCACTTGGGATCAAACAATGGGCGCGGTGTGCCTCAGAGTTTAACGTACATCCGATTCGCACCAGGTCAAACCGGGACCCACAACCGTGCATCCAAAAGGCAGAGAGCTCCGTGAATTCAACTGTTCTCGCCTCCATGATATGTTTCAATAATCAAGTCACCGTTTGGACTTAGATTTTTTTTTATTTTTTTTTTTTTAAATATAATAAGTGGCAAACAAGCTATGGGCCACCTGATGGTAAGTGGTCACCGCTGCCTATAGACACCTACGATTCCCGGGGCATTGTCAGTGCGTTGCCTACCTTTGAGGACTCTATTCACCCTTCGTTTGAAGCAGTCCAAATTATACTTCGGAGGAAAAACCGAAGGTGGTAAGCCATTCCACAACTTACAGGTGCGTGGCAGAAACAATCGATCAAATCGAACAGTGCGAGACTTCCACGCATCTATAATGTGCGGATGGCATTTCTGGCGATGGCGACCGGTTCGGTGGTAAAACCGGGATGGAGGGATAAGGTCTAAAAGTTCATCAGAGCATTCCCCGTTATAATATCTGTAGAACAAGCTGAGCGAACCAACGTCTCTGCGCAAGCTAAGCGGCTCCAACTTGCCAGATAGGTTCGGATCATCGACAAGTCTAACAGCTCTTCTCTGCAAGGAGTCAAGAGGATCAAGCTGGTACTTCGGTGCACCACTCCAGAGATGTGAGTAATACTCCATGTGCGGCCGTACCTGCGCTTTATACAATAAAAGGCGCTGGTCCGGTGTGAAGTATCGCTGATGTTTATGGATATAAATAATACCAGCTTAGATGGATTTACGTAGATTTATTCAAGCAATATATTAATGGACGAGCACACGAATTATACGTCCTTGCAGGATAGCGATTAGGAGTGAAGAGAGCGAACAAAATTTCTCAACCACAGATAACACAAACTTACAGATTGCATTGCGTTTACATTGATATCGCACAGATTATCAAATTCTAACACTGGCCCTTAAACCAATACAATGAAATACTAATGAGTTAACAATCTCATTTCAAAAGACAAACTGTTGTCGTCAAAAAAAAAAAATTAACATGTTCTGTATAATATTACTGATATATACTACTATTACAATAAATTATACTACGTTCAAAAATGTTTGTGTTACTAATTTACCAAAAATATATATATATTTATATACTTAAGTACTAAGTTACCTAACTTACAAAATTAGTACCTACACTACACACTATTAAACATTGCTAGTTAACAGAATACATTCAACAAGTCAGCGAGTTCCAATAAGCATTAATTACTTAAGAATATTTACATTAACATCAACTGAGAAGTAAATTTCCTGTACTTCTCCCTACACAATGCTTTAGTCATTATGTCTGCTACCATATCATCAGTTCGTAAGTATTTTATGATAATAGTTCCATCATTTACAAATTGTCTTATAAAGTGATGTCTTACATCTATATGTTTTGTTCGAGCATGGAACAGAGTGTTTTTGCATAATTTTTGTGCAGATTGGTTATCATTGTAAATAGTTACAGTAATATTTTTACAAAGTATTTCTTTCAAAAATTTTCTAATAAACAAACTCTCTCTGCACGTTTCTGACAAACTCATGTACTCACTCTCTGTGCTCGACAAGCTTACTGTCTTTTGCTTACGACTCTCCCATGATACGATGGACTTGCCCAGTTTAAATACATAGCCAGTGTACGATCTGCGATCTACATCGTCACCGGCCCAGTCTGCATCAGCATAGGCAGTGACCTCGAGACCACTCTTCTCGAACGTCAGACGGAGATCAACGGTGCCTTGAAGATAGCGCAGGACCCTCTTAGCCGCTTTCCAGTGGATCTATTCCATAGCTTCTTGCCAAACTGTTGCATCTGGCCCGCTCTGTGCTTCTGTTACTGTCTGCGGCGTATCATCGGTATATGTAGCAGCCAGCATTCCGATCATGGAGTCCATCGTATCATCATAGTCAGTATCTCCTGGAAGGTATGTATCGTCGGCGGGATCACTCTGTTCCGAGGAACTCTCAGAACCATCTATTGTGTTTGGGCTGTCTCTCTGATTGCTTCTTGTTGTAGTATTTGAAGTAATTATGTCATCAGATAAACTCATTTCCACAATAGATGTTTCTGTTTGGACAAAAGGTGGGTCAGAAAGAGTCTTACTACCTACAACATAATCATCATCTGCAGGTGATGTATGCTGCTTAGACTCGGGGTTATCATCATGTGACATTTTTCTCAAAATTTCATTTTCTAAAAAGGTCACATCTCTGGCTTTAGTGCAATTTGTCGGGCATGAAGGGTCAATCAATCTGTAACCCTTTGTCTCGTCACAATAGCCGACAAATATGTAGCGTTTGCATTTTGAATCTAATTTGTTTCGTTTAGGATTCAATGCATAGGCTACTGATCCAAAAATACGCAAGTGAGCAATCGATACCTTTTTATTAGTCCATTTCTCCTCCGGAGTAGAGCTCAGGACTGCTTTGGTCGGACAGCGATTTTTCAGGTATACTGCCGTATTCACTGCTTCTGCCCAGTACTGCTGCGGAAGGCCTGCGTCTTGCAGCATGGACCGCGCAGACTCCATCACGGTCCTGTTCGCACGCTCTGCGACTCCGTTCTGTTCTGGAGAATGTGGGACAGTTGTTTGGTGCCGGATTCCATTCTCTTTCAGGAACGCCTGAAATTCAGAATTAATATATTCACCACCATTGTCACTTCTCATTATTTTTACCACTTTGCCAGTCTGTTTCTCCGCTAAAGCTTTAAATTGTTTAAATTTACTAAACACCTCATTTTTGTTTTTCAAAAAATACACAAATGTCTTTCTAGTGTAATCATCTATGAAAAGCAAAAAATATCTCGATCCACTGAATGATGCAGAAGGAACTGGACCACACAAATCTGTATGAATCAACCCGAGCACCTCCGTGGCTCTATTGTGAGATTTCTTCGGAAAGGGTAACCTACTTTGTTTTCCTGAAATACATGCAACACAAGGTTCATACGTTACATTTTCATACGTAATTCCAGAAACCATACCTTTCTTTAACAGGTCCATACTTCTTCGGTTCAGGTGCCCGAGGCGGCGATGCCATACCTTTTCTGCCAGTGCAGCCGCTACCTCGCACTCAACCTCTGCAGTGTTCGCTATACAAGCCTGTGAAAGAGGAGCTTTAGTGTCACCCTCCACGGTGCATGTGTCGAGCCTATAGACACCATCGACCATGGTAGCGCTTGCAACGACAGTTTGCTCATCTCGCACAACACAACTATGAGAGTTAAATATGACTTTGTACCCTTTTTTCGTCATAGCACTAACAGACAACAAATTAGATGAAAGATTTGGCACATAATATACATCACTAATGTCTCTAACTACACCATTCCTAAGTTTGACTTGTACAGTCCCTCTGCCAGCAGTAAAAAGTGTTTCACCGTTAGCTACTCTCACTGGTATTGCCTTTTCACACACAAAATCTTTAAAAGAGTTCCTGTCTCTGCATAAGTGGCTAGTGGCACCACTATCTACATACCATGAGTCACTCACCAGGTTGACCGATAATGCTGTAACAGTCAATAGCGCCTTGGACTCTTCTGCCTTTTTCGGTTTTTGCTTCCGCTTGGCCTTTGGACAGTTCCTGATGAAGTGGCCTTCCTGTTGACACCCAAAACATCTTGGCTTCTTCTTGACAGCTGTCAACGCTGACACATTTTCATTTTTGTCATCACGACGCATGTTTTCTTGAAGTAGTTTCGCCTTTACTGTCTCGCTACACAGTCTAATGTTAGAGTTTTCAATAGCCATTATTAGTGGTTCAAAATCGTCCTTTAAACCACTCAACATCAGTACAGCAACGAAGTCATCATCTAATGGAGCGCCTATATCGCTTAACTGCTGCGATACATCGATAATCTTGTTAAGATAGCTCTCCATGCTCGTGCACTCGTCGAGTTTTGTCGCAAATAGTGTTCGTAATAATCCGAGTCGGCGACACAGTCCTCTATCTTCATATGCCTTTTGAAGATTATGCCACGCCTTGTGAGCCGTGTCGGCGTTTCGAATATGGGCATACGCCGACGGCTGCACTGACAAGGCGATCCGTGCGAGCGCCTTATGATCCTTCTTAACATCTTCGCTCTTCAACGACGCGTTTTCCTTTTCGACGTGGTCCCATAAATCCTCGTGGATCAACACCATCTTGATTTGAAATTTCCATGCGTGGTAATTTTCGATGCCCCGCAGTTTGTCGATGGAGAACGTTGACGATCCCGATCCAATACTTGCCGGTGTGGCGGCCATGTCGCGGCGTCGCGACCACGATGCCGCACACGTTTATAAATAAAATCAACGAAATCACGCTGGCTATTAATTTGTCACGTTGCTGGGTCCATAACCTGATGTTTATGGATATAAATAATACCAGCTTAGATGGATTTACGTAGATTTATTCAAGCAATATATTAATGGACGAGCACACGAATTATACGTCCTTGCAGGATAGCGATTAGGAGTGAAGAGAGCGAACAAAATTTCTCAACCACAGATAACACAAACTTACAGATTGCATTGCGTTTACATTGATATCGCACAGATTATCAAATTCTAACAATCGCTTGGCTCTATTGAGTACACCGAGTTTTCTGGACGTTACCCCAGCTTTGCTCTTCAAGTGACTCCTAAACTGAACCTCGCTAGAAATGTCGACGCCCAAAATGCTGATGCTTGTCGACAAGGTGAGAGGAATGCCCTGAAAACAGGGTGCAACTGTGAATGGGCTTTTCTTTGCAGTGAAATCGATAGCCTGCGTCTTAGTGGTAGTTATTCTAAGTCCAAACGGTGACTTGTTAGTAAATGAGGCGCCGAAAACCGACGTCCGTCTTTTTCTTTTTCTTTAAGTATGCAAAGATGCTACGTTTGTATGGAAACTGTTTAAGTGGTATCTTTAAGGATAAAATGTAATTGTTTAGGTTAATAACAATAATGAAGGTGATGCATATCGATATTCCTATACTAATATTATAAAGAGGAAAGATTTGATTGTTTGTTTGTTTGCATTGAATAGGATCCGAAACTACTGAACCGATTTGAAAAATTCTTTCACTGTTGGGAAGCTACTCTATCCCCGGGTGACATAGGCTATAATCTATACCCGTGCGAAGCAGGGGCGGACCGCTAGTATTTAATATTTTGCCGAAAGTACCATTTATTCTGCAGACAGGTTGGAATTGTTTACTTAATATTTGACTTCGCGACTCGCAGATGAACGCAGAAATGAAAAAAGTGAAATGTTTTCCAAATTCCTGCGTAAACAAAACTTTGCTTTTGTAAGACGAATTGAACACGTTAAATGGATGTTTGTTTTTGAAGAAAAAACTCGTGTTTGTTTCCCGTTTATTGATACTTTTACGCAGTTCGTACACTTAAACACTATTGGTTGCATACGTTTTTAATTCAGTAAATAAGACAAGGTAATATCGATATAATTATTCTCGTCTTTATTTCAATCGTACTTAAGATCACATTTGTTTATTAATTTTACCGTTTTTGACAGTTTAACCGTAAATTTGACAAAATTCGTACTTTATTGATAACTAGCGACCCGCCCGCCCGGCTTCGCACGGGTGTAATTTACACGCGAAGCCGGGGCGGGTCGCTTGTTATATATATAAACCTTCCGTGAAGAATTATCTAATTGATGGTGAAAACCGCATCAAAATCCGTTGCGTGGTTTAGGAGGAGTTAGCGGCCATACAGACATACAGACAGACGGACGCGGAAAGTGACTTTAATTTATACTATGTAGAGATAGAGAAGATTATGTTAAACCGATGGAAAAATTTAAATGTAATAAGGAACCCAACCTGACTAATCGACTTACTACGTATGCATTTTATGTTGCAAAAATGTAAAATAGGACATAATTTCTCAATGCCATTTTTCGGCCAGTCAAATAGCTTATTATCTAAACCACAGAAAAGATTTTTTTTCTTTTCTGCTATCTAAACTCATTCAGCACTACTTCACATTAAATATCCTGTTATAACAGAAAACCATTACGAAATCCTCAAATAATTAACTTACTTCCCCCTCTTGTTATGGAAGCAGGAAATTTTAAATTATTCATTTTATCACTTAGCAAATATGTTTATGAACATCTAAAGTTCAAAAGAGCGTCTTAAATTACTTCAGAGCTTTTTATGAATTTTGTATTAAAAACTCATTGTAATTTTCCTGTGAAACATTACCTTCATCAGTTTACTGATGTGATCAATTTGAGCAAAATCTTACTTCTCATCTTAGAGCTTCTTTTTAGCAAGTGGTACGACGCGGCTTTTCCTTTTTTAGGGTTTCGTACCCAAAGGGTAACAACGGGAATATATTACTTAGCCTACGTTGTATGTCTATCTGTCTGTCTGTATGTCTATCTGTCTGTACGTCTGACCGTCTGTTCGTCCGTTCGTCCGTCTATCTTACCTTTAGAGGACTGTATCTTTCGAACTGTGATGAATAGCCTGTTGAAATTTTGACTCAATATGTAATGTTACGGCGAATTAACTAATAAATTATAATAAAGGCAAAAAATAAACATTAAAGGGGGTTCCTCATACAACAAACGTATTTTTTTACGTATTTTTGTATTAGCTCTAATGTAAAAACCATAATACGTACAAGCATCAAACTTGGTATGATTATAGTACACACTCTAAAGTATAACAACAAATAATAAATTATGGCCAAGTGCGAGTCGGTGACAAATTTCTGTTCGCCACCGGTTCTCGTACGATCACCGAAGTGAAGCAACGTTGGGCGCGGTCGGTACTTGGATGGGTAATCGCCTGGGCGTTAATGGAATTTTATCTCTGCACTATTTTTTTGTACTTTAGTAGCTAATAAGTTATGTGGTGGTACGGAACCCTCAGTGTGCGAGCCCGACTTGCACTTGGTTGATTTTTATTTATGCCATAAGTGGCAAACAAGCAGACGAGCTACGAGATGGTAAGCAGTCACCGTCGCCTATGGATACTTGTAACATCAGAGGCACCACAACTACGTTGCCGACCCTATAAGAATCTATACTCGCCTTTTGAAGAACCCCATGTTGTAGCTTCTCGGAAACACCGTGGTTCATTCCACATTTTGCAAGTGTGAGGCAAAAAGGATTGCGTGAATCACACAGTGTGCGATTTCCACTGATCTATGATATATGTGGATGAGCTTTTAGATGGCTAGTGTGATGGTAAAACCACGACGCCGGCATCAAATCAAACAGTTCTTCAGAACACTCCCCGTTGTAAATGCGATTAAATATACAGAGACCCAACGTCTCTGTGCATGTTTAGCGGTTCTAGGTGTTCCGTGACTTTGGGATCGTTGACAATTCTTACAGTTCTACATTGCAATACATCAAGAGGCTGAAGTTGATACTTGGGTGCTCCGTTCCAAAGATGGGAGCAGTACTCTATGTGAGGTCGGACTTGCGCTTTTGTCTAGCGAGAGCTTTGAACCATAATTTAAAAGCAGCTTGCTTCAAACTAGAAGCTTCCGCACAAGATTTGTTAAGAGTTTATATTATGTCGTCATCGTGGGTTGCGTTGCATCCATTTGCGCGGTTATAACAAACAGTATCAAACGCATGTTTTGTTTATAAATACTTGAGGATATAATTAAGTTTAATGTAAATTTAGACACAAACTTGGTGAAACTTTTCTCGATAGAATAATTCGGCAAAAACAGGCCTTCTAAAACACGATTTTACTGGTATCTTTTTTTCATATCCTAATGTTAATTTATAAGGTGTAAAATACACCTTATAAATTAACTATTATAAATTAACAAAAATATGCAATTGTCATAATAATTGTAACTAGTCACTATTAATTTTATAGTTGCGGTAATCATTTTTTATGTATTCATCTATTTTATAATAGATAGATCATCATCATTATCAGCCAGAAGACGTCCACTGCTGAACATAGGCCTCCCCCTTTAACCTCCACACTGAACGACAGCCTGCCTTTTGCATCCACTGGATGCCCGCGTCGTCGTCGGTCCATCTAGTGGGAGGCCTCCCTACGCTGCGTCTTCCGGTTCGTGGTCTCCACTCCAGAACCTTTCTTCCCCATCGGTTATCGGTTCTTCGAGCGATGTGGCCTGCCCATTGCCACTTCAACTTGCAAATTTTAACAGCTATGTCGGTGACTCTGTCGGTGAATAGATAGATAGATATATAGATTTAGCATAGGAATATTTGCACATTTGTATAACACCTACAGGTGCGTACCTACTCGCCGCTTATACTGCAGTAAGTTACGTAGTTATATTTTGACGAGAAGCTTCCTTGTACATTTCCTTGTCATTAAAGGTCCAAGTACATAATAAAACGAGACTAAAGTGCGTGTAACATGCGTTTTGTGCTCGCATTCATAAAGCAACATAATTTGGGAATTTCATTGCCTGAGCACGATCGTAAATCATCGATAAAACCGCTTACCGATACTTAATAACGTTTCGGTTATACAATACAATCTACATAATATACAACCAGAGCTAATAGCTTGTTTGAACATGCTAGCTTCGCACCATGGTTTCACTTGCAGTCCTACAAAAACACTTTTTTTATACCGCTCGCGCAATTCTTTTTGGGCGCTCTTATACAGAATCTGTATTTTTTTTGGAATAAAAGTATTAATCCAAGGTATAATCTATATCTTTACTAAATTTCATTAAAATCCGTTCAGCTGTTATGAAGTTGAGTGCGGATAAATATACACATTAAATTACACACAATCTTTCTTTTTAAAATTTCCCCAATAGTTACAATCTGGGTGTCTTCAAATCACGAGTGAATCGGTTTCTTTTAGACAAGCATGCTCCACCGTAGACGGCATCATCGCTTTATATCAGGCTAGTTGGCGGTCAAACGCAAGCCTATTAATAAATAAAAAATAAATAAAAAAACACCTAAAACCTTTTTTCTTTCTAAAAGTTTAAATTTTTTGTAGAGATATGACGTTGCTTCGACATAGGTCGGACACTAGTTCTCTTACTAAGCAATCACCGTTCGAAACTTACCAGTGATAAGTAAATCCGCGAGTTAAAGCAAGTAAATAGCCAAACCGATAAAAATAATGTTACCTCCCTTTACCTCAGTTCGTTCCATTTACCTACGAATCGATCATAAAAACAACCTAATTCCATACACATAAGGCACATTATGTAAAACGAAGCCATAAAATATTTATCAACCTTTTGTATAATGCACTAACGAAATATAAGGGAACAGCAATACCTTGAAAGGCACCTGGTGCCTTCAATATCCGCGTATTCTTAGGAGAAGAATGTTGACAAAACGCCCTTTGTATCACGTGGAGGAACAATACGAGTAGGTCGGCTTCACATACGAGAATATTGTCTTTTGAAACATACATAATAAACAGCGGCTTCTCTTGGGGTTTCTCAGTTATATTTTCAAAGACGAAACATTATATTGTATTTTTTTTTAATCATCATCATTGGCGAAGACTTTCTGAGCGGTTCTGTGCAACAAACCCAGTTTGACTATGTTATTACATTATTGATCTACGATTAGCAACCAACTTGCCTCATCATCATCATCACCATTTCAGCCATATGACGTCCACTGCTGGACACAGGCCTCCTCCATCAATCTCCAAAAGGGCCGATTGAAAGCGGCCTGCATCCAGCGTTTCCCTGTGGTCTCTTTTAGGTCGTCTGTCCATCTTGTAGGTGGACGTTCTACGCTGCGCTTACCAGTCTGTGGTCTCCATTCGAGGATCTTTTGGCCCCATCGGTCATCTTTTCTGCGCGCTGTGTATCATGCCCACTACCACTTCAACTTGCTAATCCGGTGGGCTATTTTGGTAGCTTTCGGTCATCTACGGATCTCCTCATTTCTGATTCAATCTCGTAATCACCAACTCGCCTGATGGTAAGCAATGGTATGGCTGAGATGGATGTCGATCTAGAATAAATATATCCGCATTAACCTTGAAGATGCCACGACTATTGTTTTCAGGAAACAAGAAAGAATTCCATTCTTGTTCTTTTCAAGAATTCTCATTCTCTTCAAGAAGGCAAAGTTTCATTCTGGGCAATACCGACAAAACATAAAAGTGGAACCATGAAGAACGCATGATACCGCCCTTCTACTTGTCCTTTAGCAAGGGACATGAAGCTCTTGCACAATTTTGATAATATCGTTAACCCATCTGACTGCTGAGCTACCCGCTCCGCTTAAAATATGTCGTTAGTGGCTTCGCTTTGGCCGTTAACTTCCGAGATGGGAGTTTGTTTTTACCTGGTAACTCTTCTGGCAAAAGAGAGAGGATGCTTAATATCTGCAGTAGGTTAAAAGATTTGCTAATGATGATGATGATGTTTCTAGCATGTTATCTCTTTTTTGGAAATCATATTTTTTACAATAAAATAAATTTTCAGAGAATAAAAAATAACTTACTGGAACTTACAAAATAAATATTTACAAATGAAACACACAGACCAAATTGCCATCGTGCGGCAGAGTGCCCAGAATGCTGGTAGCATTACCTCACTGGATAGCAAGGCTAATTATTTTGTGTGTTTACTTTATTCAGAGTTTTTTAGTATGCAATTATAATATGACGTATTATCTGTATTATCGAAGTGCCAAATTTTTGGGGCTACTTTATTTTACAATATTGCTAACGCTATTGAAGATATCCCACTGTTTTTGCTCATACTATACCAAAGAAATCGTACCTTTAATTCCACAGTCAATAGAATCCGGGAGCGATGTAGATACAAATGTGTGTAAAGTATGACCAACTTATATGTGGAGTTGCACGAGGGAGCCCCCTTCGTGTTTTCTGAACTAAACTGACAGGCTTTTGTGGAGACTTTAAGTTCCATCATTTGGCCAGTTCTTCAGGGAAGTTTGGCTCTGTATTCGTGAAAGGGTGACGATATACCAATATCTGAACATAATATATGACACTGAAGTTTTATTGTGAAGCTGAATGGGACCTAAGGGGATACAGCTCAAATCAGACAAGCAAGGGAGATATTGTAACTCTTATATTGATTCCAACGACAGCTGAAAAATTTGGAGGATGACTGGAAGCCTTAGTACATATATAGAGTGCTCGGGGCGTAGGTGTACCTGGGTGGCGCAGATTCAAATCCTGCCGGTCGTTTTTTTTATTTTATGTAGAACACTAGCTGCACCCCGCGGTTTCACCCGCGTAGTGATGAAAAATGGTGATGATGATAAATAAAAGTAGCCTATGTCACCCTCTGACTCTTGAACTATACCCATGCAAAAAATCAAGTCGATCCGTTGTTCCGTTGGAGCGTGAAAGAGGAACAAACATCCATACATCCATACATACAAACTTTCGCGTTTATAATATTAGTAGGATTTACATGTAAATCCTCAAGCGTGGAACAATACTTTTTTTATTTTAAACATCTATCGGGACTTATCGCGTATTATTTTATTTAGGTAAACATAATTATCTTTCGCTTAAGATTTCAACTATGTTACAATGGATGTGGTCACGAGCTGTAGTCCAACGGTGGTCACCGACATGCTGGCCACATCGCTTGAAGAACCGATAACCGACGGGGAAGAAAGGTTCTAGAGTGGAGACCACGAACCAGAAGACTCAGTAGGTAGGTCACCCACTAGATGGACCGATGACATTGTGAGAGTCGCTGGCATCCAGTGGATGCAAACGCAGGTGACAGCCATCAGTGTGGTGGTTAAAGGGGGTGGCCTATGTTCAGCAGTGGACGTCTTCTGGCTGATGATGATGATGATGATGATGAATGCTACTTACAAGCAGTATCGAGGAAACTGCATAAGTATCACTTATAACAGAATTTTGGAGATCTAAGGGAGAGGCTTCTGTGCAGCAGTGGACGTCTTCTGGCTGACGATGATGAGGTAATTAGTACAGTACAGTAGGTAACTATACTAAACGCATTACCATCTGAGTCGTCAGGTCATAAATCATTGCTCATCTCATCTCGCTCGCACCCACATGTCATATCTGACTATCTCGCTCGCACTTACAGGTCTTATAGTATGACGTTTATTGCTCGACGACTCAGTTGGTAACGCGGTGACTATAGTCTGAAATTGCATTACACTCCAACTAAAACAATACATCTGAAATTGTCTGGCTTTCCCAACTACTACAATAATTGTTAACTTGATTAGATTAAATTACATTAGCTACTATAACCAGTTGTAGACAATAAGACTGGTGTGCTCGTCTAAATAAACAAACTAGAGATGGGCAATCCGGCATATACGGCGTATCCGGCAAGAATCCGGCCAAATCGCGTGGCGTTTGCGCGGTATAGCGAGACTCGCTGAACGATAATCTCCGTGGAAAAGTTTGCCTGGAGGTATGTATGTACGAGTTTGGTATAGATAGGTATCATGTGTGAATATTTCTGTTGACACTGTTATGTAATGCTTATGCGTAAAAATGTAAGTGGATTTTTGTGCTGGAAAAAGTTTCGTAGTACAAAATGTGTGCGAGGGGTGTATTTATGATGTTTATAGAGCTGGTGCGGGGCTGAATCTGCAAGACCGCAAAAGGTCCAAAATATAGTACCCTGGTCTGGTCAGTGTATTGTTTAAGCCTCTTTGGGGTCAAAACCTTGAGGCCGTCGTGATCAAAATTTTGGCCTTTACTTTGCTCAAGGCATACGTAGCAATGCTCACCGCATTGCTACGTAATGACGTCAGTATTATAGAAACTGGCGACCGCATCGTCACTTAACATCAGGCGAGATGGCGGCCAAGCGCAAGCCTTTCTACTATAAAAAAAAACTATTCTTACTGATAGCAATGCAATGAAAAAAAAAATGGTTTTATCAGTTTGTCAACGTTTCTTAAGTTCTTGAGGAAGTATTTGTAACAAAAGTATTTAATATGATATCTATACGTCTTAGGTAACAAACAAGTAGGCGACCTGCCTAAGGTATCACGAAGTGTTGATGACCATTAAAAACCTTCGAAAGTCGAGAAATATTAAGCACTTCATGAGTAAAGTAATTTATACTCAGTCCTAGTTGTGTAAGCTTCGATTGTTACAAAATCATTAAAAAAATCGAAATGAAATATTTTACTAAAATATTTCAATCTTACACGTTAACAGATTCATGTTACGTTAAAAATCTAGTAAAACTAAAGTAAGGCTGGTGCAGCGGCCAATGCAGCAGAGCACCACAAACGACGCATATATGCTAACCTCGGCAGTGGTTACATACTTTTGAGACGTTTGGGGTCGAGACATTGGGCCCTTGGGGACCGAGAGCTCACCTTAAAAAATCTCAAAATTATTTCAGATGCGACGCCTCACCAAAATACTGACGTGTTTCTGGCTCAATACATAAGCATTGCCATTCAGCGTGGTAATGCCGCCAGCATGCTAGGTACGCTGCCAACTGATAGTGAACTTGAGCATTTGGATTGTCTTTACACCTTCAACGGTTTATGGGCAGACTATGTAGTTAAAAAAGTAAATTTTATCCGAACTAATGATTTTCATTCATATTTTTACAATCTATTGCAAACTTCAAAGCTAAACAAACTTGGACCAAGTGCATATTAAATTTGTTCGTTTTGGTGGCCAAACGTACTAGCTACCAATTAAAAAAAATATCCAAAACTTCCCAAACTCAGGAACCAATTTAGCAAACTCTTCTCAATTCAGGCTCAAAAACTTGGCAAGAAGCATCGCAAAAGCACCGGCAAAGTAATAGAAGCACTCCCGGGGCCGGTCCTTAATAACTTATAACTCTTCAAGGGCGAGAGATATTAGCGGCCGCCGCCGACCGCTCGCTCTAAGGTTGCCAAGCCATCATTTGGAGTTTAGTTTTTTAGATTACAAAAATTCAGTAGTTACAAGGGACTAATATAAATTGCCAAAATGTTGGCTGGTACTGAGACGTAGTCCTTAACTGTTGGCCTTTTGAAAAAACTCAGAGTCACACAGCGGGCAATGGAGAGAGCTATGCTCGGAGTTTCTTTGCGCGATAAAATCCGAAACGTGGATATTCACCGATATAGCTGTTAAAATTTGCAAGTTGAAGTGGCAATGGGCAGGCCACATCGCTCGAAGAACCGATAACCGATGGGGAAGAAAGGTTCTGGAGTGGAGACCACGAACCGGAAGACGCAGCGTAGGGAGGCCTCCCACTAGATAGACCGACGACATTGTGAGAGTCGCGGGCATCCAGTGGATGCAAAAGGCAGGCTGTCGTTCAGTGTGGAGGTTAAAGTAGGAGGCCTATGTTCAGCAGTGGACGTCTTCTGGCTGCTGATGATGATGATGATGAATAAAATCGCAATTTCTTGTGTGTTATATTATTGTGGTATTTTTTTAATGGTTGTTAATATTTTTCTAGGACATCCCTAGTTGCAATGCAGGTGCAAGCTATCAACTTTAATTTCCACAGGAGTTCGAAAATAAAATACAGTTATGCATAGCACGTTCAGAGCTATTAATAATTGCTATACAAACAAATTAATCTAATAGCAACATGTTTTTTTCTTTTCTTATATACAGAGTGTAAGGGGAACACTCTCGAAGCCAAAAGAAGGTTATTGTACTCATCATTATGAACCACTTTTAGTATGAGACCAACCCTGAAATCGCGAAAAAAATATCAGCTGTTCCATACATTTTGTTGAGTGTCAATGACCGTTTTCTATAGAACAGTTGATATTTTTTTCGCGATTTCAGGGCTGGTCCCATAGTAAAAGTTGTTCATAATGATAAGTACAATTACCTTATTTTGGCTTCGAGAGTGTTCCCCTTACACCCCGTATAACAAAAAAAAATGGCTCTAAAAGGCAATAACTTCACGCTGTTTCAAATTAAGAACGTGGCGGCCTGGGCACCTGTTATATTCTATTATTATGCTATACATATTCCTAAAAATATAAATGTTCCTAGATTACTTTACAGCACGTCCTCTTATAGACTGTCTTTGTTTTTTTTCGACAAAAATCTTGAAAAACACAGCATTTTTTTTATATATTTTTTTCTTTCTTTCATTTTGATTAAAATCTAGCAGCCCTATCCGGATCTTGAAGAAAACGCTTACAGCTAAATAAATAACAAAACTTTAGCGATACTAATTTAGGCGAATTGCTCGGGCACTCGTCTCGGGCGGTTGGGGCAATCACTCAGATAATTCAATCACAACTTTTGAGCTTAACTTTCAAGGTGTAAAGATAACATTTCATATTTTTGGGGATATTTTTTGTACTAATAAAAAATGCTGTGTTGTATTAAAACTTCTGCGTTTGTTATGTATAAAAATTTATCTTGCGTCTGAGTTTATATTATTATGTTGTAACAAAAAATCAATGGGCCCTGAAGGATAGCGAGTGAATTTGTGAGACGCTGCTGGTATGCAATATTTCGTATTTTTATGCGTTTTTTTACAGGCAATGTTTACAGAAAATTAAATGAAATTTTAAAATATTATTACTTTTTTTATTTAAATGGTGGCCCATTTTTGGATCTCTCTCTGAGAGAAAGCTTTAGCGAGTGTCCCAGCCTCAGAATAAACAAATAAATGGAAGCGTTATACCTATATACCTACACTTAACGTTTGTAAGTCATTTTTAACTCTAGGCTTCACCATTATCAGAGGAAGCCAAGAGTATAATAAGACTAAAGTTTAATGATTATTTACGGGATATTTACCGTGGTAAGGTTGTGGAATGAGCTCCCGATATTTCATGGTGCTTGTAACTGCGCCGAATATCGGGAGCTCATTCCACAACCTCACCACGGTAAATATCCAGTAAATAATCATATAACTTTAGTGAATTACCGTGATAGTTTAACTATTACGGTAGAAGACACTACCTATTTTTCTTCAGGGGAACATCGTTAGTATCTGCATGTATTATACACGTAATTGGAGATCGTTTGGGCCGTCTTGACCTATGAATACTTTAAGTGATTCCCAAGTAGTTAGTTATAGTATAGTGTCATCATCATAATCAGCCTTTTAACAGTCCACTGCTGGACTTTTAGCCTACCCCCGAAAGGGTGATTGGGCCATATCCACCACGCTGGCCGAGTGCGGATTGGTGGATTCACATACGCCATTGAATTCCTTCTCCGGATGTATGCAGGTTTCCTCACGATGTTCCCTTCATCGAAAAGCCAGTGGTAAATAAATCCGTACATAATCTCGAAAGAGCTCATTGGTACGGGCCCCGGGTTTGAACCCGCTTCCTCATGCTTTCAAGTCTAGCGGTCTCCCAAATGGGCTACCATGGTAGTATAGTGTAATCAGATAAAAATACATAGTTTAAATAAGTTATTAGATTTATAGGAGTGGTATGGTATGGAGAGGTATGGCCCACCGGAGGATGGGCAGCAGCGTCCTGTTAGTACACGGTGAACGTACTGCGATCTCCAAGCCGCCTGCCAAGCGTGGGGATTATGGCAACACCCCTCTCTAAGAGGGAGGCCTTGTTCAGCAGTGGACATTTAATGGCTGATGATGTATTATGATGTGTGTATGGTCGAATATCGACAAAACTTCTTAATAAAAAAAAATAGTGCATGGAGTCCCTCCGCGCGGAAGAAGTTATACTTCAACAAGGAACCCTAAAATTATAACTAGGGCAAAAATATCAACAATTTAAAAACATGCTTTTTTCGAGATTCGAACCTAGCTCCTTAGGCTTCTCAATCCATTAGCGACACCATTACACTACCGGATCTGCTAGTCGCAGTGCAAAAAAAAAAGGATACGCATTTCGCAACCATACGAGAGAGAAATATTCCCCCTCCATGGTAGCGTTAAACGTTTAACGCAACCTTGTTATAAGTCGCATAAGAAGTATGACTTCAAAAAGAATTAAATAAATGTATGGAAATCTCAAAAAACGAGTTTAATTCGCGAATTTCTTTTTCCAACAATACAGATTTTTTTACCACGTTTATGGAAATATTTACTTTGTTTTCAGTGACAGAATGTGACCCTTGTTTTCGGCTTCGTGTCGCGAGATTTATTCGTCCAAGCCAGGGGAATATTTTCGACTGCATTGAGCCAATCTCGGTTAAGCTGTGCACTGTGCTCGTACCAAATCTGTCGCGAAAACTTTATTCTGCCGTGAAAATTATTACGTGACTTGTACATCTGTGTTTTAGGAATAGTTGGTTTTGATAGTTTGTTTATGTTTTTTTTTTGTTACAGGTAAGAATTGATAACTTTTGAACGTTGTGTTCCCGTACTACTTTGGTAAGATGTTCATATTACAAATTGGAAAGAAAGAAAAAGTTAAAAAAATTAAACATAACACACACACACACATCATCAGCCATTAAATGTCCACTGCTGAACAAAGCCTCCCTCTTAGAGAGGGGTGTTGCCATAATCCCCACACTTGGCAGGCGGTTTGGAGATCGCAGTACGTTCACCGTGTACTAACAGGACGCTGCTGCCCATCCTCCGGTGGTTCTGGAAACATAACATACGGTATTAAATTATTTTCACCCGAAAATATTAGTGTTGTACAACTACTGTTGTGTTGTAATGTTCTAATGTGTGTATTTCAAACATAATATTACATCAATATAAATCATTTACCTAACATTTAAAAACTATACTTACTAATTGAAGATTGTTTATTCTATCTATAAGCAACGAAGGACTAAAGATAATTTCACGCAACAGAGTTGTATAATTGACATACGTAGTACTTACTAAATTAAACTCTTTTGTAATAGCAAAAAAAAAAACTGCATTTTTTTATACCTATTTATTTTCATTCATCTTGAAAAAGTACAAAAGATCTAGCATTTTTGACTGAATCAGATGTTACGTAGTCACCCGTTTATTTTCAATTCAAGAAAGTATACGTGACAAACATTTGCGCTAGTACCTATTCCTACTTCATCATAATTATGTCTTTCATCTTTCTTTACTCGAACGTTAGGAATATCGTATAGTTTTTGCTAATATTCCGGTCGGGTTAGCTATGATTGATCGGCCGATGTGATTGACATCAGCATTGATTGCTTTGTGCTAATTGCCAATTCATCTGTTCCGCCATTTTGGCTATTGCCTAAAGTGACAGTTGCTCTATTTTATCTGTATTTCAAGTTAGCTAAAGTACGTTGCTATGTCGGTGACTCTGGTTCTTTGGTGAATATCCACGTTCCGGATTGTATCGCGCAAAGAAACTCCGAGCATAGCTCTCTCCATTGCCCGCTGTGTGACTCTGAGTTTAACGAAATGAATTGAAAACGTACAATCAAATGCAACAACGTAGGTATTCTATCAGGTAATCTACCCTTTAGGTATTAGCCGTGGTAGCACATTTGGGAGACCGCTAGACTTGAAAGCGTGAGGTCGCAGGTTCAAACCTCGGGCCCGTACCAATGAGCTCTTTAAAGCTTATGTATGTATTTTCATACCACTGACTTTTCAGTGAAGGAAAACATCGTGAGGAAACCTGCATACGTACGGAGAAGGAATTCAATGGCGTATGTCATTTCACCAACCCGCACTGGGCCAGCGTGGTGGATATGGCCCAATCACCCTTTCGGGGGTAAGCTAAAAGTCCAGCAGTGGACTGTTAAAAGGCTGACTATGATATGATGATGAGAAAATATATAAATAATGTTTTGGTTTGTTGATATATTAGCTGTAATTTAAATGTCTTAGTAGACAAATCCACAACTTTAACTTCGTATTCTTCAAGTGCCAAAGTCCAGCAGTGGACTGTTAAAAGGCTGATTATGATGATGATAATGATGATGAGTTTGAGTTTGCAAGTTGAAGTGGCAATGGGCAGGCCACATCGCTCGAAGAACCGATAACCGATGGGGAATAAAGGTTCTTGAGTGGAGACCACGAACCGGAAGACGCAGCGTAGGTAGGCCTCCCACTAGATGGACCGACGACATAGTGAGAGTCGCTGGCATCCAGTGGATGCAAAAGGCAGGCTGTCGTTCAGTGTGGAGGTTAAAGGGGGAGGCCTATGTTCAGCAGTGGACGTCTTCTGGCTGATGATGATGATGATGAATGATGATGATGAAGCATTTCTTTGAAAACAACCCATATTACAAGTTAAGTGAATAAATATACTTCAATGAAGTTCACGGAATCCTCATTTTTGTAAGTTTGATCAGTTTAATTGTTTTAGTGTGATTGAGTTGTAAAATTATAGTTTTTTTTTTTTTAGTTTTTAGTATTTTTGTTTTATAAGTTAGCCGATTTTATTTAACTCTTATTTATAACATAATTATTCCCTGTAAAATTGACTTGCCTATAACGTTTATAATTTTATGGTCAATAAATATTTCTGATTTCTGATTTCTGATGATGATGATATTCTCCTGTCTATTTAATAACACCACAATTAATAGCCACCGCGTCTGTTGATGAGCCAACTTGTATGTACTAAGCTTGAGGCCATAATTGCGTCCACAATGCGTTCAGTTAGGAAACTACGTCATTTGCAGATTATGTCGGGTCAAGCGCTTCACAGCACTATTTAGGGATGAGAAATTATTTTATGAGTTATGTAACAATTGCATTATTCGAATAACTTGGTGCCTCGATTATTACTTGAATGGTTTTGTACCTCTTTAATATCTGTGTTTAATACCTATCAAAATTATCTTTTCAGATTTCAGTTTTCTTATTTACCTTATAACCGTGGTTAATTGTATTAGGTCTGCATCAATCCTTTTTGGACATAATAGGGCCTAAAATTTGATTATTTACGGGATATTTACCGTGGTAAGGTTGTGGAATGAGCTCCCGATATTTCGGCGCAGTTACATGCACCACGTTCACGGGAAGACTGAAGAATGCGGGTGGTTGGTCGAACAGTTAAAAAGTTAGGTGCAGAAATAACGATCTACCCTGTTTCTATAACTTTAGTGAACAACCGTGATAGTTTAAAATAGTATAATAGGGCGTTTCCGAAGGCCTAAGGATTTAAGACATCATTTTTTTACTGGGATAGTGCCTGTGATTAACTAAACAAAATACAAGCTAACACTGATACTGCAAATACAGTTAGACTGCCCATAGACCGTTGAAGGTCTAAAGACAATTCGAATGCTCAAGCCCATCATCAGTTGGCAGCGTACCCAGCATGCTTAGATTGAGACATAATTAACTTAATCTTAGGCCTTTTTAGGACCCGGGTATGTCCTAAAACTGCGACCAGAACCACCGGAAGATGGGCAGCAGCGTCCTGTTAGTACACGGTGAACGTACTGCGATCCCAAAGCCGCCTGCCAAGAATGGGGATTATGGCAACACCCCTCTCAAAGAGGGAGGCCTTGTTCAGCAGTGGACATTTAATGGCTGATGATGTATGTATGGATGTAGGCCGTTTGAAATTTTATGATGATGTAAGTGATGAATGAGTATTGTAATAATTTTCTATATTTCACAGTTTTGATTGTTATTAAATCTAAAACTATTTAAATGTATTCAATGCCCACTTTGCGAAACAGTGTTTTTTTAATATATCGTGTATTCCAAATAATCGAATAGCTTCGTCTCTGAACCAATCGAATAATACTAGAAATTTTAATCATTGTTTATTTTCTTATCTCTATTATTGTATTTCGGGTGTTTCGCGAACTTTGTCGTGTACAGCCACCGTACCATATAGCACGTTAATTAATCCAGTTGCAAGTGAGTTAACGATATTTCGATCCAGAAAATGGAAAAATATGC
This sequence comes from Agriopis marginaria, assembly GCA_932305915.1. Classification (NCBI taxonomy): domain Eukaryota; kingdom Metazoa; phylum Arthropoda; class Insecta; order Lepidoptera; family Geometridae; genus Agriopis; species Agriopis marginaria. Next base: position 17,055,738 of record OW029929.1, on the reverse strand, counting down.
TTCGAGAATTTCGATTTCCGTGAAAAAATAAAGTACTTTAAGTCACTTTACAATATTTTATTTATATTACACGGGAATTACTCACGTAAGATTAAGCAGTCAAATGCGTCGACGTTGAAAGGCCGTTTAATGCGGTTGAAACTATAGTCGGAGTAACTGGCTTAATCTTACGTGAGTAATTCCCGTGTAATATAAATAAAATGTGTGAAAACCACGTCAGTTTCAATAATAATACTTTATAATAATTGGTGGTTAGTTCATTTTTTTTTTAAATAAATCATGCACACTTACCAACCAAACTACGCCTAATCGGTTGCTATAGACACTTTTAAGTGTCTACCACCTAGTGTTGTTGAGGTCTATAGGCGGAAGTTACCGGCTATATATTTTTATGGTCGAAAACATTTAGAACGGCTTGAGACGAATATAGTTTGGTTGGCAAATCAACGATCGTTGCAGGCTGGATACCTGCTAGTTGGTGAAAGTTATATCTTAGCCACGTTTTGCGACACGAAAAATACCAGCTTCTCCAGTTAATTGTGATGGGCAAAGTTGAAGGCAAATGACGCGCTGGAAGAAGGAAAAAGTCTTGGTTACGCAATATCTGGGAGTGGACCAGCATAGCCAGCATCGAGCAACTATTCCTCTCGGCACAAGATAGAGAGAAGTTTGCTGAGCTGACAGCCAATCTCCAGTAGTGGAGAGGCTCGAAGAAGTGAAAGTTGTGAATTTGTGAATTTGTCTACTAAGACATTTAAATTACAGCTAATATATCAACAAACCAAACCATTATTGATATATTTTCTCATCATCATATCATAGTCAGCCTTTTAACAGTCCACTGCTGGACTTTTAGCCTACCTGCGTGATTGGGCCATATCCACCACGCTGGCCCAGTGCGGGTTGGTGGATTCACACACGCCATTGAATTCCTTCTCCGTACGTATTCCGGTTTCCTCACGATGTTTTCCTTCACCGAAAAGCCAGTGGTATGACAATCCGTACATAAGCTCCAAAGAGCTCATTGGTACGGGCCCGGGGTTTGAACCCGCGACCTCACGATATATTTTCTAACCATCTTTTATCATTCTTAAAATATCAATTACAGAGCCAACGTCACTTTAAGAAAGTCTGTCGAAAATTGACATCGTTAATCAGCTTACCGATATAATTGAAACCATAAATACCTAAACTGGAGTTAATGTCTTGTGAGCCACCAATTAAGTAGGCCTCCAAGCTACGAAAGAAGGTTAAGAATTTACAACAGCAAGAGGTTTCAGGGGAAACTGGTTTCCGCGACACCCATTAGAGAATAATCATGGTGTTATAGGGACGTGGTTTATCCGACTGTTCGCTGTTAATTTTTTTTTGATAATAATTCCAACCAAAATTAAAGAGCTCGGCATTCATATTTTCAAATGTATTTTGAAGCATAGCCATTCAGCGTGGTAATGCCGCCAGCATGCTGGGTACGCTGTCAACTGGTACCAAAATTGCCAACGTAGTGTAGTGGGCGTGAGCATTTGGATTGTCTTTAGATCTTCAACGGTCTATGGGCAGTCTAACTGTATTTGTAGTGGTGGTATTAGCTTGTATTTTGCTTAGTTAATAAAGGCACCTAATTGAGTAGTTGAGTACTTGCATTTGTTACTTTAACAAATTAAAGTAAAAATGTAAACTTGTTACAAATTGTCAAAGTTGTTACATAATTATTAACTTCAAAACTTTAATAACGTGTGACCTTTTTGATAGGCATTATAAAAAATCAGCGTCTAGCTAAATTTTGTTTTACTTTAATGGTTTATTAACCTTCCATAACATACTCGAAACTTTTAACATTTTAATGATTATCTGAATAATAAAGTTTATAAGCGAGATATTTATAACAGTTATTAAAATTATTAACGGGATATTTACCGTGGTGAGGTTGTGGAATGAGCTCCCGATATTTCGGCGCAGTTACATGCATCATGTTCACGAGAAGACTGAAGAATGCGGGTGGTTGGTCGAACCGTTCAAAGTTAGGTGCAGACAAAATGATCTTTCTTAGTTTTGTTTGTTTTCTAGTTAGTCTTCCCGTGAACATGGTGCATGTAACTGCGTCGAAATATCGGGAGCTCTATCCACAACCTTATCACGGTAAATATCCCGTAAATAACCATATAATTGTAGTGAACAACCGTGATAGTTTAAAACAATGTTCTAAATATTTATTTTCCAGTTAAGGAAATGTAAAGGAAGTCAACTAATATCAACTTTCAAAAATAATTGTATTAAAGTGTTGTCCGTTATGTGTCATCGTAGCTCTGGCGCGGCGTTGTAGTCGGATCGCGGTTACTTTGTAACTAACCAAAAAGTCTGGGCAATTCGTAGCATGCGCCGAGTTTTAGCTCGTTTTTTTTTTGGCACCATTGTGATTCTATATATTGTGTTGAATCTCGACGGTTACCGAGCCATGTTTAACCGGCTAAACCAGGACTTTTCCCAACCCTATTCTTAAGTAATGAGTATGGACTTATATTTTCTTTATTTGAATGCGTGAGGGTGCAAAGTAGAGCATCGTAGATGTAGCAAAAATGATTTTTTAGAGATAAAGAGGTTTTAAACGTGACAGATTGTGTCAAAAGTGAAATTCACAGTATTCAACAGATTTTTGGATTATGTTCTACTAATATAATTAATATTGCGTAATTAATGGGCCCTAATTATGGACCCGGGTATGTCCTAAAATTGCGACCAGAACCACCGGAGGATGGGCAGCAGCGTCCTATTAGTACACGGTAAACTTACTGCGATCTCCAAGCCGCCTGCCAAGCGTGGGGATTATGGCAACACCCCTCTTTAAGAGGGAGGCCTTTGTCCAGCAGTGGACGTTCGATGGCTGCTGATGTGATGTGAATGGGCCCTAAATTATTATTTAATTTAAATTTAAATTATTAATTTAATTTGCATTTTTTTTTAAATATAAAAATGTAAATGTGTTTTCTGACATATTTTATATGTAAGTAAAATGTTTTGCTATGGCTTTTGCATGTTTTATTACTATATTTATATGGAAAAAGTCGTGCTTGATTACTATTTTTGCAATTTAGAACTCGTAGATGTCGTAAATTATCTTAAATAGGTTTAGAACATTCTAGAACATTTGGTATTTTTACTAAATATCTAATCTGTATATTTTATAAAAATCGACGTATGTATGTATATAATTATGTTTTTTTTTTTTTTTTTTTTTTTTATCATTATAAAATATAAGCTTGCGCTTGGCCGCTAACTCGCCTGATGTTAAGCGATGATGCGGCCTATGATGGAGCATGCTTGCCTAGAAGAAACCTATTCACTCTCGACTTGAAGAAACCCAGATTGTAACTATCGGGGAACACCCACTCAGGCAGCGAATTCCACAGACTAGCAGTTCCTTATGGATTCCAAAATGGTTGGACCTATTTTGACGGGACTTTCACTGGCAGATAGCTGATGTCATAAGGAGTACCTAATCCACGCGTGCGAGGCGCAGTTAGTTATAAATAATTAACTATGTTACCAAGCAAGTTTTAGGACTAGGGTATATCCTAAAACTGCGACCAGAACCACCGGAGGATGGGCAGCAGCGTCCCATTAGCACACGGTAAACGTACTGCGATCCTCAAGCCGCCTGTAAAGCGTGGGGATTATGGAAACACCGCTATCTAACAGGGACGATAAGCCTTTGTCCAACAGTGGATTTTTACAAGCTGGTAATGATGATGATGATGATGTTACCAAGCAAGTGAAGTTTGTAAACACTCATAACTGGTTGCACTCTAACGCAGATTTCTTCATAATATATCCCCTCGTGAACAAAAAGGTAAGTACCAAAAAGTTTTCCCCAATAGCACATCGGTTTTATTTAACTTTACCTCCTTTCTTTACATTCTGTCACCTGGCTTCAAAATACTTGCAAACGTGTCTTCTCAAACTTTCAAGGGCGTGTTCCGAACTCAAAGATTCCGTTTCATCTTCCTGACATCGTGTCAGCGCGTTGTAAAATACCCACGTCATTGATCCTGCGCTATTATCGCGAGCACCCTTTCAACGTAAATTTCCTGCCGTCAAGTAATATCTTGGAGGAAACTCGCGGCCTTAAGGTTTGTACACACAGGCGTGTTGTAATGTAACGCAGTTTTTTTTTAAAATAAATTACATGGTTATTGTTATATCATCATCATCATCAGCAACCATCAAACGTCCACTGCTGGACAAATGCGTCTCTCCTAAAGAGGGGTGTTGCCATAATCCCCACGCTTGGCAGGCGGATTGGGGATCGCAGTAAGTTCACCGTGTACTAATAGGATGCTGCTACCCATCCTCCGGTGGTTCTGGTCGCAGTTTTAGGACATACCCGGGTCCGGGTATTGGTATATAGCCTATATTAATCAGTGATAATGTAGCATCCAAATGGTGAAATAATTTTTAATATCGGTCCAGTACTTTATGAGCCAATTCGTTACAAACATACATACAAATACTCTCTTGTCTTCATCTCTTTCCTCTTTATAATATTGTATGTATAGATAGGCTTGCGTTTGACCACCATCACGCCTGATGTTAAGCGATGATGCGGTCTACGTTAGAGCACTCTTGCCTAGAAGAAACCGATTCACTCGTGATTTGAAGACACCCAGTTTGTAACCATCGGGGAACACCCATTCAGGCAGCGCATTCCACAGACTAGCAGTTTGCATAATAAATGTGGAATCAAAGCGCTTCGTACGGGTTTTCGGAATCATCATCATCAGCCAGAAGACGTCCACTGCTGAACATAGGCCTCCCCCTTTAACCTCTACACTGAACGACAGCCTGCCTTTTGCATCCACTGGATGCCCGCGACTCTCACAATGTCGTCGGTCCATCTAGTGGGAGGCCTCCCTACGCTGCGTCTTCCGGTTCGTGGTCTCCACTCCAGAACCTTTCTTCCCCATCGGTTATCGGTTCTTCGAGCGATGTGGCCTGCCCATTGCCACTTCAACTTGCAAATTTTAACAGCTATGTCGGTGACTCTGGTTCTTTGGCGAATATCCACGTTTCGGATTTTATCGCGCAAAGAAACTCCGAGCATAGCTCTCTCCATTGCGCGCTGAGTGACTCTGAATTTTTCCAAATGGGAACACGTCTCAGTACCATGTATCATCACTGGCAACAGACACTGGTCAAAGACCCTCGTCTTGAGGCACTGTGGTATCTAAATTTTCGGAATATCAATCATAAAGCGGTGACGATTTTTCGTGCCCGCTCTGGCAGTCCGATAGAAAAATGTCGGGCGATCGAACGCGCTGAGCGCAGAGAACGCCCCGGATCATGCACAATGGAATTGCCGTACAGATACAGAATGCGCATCGCATACGTATTGCGAAATCCATGCGTTCCGTATTTTTTTTCTAGCCGGTCGAACATTTGTTGCATTTGAGCCGAGAGCTAACAATTGTTTATTTTGTGCTCGCCTTTCGTTGACACTCAAAAGATCGGTTACATGCGCAGCTTCGGTCGTTTACGAAACTGGAATTTTTAAAAAGTAATTATTTTTAATCGCACGTAACTGGTTTCCATATAGTAGGTATTAATAAGTGGGCCACCAGTTTTTGCAAAAAGTAATAAAAACTACATATATTTATATAAAAATGAATCCCTATTGAGCTCGGTCACGCCATAACTGGAGAACGACTTAACTGATTTCATTCATCTTTTTATAAAGTTTTCTAATAAAAAAAAATAAAAAAAAAAAACTTTTTGAAGCCTAGAAGGTTCTACGGAAAGAAATTTGGAAAATTTTAAGAAAACCTAACGTATACTCCTAAACGAAACCAATCTGACAGGACTAAAATTATCTGCCTCTATTTTCATTTTAATATGTGAGAGAAGGATGGCAACAATTTTAGAGCTGTCAAATTTAGTTTAGTTTACGTTAGAGTACATCAGGATCGATTATTTAATTTAACTTGTACTAGTATTTTTTTTTTTTTTTTTTACTTTTTTTCCTGGGCAAGTGCCTTTATTAACTAAACAAAATACAAGCTAAAACTAAAACTACAAATACAGTTAGACTGCCCATAGACCGTTGAAGGTCTAAAAACAATCCAAATGCTCAAGCCCACTACCAGTTGGCAGCGTACCCAGCATGCTGGCGGCATTACCACGTTGAATGGCAATGCTTATGCGTTGAGCCAGAAACACGCCAGCATTGACTTAGCACTAGTTAATTGACACTGGCAAATGCACAACATTTGCGATGCTAAAATCCTCTCAAGAGGAAAGAAAAAGTAAAGGTTTTTGGTTCGTAGCGTTCGTATTTGATATTCGCGTTACATTGCAAAATGTTAGTAGGTACGAAACGAAGACTTGCCTTTAACTTAGGAATTATGTCAATCATGGAAATATCGCCCTCGACCTGTCGATCGTTACATGAAGCTCAAACATGGCCTATATTTAACACCTGAGAAGTTTTCTGAGACAGTTTAATACCTTTTTTCACGTATTTCTGCGTGAGTAAACTAGATATCATAAAATGCTTTACTTTCTGATGTAAGATTATTCATGTTATGCATAAAAGCGTGACTTTGTATAATATTAATAAAACCGGCCAAATGCAAATCGGGCTTGTGCACTGTGAGTTTCTTACTGCCAAATAACTTGTTAGCTACTTAAGTACATTTTTTTTTTAAAAGACAACATCTATTTATTTTTAACGAACCTGCCGTAAAATTACATATTCTGTGAAAATTTCACTGGCTATCTAATTACGGTTCTAAAGATACAGCCGTTTAAAGGTAGGACAAACGGACGGACAGACGGACAGACGTACAGACAGACAGACAGACACAGCGGCAGACAGCGTAGGCTCACTAACAGGGTCCCGTTTTTATCCTTTGGGAACGGAACCCTAAAAATGCACAAACACGGATTAAGCCATCTATCTTCCAAAAGGTAATAATGTTTATCCCCAGATTAACACATAACCTACTTTGTATCCCAGAAAATGTTTGGTTATAGGTTATAGCTATTAGCTATTAAACGTGTTACAAAAGATTCACTAGTTGTTGTTGACCAGCTATAGTTAACTACAACACTAATAGAACAGAACCCACTAGACAATAATTTAATAAGCCCATTCAAAGTTGTACGTCTTCGGAATGTCCCTGGGGGAAGGCAGGAGTTCACTTTATACGATTTCATAGTGAATTGGACCTTATTACCCACAGGGTCGGCAGTTCGATTCAATGTTGTTTTTTTTTCTAGTGTTGGTATAAAACCTCATTGATAGTAAACTAATTAAGTTTTAAATATATTATGCTTAAGGCGCGGTCTGATCACGATTTCAAATTAGTTTTTCACCCGCTCACGCCATGATCTATTTGCTATCTAAAACGGCTTTGTTTAAAGTCGTAAATCGTATATCATCATATTTGATGATGATGATGACTTTGTGCTTGTATTTATATTATTTTGAGGGTTTTTATTTAATTTATCAAACTATATAAATGAATTTCAACAATTAACTGGTTAAAGTTTTAAATGACTAGTCTGGCTATACAATTCGTACAAAAAAATATGCTGTTGTCGCTGAAAATTCAGAGTTCTTCAATTCAGAAGCTATTTTTATTGTGCAATTTGTAATATGTTTTTTTAAGAGTCTAGACAATTTAAAAAAAAATTATTCGGTTAAGATTATTACCAAGGGTTTTTTTCTACTTGTAGTATTTTTTTTATCTGATCAGCTAATTTTGTCACGTCACACAAAGCGTTTAAAAACACTTCTTTTGGTAAGTTTTGCGATTGTACCGCGTCTTAATAAAGCCCCCCCCCTTAATTCAGCGCGGGGGGGGGGGAGAATTAAGTTTGAAAATGTTATGTTTTTAATGGATAAAAATTGGTATTCAAGTTAAGCGTATAAAATAAATAATTCTGTTGTAAGATTTTCACAAAATTGACGGAATAAGGAAGGAGTTTGCGTGTTGTTAAAAATTATGCAACCACGTTTTGAAATTTGGCAAGCAGATTCCTTACAAATGAGGTCAGCAAAGCCATTTTGCAAAATTTTGCTGAAGGACCGAATTCAAGAGGGCTAGCGGAGGTTGAAAATTTATTTGGAAATCCTATGTTTTGATAATAGTGAGATGAAATTTGTTATTTAGGTTAATAGTTAATAAAATACTATCGTGAGATTTTTCCGAAAACGACTGATAAGGAAGGTAAAATGGGGGTTTGAATATTTTTGTTGAAAATTTTGTAACTACGAAGTTGAAATTTGGCAAAAATCCTTATTTCAAAAGTCCGCTTAGAAATTGGGACAATCGAACAGCGTTAAATTTTTCATTTATATGCAAGAAGAACAAAATTTTTACTATGGAAAGATAAACAACCCTGTTAAGAAAGCACGTGGAACAAGGAGGCGCTGCTAGTTTGTGAAATTTCATTGACAAGACACTGTTTCGGCTAAGAGTAAAGTAGAAAAATCACAAGGCGCTGTATTTTTGTTATTTCCCTGGCATCATATATTTTTGTTATTTTCCTGGCTTCCCCCAAGTAGGAGGGCAGTAAAGCTCAAGCCTGCGTAATCTCCGCATGCAGTGCGCTCCAGTGAACAGAGCGATGGTTCCACAGTCGTTACTTCCTCATACGTTACGTATCAAATGACTAGCTGCACCCCGCGAACCCGCTTGGTTTCCAGCTTGGTTGTCTTGCGAAACATCTGCAAGTGTACAATCAGTACCATGATGTGTTCGTCAGATGCTGGTAACTCCAGCCAACTTCTTAAAGTCTCTGTCCTTCTGGGCTTCTCTTCGATGGAACTCTGCTTTGGAGAATTCTGTATGGGATTGTAAGATTTTTTCCCTTCTGATCTTCAAACTTGAATATGAAAGCGACACTTGATGACGACCTTTATATCAATGCGCTTTTGGAAGGGCAGAATATAAAGGATGAGCGCTGATCAAAGAGCCTATCTCCAGCATTAATATAAATCTGATGGTATTAAAGCTCGTTTATCGTGTAGTCTTACCAGATCCATTGCTATCCAATCTAACATTGAGCCCTTGGGGACCGAGAGCTCACCTCATATTCAAAAATCTTTCAGAACGCCTGGTTAATGCGACGCGTGACCAAAATGCTGGAGTGTTTCTGGCTCAACGCATAAGCATTGCCATTCAACGTGGTAATGCCACCAGCATGCTGGGTACGCTGCCAACTGGTGGTGGGCTTGAGTATTTGGATTGTCTTTAGACCTTCAACGGTCTATGGGCAGTCTAACAGTATTTGTAGTGTTAGTATTAGCTTCTATTTTATAAAAACCAGATCCACAAAGTGAATTTATAAACCTCAGTGTCTCTGATATGATCCAATGACTGTGACGAGAGCAAACATCCTGGAACTCAAATTCAATATGTCATTTGGACAAAAAAGAAACAGCTGTTCCATAAAAACGGTCATGGACGTTTGACAAAAATTGACTTTTTGCGATATCATAATTGGTCCCGTACTAAAAGTTGTTACAATATTCGGGACATTTTTGCACACTCGGTCATCTGACCCCAAACTAAGCAAAGCTTGTGATATAGCTGCCAGAGACTGTGATATAGATGCCATACATACATATATAGTTTTAAATACATACTCAAAAAGATATTAACAACCAGATATAGAACAAACACAAATGTTCATCACATGAATGTTTGTCCTAGGTGGGAATCAAACCCACGCCCCCCTTCTCAGAAGTTAGGTTCACTACCAACTGGACCAACGGACTATCAAAGCATAACAATGATAAGCATAACGCTGTAACAGGCAAGGAGATGAGATGCATCTCCATTCTTACGACCATGTATGCTACTTTATATATATGTGACCATGTTCTGACAAATAAATATTTTGAATTTGAATTTGGACCCCTTTCGGCGTGCGTAACCCTGTATAGGTACTCCAAGTTTCAAAATCAGACATGTAATATCTTTGAAAATCTATAGAACGTTTGGATGAAAACGATAGAAATTTCGACAGACCCTGGAGTAAAATAACAGTTGGAATCGACATTTCCAGTAACGTGTTTATAGCAGCAGTTAACTTGTACAGTAAAATCTGTGTGAAATTGTTTGTGGAATTGTGGCAAATATTATTGTTATTCATCTTTCTCCTTCAATAGCAGAACTGTAAACCAAAGTTTTTGTTAGTTGAACTGTTTTATCTTCATTACAAAATCAAATAAAAAAACCAGACAAGTGTAAGTAGGACTCGCACTCATAGGGCCGGGGGTTACATACAAACTTAATAAATTTGTATATAGATAGATCCATCTCGGAAATCGAGTCTCGAAAAAAGGTTAAATGTTGAAAGGTTAAATGTTGACCCGGGTATGTCCTAAAACTGCGACCAGAACCACCGAAGGATGGGCAGCAGCGTCCTATTAGTACACGGTGAACGTAACATGGCAACACCCCTCTCTAAGAGGGAGGCCTTTGTTCAACAGTGGACTTTTACAGGCTGAAGTGTGTGTGTGTGTGTTGAAATGTTTATTGACAAACTTAACTTTGTAGTTGGCAAACAGGAGCTGCTATACATACCAACTACACAATGTAAGTTCGTAACAGTAAAATCCTTTTTTATGTTATGTAATTTTAAATAAAACATGTACTATAATTTTTTTACTTGAGGACGTGGATACGATTACAAGTACCTGTGAGTTAAATTAAAATAACATTTTCGGATTTTCCCTTATACCGGGTGTAAGGGGAACACTTTAGAAGCCAAAAGAAGGTAATTGTACTCATCATTATGAACAACTTTTACTATGAGACCAACCCTGAAATCGCAAATAAAAAAACAGCTGTAGGTACATACATTTTGTCGAGTGTCAATGACCGTTTTCTATAGAACAGCTGTTATTTTTTTCGCGATTTCAGGGCTGGTCCCATAGTAAAAGTTGTTCATAATGATGAGTACAATTACCTTATTTTGGCTTCGAGAGTGTTCCCCCTACACCCCGTATATATGTGCTGTGAGACTTTGCTTCTTGCCAAATGTCATTATTCTAGGTCAAGGGGATGTACCCTATAGGTTTTGATTCCCTTGAGTCTTGACAGACAGACGGACTACTTAGTGATCCTATAAGCGTTCCTTTTTTGAGTTACGGAACCCTAAAAATCACACCAAAAAGACATTCTTATTTGTATAAAGTACTCCGACAAAGTATGCCAATAGAGGTATGTGACAAGGGTATCAGTGCTAATTTATACATTTTTTACCAAAAAGATTCATCAACATCAAACATCAAAAAATTGCCACCGACAGCACTCAACAGCCCTTTACACGTGCCAACACCGACATTTGACCGTTAAACAATTGAGTCATATTCAACACCATAAAAACACCATTAGCAATTCAGGAACAACAAACTGACACGTTTCAGCGCGTTATTTACTCTGCAAAGTCCATAAAAAATGTGCTCTCGCCACATCAAATGAAAACCACGCGCTGAGTTATACATTCGAGCATTAGGGGACGAGATAAGGGCATTTGTCCGGGAGTCGGCCGTTACCCGGGACACATAATGTATGAACAAACCTCAGAGCAAATAAAAATACAGAGTCCCTACGGCGCACTGCTAAAGTGATGCCAAAATCGCTTCCAAAACTACGCGAATTCCCTATAAATACACGACCCACGCACACATATGCATTCAAAACTACGTGATTTTTTTGTCAGAACGTCGTACTGAAAATATCCGCTTTAAAAAGAAACAATGACGCTGAACTGTAAAAACAACACAAAAGTAAATAAGAAGGATGGAATATTTCCGCAATTAAGTATTTATATTATCACTTATTTTGATGAATTACACGACACGAAATTCGACTGCGCACACGTTTCAAAAAGTGGCTTCACTTTTCGTGTTCGCGGTAGTCCCTCTGTATTTTTATTTGCTCTGAGGAACAAACATAGGGGAAGGGAAGGCTTAACGTGACACAGGAGGGGACGATGGTGAGCGAAACTGTTGAAATGTGGTATTTGAAACTGATATGGATTAGAGCAACTGCCCCTTTCTTAGACCCTTTACTAATAAACTTGGTATTTTTAGGGTTCCGTACCCAAAGGGAAAAAATGGGACCCTATTACTAAGCCTACGATGTCTGTCTGTCTGTCTTTCTTTCTGTCTGTCTGTCTGTCCGTCTAATGTCCGTGGAAAAAAGATTAATAGATAGCCAATTGAAATTTTCACAAAATAAATAATGTTACAGCGGATTAACTAGCAAATGATAAAAAAAAAGTAAAAACAAAAGCCCCCCCCCCCCTCATACAACTCCCCCCCCCCCCATACAATAAACGTATTTTTGTATTAGCTCTAATGTGAAACGGTAATACGTACAAACATCAAACTGGATAAAACAAGTGAAAAAAATAAGTGAAGTGAAACATAAATAATGGCCAAGTACGAGTCGGTGAAAAGTTTCTGTTCATTACCAAGTTATAGCTGCAATTTTGTTATTGAATTTTGTGGTGGTACGGGACCCACAGGTCCCTCAGTGCGCGAGCCCGACTCTCACTTGTCACTGAAGCAAAGCAAAAATGTATCGCGGTCATGTCAGAATCAGAATAAATTTATTGCAATAACTGTGTACAAAAGATGTTCTTATTAACAAGAGTATCAACAGATTACCCATTTCGGGCGTGCACAATTTTTATGTTTAAAACTAACTAAAAACTAAATAATAATTAGGTACACATAAAGCGTTTACACTACACATTACTCATAAAACTAAATATTAATTATAAATAAAAGTAAGTATTTACAATGACGCTTGGCTTAATTAGTTATATTCAATAAATATTTAATTATCATCGAAGTATTCTTTGAGACTATAATACGTTTTTACTATTAGCCAAGTTTTTAGTTTTTTTTAAACTGTGTTATATCCAATGACTTTAATTCTGTAGGCAAATTATTGAAAATTTTAATGGCAGTGTGGAAGGAACAATTTTTTTTTTTTTTTTATCTTTATTTAAGAAATTTGTCGTTGCCGACAATGGCATTCTAATAACTAACAAACTATACAATATGTAACTAAATTTAAATAAGAAATTAAACTAATATTAAAAGAGAACATACCTTAAAGTCTACTTAGCTTATACAGTAACCTGGCTCTATCCGATAATGGATAAGCCAGGATACTGTTACATTCTCCAACCTTCCAAGGATCGATGTGAAGGGTTCCCCGAAAGGCCCCGTTCCGCACACACTCCATCAAGACGTGGTAAGTGTCCTCTACGACTCCACAGTCGGGACAGTTGGGAGATGGAACTTTGCGCATTAAAAATGCGAATTTTTTTGTAGTAGTGTGTCCGGAACGCAGCCTAAGAGCGGAAACCATGTCACATCTACTTAACTCATCATTATCTATCCAAGGTTTTCTTGGTGGGTGCGGTTCAATGGTTTTATACCAGATTCCCTTCTCCTTGGAACGTTGGTCAAAATATTCGCTCCACAGTTTATAACATCGCTTTCTGACTAGGTAGACACAATCTGAGTAGTATGGAGGAACTTCAAATAATACTCCTTCATTACATGCTTGCTTAGCCAAAATATCAACTTTGTCGTTGTCTCCAACGTTGCAATGGGACGGTATCCACTGGAGTACTACAGACTTAGAATCATTTATTAACTCTAAAATAAGTTTAAGCACAGAGTAGGCTGTCGTTGTGCCTCGGATTGCTGAGGTACAGCGAGCCAAACGTTGAAGAGAGCTTCGTGAATCGGTAAATATAACAAACTTGTCATAGCTTATTGATTTTATATATGCTAAAGCTTCACAAATAGCTACGAGTTCTGCGTTCATAATGCAAATGTTGTCTTTAATTTTGAATTTCATAGCTACGCCTAATTCTGAGTCTAAAAATGCAACTCCTATCAACACTCCATCCTTAGAACCGTCTGTATATAATTTATAATGTTGGTTATAATGTTGTTCTATATATTCTTCACTAAATTTTTTAATATCTGATGGATTATAATGTCGTTTAGCAATGGTAATGTTGTTTATATTAGTATTTATAACTGGCGTCAGATCTATACTTCCTACCCAAGTGTTCATAGCAAACGTATCCAGTTTTTGGCTGGAATGGATGTTAAGCCCACCGAAACATTCGTGCGCATCAAGTAAGGTTGGTATTCCTTTACCCCGCCAATATTGATTATTTTTATACTGAAACAAGCATTCTAAAATACATAACGTCACATTATTTTTAACCGATTTACACTTCATCCAAAATTTTCCACCTAAATACATCCTCCTAACACGTAATGGAGGGAGACAAAGCTCATTCTCCATCACGTGAATCGGGGTAGTCTTGATAAAACCTCCAATTACTCTCAAACCCTGATTTTGAATTTTGTCTAGCTGATATAAATTTTTCTTACTACTGTTATTATAAAGAAAGCTCCCGTAATCTATTCTACTTCTTATGATAGCAATATACAATCGCCTCAAATGTTTAGGATGGACTCCCCATCCAGAACCAGCCAAAACCTTAAAGATATTTAAATACTTAGCAGTTCTAGTCGTTAGCTCATTTATATGTTTATTCAATCTCAGTGAACGATCCAACCACATACCCAAATACTTAACTGCGTCAACAAGTTCTAACGGGAAATTATTAATTTCCAGATTTATAGGCTGTCTATTAGAGCCTTTCCTAAAAAGACATACTTTACTTTTATTCGGAGATACTTCTAAACCCAATCCTGCTATTAAACGTGAAAACCTTCCTAGCGCAAGTTGCATGGTGTTGCAACCCTGATCAATACTTTGAATATTTGAATACAGAACAAAGTCGTCTGCGTATTGCGATATATAGACCTCTCTTAAATATTTACAAATGTTAATTGTCGCTGCGTTAAACAATAAAAGAGCCAAAGGATCACCCTGGGCTATTCCTCTACTAGTGCTTCTACATAAAGTCAACTTATCCAATTGAATATTTAAATATCTCTCATTTAAGAACGACCAAAGATATAGACAAAGCCGAGATCCTATACCAAGTTGATCCAATATACGTAGTAGTGCACTAATATCAACATTATTGTAGGCATACAAACATTGACATTGTTGTTGTTGTTGGCTATTGTAGAACATGGAATTGTTTACTTGACGTATGCATATGTTGTACTGTCATTTTCTGCCAACCCCCAAGAACATTTGCCAGGAAGCAAAATAAGCAACACGTGCATAATTATTTAAGCGGTGACCTGACACGTCCGAAGACTGTTTGCGCCCAGTGTTGCCCTAGCTGAGTCAATGTTTATCGTGTCTGTCAACAGTAGATATGTATTAATGTTAGTGATGGGATGGATTCGACATAAACATCAGCATTCAAAACGGTACTGTATAGTAATTGTAGAAGACTTTATTTTTCAAATACAGGCAATCTAGCTGTCAGTTTTATTTTTCTATTTCATTAAATAATTTTGTATATTATAAAATAATTACTTTTTATTTATATTACACGGGAATTACTCACGAAAGATTAAGCCGGTTACTCCGACTATAGTTTCAACCGCATTGCAAAGCGAGACGCAGCCGCGCGCGCGCATTCACCTTGAAAAAGGCCGTCTAATGCGGTTGAAACTATAGTCGGAGTAACCGGCTTAATCTTACGTGAGTAATTCCCGTGTAATATAAATAAAATGTGTAATGTAAAACCACGTCAGTTTCAATAATAATTACTTTTGTTAAAAATTTCTTGTCTTTTATTTTATAAACTGACCCAAAGTTCATTTTTTTCAATACAATTTTGCCCATTTGTTATTATTTTAGAATATAATGATGCAATCTTGATCAAAACTATTTATTACATATTTTTAACACAGGTGTTTTTTAATTATTATAATAATAATAATAAAAAATGTATCATAATTATTTTGAATAATAATTAATTATTATAATAATTAAAGCAGATGCCTATATCACTATTTTTTAACCTAGTATCTAGGCATCTAAGAGACATAAATGTAGATATAATTATTATTTGTACATAAATTTTTATAGATGTGAAAGTTCAGCACATGATAATGATTGTACTAGTAAATAAAGAAATTTTAATTTGAATAATTATTATTTTAATCTCTAAAGTTTGATTATTTACGGGATATGTACCGTGGTAAGGTTGTGGAATGAGCTCCCGATATTTCAGCGCAGTTACATGCACCACGTTCACGGGAAGACAGTCTTCCCGTGAACATGGTGCATTAGTGAATAACCGTCTAAAACAGTGTTTTATTTTAATTTCGTGAGCTAATTTTAATTGTCATCAATCATTTATTTTTATCAATTTGGTACGGATATGTACACTTTTGAACGTCAAAAGCTATACAATGCAAATGACGTCATACTTTAACGGTGGCAGATTTTGAACAAGAAGTCAGTTCATCAACTGGCATCTAGCCGGCAAATATCCGGCCAAAACTTTATTCCTTCATCCCAATTCCCAAGAACATGACATTATGATAACGCTACTGTATTTAGTTTTGGAGGAAAGTACTTGTATGTAAGATGTATTTACGACCACAATAACACTGTTATGACCTAGGGCATCTAGTTATTACATACTGAGGTTAGGTAACTCGGCTATAAGGGTCAGATTATTCAAAGACTCGACCTTTAACTATGTTACTGTAGGTGGTAGTGGTGGATATATTAGGGTGCTTAGCTAAAGGGAGCTTTTTTTTTTCTTAAAAAGAGATCTATTTTTTTTTTTTTTTTTTTTTTTTTTTTTTATTGGTTCGCAAACCGTATGTTGCAGCATTTAGATGTGACAATAGCTAAAGAAAACAATGCATGATAAGCTGAACAACCTTTTTAAGTGCAAACACAACATGCATACGAATCTAATGCTCAAATATGCAACTTTACTAGTTGCATATCAATATAACAAAACAAATTTATGAGGGTATTATAGTAACCACAGGGTTCCGTACCCAAAAGGTAAAAACGGGACCCTATTACTTAGCCAACGCTGTTTGTCTGTCCGTCTGTCTCTTCGTCCGTCCATCTATCCTACCTTTTGACAGCCTACCTTTTTTTTTGATATTTTGATCCGTAATAGATAGCCTGTTAAAATTCGCTCAACCCCTTGAGACACCCCCCCTCCCTTGAACTTTCATACAACCTTTACCCCTTTTTTTTTAAAGTTCGTAATTTTTTTAATTTAGAAACGTGGAAGTTGTTTTTACTTCTGTTTATAAGTGCCAGCTTCCTTGTTTTCTGAGAGATATAACCTGGGCCTTTTCAAGGCCAGAGTGAATAGGTATCTTCTAAGTCTGCGTGCTTCATCTTCGACCACATCGTCGCTTACCAACAGGCGAGATGGTGGTCAAACGCGGACTTATCAGCGTTAAAAAAAAATTTAAAAGTTAGTGGTATCATTGTTTTTGGAAACGCATCCTCTAAAGGGGTTAAATAGGGGATGAAAGTTTGTAAAGGCTCCTGAAAAGTTTTCAATGGGAAATCCCATATAGCTTCCATTGCTTGTAAACAATAAGTACCCAAAGCCATTTGGAACACTGTTGTCTACTGCATTTTAAATGCTTAATGTGTGCCTATCTTATTGCAATAATTCAGCAATCCTTTAATACAGTTTTTTTTTCTTATACGTATCTTAGTGGCTTGTAGACTT
This sequence comes from Agriopis marginaria, assembly GCA_932305915.1. Classification (NCBI taxonomy): domain Eukaryota; kingdom Metazoa; phylum Arthropoda; class Insecta; order Lepidoptera; family Geometridae; genus Agriopis; species Agriopis marginaria. The sequence continues at coordinate 17,038,044 of OW029929.1, read as the reverse complement.
CCTGTAGATATAGCCTTTTATTAACTATAACTTACAAATACAATACAAATATCTTTATTTATTTTAAAATGCAAAATAACTTTTACCATTTTGTTTACTATTAATGTTTTAGGCTAATTGAAGTATGTATGTAGTATGTATCTATAATATTATGTTTTTGATTTAGTTTGTGTGTATGTATGTGTATGTGTGTGTGTGTTATATTTAGTAGCAGCTATAATATTTTTATTTTATTTTATTTTTATTTTATTTATTTATTAAAACATTACTTCTATCATTACAGGTTAATTCCTAATACAATAGAGTAGTTAAATATAGGAATTAGAATTAGTCCAAATTACAATACTAAAATATACATCTATCTAAGAGTTAATCAAAAGAATTACAATAACTTAACTTAAATATACAATCAATTAGTCAATTATCAACAGTTAACATAATATTAACAGTTAACATAATATTAAATCGCAATCATCTTTCCCAATTCAATACAAACGAACCTTGAAACGGTCTGGAAAGCTGCAACCAAATTTGGCTGTCAGCCATGTTGTACAATCTGGTTCAACATCTAGTGCCAGTGACTTTTTATAATTATTGGAATCGAGAGTACTGTAGAAAAACTAACAATGTCGGTTACCAACACTGCCGTCCGATTACTAAAGACAGCTAAGTGACATTGCCACAATGTCACTTAACGGTCTTTTAGTAATCGGACGGCAGAACAGGCGAGTTAGTGGTCAAATGCAGAATTATCCGCGTTAAAAAAAACTATCTATTATTTTAGGGCTTTTTAAATAAATAAATAAAACGGCTTTTAAATTTATAATTATTGACTTTATTGTTTCTTAGTTAATCCGGGCTAACATTACACAAATTATGTGAGAATTTCAATTGGCTATCTATTACAAAACATACATCCGTTAAAAATTAGGACAGACGGACGAACAGACAGACAGTGTTTATACCCTTTTGGTATAGAACCCTTTAAAGAAGGTTCATTTCTGCTTTATTTTTTGCATGGTATGTTTTTTATTGAATAAATAAAAAAAAATATCTGGGACATTTTTGCACACACGGTCATCTGACCCCAAACTAAGCAAAGCTTGTAATATGGCTGCCAGAAACTGATATACGTACATATTATATATTTTTAAATACATACTTAAATAGACATTAACACCAACATTAAAATTTAGATATTAATAAGCTATACTCTCGAGTGTGGTCTAATTCAAATTTGAAGAAATTAATAGGATAAATACCGTTTATTGCATTTCACTTACACTTACTTCCCAAGAAGTAGTTTTTTCGGCAAACGAGTATGCGGTGCACCTGATGGAAAGCCGATCTTTTTTGTAAGAAAATTATTTTCGGTGTCAACTGTACATCAGCATGCAATCAAAATGAGATTTCTTATCATTCTGTTTAATCTATGAGGTCGATTTCGTATCAAAACTTTGCTTCTTTGCAGAGATTGTTGGCCATCGTTTATTTCTCTACGGGGAGTCGTTTTGAAGCATTATTAGAAAACTCAGGCACTGAATCTAGGTCCCCGGTCTCGTACTCGTATTTTACACTAAGATTAAAGTACTCCTAAGATCCTAGTATAATTATAATTATCATCATCATCAGCCAGAAGACGTCGTCTGCTGAACATAGGCCTCCCCCTTTAACCTCCACACTGAACGACAGCCTGCCTTTTGCATCCACTGGATGCCAGCGACTCTCACAATGTCGTCGGTCCATCTAGTGGGAGGCCTCCCTACGCTGCGTCTTCCGGTTCGTGGTCTCCACTCCAGAACCTTTCTTCCCAATTATAATTATATTAGAACACAATACATAATTAAATGTACAAAGACAGTTCAATATTAGTTATTTTTCCTGGGCAAGTGCTTTTATTAACTAAACAAAATACAAGCTAAAACTAAAACTACAAATACAGTTAGACTGCCCATAGACCGTTGAAGGTCTAAAGATAATCCAAATGCTCAAGCCCACTACCAGTTGGCAGCGTACCCAGCATGCTGGCGGCATTACCACGTTGAATGGCAATGCTTATGCGTTGCAATATTAGCTAATCAATTTTAAATATCTAGGCATGCTAGATTTTTTTAATAGATATAGATAATAGATAATTTTAATAGATATTAATATTTTTTTTATAGCTTTCGTTTGACCGCCAACTCGTTTGATGTATTTGAAAACACTTACGAAGCGCTTTGATTCTACATTTATTGTGCGAGCTGCTAGTCTGTGGAATGCGCTGCCTGAATGGGTGTTCTCCGGTAGTTACAATCTGGGTGTCTTCAAATCACGAGGGAATCGGTTTCTTCTAGGCAAGCGTGCTCCACCATAGACCGCATCATCGCTTAACATCAGGCGAGTTGGCGGTCAAGCGCAAGCCTATTATTGTATTAATAAAAAAAAGAAATGAAAGGGTCCGTTATATTCATATTCATATTTATTAATAAAATGTTATTTTACATGTCAAACTAATCAAATAATAAATTATATCAATCAAATAATAAATTAGATAAAACAATAATAATTTAGACTAAAAAAAAAAAAAAAAAAAAAAACAATTAAATAATAAAAAATTAAGTCGGTTATAAAATAAAAATTACAGTTAATGTAATAAAATCAATTAAATACAAAATTAAAAATTAAATTATACATTTATAAAATTTGTCAAATGTGTAGAAAGATTAAAGTTATAAGCTTTAGAACCTTTTTGTTACGGAATCTATCCCAACAACTTAACCAGCCATGAACTTGAAATTTCTACATATTACGTGTCATATCCTGTATTTGAGCAATATATACTAAAGAGGGTCAAGAGCGTGTCACACTCACACTAACGATCCAAATCAGAAAGCAAAAATGAGTTGTGTGGGTGCTAGGTGCGAGTCCAACTAGCACTTGGCCGGTTTTTATTAATTACCTACGTTCTATACAATGTATATCCAATGTTTGATAGCCCGTTGGTCGAGTTGGTAGTGAACCTGCCTTCTGAGCTTGGGGGTGTGGGTTCGATTCCCACCTAGGACAAACATTTGTGTGATGAACATTTGTGTTTGTTCTATATCTGGGTGTTAATATCTATTTAAGTATGTATTTAAACCTATATATGTATGTATATCAGTCTCTGGCAGCCATATCACAAGCTTTGCTTAGTTTGGGGTCAGATGACCGTGTGTAAAAAAATGTCCTGAATATTTATTTATTTATTTAATGTATGTTTTGCGTATTGCGCATAGAACGCAATTTAGCTTAATGCTCGGCATCTCCTTTATTGTCAGATCTAAACCTAGCTATCCTAACTCTCGCTGTCTCGCCTGGATAACACCTAATCCCTTAAGAACACTAGATTCTAGATAGACCTAGCTTAGTTTAACGTAGCTAGGTCTGGCTATATTTTTAAACCTTAGAATCTTTATCTCGAAGTTTGCTTATCAACTTACGCATTGTTGAGAAAATTTTATTTTTTCAGTAATAATTAAAATATTATTTTTCATGAAAAATAATAAAATCGATATTTTTTTTTTTTTTTTTTTTATTTTTTTTTTTTTTTTTTATTCAATTTTATAAAACTTATTTAATAAAAACATTGAAATCCGATAAGCCGTTGTGATGTGATTGAGCCAACAAAATAAACATGCAATATCAATTGAGATAATATTATATATAAATTATAATGTACTACTTTCATACATTTTTAGAGAGCAATAAAAAAGCTAGGTGTAATGAGTCGAGATACAATACATATAGAGTCACAATCGTGCGAAAAAAATGTCCAAACCAAAACTCGCCGCACGCTACGAATTGCGCCGGCTTTATGGTTATATGGTTACGAGGTAACCGCGATCCGACTACAACGCCGCACGATGCCAGAGCTACGATGACATAGCGGACAACTAACGTTGAACACTATGCAAGCGACATAACGTCTAAATTCGAGTAAATGTGGCATTGTGAACAATATAATTGATACAATTTATGTACAATGACGCTCGGACGCTTTTTGGCTGTTTTCACTGAGAGATTGTGACTCTATAGAAATTGTATCTCGATGTTGTACTGATAATAATTATTATCTTAAGTTCAAGCTTGAGACCTTTTGAAGAAAATTTAGGTAGACCATCTATAATATATTATTATGGAAGTCTATATAATACGTTTCTCTTTTTTGGCAGTTTTTGACTAAAAATACTGTACACAGTCATTGAAATGCAGGGAAAGATAGACTTTATTTTTTTTCCATCGATTTAGGACGTAAAAAATCACACCAATGTGTTTTTAGATCGTGTACCTGTAACACTTTTTAATAAGCAACTCCACGGACGCCGAGGTCCGAGGTAGATATGGGAACACCGTAAACTAACACAATACATGTAGAGATTCAACATCTCTAATATTTCAGGGTGACAAGCGCAGTCCATTGCTGCGCAGAATGTTCAAGTTTCTAAATTGTGGGTGCCACCTTCGACCAAAATATAATTAATGGATGGATGGATCCAGAAGAAACGCATTTTTGAAGATTACAAAATGAGCGCCGGCACTTATTTCATTTAAGTCGGTTTCTAGCCGTAGGAAGTGCAACACAAGACTATTGTTACATGATAACGAAACATCTGACAAAATTAGACCTTCGTGTGCTTTCCCGAAGTGTAAATACACAACAAAAAACCGCTATTTTTTGTTACAAATGTACTGTACATATGTTTATAATAAGGTGTTGAAGTATTATATGTAGTGGAATATAATATTTTATATTGGTCGAAGGGTGCCACTGACCAGTTTTTTTTAAATAAATTAGATAAGGTTGCGCTTGGCTACCATTTCGCCTAATATTAAGCAACGATGCGGGCTGTGGGCTTACTCTTGACACTCGATTTCATCGTAATTTGGGATTGGTATCGAAAACATGCCATTTGGTACTCTTCAATCGCGTCAAGAGTACCGAAAGCGTCGAGTTGAGTCGATTTTATTTAGTTCCATAAAATTCCACCAGTATCGGTTCCAATCGTGCGCTAGTTTAGAATTCAAGAGTACCAAAATGGCATGTTTTCGATCCCAATCCCAAATTACGATGAAATCGAGTGTCAAGAGTAAGCCCACTGTTATGGGCAAACGTGACATGTACCATCAGGCAAGTGACTTATTCGTCTTGTACAGTTACATAAATTCCCAAAAATAAACACATAATTATTATAATAATAATTATTATAATGATTATAGGGTCAGATGCAGAAGGCGGTAATCCTGGACACGGCACGTATTGTCGGGAGGTTCCTCACTCTGCAGCCCTAACCACCGGTAGCTTGGGCCCTGCCCCGCTGCCGACGGCACTCTAGCTTTAGGTTTTTTTTATAATATTTTGTTTATATATATTATTGTAAAAAAAACTTAAATTTAAGAATGAAAATAAATATATGTGTATTATAATGATAATAAAATGCGAAAGAAATAATAATGCCACAATTCTCACAAAATAACAACGAGCAGACAAACTACTCGATCAATGTAAGCAAGTACCGTCTAAGCAACATTAATCAACCACCGGCCTTAATAAACCCAAAATACCCACGAAATAGGAAACTACTCAACTAAATAAGCCGCTTACAACACAAATCGCGGCCGGCGTCGCGTGCGATAGCTAGTACGTGCGACGAACAACGATATGGTGATTTACAGGCTCATAAACCACGTATGTAGGTGCTATTGGATTTTGGAGCCGAATCGGCAGGCTTGTTCACAGTCGACGACACGACTGCGACACGATTGGACTCAGAAAAAATAAATGGAAGGCACCTTTTTTTCCGAGTGGGAAATTTTCCAAAGATACCCGGCTGCATTAGGGAGGCCGTGGTAGCCTATTTGGGAGACCGCTAGACTTGAAAGCGTGAGGTGGCGGGTTCAAATCCCGGGCCCGTACCAATGAACGAACCGTGTACCGTGTTGTGCGAACTGCTAGTCTGTGGAATGCGCTGCCTGAATGGGTGTTCCCCGATAGATGCAATATGGATGTCTTCAAATCACGAGTGAATCGGTTTCTTCTAGGCAAGCGTGCTCCATCGTAGACCGCATCATCGCTTAACAACAGGCGAGTTGGCGATCAAGCGCAAGCCTATTATTAATAAAAAATTAAAAATTAGCTCTTTGGAGTTTATGTACGGATTTTCATACCACTGGCTTTTCAGTGAAGGAAACATCGTGAGGAAACCTGCATAAGTACGGAGAAGGAATTCAATGGCCTATGTGAATCCACCAATCCGCACTGGGCCAGCGTGGTGGATATGGCCCAATCACCCTTTCGGGGGTAGGCTAAAAGTCCAGCAGTGGACTGTTAAAAGGCTGATTATGATGATGATTAGGGTGCATCCAGGTTGTGTGGGATTACACCCACTAAAACCCCCGGTGACCAGCCTTAGTGCTTGACAAGAGGGCTCCGAGATCTCCAGAGGAACGCACCGGAGCCCTCGGCACTGCGCTACGGCTCCTCCCGAGACAGCCGTGTTGTCCCAGCACCTCCGCCCACGGCAACGTAGGTCACACAACGTTGTCGTTCTCTCCCTGGGCACGGTTAAGTGGATGGTCAGAGCCCCAACTTTGACCATCCCGAGCCCGGATGTCCCCTTTTAGTAGCTTCTTACTACATAACAGGCAGGGTTTACCACAGTTCAGTTTCCCCTTTAGCACTTTTCGGGATCTTTCGCCTGCGCCTGACTCGCTCTTAGCCGGTGTTTGCTATTCGTTGTTTTACTTTAGCGTGTATACTATAATAATACCAAGTTTGACGTTTGTACGTTTTACAGTTTTTACGCAAGAGAAAAAATAAAAAATACGAAGAAAAAAGAAAGTTGTATTTTACATTTTTTACTTTATCATTTGTTAGTTGATCCACCGTTACATGAATATTCTACAAACAGATCAACTACTGGCTTCAAACTACGGTTCAAATGATACAGAGACAGAAAGCGTAGGCTTAGGAATGGGTCCCGTGGACACCCATTGGGTACGTAACCCTAAACACGTCATGAATTAGTTACGAAAACTAACTCTGGAGTGGAAACTAACTCTCATAATGAAAATGCTGAAATGCCGTTCTTAAGTGTTGTTGTTGTTTTTTGTTAATTGTTTTCTTGACCATGGATACAGAGTCCTTCAGTCGTAATATTAAACACGTTAAAAATATGTTTACAAAAATGTTGTTTAAAAAAATCAAAAAATTCAATAATTATTACAATCGTGTTAAGGACCTCCTTATTTTTGAAGTCTGTTAGAAAGTTAGTAAAAGTGATCAGATATTTTTTTAAGCTGTTGTACTTCTGCAACATAACACGAGGTAAACAAAGCAATCAAACAGCAGACGTTATTACACCGAACTCGACGGATATTCTATTGGCATATGATAATAACGAGGAAAAGACAACGTTTGATCTCCCTCTGCGAACAGCTACGGAATAAATTGCACCTACTTCACAAAGGCTTATTAACACTGACCAGCGGAATTTTATTTCTCTCGCTCTCGTTGAATTTCAAATGTGAATGATAGAGACGGAAGCATTGGATCCAGATCGTTTTCTACACGAACATTATCACCATACTTATGTTGTAATGCGTTGTTTGTTGCTTTGTCTGTTTCTCTTTCACGGAGCAAAAGAACATCGTGATGTGACTTTTTATGCTGGAAAAAAATATAATTCTTGGGCAAATATATGTGACACTGTTTGCGGATAAAACCACGAGTTGCAGTTAGTAAAGAGATAATTAAAGTTTATGTTTGTAGAAGTTTTTATCCAAAACTACAGAACCGATAATAAATATTATTTATTTCTTTTTTTCCCATTTATAGCAATTTTGATCATTCTAGTTTCAGTTTGTCTACTTCCATGGTTAGCTTGGTAGCTGGTAACAAGGCCTCCCTCTTAGAGTGGAGTGTTGCCATAATCCCCACGCTTGGCAGGCGGCTTGGGGATCCCAGTACGTTCACCGTGTACTAATAGGATGCTGCTGCCCATCCTCCGGTGGTTCTGGTCGTAGTTTTAGGACATACCCGGGTCCATGGTTAGCTTAAATTATAAAAAAGGTGTCATATCAAAATTGATTTTTTATTTTATTTTAAGGGCACAAATCTCATTGGTTTCATCTAGAAAGCCGAAGACCAAAGGTTAAGAACATTTCGCTCGATAGAAAAAAATTATCTAAGACACTAATTTGCGCCTTTACGCGCTGGTTTTTTTATTCATTCATGTACCTATTTACTACATGATGTCTACAACAGATTTTATAATTATGGAGGAAAACGTAAAAGTAAGTATATTTTACATTGAAGCTATACTTTTTTAAATGACTGTGTGTCCATCTTAGTGTGTCTGTGTGCCCGTGTGTTTGTGGTTATGTGTGTTTTCTGTAGTATAGCACCCAAACAGCTAAACCAATTTTGGTTTAGTTTCTTTTGTTTGAAAGGCAACTTGATCTTGAGAGTTCTTTGCTGTAATTCATTAAAATATGTTATGCCGTTAGAAAATTATCAGCCCTTTTCATCATCATCAGCCAGAAGACGTCCACTGCTGAACATAGGCCTCCCCCTTTAACCTCCACACTGAACGACAGCCTGCCTTTTGCATCCACTGGATGCCCGCGACTCTCACAATGTCGTCGGTCCATCTAGTGGGAGGCCTCCCTACGCTGCGTCTTCCGGTTCGTGGTCTCCACTCCAGAACCTTTCTTCCCCATCGGTTATCGGTTCTTCGAGCGATGTGGCCTTTAGCCACAGCCCTTCACACAGATCACACAGATCAGCCCTTTTATAGAGAGTATAAAAAATCAATACTTTATTATGTAAACTGACGTCATCATCATCATCATTTCAGCCATAGGACGTCCACTGCTAGACATAGGCCTCCGCCATCGATCTCCAAAAGGGCCGGTTGGAAGCGGCCTGCATCCAGCGTTTCCCTGGCGTGGTTTTCACATATTTTATTTGATATGACACGCGCATGTTATTCAATAATAGACATTTTATTTTCAATACTTGTTTACGACGCGGACGAAGTGACTGATAAAAGCTAGTTTAAGTTACATGAGCGTTTTCTAGTAGGTACTTATTCTATGTAATCACCCCGGGTGTACGGTCCCAACCGCACAGACTTTGTACCTACCTTGGCCTAGCGGCCGAATCTGGGACACACGTGTCTCTACCGCGGAAGTAAGAGTTAACATTATTAATAGAATTAACTAGTACTATTGAGTAGTAACTAAGACACCACACGTGTAACATCGCTGGAGGAAATTATACAATCACCAACTATCAAGCAGAGTTTCTCTCCAGCACCCACTACTCCACAACAACGCTGTACAGTCTCAGCCACACTACGGCAGACTGTACACCGGGGCTTATCCTAATTCCCATATTTTGTCATTGTCAATTTTTTTTTTTTAATGCAATTCCACGGACAACGTGACTTTTATTATTATACTTGACTAAAATTTTGTTAACTTATAACAATTTCCTTTTTTTTTTTTTTTTTTTCTGGCGCCTTTTTTAACTAAACAAAATACAAGCTAAAACTAAAACTACAAATACAGTTAGACTGCCCATAGACCGTTGAAGGTCTAAAGACAATCCAAATGCTCAAGCCCACTACCAGTTGGCAGCGTACCCAGCATGCTGGCGTATCATATTTAATTACTGGCGAATTTACTTAGTTATTCACAATACACATTGTCAATGTTTATCAGGATTGGTCTAGCCGACAGTTATTCGGCGAAAATTCGATTGGCATTATGATAATGAATAAGGAAAAGACAACGTTTGATCTCTCCCTTCAAATGGTACGGAATATATTGAGCCCTTGGAATATTTGCACTTTATCTAAGGTAAATTATATTATACTTAATACCTCTAGTATAGTATATTTCTCTATGTTAATACTCACCAAATATAACGTTGTCTCTACTTATCTTGTTGTTATTTAAATTACAACGAAAGAGACGGAACAAAATTTGTCTTAACGTTACAAATTCTTTAGCAATAAACACGGGCGGTTGAAACGATAGCCGGAGTGACTGGATTAATCTTACGTGAGTAATTCCCATCTCTACATAGTATAAATTGAAGTCGCTTTCCGCGTCTGTCTGTCTGTCTGTATGTCTGTATGGCCGCTAACTACTCCTAAACCACGCAACGGATTTTGATGCGGTTTTCACTATCAGTTAGATTCATTTTCAAGGAAGGTTTATGTATATAACTAGCGACCCGCCCCGGCTTCGCACGTAAATTACACCCGTGCGAAGCCGGGCGGGCGGGTCGCTAGTGTAATATAAATAAAACGTGCTGAAGAGTTGTCTTTAGTGTATACTAACGACCCGCCCGCCCGGCTTCGCACGGGTGTAATTTACGTGCGAAGCCGGGGCGGGTCGCTAGTTATATATATAAACCTTCCTTGAAAATGTATCTAACTGATAGTGAAAACCGCATTAAAATCCGTTGCGTGGTTTAGGAGTAGTTAGCGGCCATACATACATACAGACAGACAGACGCGGAAAGCGACTTCAATTTATACTATGTAGAGATAGAGAAGAGATTCTGTATTAAGAGTCCATGATTAGTGCTCCCTCTATTTTGCTAACGCATTTCAACATTTTCAAAAATATACAGGGTTACGCATATAGACTGTTAGCTAAGCCAAAAGGCGGTCATTGTACTCATCAATATGAACTACTGTCTATGGGACCAACACCTGAAATCGCGGGAAAAAAACAGCTGTTCCATAAATTTTTGTAGCGTGTCGAGACTGTTTTCTATGGATTTCTATGCAATTTCAGATTCCATCTCATAGTAAAAGTTATTCCTAATTATGAGTATAATGACCTTCTTTTGGTTTAGTACACCCTTCCCGTGTAAAACCAGTATAAACAGAAGATAGATTTCAGTGAACACCTTATTTTGACAATGAACTTTTTGGTAAGGAAAATCAACTAAAAGCCGTAAACTCTGTCGTAATACAGTCCTCAAAAACAGTTGTACACGACAGTTTCTGAATTCGCTCGTGCATTGTTCTTTCCATCAAAGAACATAACATAGAACAGAAAGCTATTATTTGAGTCACGTAGTGCCTACAGCGTAGCTTCTTCAGAGAGACCTTGTGTTGTCAACTGATGTAGAATACCAGATGTATTTGTATCGCCAGAAACGTACATTTTAATATGGATAACATTGCCTGAATAAAGAAGAATTTCGATATTTTCTTATACTATTTTCTTGTATCCATTAACGAGCAACAAGAGACTCGTAAAGTAATATTTCAGTAGTATAAAATAATATAATATTTTACCTTCGAGTGATTTGGCAGACGACTGAAATATCTAGAGAGATAGAAATCTTGGAAGAATCCAAAGCTTTGTCTAAGTTTGCGTTTATATGGTTCCATAACCGAAAAGTGTCAACTTAGAGCAAATAGCTATTTGCTCTCGCCTGATGTTAAGCGATGTTGCGGTCTACGATGGAGCATGCTGGAAAGAAGAAACTGATTCACTCGTGATTTGAAGACACCTAGTAACTATCAAAACTATTGATTGATTTCCTTTATCAGCAATATTATCAACACAGTTAGATAAAAAATAGATTTATATTATGCGTGTCATGTGTTCCAGTTCTGTTCAATCCCACTATCAGATCAGACAAATAAGGAAGATATACCTTAGTAAAAGTACCTTAGTTGTTAAGACAGCAGGAAAGCAATGGACAAGGGTAGCACAGGACCGGAAAATATGGCGCGCTAAAGAGCAGTGGGTGGAGAATGGTTGATGATGAGGATGATGATACCCTAGTAGATATCATCATCATCATCATCATCAGCCAGAAGACGTCCACTGCTGAACATAGGCCTCCCCCTTTAACCTCCACACTGAACGACAGCCTGCCTTTTGCATCCACTGGATGCCCGCGACTCTCACAATGTCGTCGGTCCATCTAGTGGGAGGCCTCTCTACGCTGCGTCTTCCGCTAGTAGATATATAAGGAAGATATATCATCGTCATCATCATCACCAACACTATCATCATCAGCCAGAAGATGTCCACTGCTGAACGTAGGCACCAACGTGCCTCTACGTGTCTTTATAACCAATACCTAATCGTTCGTGTTAAAATTTATCCACGTTTCATAATATTTTCACTAACCACTAGACCGCTTAACGCAAAAACTGTAAGTACGGCTCCCTTGCTCATTTTACACACACTGCAGCCCGTCTGCTTGTTTGCCACCTATGGCATTAAAAAAAAAAAAAAGAAAAAAAACTACTTAATAATTTTTTGTATAATAACATGAAATTCATATACAGATATTAGGTAGCATGTTTAAAGTAGGTGACACATAATGACCCTGATTGGGTATGGCAATAAAGTCACTAATGAACTTGCAATGACACTAATGTACTAAATAATACTTCGCATCCAAAAGAGGGCGACAAGGTCGTCTGATCTGTGAGGTTGACTATTGGCATCGAGCCTGATTTAGGTCAAATGCGTTTGGACCTGTCACCACCTTACCATATCTCCCATGTTTCAACACCTGCGGAAAGATGAAATTGTGTGAAAATTACATTACCTTGTGATAACATCTCTCAAGCTAATGTCATTGCCAATGTCATTTTCATACAATTTCATCTTTCCGCAGGCGTTAACACTAACAGAAAGTGGCTCTTGTCTAACTCCCCTGAGGTCTCACTTATTGTTACAGTTTTTCTGTCTGCCAGGTAATTGTTTGTTGACGCTCAGTATCTATTCTGTAGCTACTTCCACCTTTCGCTGGTGGACTGCCCCGGTGGCTCAGTTGGTAGTGAACCTATCTTCTGTGCTTGGGGGCGTGGGTTCGATTCCCATCTAGGACAAACATTTGTGTGATGAACATTTGTGTTTGTTCTATGTCTGGGTGTTAATATCTATTTAAGTATGTATTTAAAAATATATATGTACGTATATCAGTTTCTGGCAGCCATATTACAAGCTTTGCTTAGTTTGGGGTCAGATGACCGTGTGTGCAAAAATGTCCCAGATATTTATTTATTTATTTTACTTTGATCTTCGGAACGTCTTTACATTTGAACAAGTTAAATTAAACACTAAAGTAAACCGTCCATTTATTTTACAATTTATTTTTTACAGGAAACAAACCTCTTTCGACCTATTTTAAAGAAACCAGACGTGCTCAAACAAAAGCAAGTTTGTCGAGTAATTCCCCGTAATTGAGCGGTCGGAGATCTCCTTAGCAGGGAGAAGGGGGAACCGAAAGGTTCCGAATAAATTTCACCAAGTTCCCTCATTCTCCGCGAGTTTTTCCCGCATGAAAATAGGCTCGAAAATAAATTATCGGTTGCCTAAATAAATGGTCGTAATCTTTCTCCGTCCATCCGGGAAAAATAGATTTGCTCCAAGTTTTCAATCGTTCCGGCTTCGTCGTGACGATTTTTCATCTCTTATTTTGCCTCTCTTGGATACTTTTAAGAAATAAATTGTTATCTCTAAAAAGGATTAAATTTAACTAGAACACAGAATATTAAGATAAGAACCATTCCAATTTCTAAATGAAGTTAGCATTAAAAAGATAAACACTAGTTTAAGAAATTAGTATGATTCTGTTGTTTTCTGTTGTCTGTTCTGTTTCTGTCTTAGTTCTGTTCTGAAAAGTTGCAAAAAAAGCTGCAGGTTTTTTTATTGCATATCGTAACAATAAATGAGTTTTTTTTTATTAATGAAAGAGCGGAATCAACCTTACGTTCCACCTGATGGTAAGCGGTTATCGCTACCTATAGACAACGGCAACACAAGCTAGCAGTCTTGTCGATGTTTTCCTAGGATGGTGGTAGATCCCCTTTTTGAAACAATCCATGTTAAAGCTCACCAGGAAGATCTTTGGTTATAGGACATTCCACACCTTGCAGGTCCGCGGAAGAAAGAAGCAGATGGTGCGGGATTTCCAGCTTTGCAGGATGAAGGTGTGTTTTAGATGGTCTGTGGTGTCATCATCATTATCATCAGCTAGAAGACGTCCACTGCTGAACATACGCCTCCCCCTTTAACCTCCACACTGAACGACAGCCTGCCTTTTGCATCCACTGGATGCCAGCGACTCTCACAATGTCGTCGGTCCATCTAGTGGGAGGCCTACCTACGCTGCGTCTTCCAGTTCGTGGTCTCCACCCAAGAACCTTTCTTCCCTATCGGTTATCGGTTCTTCGAGCGATGTGGCCTGCCCATTGCCACTACAACTTGCAAATTTTAACAGCTATGTCGCTGAGTTTGGTTCTTTGGCGAATATCCACGTTTCGGATTCTATTGCCTCACATGGACATTGGACATGTTTTAATGTGTGTGGTGTGCGTTAATGGAAATCTGACGCAGGATTGAGATAAAAAAGCTTAGAGCATTACCCAAGAAACAAGCTGTAAAAGTTCAAATTTATTACCTTTCCTACGTTATAATTTAAACCATTTTACAAGTTGTTAACCATTGTGTCACGCACGTCAGTTCCAACGTACTCCAGGTACTCTAAACTGTTATAAACAGACATAAAAGCAAACCCATAAAACACGTTATTAGCTACTAAAACAGACCAGGATTTCTTTCCTAAGTGATATCCGCGAGATCTCTGTACGGCCAACCGGCCCGAACGGCCCGAATGGCCGAAAAAGGGTTTATTATAGTAAATTACCATAGCCATTTGAATATCTCCCCCTAGACATAAGGGCGGGAATCGTTAGATTTCGAATCATAAAGGGGAGTGCGCCGTCATCGTATTAAAGGAGGACTTTTTACAGTCATTTTACTGCGCGTTTTTATATCGTATTTTGTATGGATTCGTTTTTGCTTGTAATGTTGCGTGTTGGTGTTTTTTATTTAATTTTTTATTGGCTTTTTCCTGCGGCTTCACTAGAATGTACCTTCTTAGCACCAGCACCATTCTATCTTGAGCTACACGAGTAAAAGCCATAACGTCTACCTTGTTTTCCCGTGAAAGTGCAAAGTAGACAAAAAAACTTCTTGGATACGCGTGATTTTTAACAAAGGCCTAAAAACTTTTAGCGTTTGCAGAATGATCTTGTAAAAGTTTATGTTAGTGCATTTACTAGACTATAGATAGATAAACTCTTTATCGTTCACACCAGAAGTTACAAAATTAAGATTTAAAATAAAAAAAAATTATAACTAGTGCATCAATATCGATTAGAGTGATCTCTTTCAGACAACCTTGGAATGGAGAGGATATACAGGAGGTAGAAGGCGGGGCGTGCAATAGTGAATTATGCTAGTATAATGCTGTATTATGGCACTAAAGACTTATCAGTCAAAGAATAGGCAAACAATGAATATGAGCATGAAATCAAACGTGCCGTAGCTTTTTGGTGCATCATATTACAGATAGTGGTCAGGTAGGCCAAAATAAAAGTCCAAATTATCACACTTGATCCTCTCTCTCTGTATATTCACGATAAACTGATGCCGTACTGTATGAAATTCCGCTAAGCTAACTTTACGTAGTTCGTCCCTGGATCCATGGTGTGGCGCTAGTGGTCGATGACGTTTGTAACAAACATGTCTAAACTGTATACATCATCATCATTTCAGCAGTAAGACGTCCACTGCTGGACATAAGCCTCTCCATCGATCTCCGAAACGGCTGATTTGAAGCGGCTTGCATCCACCGTTTCCCTGCGGTCTTTTTTAGGTTGTCTGTCCATCTTGTGGGTGGACGTCCTAAGCTGCGCTAAACTGTATTGTTATGTGAAAAGTACGTGCTTGAGACCACACGACAGGAGTGAAAACTTAATCAAGGTTGACTATATCTCTCTCGCTCTTTTAGTCGACTCGAACCGACTTTACCCGAACGAGTATCTGAGCGAGACGGTAACAAGAGTTCAGTGCTTTTCCCCATCCCAAAAATTGCCCAACATGCCTAAAGAAGATTTCACTTCAAAAAATTATTTCAAAAACTATAAACAAATATAAACAAATATTCAGTATCATCTATACTTCTATACTAATATTATAAACAGGAAAGATTTGATTGTTTGTTTGTTTGCATTGAATAGGCTCCGAAACTACTGAACCGATTTGAAAAATTCTTTCACTGTTGGGATGCTGCACTATCTCCGGTTGACATAGGCTATATATCCCGGCTTCGCCCGTGCGAAGCAGGGGCGGCCTACTAGTGTTTTATAATCTAGGTAATAATTAAATTTATAAATAAGCTTGTAATTATAATATAGGTTTAATATTATTATTGACGGACCTGTTATTGACATATGATTATTTCTGATTTCATATTTAATGATTATTTATCCATTGAGTATTTTTTTTTTCTAATTTTAGTTTCTTCTATCATAATATTGTGTAACAATTGTCTCATTAGTGTAATTGGCGCAAGCCGTACTAATTGAATAAACAAATACAAATGTTTTTTTTTCATACCACTGGCTTTTCGGTGAAGGAAAACATCTTGAGGAAACCTGCATACGTAGAGAGAAGGAATTCAATGGCGTATGTGAATCCACCAATCCGCACTGGGCCAGCGTGGTGGATATGGCCCAATCACCCTTTCGGGGGTAGGTTGAAAGTCCAGCAGTGAACTGTTAAAAGGCTGATTATGATAATGATGATGATGATAAACAAGTAAATCAAAATCAATACACAACACACACATCACATCATCAGCCATTAAACGTCCACTGCTGAACTAGGCCTCCCTCTTAGAAGGGTCTTGCCATAATCCCCACGCTTGGCAGGCGGCTTGGAGATCGCAGTACGTTCACCGTGTACTAACAGGACGCTGCTGCCCATCCTTCGGTGGTTCTGGTCGCAGTTTTAGGACATACCCGGGTTCAAAATCAATACACTCTAGAACTTTTCTGAAATATTACGATAAAAAAGTCCGCGGCACGTCAATTTTAATTTACAAAGAATGTTACCGAGACAGGACGTGTCGGATCGCGCAAAGTATTCTTATCAAATGTCAAAGAAAAAGTTTAATAAGAATGCCTTCTTTATTATTGAGGACCTTACTTAGATCTCTTGTCAATTTCTATTGGATATTTTGTGGAAATATAAAATTACGGCCGAGAAGAGTGAATAGCCTTGGAAGCAGCGATTGAGAAATGGATAAAGAAATATTCGATAGCCCGTTGGTCGAGTTGGTAGTGAACCTGCCTTCTGAGCTTGGGGGCGTGGGTTCGATTCCCACCTAGGACAAACATTTGTGTGATGAACATTTGTGTTTGTTCTATGTCTGGGTGTTAATATCTATTTAAGTATGTATTTAAACCTATATATGTGGGTATATCAGTCTCCGGCAGCCATATCACAAGCTTTGCTTAGTTTGCGGTCAGATGACCGTGTGTGCAAAAATGTCCCGAATATTTTTTTATTTATTTACTATATAATTAAACGATTACTCTTTTTTGGGCTGCTTGAATCAATGACAATGCTGAGTTCTCGTGGAGGCTGCGTAGCCAGCCCTTTAGGTTTAGAGGTTCTAGGCTGAACAAGACACTTTCTTGCTCATTGGATGTTTTCTAATTAGCAACTTTGATATTTATTAGTTTTTGCCGTGGCATGTTGTTCCGATAAACATTTTTTAGTTATATGCTTCTTCTGAACATCCTTCAAAAAATCCAGAACTCTCGAAAAAAAAACAGTAGACAAAATGTATGATACATTTTGTCGAGTGTAAATTACCGTTTTCTATGGAACAGCTGATTTTATTTTGCGATTTCATGGTTGGTCCTATAGTAAAAGTTGTTCATAATAATGAGCACAATGACCTTCTTTCGGCTTAGTTATATGCGTAACCCTGTAGAAAAACTAAATTAAAAATTAATAAAATTATTCCAAGCAACGAATAGTTAGAAAAAAACTTTAACACTTCAACACCCCGTTTAAAATAATCAACCGTTTCCAGAGGAAATTTCCGCGAGGGTTGAACGCAAACACAAAGGAAAATATTGGAAGATTTAATAGAATATTGACATCACCGACAGGACGATTCGATTCGAGATCGGCCTCTATTTGTAATGTCAACACTACTAGAATTTAATCTCAAGTATTTGCATAGAGAGAACTCTACGGAACCACAGACCTATATCCAAGTAAAGATAAAGATTATTTATTTGCAAAAAACACAAGTAAATCATACACACATTCAAAAACGCATGCACAATAGGTGGGTTAAAATATTAGTCACTTTGTATCATGTTTTGCCTAGTTTGTAGGCGTACAAATCTATAGAGAGATGGTATAAAAATACCGTAAGAATTATTTATAAAAAAACTATTAATTAAATTAACTGTCGAAATAATTTCAAAAGTTCAGATATGATGTTATTAATTTAAATAGTCAACAGATAGTGTTGTGGACTCAGGGCTCGTTCCTAATGCGTTCCTAAGCCCATTTTCGTTCAGTGGACTGTATAAGGGGTTCTTCGGTGGTAGGTCAGAGAAACGTCTTGCTCGGTGGATGCAGAAACAATGCGTGCTTTATTCAACCTTACATCTATATTTATACAATGTTAACTTTATTATACAATATTCTATCCTAACCACTAGTGCACCCTACGCGTTGGCCATTGTTCTCGCAGCGGCAGGCGGGCAGCGCATACCTGCTCGTGCGCACCCCCGTCTCGGCCCGCTGTCGCCTCTTGTCCAGATGTGGCTCGACGTCCGCAGCTAGTATGCCTATCCTTTGCCTATTGTTCTCGCGGTGGCCGCAGGCGGTCGGTGAATACCTGCTCTGCCGCACCCCCGCCTTGCCTCGCGTCGCGTCCCTCCGTCGCCTATCCTCCGGGAAGGGCTCGGCGTCCTTAACATCCTCCCCTCGGCGCAGCTCGCGGAGCCTTTCTCTGCAACCCTCTCGAGGACGGCGAGCTTGTGGCTTGAAGCTCTCTCGCTGCGCTCGTTGAAGTAGAAGCTTCTCTGCACGTTCGATGCGTTCCAGCTCCAGGCGCGTCGATCGGCGCCGGCATATGTCGATAAATGCCGGCATGCGCCCCACTGTGCGAGCTAATACTTCATAACGCGAGTATCGTTCGAGTGCGGGCAGCCATTCGTAGCCCGCCTCGTTCTGTTCAGTGACATGTAGCATGTTCTCGTTCTGTTCATTGACATGCAGTATCTTTTCGTTCCATTCGTGAACATGCAGTATTTCCTCGTTCTGTTCATAGCCGAAGCGTTCTTTCGGCCATTGGTCCTCCGGTTCATGGAGAAAGCTCGGTCCGCGGAACCACCGGTCGTCTGTGGTGATGTCCGCACTCGTAAACCGCGTAGCGTCGTCCACGTTGTTCTCTGAGGCAGGTATCCAACGCCATTGAGCCTTCTCTGTTGACTCCGCGATCTCTCGGAGTCGGTGAGTGACGAATGACGTATATCGCCGTCGGTCGTCGCGTATCCATCGGATGACCGTCGACGAGTCCGTCCAATAGATCGTCCGAATCACTCTCAGCCGATGTTCTTGCAGAATGGCGGTTGCCAACCGCGTCCCAATGACGGCGGCCTGTAGTTCTAGGCACGGGATACTCTGCGTTCGTCGCGGCGCCACTATCGCTTTTCCAGCGACTTGTGCTACGATGATACTGCGGTCCGGTCGTATCGCCCTCCAATAGGCGACGGTAGCGTAGGCTCGTTCGCTCGCGTCGCTACGCCCTAGCCATAGACGCTCAATGCTTCGTAGCTGTTGTAGCCACGCCGTAAAGCGCTCGGCGTGTTCGTCGGGAATTCGTTCATCCCGTGTCCGCTCTCCTCTCGACAGATTTTGTAGCAGTATCCGCCCCTGGATCGTGTAGTTCGTCGCGTGACCGATCGGGTCGTATAGCGACATAACGGCGCTTAGCGCCTCTCGCTTTATCGGCGCGCGGGCTTGAGTGCTCACTTTCTCCGGGGCGCGGTTCATTCCGGTGTTCAACCCCAGCTCGTCTTGTTCGGCGTTCCAGGGGAGCCCGAGTATTTTGTTGCTCGTGGCTCCCCCCAGTCGAGTGGGCGCGTTCGTTCGTAGCGTGTCCGGAATGCAGCTCAGTACTGCCGGCTCGTTCGGAGTCCGATCTTGAAGTGTGAAGCCGGCCTTATCGTGCACCTCGTGTACCTCTTTTATGGCGCTGCTTGCTTCACTTTCATTGTCATAACTGTCGAAGTTGTCATCCATATAATGGCTCTGTATCATGGCCATATGCGCTCGTAGATACGTCTCCACATAAGCGCGCGCGTTATGGTCGCGCACGTTATGTGCGAGGAAGGGTGAGCTCGCCGCGCCGAAGATTATGCTCGTCATCTTGTAGGCACGCGGCGGGCTTTCTCGTTCATTTTCTCGCCATAAAAACTGCTGCGCCGGCTGGTCCTCAGATCGCAGTTTTGTTCGCAGGAACATTTCCTGCATGTCGGCGGTCATGGCGATCGGCTTTTCCTGTAGCGACAGCAGTAGATCAGGGCCTTCCAGGAGCTGGTCGTTGAGATAGACGTGGTTGCTTCGGTGCGCTGCATCAAATACAAGGCGTGGCTTGTCGGGCTTGTTCGGGTTCCTCACCGCGAAGTGTGTTAAGCACCCGCCAACGGTACTCTTAGACTCTGTACCATCGCATGGCGCGGCGTAGCCCTTTTCCAACAAGTTGTCGATCTGCGCGCTGTATTCACTCGCGAAGCTCGGGTCATGGTCTATCTTTCTCTCTATTCCCTTCAGGCGGTTCAGGGCGGCGACGTAACTCGCGGGCACGGTGACGTCATCACCGCGCCACGGTAGTCCTATCTCGTACGCGCCGCCGATCTTCGTTACTGTTTCGTTGGACATTCCTATCGCTCGTTCGTCCGCTTCGTTCACGCGGGACTTGAGTGATATGTCCAGTGACTCGATCTTGACGTGAATCTCGACTAGTTCATAAAGTCGTTGGTCTTGCGTCTCGCTCTCACGTATACGCTGGTCGGGCGCGTACACGTGCAGGACGCTCTCGTTCTCACATAATGTGAAGCTGCGTGGTGCGGTTCCGTGCACCACCCACCTGAGCTGCGTGCGTGCGGCGGCCGGCTCGTTAGGCGCACCGACGCGTAGTTCTCTTGACACGATAAGTTCCCAGTAGTCGGCACCCACCAGGATGAGTGGGCGTGCTCGTTCGTAGCACACCTCGTTCGGTAGGTCTTGTAGGTGTCGATGCTTGAGAAGTAATTGCGGCGCCGTCTGTTCTCGAAATCGTAGGTTTCGTACGGTCCGCGCTTCGATCGTGTATAGCGCTGTCTCGCTCTCTCCCTTGAGGCGAATCGGTACGAGCTTGCTCTCTCGCTCGCGCGCGCGGGTCATATTGACGCCGCTTATCCGTAGAGGCTGGTTCGGTCCGTCGGCGCCGATGCTCGTAGCTAACTCTCGGTCGATCAGAGTTATGGCGGCGCCTTCGTACAGCAAGGCGTATGAGTGGACCTTGCTCTTGGAGCCGGAGATCATGACAGGGCACACCTTCAGCAGCACCTCTCGTTCTTGTCCGGTAGCGTTTAAGGCCGCTACCGACAGTACCACTCCGCCGTGAGTGGGCTTCGTTGGTTCGGTGGACCGCGCGGCTAGTTCGGTGGAGGCCGGCGCGGACTTTCTCTCTCGACGCAGCGTCGGGTAATACGGGCGGCGGCACTTGTTTACGCCGCAATACTTTTCTCTGCCGCGCAATCGCCGATGCTTCGCGTCTTCTGTGATCTTGTCGGTGATCGTTCTAGATGATCTGAAACTCTGTTCGAGAGTTTCCACGATGCGGTCGGGTGTGGTGTCCGTCATGAGGTGGGCGGACACCGCTTCCAGCGCGTCTCCTGTCAGCGCTGTTTGTAGGTGAAGCACGTTCTCGACGGGCGGGATATTGAACATAGTAGTTGATTCTATCGTCGCCGCCTTAAAGCGCAGCCATCCGGTCGGACTGCCGCTGAATCTCGGTAGGTCACAGCTGTAGCGCCGCTGCGGTCTAGACGTTCGTTCTAGTGCTTCAGCGATCTGTGTTCCGTAGCTACGTGTGCGACCTGGTGCAGGTGACTGTTCACGACGATCGAATATTCTTGTTTCTTCATGTTCAATGGAGCGCGACAGTTCGTGTCGCTCCCCCCGTGATACTGGTTCAGGTTCAACGGGATGCGATAGTTCATGTCGTTCCCGCCGCGATACCGGTTCAGCTTCAACGGGACGCGACAGTTCGTGTCGCTCCCGTGATCTTAGCTCAGGTTCAACGGGGTGCGACCATTCGTGTCGCTCTTCCCGTGTTCGTGGTTCATGTTCGACGGGGCGCGACCGTTCGTGTCGCTCCTCCCGTGTTCGTGGTTCATGTTCGACGGGGTGCGACCGTTCGTGTCGCTCCTCCCGTCGCGATGCTGGTTCATGTTCAACAAGGAGCGACCGTTCGTGTCGCTCCCCTCGTGATGCAGCCACGCGCGGCCACTCGTTGACGCGCTGGCGCTGTTCTTCCGGGTTCGTTGAAGGTTCATCGCGTGGGCTTTCTTCAGCTTCAGCCTTGGCGATCTGGACCGCGAGCCGTTTCAAGATGAGGTCTGTTTCAATGGCGGCGAGCTTCTCGGCAGCCTCCAGCTCAGCCCGTCGCACTTGTAGCGTCGAGTTCGTCGTACGCCGCGATCGGTGTGAGTGTTTAGAGGGTTGCGGTGAGACAGCTCGTCTCCGTATGTTCGTGGCGGCGGCAGCAGCAAGTTCCCCGCCCGGCCCGTTCGGTGGGCCGGTAGTGGCAACTTCTTTTCCCGTCGGCGTCGAGGGTGACGCCGGTAGAAGTCGTGTCTGCCTCCGCAGCCTTTGTTCGATGCAATGTAGCTCTACAGCGCTCATTTTCTCGGTATCTGGTCTGTTCATGACCATTGTGGCTGGTCCTTGGTTCCGACGATTGTTCACTGGTTCCGACGATTCTCCTCTGGTTCTTACTGATCCGGCTCGAAGGACCAGAAATATTGTGTACTCAGGGCTCGTTCCTAATGCGTTCCTAAGCCCATTTTCGTTCAGTGGACTGTATAAGGGGTTCTTCGGTGGTAGGTCAGAGAAACGTCTTGCTCGGTGGATGCAGAAACAATGCGTGCTTTTTTTTTTTTTTTTTTTGATATTGACTTGTAATGTTGGCCTTTTGGCCTCTACAGATGGACCGGACTAGTTAGCGAACGCAGAGTGCGTTCGGCATAACTTGATGGTTTAAGTTTTTGGGCGACTAGCACAAGGGCACCTCGAAGGTACGAACCTCGGCTTGGGCCGTCGCCGGGGGTGGGAATCAGACTTGCCCAGGCACCCCAGAAGGGGTGTGCCCTGGAGCCCTAGCGGTTTGTTGAACTGAATGATTATTTGGAGAGAATCTAACCGATCTTCTAACAGATCCCGAGGGTCTACGATCCCGCCGGCGGGATCGCTGTGTGTGTGTGTGCCTCTGGTAACCGACGCCTGTACCAAAAACTGAATATTTCCTATTGCTAGGAGCAGTCGGATCGGGCGACCCCAGCGCCGCCGCTGTGACGACGGCGATGGGGTCGTCCGGGTCGCCCAAGATGTCTCTAGGGCGTCTACGGAGAGGAGGAGGGTCTGTCACGTCTGTTGAGTAGTTGGAAGCTTTAACTACAAGAGGATTTGGGTGATGAGGCGCCGCGTCAAAGTAGCGGCGGGAGCTATACTTAATGTATTGAATCATAGATGGGAGTTCAACATCGCAGTGCAGATCGGCGTTTCGCATATACCAGCTAGCGCCGACCGCTCTGCGGATGAAGCGATTTTGAATGACCTGCAGCTTGTCCAGATCGATGCGGGAGGCGTGGGCGAACGCCACGGAGGCGTAGGTCATGACGGGGCGGATGCAAGTTTTGTAGATTGTCAACTTATTTCTAAGTGACAATTTACTACGCTCGCCAAGGAGGGGGCTGAGGCGCCCTAGAAAGAATGCCGCTCGATTGCGGACTATCTGAATGTGTTTGGAGAAAGTGAGTCGGCGATCGAGAGTCACGCCGAGATACTTGGTCGAGCTGGTCCAAGGGATGGCCTTACCGTGAAGCGTGATAGGCCTAGACGGGGGATTCTTGGACGGGTGAAAGTACATTGCTGCACTTTTTTCCGGATTGACCGTGATGGCCCACTTCTTGAACCAATCACCTAGATGAGAGAGGGCTCGTTGAAGATGGGCCCTTTGGATGACTTTGTTCCACCCTCTGGTGTAGAGGGCGGTGTCGTCAGCGAAGAGAGCTATATCCACGTGGGGAGATCTAGGAATGTCGCTAGTGTAAAGCGTGAAGAGGACGGGTGCCACGACGGAGCCCTGAGGGACCCCGCCGCCTATAGGGTGAGGTGAAGAATGAGTCCCTTCGACGCGATAGCGAAAGTTACGAGCCGTGAGGTAGTCATGTATGATGAGCACCAGACGGTCCGGCATCCCGAGGTGAAATAACTTGTATATCAACCCGTTATGCCAGACTTTGTCGAACGCTTTCGCCACGTCGAGGAAGACCGCAACGGTGCCCTGGCAGAAGGGCTTGTGGGTGTAGCCATGGGATGGTTTCCTATTGAAACCTTCGAGAATGTACTCCGTGATGCGGTGCACTTGTTGGACGCAAGAGTGTTTGGCTCTAAAACCAAACTGCTCGTCGGGGAGAAGATTGTTGTCTCTAACGTGGGACCAGATACGCTTCAGAAGAATGCGCTCATAGATCTTCCCCAGAGTACTGAGGAGACTAATGGGTCGATAGCTGGAGGGCTCGGAGGGCTGTTTGCCTGGTTTGTGAATGCCGATCACCTCGGCAGACTTCCAGGCGTCGGGAAAGATAGAGTTGTTGATGGCTGCATTGAAGATGCTGACAAGGAGGTAAACAAGGGAGACGGAAAAGTGCTTGAGCACTTTGTTTGAGATGCCATCTGCACCAGGGGCTTTCCTGATCTGGAGGCCCTTGATGATCGACTCGACCTCAGAGGCAGTGACTGGCTCGAGGGTGTCAACGGGAGGAGTGGAGATTCTGTGTTCGACCTCGCTGTCCACAGCTTCGCGGTGGGCAGGTTCGACCTGATCTAAAGAGGGGCTGCACTGTTGCTCGAGGCTGTCGGCCAGACATTCGGCCTTTTCCTCGTCTTCGAAAGCGGGGGGGAGATTTGGACGGGAAAGGGGAGGCATGGCAGTCACGGTGTCAGATTTCAGAGATCTAACCAGCCGCCAGTATGCCTGGTGGGTTGGCTGGATCTCTGAAAGTAGGTTATCCCACCTCTGATTACGGAGTTCACTGATGCGGTTTTTTACGGCACGCTCGTAATACCGCAGAGTGGCTCTGTTATCTTCGGTGCGATACCAATCGTAGGCCCTAGCGGCAGCGTGTTTCGCCCTCAGTAGCTCCCTCGCGTCCTCCGGCAGAGCCCAGCGTCGGTCATCCTCGGCTGGGACCTGCTTGGAGGACTCACCTATAACGGTGCGAAGGTGGCTAGTGAGAGCGTCAACTGAAGTGGTGACGTCGTGAGGGGTCACAATGTCCTCAGGGATTCTGTCCAAGTCGGGTGAATTGACCGCCTTTAGGGCATCGCCTAATTGCTTCCAATTCACCACTGTCTTGGTTGCAGGAGGTCTGTCAGTCGGGTCGGGGCCTAACCGCATCAAAACTGGACGGTGATCAGACTCGAGCTCGTGTAGCACTTCCAAGGAGCGCAACTGAAGTGTTACGCCTTTCAGAAGTGCTATGTCAAGCACGTCTGGCCTACATTGCAGGTTGGAGGGAAAAATAGTCGGGGTACTGGGAGGGATGATATCAAAATTGAGTTCGTCGGAGAGGGGCGTGCTTTATTCAACCTTACATCTATATTTATACAATGTTAACTTTATTATACAATATTCTATCCTAACCACTAGTGCACCCTACGCGTTGGCCATTGTTCTCGCAGCGGCAGGCGGGCAGCGCATACCTGCTCGTGCGCACCCCCGTCTCGGCCCGCTGTCGCCTCTTGTCCAGATGTGGCTCGACGTCCGCAGCTAGTATGCCTATCCTTTGCCTATTGTTCTCGCGGTGGCCGCAGGCGGTCGGTGAATACCTGCTCTGCCGCACCCCCGCCTTGCCTCGCGTCGCGTCCCTCCGTCGCCTATCCTCCGGGAAGGGCTCGGCGTCCTTAACAGATAGACATTACTATAATTGTATGATAAACAAATTGACCTACTGCAGTCATTACTAAAATTTATCATTTATAAAATCACTTACTTTGTCATAACAGTTTTTTTTTTAGTTTTGTATAGTAGACGCTACAAGTTGACCTACCTTGCATGTCATATTTTGTACCGCTTTACCCTCCCTTGGCTTCTAACTTACCTAATACTTACTTATGGTATTAAGAAAATGAAAACTAAGGTAAAAAGTACTCAAAAGGATATGTAATAAAATGATTGAAATTATAATAAATAAAGGACAAGATAAAATTTAGATTAGTAAAATTACTGTAGATAGCTCAGAAGGAGACACATAAAATGTATGGGGGTCGTGGTTGCTGAAGATTCGTCTGTTTCTACCTCCGTAGCGCAGTACTACCCTATATCGTGAGTCCGTCCAAAGACGGTAGGTGGCCTTAGGGTCAGCACGGGAAGTGGCCTCGGTACTAGGATGCGCAGCGAGGTTGGAACCGGCCGAAGATCTGGTGGAAGATGGTGGTGAGAACAATTATCAATCGGTGCTGCGAGAATACGTGTCAGTTTGAAACGAAAATGGGTAATTTTGCAATACTGAGTTGTAAGAATACCACAAATAGAGTTTGGACAGAATAAATATTTATATTTCTTTTCACTTTTAGGTACGAAAAATTTGACACGCTTAATTTTCATACAATTTGCACGGCTTGTGAAGTCTTAGATCTAGGTCTGTGCATGGAACCATAAATCAAATTAAAATGCTGTTTAAAGAAGATTCTTGATTGAATTATTTCACTGCGTTACGTTTTTAAAGTGAAATAATTACGGGATCATCAGAATTACTAAGTGTGCATCAAAAATTTTCCACCATTGATTTTGAACTGGAAACAATGTTTTTATTGTAACGTTTTACTATGAAGGTTTTTAGGGTTCCATAACCAAAGGGTAAAAACGGGACCCTATTACTATGCCTACGATGTCTGTCTGTCTGGCCTACCTATTAAAGGCTATATCTTTCAAACCGTAATAGATAGCTAGTTGAAATATTCACAGAATATGTAACGTTACGGCGGATTAACTAACAAATAACAAGAAAGTTAAAAGTAATAACAAAAGGGGGTCCTCATACAACAAACGTTTTTTTAACGTATTTTTGTATAAGCTCTAATGTAAAAACGGTAATACATACAAGCTTCTAAATTGGCATGATTGTAGTACAAATTCTAAAATAGGTATAATAAATAATGGCCAAGTACGAGTCGGTAACAAGTTTCTGTTCATTACCAAGTTATAACTAGTAATTTCGTTATTGAATTTTGTAGCGGTATGGAACCCTCAGTGTGCGAGCCCGACTCGCACTTGGCCAGTTTATTTATGATCATAAAACTGCAACCCATTGATAGATATACCTAGTACAGGAAATCTTTGCTGCAACCGTTTTTAACTGCGTTGGTGTGAGGTTTAATAATTAAAGTTTCATAATTTCGTCGCTACGTTTTTTGTGAGAGAATGTCAGTTGAAAGTCTGTGGCGTCCAATTAAAAGTATTGCTTTTCGCCATCATCATTATGGCAGTGCTCGTTGTGTGGCTCTACTAACCGGTCTCAACAGATCGTTTAAGCATCCTTCAGTAAGGTTAGTTTTAGATGGGACAAGAGGTATTCTTAATTATGTTTTATATTCTTCGTATTTAAAAAAAAAAAATCCGGCGCTGTCGAAGTTGGGCTCGTACACTGAGGGTTCCGTACACCACATAACCAAGTACCGGCCTCGCCCGACGTTGCTTCACATCGGTGATCGTACAAGACCCGGTGGTGAACAGAAATTTGACACTGACTCGCACTTGGCCATTATTTATTATTTGATGTTATACCTACTTTAGAGTGTTTACTATAATCATGGCAAGTTTGACGCTTGTACGTATTACCATTTTTACATTAGAGCTAATACAAAAATACGTTAAAAAATACGTTTGTTGTGTGGGGTTTCTCCCTTTCGTTTTTACTTTTTGACTTTTTTTTATTTCTAATTAATCCGCTGTAACATTGATATAAAATATAAGATTTTGGGAGAATTTCAACTGTCTATCTATTACGGTTCAAAAGATGCAGCCTTTAATAGGTAGGACAGACAGACAGACTTCGTAGGCTTGGTTTTTACACCTTGGGTACGGAACCATAAAAAGTGATATCAAAGACGTTCGGAAATACAAAGTTTGTAAGTCACCAAGGATCTAGGACTAAATCTGGGTCACAACAGTTTTGCATTAGATCAGCTGCGTTCTGAATAGACCTTGAACTGCTATTAAGGTCAAACGAACCTCGTCACGCAATGAATCTGAAAAAATTGCCTACAATGAAATGGTTTAACAAGCTAGCCGCCTGAAGGCTCATCCACACATCATAGATCAGTGGAAATCGCACACTGTGCGTTTCACACGATCCTTCTTGCCTCATACCTGCAAAATGTGGAATGAGCTACCTTCTACGGTGTTTCCGAGAGGCTACAACATGGGGTTCTTCAAAAGGCGAGTTAATCGAGTTCTTAAGGGTCGGCAACGTATTTGTGATGCCTCGGGTGTTACAAGTATCCATAGGCGACGGTGACTGCTTTCCATCAGGCAGCCCGTCTGCTTGTTTGCCACCTATGGCATAAAAAAAAAAAAAAAAAAAAAAAAAGGTTTTAAAAAAGTTTCCACTACTTCAAATGTGAAAGTTTTTATTTCAAACATTTTCTACTACCGCAGGTTATGAATGCCATTTATTTAAGAACAAAGGTAGGTATATCATGGTACTACTTAATTCCGTAACATCTGAGCAAATTTGTATGACATTTTGAATGGAGATGGATTCTATTAAGGATTGAAAAATGGGGTACGTTGTCATTTTTTTCCCGCTATCCCCACAGGCACCGCCAAGCCTATGTAAAAATTCAGGATATCAACTATTCAAATCTGTTCAGTCGTCAGACAAACAGTGCGACAGGCATAAACATAATTAATACACATTTTTTAGGGTTCCGTACCTCAAAAGGAAAAAACGGAACCCTTATAGGATCACTTCGTTGTCCGTCTGTCTGTCCGTCTGTCTGTCCGTCTGTCAAGACCCTTTTTCTCAAGAACGCATAAAGATATCAAGTTGAAATTTATACTAAATACTTGGGTCTACGGTCTCTTTCGGCTGTAAAAAAATAAAAGATGTAAGTCAACGCAATCAAAAGATATGAACGTTTATGTCGCATATTTTGCGATTTCACAGGGAAATCAAAATCTATAGGGTACTTTCCGTTGACCTAGAATCATGAAATTTGGTAAAAGGCAAGGTCTCATAGCACGTATATAGGAATAAATCTGAAAAATACAAATTTTAAGTTATATCATTTAAAAATTATTATTTTGTTATTACAAACTTACATTTTGTAGTTAGAATGTATAGAAGAACCTCATAGTCAACTACAAAGTAAAGTTTGTCTTTCAATATTTCAACATTAGGTTTTTTTTGGACTCGCGCTCTGAGGGTTCTGTCCAACGGAACCCTCAGAGCACGAGTCCTACTCGTACTTGTCCGGTTTTTTTAAAAATATAGTGTGATATTTTCTTTTGTGTGATTAAAACTAAATTTCCATTTTAGGCATGACGTCACAGTCCCCAAAGCTCCGGTTTCCCCACGCACCCTTGTTTATGAGTTTTAATCTCGCGTCTTAGGCCGAACTAATCGCCTTGAGATCCCATTTATGTCCCCACATATCCTCGTTTTGTTCATATCCTTAGTCCGCACCCTGCTCACGTACCTTTACTAGGTGGTAGTGAAACAAAGCTAAAATTTTCTCGGAAAATTGGCATTTTTGCGCGATAATAAGGTCAAAATTCAGGTAGAATTACATTCGACCTAAACTTTGACCACGTTCTCGCCTTCAAAATCAATATTTGTCATTATATATCAAAATAGACTGGCCATGTGCGAGTCGGGCTCGCGCACTGGGGGTTCCGTACCACCACGAAATACAATAATTATCAATTAAAAAAACCTACTTCCAAATTAGCAAACTAGGCATTTTAATTTGGTGATAAGGTCAAGGTTTGAACGAATGATACGGTCATCTAAGTAACGACATTACCAGTTGTAACTTGGGAATGAACAGAGATTTGTCACCGACTCGCACTTTGCCATTATTTATTGTTTGTTGTTATAATTTAGAGAGTGTACTATAACCAAGTTTGACGCCTGTACGTATTACCATTTTTACATTAGAGCTAATACAAAAATACGTTTAAAAATTCCGTTTGTTGTATGGTATCCATTTCGTTTTGACTTTTTTATTACTTCTTAGTTAATACGCCAAAATATTACATATTCTGTGAAAATTTTAACTGGATATCTATTACGGTGACTCTGGTTCTTTGGCGAATATCCACGTTTCGCATTTTATCGCGCAAAGAAACTCCGAGCATAGCTCTCCATTGCCCGCTGTGTGACTGAGTTTTTCCAAAAGGCCAACAGTTAAGGACCACGTCTCAGTACCATATGTCATCACCAGAACCAGAGTCACCGACATAGCTGTTAAAATTTGCAAGTTGAAGTGGCAATGGGCAGGCCACATCGCTCGAAGAACCGATGGGGAACCGATAACCGATGGGGAAGAAAGGTTCTGGAGTGGAGACCACGAACCGGAAGACGCAGCGTAGGGAGGCCTCCCACTAGATGGACCGACGACATTGTAAGAGTCGCGGGCATCCAGTGGATGCAAAAGGCAGGCTGTCGTTCAGTGTGGAGGTTAAAGGGGGAGGCCTATGTTCAGCAGTGGACGTCTTCTGGTTGATGATGATGATGATGTATTACGGTTCGAAAGATATTGGATACAGCCGTTTGAAGGTAGGACGAACATATAAACAACGTAGGTAACAGTGTTTAACGTAGGCTCAGTAATAGGGCCCGTTTTTACCCTTTGGTACGGAAGCCTAAAAATCAACTCGTCTCTAACTACCTCTTGTAAGATTACCGACTATAAAATTAAACCCTCAACATGTAATCAAGATTTTACAATATTACACGGTCCGAGGTTTACGGCTGATAGTGGTGACCCTACTAAGCTTTAATAGGTAATTTCCAGGCGGATATTTGACGGCGTCAAGCGTAAACTTTGAAGTTTTGATAATTGGCGGAGATTGTGGGAATAAATGCTTTTTGTAAATAAAATAAAGAAAAACTCGTGAAATAGTGCCAAAAGACCCAGTAGCTTGACGTTTGGAATAGTAGTTAATAACGTGACCGAATACGCCATTTTATTAGGGTTCCGTACCCAAAAGGATGAAAACGAAACTCTATTACTAAGCTTACCCTGTCTGTGTGTCCGTCTGTCCGTCCCAACCTTATAACGGCTGTATAATGTATCTTTCGAACCGTAATAGATAACCAGATGCCTTATTATAGATGTCTTATCGTGATTCGGATTGTGATCGTGATCGCGTGCCATCTCACTTACGCACGTGGTGCGAGTAAGTAGATGCGAACGGGACGGCATGCATTCTCGATCACGATCAAACTTCTATAATAAGGCCGCAGTTAAAACTTTCACAGAATATGTTTTAATAAATCTACAAATTATAATATACATCGTTGTAGAAAGCGTACTGGAAAAGTTTGACTTGTAACTCATCATCATCATCATCAGCCAGAAGACGTCCACTGCTGAACATAGGCCTCCCCCTTTAACCTCCACACTGAACGACAGACTGCCTTTTGCATCCACTGGATGCCCGCGACTTGTAACTATGGAGTTTTAATAAAGAATTGTATTGTAAAAATAAATAGTTAAAAATAAAGGGGAGGGGGGTCCTCAAAAGCCTCCCATACAATAAAGTTTTTTAAATATTTTTGTATTTGCTCTAATGTAAAAACGGTAATGCGTACAAGCGTCAAACTTGGCATGATTATAGTACACACTCTAAAGTAAAGCGACAAATAATATATATAATGACAACAAAAAATAAACAAAGGCCAAGTGCGAATCGGTGGCAAGTTCCTGTTCACTTCCATGTTACGTCTATGCAACTTCGGGTGCGGTCGGTACTTCGATGGGTGACAGCCTGGGTGTGATGTTGTCTTTTTGCACTACTTTTTGTATTTTGTGGCGGTACGGAACCTTCAGTGTGCGAGCTTGACTCGTACTTAGCTGGTTTATGAATCAAAACGTTCCATATGTACTCAGTAGTCTCTATCAGTGTCCAGACTTATAGTACTGCACCAAACTCGAGAACGTCAGGAATAAAAAAAATACACGTGATAAATCCTTTAACGGGAAATTCAAATTTTAAACAGTTTTTTGGTCCTAGTAGCCAGGCAAGGTAATTATTTTTAAATAACACAGTGTTTGCGCAAAATGTTGGCTGTTCTTTACATTATAATGTACAATTATTTAACAGTAACGCACCATATTACTTACTTTTGTGAATAAACCGTTTGAAACAGCAAAAATTTGTTTATTCACAAATGTAAGTAAGAATGTGCATTAGAGATAAACAGCTTTACATTATTTTGTAAAGAATAATAATCAATTTGCGCAAACATCATGGTCGTTTACAATAATTACCCGGCCTAGCTACAAGGACAAGAAAACTGTTTAAAATTTGAATTTTCCGCCATTTGTGAATCAAACCACTTTAAAGTATTTAATTTCAATATACCAATGGAGCCGATTTTTTTACTTTACTTTTTCGTTTTATTCTCATTCTTCAATTTTCTTCATTTATTATTTGAAGCTTAATGATACCTCGTACAGTGAAAGCGTATAATGTTCCCTATACTCAGAGCTGTGATTTGCTGAATTTGCATATACTTAGTGGCTGTAAAGGCGTAATAAACGACGTATCGTCGATACGAGGGCGCGTCGGGAAGTAGGGCGGAGGGAGCGGTTCCACGCTACGCTCGATGTGAACTGTTGGTGTCAAGTAGGTGGAATGACTGGCTGTTTTGAAAGCTACCTTACGTGTAGTCAATACCCAGCGTGACTATTATCTATCTATACTAATATTATAAAGAGGAAAGATTTGATTGTTTGTTTGTTTGTTTGTTTGCATTGAATAGGCTCCGAAACTACTGAACCGATTTGAAAAATTCTTTCACTATTGGGAAGCTACACTATCCCCGGGTAACAGGCTAAATAATATTTACAAAAAAATTAGGGATCCTTACTAAAACTGCAATAATGTAACCAAAGGTGTAAAAAATTGGTTTACAAATTTTGACTTTGCGTGTTTGACAGTTCTAAGACAGGACAACGTCTGTCAGGTCTGCTAGTCTATACTAATATTATAAAGATGAAAGATTTGATTGTTTGTTTGTTTGCATTGAATAGGCTCCGAAACTACTGAACCGATTTGAAAAATTCTTTCACCGTTGGGAAGCTACACTATCCCCGGGTGACATAGGCTATAATCTATACCCGTGCGAAGCTGGGGCGGCCCGCTAGTAAATTATAAAAAGGAAAGATTTGATTGTTTGTTTGTTTGCATTGAATAGGCTCCAAAACCACTGAACCGATTTGAAAAATTCTTTCACTGTTGGGAAGTTACACTATCCCCGGGTAGGCTATATTATATCTATATACCCGTGCGAAGCCGGGGCGGGCCCTTAGTACAAAATAAGTACATTTCAGATTCATTAGGTACTCCTGCCTTTATACAACAGCTCAGCAGTGGACGTGTTCTGGCTGATGATAATGATGATTCACAGGGCTTGAAGTTGAAATTAATGTTTTTGATTTAAATAGAATCCAAATGCTCAAACCCATTAAACTCAATTTTGATAGCCCGTTGGTCCAGTTGGTAGTGAACCTAACTTCTGAGAAGGGGGGCGTGGGTTTGATTCCCACCTAGGACAAACATTCATGTGATGAACATTTGTGTTTGTTCTATATCTGGTTGTTAATATCTTTTTGAGTATGTATTTAAAACTATATATGTATGTATATCAGTCTCTGGCAGCCATATCACAAGCTTTGCTTAGTTTGGGGTCAGATGACCGTGTGTGCAAAAATGTCCCGAATATTATTATTATTATTATCAATTCTATTGCAGCAGGATTTCGTCCTCACAGAATATTCGTCCAACAATTCGCTTTACTATCTCGAGAAGTAGGTAAATTCCCATAAGAATATTTCCCCTCCGGCTAGGAAGGTGATTCCCGAAGCAATATATTCGGCGCTTAGTGGAAGGGCCTCTAATAGCCCTGCGAAAGTGTTTTTCAGTGTACATGGGACTGAAATTGCACTGTTTATCAAAATTTTATCCCTTATGGTTTAGCGTGGAAAATAAATAATTGCTGTTTTTAACAAGGGCTTGTCGACTAAATGGGGTTTCCTGTTTATGTTCCAAAATTTGCTGATTGTTATCCAGGTATTTTTTTTACGTATCTGGCAAGTTAAAATAATACGTAATGTTTCACCATTTTGAAATATAGAAGTCGAACCACTTGAAGTTATGATAACTAGCTTCATACCGCGGTATTACTTGCGTGAATATTCCATCAGGGACCGTACTTTATCAAGAACTAGCTGACTTGACAGACCAGGGGCCTTACGGACAACAGCTAATTGCGGCACCCAATCCGCTCAGTTGGGGAATCACGCGACCGCAAACCGTATCTGGGCGCGATAAGGTCCACGTTCGCGTGATTTTCCAACTGAGCGGATTAGGTGCCGCAATTAGCTGTTGTCCGTAAGGCCCCTGTCTTGTTTTCCTGTCTTAGAACTGTCAAACACGCGAAGTTAAAATTGTAAATCTAATTTTTTTACACCTTGGGTTACATTATTGGAGTTTTATTAAAGATCCCTATATTTTTTTTTACATATAATTTAGCCTATGTTATCCGGGGATAGTGTAGCTTCCCAACAGTAAAAGCATTTTTCAAATCGGTTCATTAGTTTCGGAGCCTATTCAATGCAAACAAACAAGCAATCATATCTTTCTTCTTTATAATATTAGTATAGATAAATAACTGGCCAAGCGCGTTGAGACACGTTGATGGTGGGTTCCGTATTCAAAGCCATATAGTTATGGTCACATTCATAGTTGAGAAATTGGTGGTTACAAAAAAAAACGAACGAACAAAGCTCTGTGGACTTATGCCAAATTTCAGAGATGTGCCATACCAACACGGCTCGTTTGCATGTTTGCCACCTATGGCATTAAAAGAAACATAACATAATTTACTTTTTATGGTTTATTCAAACTACTATAAAACACTAGCTGCTAGCAGCTGTTTTTGTGAAGATCATTCTACGTAAAAGGGCTTTGGGCTAAAACGTCTTGAGTTCATCGCAGTAACTCAAAACTCAGTTCATGTGAACCACAAAAATGTTTTTTTTTATCGAAATTGACTTATCATTGTTAAAACTAATTGTGCTAAATTTAAGACGGATACAAGTTAGAAAAAATTAAGACGTACGGACAGAGTGAGCTTATAAGAGTTCCTTGTAGTACTACAGAACCCTAAAAATTGAATTTTACTTTCACTCTCTACCCCTCCTATAACTATCTCTATAATTATGTTTTTTTATGCTAAAACTGTAAACACTAGGACTCCAAGTGACCTGTAAATGCTTTTACTAGAACCAACAACTCAGTACAAATAGCAAAACAACACCAAAGACAATTTTAGCCGTAAAGTACCATTTCGAGTGGAGCAAAGTTGTAAATTAATTTCGTGGAAAGTTTCCGTAATTTTGTTCATTTTCGGACCAATAATATAAAACGAAAAGTTTCAAAGGGGAAATTAAAACTAGCGAAATTCAATTTACAAAGTTAAACTGAAATTATATGCGAGTTACGTGAAATTTTAATATGGTTTACAACAGGAAGTGGAGTAACCTACTATACTGTAATAGTAATTTTTAAACTTTCGCGACTTGAACACATGTTTTAAATGTTTTTTATAACTACCGTAAGGAATATTTAATTTTGATATCTAATTGATAGCCCTGAGCTTCTTAGCATGATAAAGCTAAATTGTTCTTCCATTCGTATTCGGTTTAATCCCCTTATCAACATTTAACACATTATCACAAATTATAGGCAAAATTATTACTTGTGTCGAGTGAGCAATACATTTAACTCCACTGATAAGCGAAAAGGCCTAGACTTATTCTGTACTAGCATTACATCGGCCAGGCGGTTGTTGAGCAGTGAATTCTTTAACTAATTTGGTTATTATTATCTGTTTTCTTTTTTAATTTAATTCTGTCAATTAAAACAAAAGGAACATCTCAGTTTATGTTTTAAATGTTTATCGGGACTTATCACGTATTATTTAATATAGGTAAAAAATATGTACCTTTCGCTCGACGTTTCGATCATGTTACAATGGCCGTGGTCACGAGCTGACTGAAAACTGCGGGTGAGTCCGGCGAGAAGAGCGGGTGTTTTGTTCTCCTACCCTCACTTGATCTTAGAAAATCGCAGGGTTGTCACTACGACACACAAAACTGACTGTATCGGTAAATGTCCTAGTACCTACACCGCGGTTTGTACACTTGCTCACTACGGGATTCCACGACGCCGCTAACTTAAATCCATCTTCCCGGTTGAAATTGCGATGTTTTCTAATTTCAACCGCTTCACGAACCATTCTCGAAAAATAATGTCGTTCAGTGGAGAGGACCTTCGGATCGTGGAGCTCGATCCAGTGACCGGTAACATGGTCGAAACGTCGAGCGAAAGGTACATATTTTTTACCTATATTAAATAATACGTGATAAGTCCCGATAAACATTTAAAACATACTATAGTGTAATACTTATTTCGGACGTCTGCCTTTTTCTTGATCGTAAATTTAATTTAAACGTGCTACTAATTCGTGTAAATGTGATATAAGTCATAACAGAAGTGTGTGCAACAAATTGTGCTAACAGTAATTTTCTCAAAAAGCCTGGATTCTCCACAATCAGTAGAAAAAAATATATCGGATGTAGGTCTTTCGGTGCTTACCTGAAGCTGCGAGATCGGGTGTGTTACGCAAATAGCCCACGTGTGATAACTCCAGTGCTAAGACACTTTGTACATTATATTTGTGAAGTGTTGAGGATTCCGGGGCAGCCGCTGCAAGCCTGGGCCCAGACAGGTCAGGATCGTCAGCAGTCCTCTGGTAGGAATTCTGAACTTTTTTTATTGTCGGACTCCGCGAAACGCTTTTGGGCTTGTACATTTTTGTACACTTACTTATCCCTACCAATAGAAACAATTTATAATATTGGTAATAATTATCCTAGAAGCCGAAAGATTCTCGAATGGAGACCACGGAATGGTAAGCGCAGCGTAAGACGTCCCCCACAAGATGGAAAGACGACTTAAAAGAGACCGCAGGGAAACGTTAGATGCAGGTCGCTTCCAACCGGCCCTTAGATAATTATATATTATGTATGTATATCAGGTAGCCATATCACAAGCTTTGCTTAGTTTGGGGTCAGATGACCGTGTGTACAAAAATATCCCGAATATTTATATATTGCGAACTTAATTGATGTCTATGTATGTACAACGACGCTCGGACGATTTTTGACTGTTTTCACTTAGACATTGTGACTCTATAGGTATTGTATCTCGATGGCTAATGGCGAAAACTTAAGAAATCATTTTGAGTAGCAAATTTTGTTAAATACTAACCCTTTTTTGTGACGCAGCTGGTTATGTTGATTCAGGTCGTGGTTGCACTGGCCTACGCAACTATGGCCGAGTTCTGTTTATCTTTGACCCTGGGACTTAACTTCAGGGAAAGGGATCCAATTTCGATGTGGTTTCACGTCAGCTTCGGGCACCATGTTTTCAGGAAAACTATGTTATTATAGCCAATTAAGGCTTCTGTGTGTTTATTTTAATGTTTGTTTTCCTGGATTTTGGATGTTAGGAGATAATTATGTTTTATATTGTTATCAACATTTCTAAAAAAAATCTTTGATATGATGAATCTATACTAATATTATAAAGAGGAAAGATTTGATTGTTTGTTTGTTTGCATTGAACAGGCTCCGAAACTACTGAACGGATTTGAAAAATTCTTTCACTGTTGGGAAGCTACACTATCCCCGGGTGACATAGGCTATAATCTATACCCGTGCGAAGCTGGGGCGGACCGCTAGTTATATATATTTTAACAACTTTGGCAACGCACATAATGATATATAGCCGATACTGACGTCTTCGACTACAAAAACTTCGCGTTTTTTATAACTACCGTAAGGAATATTTAATTTTGATATCTAATTGATAGCCCCGAGCTTCTTAGCATGATAAAGCTAAATTGTTCCTCCATTCGTATTCGGTTTAATCTCTTTATCAACATTTCTAAGGTCAATACTAATTATAGGCAAAATTCTTACCTGTCGAGTGAGCAATACATTTAACTCCACAGATAAGCGAATAGGCCTAGACTTATTCTGTACTAGCATTACATCGGCCAGGCGGTTGTTGAGCAGTCAATTATTAAACTAATTTGGTTATTATTAACTGTTTTCTTTTTTAATTTAATTCTGTTTTCTTTTCATTATGTTTTTATTGTATCCTCAGTGTTCATTGTTAGATATTATTATTCCTATATTTGTATCCGTGATGACCTGTAACTGGCTTTGTGTATCTATTTAAGTTTATTTATAAGACATTTGAAACCAAGCTGTTGGTCGTCCTTTTAAGCAAAAAAATAATAATTATATTTGAAGAATATAACGTAAACTTTTTGAATGCCTCTAAAGGGTATTGAATGGACATTATAGGATATTATTAATTTATGCCCTTGCAAAAGCAACCAGGTAAAGATTTTTACTTGGCTCAAGAACTATAGGGAAAAGAATATGAACTATCCAAATTGTGTTGCCACTCGCGGTTTTTAATTTAATCACGGAGTCAATAGGTGGCTATACAACGATATTAGGATACTAAGATATTTTTACATCTCACTGTGAGGATATGTCGTAGACCTACTTAGACAAACAGTGACAGAAATCGCGATTTTCACCACAGAAAAGTTTTTTTTTGAAGTTATGCTTCTTTCGCGTCTTGAAACAAGGTTGCGTTAAACGTTTAACGCTACCATGGAGGTGGAATTTTTCTCTCTCGTATGGTTGCGAAATGCGTATCCTTTTTCCGAGCTGCGACTAGCAGACCCGGTAGTGTAATGGTGTCGCTAATGGATTGAGAAGCCTAAGGAGCTAGGTTCGAATCTCGAGTAAAGCATGTTTTTAAATTGTTGATATTTTTGCCCTAGTTATAATTTTAGGGTTCCTTGTTGAAGTATAACTTCTTCCGCGCGGAGGGACTCCGCGCACTATTTTTTTTTAGTTAGCAACTGTGATTCGGACAAAGAACTTTGAGACCTAACCCAAAAAGGTAAGGTCCAAGTTCTTTGAATGCGGAGTTCGACGCGTTGACTGTTCAATCAAACTTCTGTCTGTGCTGGGAACCGATTTTCCTTCTCATTTCCGTTCTTTTTACTTCTCTTTTCTGTGATTTTCACCATAAAACAAGCCATAAATACACCGCGGAGCATTCGTCTTATTTAAGCACGCAGTAAAACCAATCCTATGGAAAGGAATATCATTGTCTCAGTTTATTGCTTCCGCGTGGTTATCGCCTGATAGAAATACATTGTAATGGGGTAGCTTTATGTCTACAATAATGTGGTAACACCTTACTAATCTGGTGTGCCCTACTGCTACACGTTTACAATGTTCCTGTTTTGAAATACAATAAAGATTTCATCTTCATCATCAGCCAGAAGACGTCCACTGCTGAACATAGGCCTCCCCTTTTAACCTC
Source organism: Agriopis marginaria (assembly GCA_932305915.1). NCBI lineage: Eukaryota > Metazoa > Arthropoda > Insecta > Lepidoptera > Geometridae > Agriopis > Agriopis marginaria. The sequence goes on along the minus strand of OW029929.1, from coordinate 16,998,113 downwards.
CACACTGAACAACAGCCTGCCTTTTGCATCCACTGGATGCCAGCGACTCTCACAGTGTCGTCGGTCCATCTAATGGGAGGCCTAGATTTCTTAGGGTTCTGCTATTATTACAAATGAAATTAAACACTAAATGGATTGTATTGCGTGTCATCATCAGCCAGTAAACGTCCACTGCTGAACAAAGGCCTCCCTCTTAGAGAGGAGTATTGCACTAATCCCCACGCTTGGCAGGCGGCTTGGCAGGATCGCAGTACGTTCACCGTGTACTAATAGGCGCTGCTGCCCATCCTACAGTGGTTCTAATCGCAGTTTTAGGATATACCAGAGTCCGCTTACATTTTTTTTTTTTTTGCTTAAGTAACCTAAATTACCATACTAATATTATAAATGCGAAAGTGTGTGTTTGTTCCTATTTCCTCCAGCAACGAATTTGACGTTAATTTTTGCAAAAGGGTTGGTAAATATATATACGGATAGGTATACGGTCCCTGAGATAATGTTTTTGTGGTTAAAACAGTGGCCGTAAAACGTATTCCAAACTAGCAGTCTAGTTTGGAATACGTTTTTAGGTAAAATTAGATACATACATTTTTCTTCATTTTTATTTGATACAAAAAGTTGGCCCAACAAGTGTAAATTTATTTTTACAGCCCCGGTATAAGAGCTGATAATCTTCAAATAGCTGAACAGATTTTCTCGAATCAAAGCTAAGAACAATCTCGAGAAAGTCATATTTCAAGCAAACAAAAAGCAACTAAGTTAAAATCGGCTCAGCTGTTTGGGAGTTACGATGCCACAGAAAGACATACAGATACGAGGGCTAAACATATAACACCCTCTGTTTGTGCCGGGAGTTAAAAATAAACGTAAATTTAATTAAAATTAAAACGGATCTCGTAAGTACAAGTGCACTTGTACTTTTTTTTATTATTTTTTTATTAATAATATGCTTGCGCTTGACCGCCAACTCGCCTGATGTTAAGCGATGATGCGGTCTACCTACGTGATCCGTTTGTGTACCAGATTGAAACCTTCCTTCGAAAATCTCAACGAAAACAAAAACAAATCTTATAGAAAGCCACCGTTTAAAAATACCATCAAAACTTGGACCCTCACCGGAAAATTGGGAAACATTACCGCTACGATTTATGAGCCCAAAAATAGAAAATATAATCTCAAAGGGCCGACCAGTAATGTCCTCAATTTATAGGAAAAATTGACTCATAAGTTCAGTAGATAATGTTAGAATATATTTTTTTGCATACTGTAGCGTAATGCAGCAATTAATTATTAATACTTTTATTTTTATATTATTACTAGCGGTCCGCCCCAGCTTCGCACAGGTATAGATTATAGCCTATGTCACCCGGGGATAGTGTAGCTTCCCGTCAGTGAAAGAATTTTTCAAATGGGTTCAGTATTTTCGGAGCATTCAATGCAAACAGACAAACAATCAAATCTTTCCTCTTTATAATATTAGTATAGATTAGATTACTTTTGACTCTTTTATTGACCATAATTGATAATTATTAATAACTTGATGTTTTGTATTATTTACTATTGACCGTATGATGTATAATTATTATTATTGATTAATTGTTAGTTACTAATTACACCATGACATATAACTTGTGTTACGAATAAGGAGTATGAATGAGTGTGAATGTGAACACATTAGGCCTGAAAAGATGGTTAGCTAATAATTATCGTGTACATAAAGACTTTAGTTATAGATTTAGTATGAAGGTAATCCTTTAAAAAAAAGATTGGTCTTTGTTCAGTAGTGGAACTTTAATGGCTAATGATATCAAACAGAAAATATAATAGTTGATTGAATGAGGCGTTACTTTGCGGAAGTCCATTTTTAATTTGTATATATGTCGAATTTCTAGTGTGTGTAGTGTGTAGTGTAGTGTGTATTTCTAGTGTGTAGTGTAGTGTGTGTGTACAGAAAATAGTTTAACCAAAATCCTTATTGTACTCGAAACGTCGTAGAAGCGGAATTACACTAAAAATTCGACATATTTACAAATTAGAAAATATAATATTATGTAAAAAGTATGTTTTAAGAATAAAATATAATATTACATTTATTTACACGAAAAATATTACACAGTATATCAGTATTTAAAAACTAAAACTATCACTACCTAATTATTATATATACAAATGAAAATATATATTTGGGGTCGAGACCTTAGGACCGTGGGGGCCGGCCGCCCATGAGATATATAGGGACTTGGCCAAACGCTTGATGGAGGCGACATGTGACCGGAATGCTGGAAGTTTGCCTCTGTTCAGTAGTGGAACTTTAATGGCTGATGACATGAAGCAGAAAATATTATATTATGTAAAAATTATGTTTTAAGAATAAAATATAATATTACATTTATTTACACGAAAAATATTACACAGTATATCAGTATTTAAAAACTTAAACTATCACTACCTAATTATTATATATACAAATTAAAATATATATTTGGGGTCGAGACCTTAGGACCGTGAGGGCCGGCCGCCCATGAGATATATAGGGACTTGGCCAAACGCTTGATGGAGGCGACATGTGACCGGAATGCTGGCGCCTACTTTGGTCATAAAATTAGCATTGCCATCCAACGTGGCAATGCTGCCACTTTTCCCTCCACCGAGGGTCTTTTAGATTAGTATTTTTAAATATAATATTAATTAGTCTTCATAATTTAGCTATGAATACTAAAGACTGCCAATTTGCTGATACATTAGAATGAGCACTAATTGAGACAGAACGCGCCGCTCGTAATGTATCAAAATTAATTAACAATTTACACTAATTCGAAGACACGAATGCTCGTTTAACGTCAGATGTCCTTGGGATCGTTGCGCATTGTATTAGTCTTCATAATCATCATCAGCCTGAAGACGTCTACTGCAAAACATAAGCCTCACAACAGCTTGCCATCTGCATCCACTGGATGGCCGCGACTCTCGATGTCGTTGGTCCATCTAGTGGAAGGACTACTTACATTATTTCTTCCAGATCATGGTCTCCACTCAAGAACCGGTAGGGAAGAACCCCATTGGTTATCGGTTCTTTGAGAGATGTCTTTGGTCAAGTCTTAATCTCCTAAAAGTGTAAAAGTGAGTGTGAAGTACTTTTTAAGTCATTTGAAGAATCGGCTTCAGCATTTAAAATTTAATTTTGACTTACAGTGCTTGCTACAACAGTGAAGTTTAGTGTCAACTTAATTGACAAAATTAATTTACTAATATATATATTTATGATACTAGAGAGTTATACGTTTTCTTTACTTCCTTCACAACGTATGCAGCTGAAAAAATATTAAAAATAAAATAACATTATAGTGATTATTAATTTGTTTGTTTGTTATTTTTGTTCCTTTGGCACGGTACCCATTAGACGGTACATTTGTAGTAAATGCATAATGACCCTTGCGTAATCAAGACAATTTCTGATGTCATGTTGTTTGCGACACTGTCGGTACAATCTGTCGCGCGTTTCACGTTCATCTGTCTTCGTAGCACTGTGGGTGGACTAGTTAATTACACAGAGATATTTTAACGAAATTATTGTTTAACCCTTACGAGTTTTTTATGCAATAATGACTTCTATCACCGTCACTCTCATTTTAATGGGAACGAGAGTGACGAGGAGAAAACAATAACGATCGCTCCAAAATGTACTGTTTTAACCGACTTTGGGACGGAAGTTAGAGGCAATACCACTCACATCAAAGTCGTTCCAGTTTTTAGGAATTATGGTGGAATTAAGATAGCCATATACATACATGAAGGCTGAAAACATACTCCTTGTTTGGGCAGTCGTGTAAAAAACGATAAACAAAACCTACAGTCATAGTGAAGTTACTAAAGGCCTACATAGAAAAAAGAGCTGCGATGTCACCAAGAATAAAAATAATACTTAATTAGATCGAACCTTTATCCTATGGTAACCTTTAAACGTTTTGTAAATTAACAAGAATATGAAAATAAGTAAGATTTTATTTATATTACACGGGAATTACTCACGTAAGATTAAGCCGGTTACTCCGTGACGTGAGTAATTCCCGTGTAATATAAATAAAATGTGTGAAAACCACGTCAGTTTCAATAGTAAAAATGTTATTATAAATAGTACGTTTGTAAACTTGTTCCACAGTATCCATTCTATTAACTAGGGTTAGACGTCCAGATTTAAAGTAACCAATTATTGGAAAATAGAAAGGAACTTTATCCGTTTTCCAATTAATAAAGATGTCGATAATCTGATTATATATTTTGAAACCAATTTTAGATGAAAATCCACTTAAAACTTACGATGCCATAGAAAGACATATAGATACACCGATACAGATGTTAAACTAATAATAACCCTTTTTTTGCGTAGGGGTTAAGAATTATCATAATTATAGTTTCAAAATTAATGAAAATATCGCGTAACATACTTACAAAAATACTTACCCTCCAATAGGCATGATGACTAATATTTTTTTATTGCCTCATAAAAAAGCTGATCATAAATAGAGCACATCAACGAAAACAAAATTAAAAATTGTTCAAAAACAAATAAGATATAAGCATTTTAATTTCATGCTAGACAAAGAACGCACTATACTGAACCGTGACGTCACGGCTCAGGAGAGCCATACAAATGCTATACTAATTCACGCTTTGCGAGAAAGGGATAGAGCATCCCCTCTCTATCCCCACCTAAAACTTTAAACACTCATATCTCAGAGATTTATCAATCAATTTAAATTATTTTTTCAGTATGTGTAATGTATTTAGTTATATTAACTGCTAAGCCGATTATTTGGAATAAATAAATATTTGTCATCATGCCTATTGAGACCCTCCTTTTTTAAAGTTGGTCAAAAATTCTGGCGTGGGCAAACTGTGCAATCAATGTATTATTTGGAACAAATTTAAGCAATAACTATAACTCCCCAACTTAAACACAAAACTCCATATGCTGCACAATCGTCAACACGGTGTAAGCAATTCCGGAATCACCCACTCAATTGTCCACTCAATTCCGGAACAACTCCAGCAGCCCGGAACTATAATAACAAAAAGTACGGCTTTCATGCATACTCGTTACTAAAATTAAGGATAACTTTTACAATTGAACTCTGGTGGTGAAGTCGGAACTGAACTGAAAATTGTACAATATTTGAATAGAACGTTAATCAGATAAACTTTAGAGCATTTTATATTATTAAAATTTGAATCAAAATACATTATTTATTTAATACGATTTATAATTAAAAGTAAAACTAATCTAACAAGCCGCTAGCAGTGGGCAGCGTTCCCAAAATGCTGGCAGCATAAAAAGCAGAATAATTTAATAAAAATAATAAATTACGCAACTGCGTACTCTTTATTTTATTTTTACTTATGGCCAAAAAAAATCGAGCGTATGTAAGTATTATGTTTGTATTTTTTATTGTTACCATATAACCTACGTACTTACACTATTGTGTATTTTGTGCCTATAGCCTAAACTGCTTGACCAATTTTGACCAGGTCATCATGTTATCGTTTTGCAGATGGGTATTTCGTATTTTTTTTTATATTCTACTGTTTTCTAGAACGTGTACTTCGTTTTTATTTTAATAATCTACTGTTTTTAAATGCAAAATAATTTCCTGAAGACAATTTTTATTTATTGTACAACGTATACTAAATAATATTCTATTACGTGTTTAAAATTCATAGCTGTTCATCAAAAAGCCGTTTCATAAGAACCTTTTCTGAGCTCGATTCCAAAATACATGTTAAAACTGTTTGTTTGCTAGTCACAGTTCCAAAACTAATCCGAAATTGACCAATCAATCGCCACGATTCCAAGGAAATCCATTCAGGTAACTGTCTAATTCATTGTTTTCAGAATTGATATAAAGTTTTCAAACAATATTGAATCAGAAATTAAACTGATTTTGGGTCGTGTTTGCACAATCTGAGCCTTACCGATGTAATCCTGGATTAAATTGACAGCGCAACGTGTTCAGGATTCAAAAACTTTTAGGGTTCCTTATTAATTAGAATTAACTTTTATATTTGTTCAATTATCATCATTATCATCAGTGCTGTACCAATACTTACTATTCAATTCAAATTCATTTATTTTAGGTTATATCGTATAACACCCATACCATAATTACATAATTTGAAAATAATAAAATCACACAATACTGGTATTATTTCTGGTATGTACTTTCTTTTCAAGCTATCCCTGTATCTTACAATAATTTTAATGTTATCACTTTACTTTATTTTTAATTTCTCGTTTTCACAAACTGTTGTATTATGAAACCGAATTTAAAACTCGTTTAATTTTAATGAAAATAATCAAGCAGTGTCTACTTCAAAATTGGGCAAATTTTATTTCGGTTTATTAGACAAAGTTAGTAAAGTTATGCATCATACATACATCATCAGCCATTAAATGTCCATTGCTGAACAAGGCCTCCCTCTTAGAGAGGGGCGTTGCCATAATCCCCACGCTTGGCAGGCGGCTTTGAGATCGCAGTACGTTCACCGTGTACTAACAGGACGCTGCTGCCCATCCTCCGGTGGTTCTGATCGAAGTTTTAGGACATACCCGGGTCCAAAGTTAGTAAAGTTATGCGCATAACAGATTTGTCTTTGATGGGCATACATATCAGCAATCAATGCCCGATGATAATAAACGCAGCCATTTATCTTTTTAATTGCAGTGTAGTCCCAGTTAGGATTTTCATATCCTTTTCCAAATAGATGATGCTCTTATTTTAATATTGATGAATTGTGATGCTCATAACTTTATTGCCTTTTTTGGGTCATCATCATCACCATTATCATCCACAGCCTTCTTTATCCCACTGCTGGGTATATGCCTCTCTCTTGCTATGCCATCTGCCTCGGCCACCTGTGCTAATCAGGTTCGACCCGCGATTAGTAATAATATCGTCGACCCATCTTGCAGCTGGACGACCAACGCTCCGCCTACCTTGCCTCGGCCACCACTTTGTTAAAACCTTACTCCACCTGTCATCACTGCGGCTAGCAACGTGTCCTGCCCAGCTCCACTTCAATTTCATTACCTTGACTCCGACGTCTCGAACCTTTCTTCTTCGTCTTTTTTGGCTATCAAATCAAAATAATATTTTCCCGGTTTGCTTTATTCTTAAAATTCGTAGTAAATGTAAGAACAATTTCTGCTGCATCATATTTGATAAAAAATTTCGTTAATAAGCAAAAACGGAAAAAATCTTTTTATTTTAAGAAGTTGGTTTTTGTAATAGACTATAGAAAATAGACCATTTTTTATTTATGGTTTTAAAAAAAAAACGTTTTTTGAGAATTAATAGATATAAATTTAATATACACATTACAAATTGTTTTCCTCCACAAACCGGTTCCGGTAATAAGAAATCTTACGGAACCCTTACTGCAAATAACCAACCCGCTCTGTAACAATTCTCTTCACTTATTGAACGAGTCACTGCTGTGTTCTCGTGTTCCACGTTTTCATGCTATTTTCGTCGTTTCGTCTTTCCTTCTTAATTTAATCTTATGATTGGATACTTTACGCAGCTTTACTTAGTGGCGTTTGTAATGTCGTTACAACGCCCAATAGATGTTTTATTGGTCATTAAATTACTTTTATTGTTTAGATTAGTATGGCTTTTGTTATTTGTTTTATTTATTCGTGCTATAAAAAACTTAATTGCCAAAACATCATCAACATTACTTAGAACATTTTGTTAGATGATTTGAGCAGTGACATTTCTCAAAGCACGTATTTAACTGGAGATTGAAAGACTAAAAATGTCCATTCTACTTGGCAATATTGCCAGCGTTCTTGTAAATTTTCCTTTCTCCAAGGGGTATTCTTTAAGTTATTTTTCCTTTTTAACATTAATTATAACTTGATTAAATTATATTCATATATCAGTTTTTTTGTAAAATATATGGTGTGTCTTCTAGCTGCTATATGGCTTATTGATAAAGCCCACGATAGCTGCCGGATTCAGAACATTTTTTTTGGAAAAAATTTCATGACCATGGTTACAAAGTCCTTTAGTCGTAATATTAATCAAGTTTACATGGTATTAATAGCGTCAAACAAGTCATAATTACAGTCAGAGTCAAGCAAAGTATGTCACGGTCAAGTCAAACTCATGCCCCAGTAAAGTGGTGAAGACTTTACAAGAAGCTTCTATGGAGTTTTGGAAACAACAAGAAAAGATAAGTTTCACCTCGTTATATCACTCAACCCACACTCGAGCACGTTTACGGGCACTTAATAAATAATAATTCGCCCTTTACTACACATTAACACTCGAAAATACACAAGTTTAGGAAAATAATCCAACGAGCCGACATGTTTTTTCCACGTTGGCGCCGAAACTCCCGGAATCGAAGCGTCCCAAATAATGTTGCCAGAAAAATACATACCTGCTCCCTTTACTTTGTGATGTGAGTTATATATACATAGGGGAATATAGCAAAAAGTAAATTTTCTTTTCCGTTCCTCTAATATTGAGATATTAATCTAGATCCCAAAGGAAACACCTTTTGACTCGAGCCAGTGATTCAGAAATCCATCTCTTTAGAAAAATAGATTTCTCTCATGTCTTATGAGTAAATATTATATTAATTTGTTTATCAGCGTTTTAGAATTATTCTAAGGTCGCAAATAATAATTGTTGTGTTGTTACATGACAAATAATGAATAAATTATATTTAAAAAAAGTATTTTTTAAGTTTTTTTTTTTGTGAAACACCTTTGATAGTGGAATGCTTAAAACCGTATTTAACTCTGTTTGGGGCGAACTACTAGTCTATTTATAGATACGATTATACATACATGCATGAATACCTCCTAGTTTTTTTTTATTTTTTATTTATTTTGCTTTGAATAAAAGGCTAAAAAAGTATTGATTGATTGTGATTGTGATTTGTTATCGCGAAATTTGTAGGCGCTCTACCAAAAATACATATTATTTGAGCTGGTTTAAAAACAACTGAACCCTAATTGATGAATTTTTTGTTGGACCTCGCGGGTTACTTCTACGTGATAAAAAAGAAACACGCAAATTGGTTTACAGATGCCGCCGTAATCGCTGTACATACATATAAAAAAAAATAGGCTGAATTGAGAACCTTTCTCCTTTTTCGAAGTCAATTAAAACAAAAGGAACATTTCAGTTTATGTTAAGTAACTTTTTTATTCTCAGTTAAATACCCGTAGAACTGAATAAGCTTAGATATTAGTCTTAAAATAGCTCTTTACAACTACAACGATTTCTTAACAGCCTTCCCGACATTTATTCAAGCCAAGATTAACAAGTCTCTTGAGACGAACTAACTTTCCCCAAAACTCTAAGACAGCTCCACAATGTCTAATCTAATAATATCCCAGTTGGAAAAAGGCTTCATAAAGAAGACAGTATCTATTTTTGTCTGCGACAATAATTGTACGACCAGAATAAAAAAACCTGCAGAGAAACATCTTGACGCAAAATAATATGCACGGAATGTTTAAAAGAAAGGTGCAGTAATTTCTACTGATCAAAGTGAACAACTTATAGAACGCAAGTTTGCAAACAAAATGTATTGTCTATTATTTGCCATCGAGAAACAAAACATAGAGTCACAATCATGCCAAAAAAATGTCCGAACCAAAACAATATCGCATGCACATGAATAGCCTGACATGCGCATGCACACCGCGACTTTTGTCAACTCTTTTTTATCATGCAAAAAAGAAATAGACGCAAACATAAACGTCCCCACGTTCGCGCTCGACAAAAAGTGGCGACAATATTTCGCAGCGCACATGCTAAACCTGCTGGATGATTTCGTTTGTCTTGTAGCTAAGTAGTAACTTTTTTTTAATGGGCAAATGCCTTTATTAACTAAACAAAATAAAAGCTAATAGTAACACTACAAATACAGTTAGACTTTCCATAGACCGTTGCAGGTCTCAAGACAATCCAAATGCTCAAGCCCACTACCAGTTGGCAGCGTACCTAGCATGCTGGCGGCATTACCACGTTGAATGGCAATGCTTATGCCTTGAGCCAGAAATACGCATTTTGGTAACGCGTCACATTAACCAGGCGATCTGAAAGATTTTTGAAAATGAGGTGAACTTCTGGTCCCCAAGGGCCCAATATCTCGACCCCAAACGTCTCAAATATGCAACCATTGCCGAGGTTAGCATATTTGCGTCGCTTGTGGTGCTCTGCTGTATTGGCAGCCGCACCAGCCTTACCTTGGCTACGTAGTAAATAGTTGCTTCTCTGTGAGTTCCCTACTCAGTTGTCGTAGGCTCGAGTCCTTTCCTTATGGAGCCCGTGGGACAGGTCGGGTAACATTGCCATTCTTGTGCCAATGTTGACCTTAGACCATTTGTTCCTTACCTGTGACTCTTTCGACCTAATGGGATATTTTATGACTTGTAATTGTGGCTTAGGGAATACTTCTGCCAGATTTTCCAAGTAAGCTAGTCCTTTACTGTTTAAACAAGTTACATTGTTGTACCTGTTTTAAACTATCACGGTTGTTCACTAGAGTTATATGATTATTTACTGGATATTTACCGTGGTAAGGTTGTGGAATGAGCTCCCGATATTTCGGCGCAGTTACATGCACCATGTTCACGGGAAGACACAACCGTACCACGGTAAATATCCCGTAAATAATCATATAACTTTATTGTTGTACCTATGTAAATGTTTATTATGTAATCGTATTCTCTAAAATTGCTGATATGTACCATTTCGATATATTTGTAGAAGTTTTCGAGGGCGGAAAAATAGATCTTACTACTTAGTCTATTGGAAACACATCTTGATTTTGTTATTATTTCTTAATTAATCCTACTTCCTACTAATATTATAAACGCGAAAGTTTGTATGTATGGATGTTTGTTCCTCTTTCACGCAAAAACTACCAAATGGATTTCAATGAAAGTTTACAATAATATTATTATAGTTTATACATTAAAATAACACAGGTTAAAACGGGTTGTGGTAGCGAGGCCGAAGGCCGAGCTCTACGCGTACGAAGTAGCGGGTTTCAGCTAGTACGCCATAAACATTACGTTCATTCATTATCAGTTTATCATGTTTCCCACTGCTGGGACACGGGCCTTCGCCCAGAGAAAGACGATGGGCCTTAATCCATCATGCTGGCCCACTGTTTGTTGGTGAATGTCATCATGTCACATTATGTCTTTGAAGTTTGAGATTTTTGAAAATACCGGTTTCTTCACTATGTTTTCTTCTACAATTTTTGTGTGATGGCATCTTAACTGCAATGATGTGTACTAAATAAGTATTTCAATATTACATACTAGCTGAAACCCGCTACTTCGTACGCGTAGAGCTCGGCCTTCGGCCTTGCTACTACAACCCGTTATAGCCTATGTGTTACTCTAATGTATAAGCTATATTATTGTAAACATTAATTAAAATCTATTCGGTAGTTTTTGCGTGAAAGAGGAACAAACATCCATACATACAAACTTTCGCGTTTATAATATTACTAGCGGTCCGCCTCAGCTTTGCAAGGGTATAGATTATAGCCTATGTCACCCGGGGATAGTATAGCTTCCCAACAGTGAAAGAATTTTTCAAATCGGTTCAGTAGTTTCGGAGCCTATTCAATGCAAACAAACAAACAAACAATCAAATCTTTTCTCTTTATAATATTTGTATAGATTAGGATTCTGTGAAAATTTCAACTGACTATCTATTAAGACTCGAAAGATACAGCCGTTAAAAGGTAGCACAGACAGACAGAAAGCGTAGATTTAGTAATAGGGTTTACACCCTTTCGGTACGGAACGCTAAAAATAATGGATATTATTATTTTTGCAAAAGCAAGTTCTTATGAGGCAGCTGTGCCAAATATTCCAGCATTGGATTTTACAACCGCAGCATTCTGCTGGTTCAATTAAATGTTGCCTCCTATACGACCGTGTGATATTTAGTTTCAAAATTATTCAAAACAATAATGAAACTTTTAATGTTGCGCGATTTGAACACAAGTTTTAATTGGGGGGGGGGGGGGTATATTAGTCCAAATGTCAGAATGTCCAAGTTGTTTAACAAAGACAGCTAGTCAATAAGTACAAGTGCCGAAATGTCCAAGTCGTTGAAATGTCCCGATGGTACAAAGACATTTATGGCCTTACTTAAAAAACATTACTTGAGTTAAACAATCCTTAAAATTGCTCTGTCTCATTTTAACGTGTGACAATTTACGTCAACAAGAAGTTGAGTGAGCAATTTTAAGCATTGCCCACTCAATCAAACAAGGAAATCGACATAAACTCACTTTGTAGCATCTGGACATTTTGACGCTTTGGTCATTTCTGCGTTTGTACCTATTGACCTATTAAGGTGGTACGATTCACCTATGACGGGAAATTCAAATTTTAAACAGTTTTTTGGTCCTAGTAGCCAGGCCAGGTAATTATTTTTAAATAACACAGTGTTTACGCAAAATGTTGGTTGTTCTTTACATTATAATGTACAATTATTTAACAGTAACGCACCATGTTACTTACAAATAAGTGAATAAACCGTTTGAAACAGCAAAAATTTGTTTATTCACAAATGTAAGTAATAATGGGCATTAGAGATAAACAGCTTTATATGATTTTGTAAAGAATAATTATCAATTTGCGCAAACATTATGTTTGTTTACAATAATTACCCGGCCTACCTACAAGGACAAGAAAACTGTTTGAAATTTGAATTTCCCGCCATTTGTGAAACGAACCACCTTAAGTAACGTTTTTAAGTAAGGCCGCTAGTCAATAGGCACAAACGCAGAAATGACCAAAGCGTCAAAATGTCCAGATGCTACAAAGACAACAGGTCAATAAGTGCAGAATTTCCAAAGTGTCATTCATAATATTGTGTTCAAATTCGCGTTTTTATATTCAAAATTTGGTCTCATTGAACTTACTGTAAGTTTATGTCGATTTCCTTTGAAAAAAAAACAATAAAAAAAACTGAAAATAGTATAAATATAATACTATTTACCAATGCTGGCGTGTTTCTGGCTCAACGCATAAGCATTGCCATTCAACGTGGTAATGCCGCCAGCATGCTGGGTACGCTGCCAACTGGTAGTGGGCTTGAGCATATGGATTGTCTTTAGACCTTCAACGGTCTATGGGCAGTCTAACTGTATTTGTAGTTTTAGTTTTAGCTTGTATTTTGTTTAGTTAATAAAGGCGCTAGCCCAGGAAAAAAAATTACCATTTATCAAGCTTAACACTTTCAAAGTCCAGGGACAAGTAGACTCTATAATAACGTAGCAACGAATATATAATTTTGTCTAGATTTGGCATTTAGAAGTACAATTAACCACTTACTTGACTTTTTGGCTATTTTGTCGTTTTAGTTTACTGGACGTTTAGACAATTTGTTGTTTTTCTCAACTGGGTGTTTTAATACCTATACATTTTGACAACTTGATTATTATATCTGGGAAATTTTAACACCTTAAACATTCTGACCATTGGACTATAACTTTCCGGAGGCAAATAAAAATATTCAGTGGTTACACATTATAAATCTCTTTTCTTCTCAATTTCTCTGTTTAATGTTGGTTCTTAGTCTCGTATTTATATATATATTTCCAATTGTTTAATTTGTAATATTTAGTTTTATACTTTTGTGTACTAGCACTATGACATGTGTTGCTATAAGTGATAACCAATGTTGGCCTACGTGTTTTTATTATTTCTATATTTTTGTGTAAGAAGGCTGTTGGCTATCCAAATATAAATAAAATAAAAATAAAATAAAAATTTCTCAGTAATAAAAAATAACACTCACATAATAACTCTTTTCGCAGCCGCTTCAAACAAGTTACACCATTCTTGAAATAATCCATTCCAAACAAACGCAGCGATAATTAAATTACAAACTCCATAAAAAGTTTCGTTCCGACGTGTTTACCGACGCCTCGTCGCCTATTCGAATCAATAAAGTTTCCGCGGGAAGCTCTTTAATTAACTCCATGTAGCCAGCTTATCTGTGGAGTTGGTTAAATGAAAGAAGTTATGTTTCCACAGGAGGCTATTAGTTTTACTAGAAAATACAATAGACGAACAAAATGGCCACCCTTAACAGCTGCCATATCCATTTTTTTTTATTCGCCCATCGGGCAGGCTAAAGCCTTCACGGCCGTACCGCCTTGCTGCCATATCCATATAAATTCAATGACAACAGCCGCTCTATATTATTTCTTCCTAACTACCACGAAGACAACTGTCAAAGTTACTAATGATAAAGTTAGTTCGAATAAAAGGAAAATAAATAGTTTTAATGCTTACTAGCTTTTTCTCGAGCCTTCGCTCGCGTAGTAAAGTGATGTACACATCAATCCCAACACGTTCCTTACGACTCCCGTCCAAACTACCATCACGCACGCTATGGTTTAGCAGTTCTTTATTTTATCGCTGATAAAATCCAATGCAGTGTCTTCGTTTTGTCATAGATGGCGTACTAAAACGCTTGAAAATTACGACAAATAAGTAAATTTGCTTCATCATCATCATCATCAGCCAGAAGACGTCCACTGCTGAACATAGGCCTCCCCCTTTAACCTCCACACTGAACGACAGCCTGCCTTTTGCATCCACTGGATGCCAGCAAATGAAATTTGCTTAAACCTAACTAATTGTACTTATTAAAATATGATAAGTATTCAATAATTACTAAAATAATCAGTGTAAAAATTTTGTAGCGTAAAAATATCTAAAGTGCTTCTTATAAAGTTGTTTATGGCACTTTCATCTAATCATCTAAACGAAATTTTTTTTCAAAGTGAAACCATTATCAGATGTTTCTTCTGATTATGTAGACGTAAGGACAATAGTATTAGATTTATATACTTTACATATTATACATGTGGCGCGCATGCATCCCGACCGATGGGCCAGGATCGTCACACAGTGGGTGCCAGATGGGCGGCGCAGTCAAGGAAGACCCAAGAAACGCTGGCGTGACGATCTTGACTCATTCCGGAGAGGTTGGCAAGAGGTCGCGGAGGACCGAGATTTATGGAAGGAGATGGGGGAGACCTTTGCCCAGCAGTGGGACAGTATAGGTTAAAAAAAAAACATATTATATAAATCTGTTATAAATATATATTACATCTTCTCTACATAGTATAAATTGAAGTCGCTTTCCGCGTCTGTCTGTCTGTCTGTCTGTATGTCTGTATGGCCGCTAACTCCTCCTAATCCACGCAACGGATTTTGATGCGGTTTTCACCATCAGTTAGATACATTTTCAAAGAAGGTTTATTTATATAACTAGGGACCCGCCCCGGCTTCGCACGTAAATTGCATCCGTGCGAAGCCGGGCGGGCGGGAAGCTAGTTTATAAATAAAGTAATGTAAATACAGTAATATGGAGGTACGAAGAAGGTACAATAATTTTCTTAAGTTTTAAGTTGGTAAATAAAAAACATTATTGACGATATTCTCCACAAAAACCTCTTTATGTCTCTTCTATTTTAATATCACCAGTTTCTATTCTTATCTTTGAAAGGTCGGTAGTAATTAAACCTTCCTTAAGGATATTCGATATTTTATCGAAGCAGCGCATCACTTCGTAAATGTCACTTGGGATCAACCTGTTCGACCTTCTGACCTTTAGTGACGGGATAAAATGTCGATAGTTTCCTTTTGACCTATGCGAATAGGATAAAATTTACTGATTTACTTCTGATATGTAGTGACGTGACGATTATTTCGATTTTGATCTAGAGATGGGTCGATGTTTATATTGTTTTAAGCTTGAGCATTAGTGATTTACTGTGACAAGAATGGGGGCTTTAATATTCCTCAAATATTTTCATAAAAACTATCTTAGCCGGAAAAGTAGATAAAAGGAGAGGTCCTGTATGGAAGACCATGAAGAGCGTTTACAGAAACCTTAGCCGGAAAAGTAGAAAGGAGGGTTCCTGCATGGTACACCACGAAGAGCGTTTACATACCAAATTATGAAATATTCCAACATAAAAGTCATGTCGCACTAGGAAGTAAAAATCTTGGATTTCAAGTCTGCGAATCCTAGTACCATATACTGTGAGTGTTTCTCCGTACAATACAATAGAGAGCACTAAGCCAGGCACTGACGGATTGACTGCTTGCGACTGTTTTAGAAAGGTTTAAGCAGTTACTATTCGGCTAAGAAAAGATACCTCTTATAATTATTAGTGAAAGGTTCTGGAATGGAGACCACGGACCGTTAAGCGCAGCGTAGGACGTCCACCCACAAGATGGACAGACGACCTAAAACAGACGGCAGGGAATCGCTGGATGCAGGCCGCTTCTAACCGGCCCTTTTGGAGATCGATGGGGGAGGCCTATGTCCAGCAGTGGACGTCCTAAGGCTGAAATGATGATGATGATAATGATTGCTGGCCAAATGTAACAACACGAGCGAAGAGAAGTCTCAGCTAATGAGCAAAAAAAAAATATCCTGTTATTGTGCAATAATCATTCAACAGAACCAAAACATTCGACATAGATAATAATAATATAATATATAAACAATCTCAGATTTCCAGCACTATCGTAACAATAACGCGCTCTGACAAATAAACTTGTGACAGAATAAATAACTAGTGGTATAAGATCGAACGGAAGCTGGAATTCAATATAGAGGACTTCTATGTCACTGACTCTGATGGCTGACTCAGAGAAAATTCCCTGAAGATGTTGATTACATTTTATGTTTTTTTTTTACTGGGTAAGTGCCTTTATTAACTTAACAAAATACAAGCTAAAACTAAAACTACAAATACAGTTAGACTGCTCATAGACCGTTGAAGGTCTAAAGACAATCGAAACTCTCAAGCCCACTACCAGTTGGCAGCGTACCCAGCATGCTGGCGGCATTACCACGTTGAATGGCAATGCTTATGCGTTGAGCCAGAAACACGCCAGCATTTTGGTTACGCGTCGCATTAACCAGACTCTCTGAAAGATTTTTGAAAATGAGGTGAACTCCCGGTCCCCAAGGGCCCAATGTCTCGACCTCAAACGCCTCAAATATGTAACCACTGCCGAGGCTAGCATATTTGCGTCGTTTGTGCTGCTCTGCCGAATTGGCAGCCGCACCAGCCCTACCCTGTGTCTCAGGAAGATGTGACGGTTTTTTGTTGGGCTGAAACGTTTTCCCAATATGCACAGTTTGATCAAAATAATTGCAAATAAAGCATGTCAGCTAGAATATTTTTTGAATGTTTGCTTTAATAAATAGGCAGTCAAGAGCCGAAAAAAGTGAAAACTAATACGTCACATTAGCATGTTGGTCAAGCAAACTCATAAGTTATGCTTCTAATAAAAATCGCTCAACGCGGTTAAAAAAGTATTGACTTCAAAATCCTTTGTAGAATATTGAATAAAGATAATTTATAGAAAAAAAGTACCGACTCCATGAATATACCTACATTTACAAACTGAAACTAAAAAGTAGAAAGTATTGTTTAAGATTACGACTGAAATACTTTGTGTCCATGGTCATGAAAAATTTACGAAAAACAATACGGCCTGCGGCCTTATTATAGAAGTTTGATTGTAATCGAGATTGCATGCCGTCTCGTTCGCATCTACTTACTCGCACCACGCGCGTGAGTGAGATGGCATGCGATCGCGATCACAATCCGAATCACGATAAGACATCTATAATAAGGCATCTTGGTGCCATAGAGGGAGACACTTCATTGTTTTTTTGAAGTTCTGTTCCAGAAACAGTTCCTCTATGTTTGCTGTTCAGTTGACAGCGTCGCTAGTGGAGAACAAAGTATGAAGTTCACCAAGAAATAACTGTAGTTCCAATTTTGCCCACCTTAACAGCTAAGTTGGTGGCACTGCACAATGTACATTGAATTCATTGCTTATTGTCATGTTTTTGTAGATTTTTCAAAATGCGCTGAATCAGTGTCGATTAAATTTATATGAGACCTATGAAATACGACCTACCAACCGAAAAAAGAACAAAAACAATTCTAAATTACCGGAGTAATCGCATAACATACATACAAAAAAACATACAGTCGAATTGATAACCTCCTCCTTATTGAAGTCGGTTAAAAAATGACGTCGTATACGGTCTACGATACCGACATCTACGGCGTAGCATGACGTATATTGTCCACGAAAATATACTCTACGGCGTAGTCGCTCTCGACCAGATAAGGTAACGACGTAATCATGCCGTAGAGACTATAGTATCACAAACTATCTGTAGAAGTCTTTACGTAGAACCTAGACTAGTATCGTTGTACCAGAGGCACGTAAGCCCGGCTTAACTGCAATCCACTTAGAACTTTGTCCGTCATTTTGTAAAGGGGAGTTTTTAAACTTATCTCGGTAGCTTTAATGAAGAGTTTAATGTAAATCCGTGAAGTTTGAAATCCCGTCGGGTTTCTTTGATGATCTTTTGAACCCGAATACTAATTCCCCAATCGAAGTTTTTTGAAGTGGTCCGTGTAGATGTTTTTTTTTTTTTTAAATCAGTAAAGATAAAGATAAAGATTATTTATTTGCACAATTATTTATTTAATTATTATTGAATTATTTAATTGATTATTTATTTTTGCGAGTAAATCATACACACATTTAAAAACGCATTCACAATAGGTTTTTCCTACGAAGTATAATTTGGACTGCTTCAAACGAAGGGTGAATAGAGTCCTCAAAGGTAGGCAACGCACTGACAATGCCCCGGGTATTGTAGGTGTCTATAGGCAGCGGTGACCACTTACCATCAGGCGGCCCGTAGCTTGTTTGCCACTTATTCTATAAAAAAAAAAGGTGGGTTAAAATATTAGTCACTTTGAATCATGTTTTGCTTAGTTTGTAGGCGTACAAATCTAGAAAGATTGTATAAAAATACCGTAAGAATTATTTATATAAAAAGTATTGATTAAATTAACTGTTGAAATAATTTCAAAAGTTCAGATATGATTTTATTAATTTAAATAGTTAACAGATAGACATTACCATAATTTTATTGTATGATAAACAAAATGACCTACTGCAGTCATTACTAAAATTTATCATTGATAAAATCACTAACTTTGTAATAACATTTCTCGACTAAAAGTTTTTTTTATTTTTGTTTTAAATTGACTATATTTTAGATCCCTTATTAAAATTGGTATAGTATTGTAGATGGTCGGTCCCATACACATTATACTGTGGTTCATTAAGGTTGTTTTAGATGGGCGATTACGACATCTGTTTTGGTCTCTACGATTTCTTACCGCTAGGTCAGATATTGCCGGGAATAATTCTGGATTAGTTTTTACGAATAAGGCAGTTTCCAATATATATAGAGACAGTAGGTTTTAAATTTGAGCCGAAAAATGCAGTTGTTTTTAATCTATGTTTTTGATAGCCCGTTGGTCGAGATGGTAGTGAACCTGCCATCTGAGCTTGGGGGCGTGGGTTCGATTCCCACCGAGGACAAACATTTGTGTGATGAACATTTGTGTTTGTTCTATATCTGGGTGTTAATATCTATTTAAGTATGTATTTAAACCTATATATGTATGTATATCAGTCTCTGGCAGCCATATCACAAGCTTTGCTTAGTTTGGGGTCAGATGACCGAGTGTGCAAAAATGTCCCGAATATTTATATTTTTTATTTATTTATGTAGTTTTATATTATTTGAAGTACTGTGGCTGTTCAGAGGATGCTAACTGATTACTAGTAGCTGTTTTTAGACTGCAACCATAATATAATTTTTTTTTCTGATTGAGTTGCTGTTAAGGCATTTTTGTAAGAAGGAGACAATTTCTTTTGTTTGAAAAATAGGCCCACCACAAACTAATACCGTATAGTAATGAAACTCATGTCGATTTGTTCCTCATAATCTCTAGATTTAGTGGTAATATTAGCTATATCAGATCAAACCGGAATATTGAGAAATCATATTATGAATCTCAGTAGCCAATTGCACCCATATAAACGAAACGTCAGTCATTTGAAATCAGTTAGCAACTGATTTCGAATAAACAGACTATAATCAACATCACGCCGCCTTAGTGCTTGAATGGCCAATAGACCATTTACCAAATTTTACACGACACGTTTTTTTTAGTTTGTTATTAATTTATGTGAAATTTATTAAAATATTTGATGATTTAGGAATAATGTTGTATATATTAATATGATTGTCTATATTGTATTTTAATATGATAAGCATAAAACCGATATTTTTTCATTTATTTGTGGAGGTTGGACAAAATGCCTCCGTAGAAATTATGTAACTGGAGGTTGGACATAACGACATGGAGAATATGGAGATAGACCATGAAAATGATTAAAGAGTTTAGTGCTTGTTTGTCCAAACTACCATCAATACGTATACAGCATGTTCAAGTTTTTAATGAGTTTAACTTATTTAATTAGAGCATATTTACATTATAGCCCTAGTCTCGTGGGGTTTTTTTTATCCCCTCTGGGCCAGGAGGACTGAAGGAAGCCTAAAATTAGATGAGTACACAAAAAAAAACCACATAAATTACTGGGTATAGTGGGCATTTAAATTTGAGACTTGTGAGGTGACTGGATGGTGAATTGAATGATGATAGTGGTGGATTGAGGTAGTCTATGGTACATATTAGTAGGTGTAATTATTAATGCTTACGCGAGTTTTGATAAAGTTTTTGGAAGTTTAAATTAAAGTATGAAAATAAATACACTAGTACTCACACATAATCAAAAATTTATTAACTAATATAATTATCATTAAATAGCAGCTGGTACTACATGATCAGTCCTTATAAATATAAAATAGGTAGACAGGATAATGTTCTTCATGAAGAATAGCAAGCTTCTACTTTTTTTTTCCTCTGACCGAAGTACTTTTTTTTAATTTAGATTTGTTTTTTTGTTTCGATGTTTTAAAGGGGGAGGCCTATGTTCAGCAGTGGACGTCTTCTGGCTGATGATGATGATGATGATGATGTATTTTTAAATACATTACTAAATAGATGTGTACACCCAGATATATATTATAAATATTTATACCCAGATATTTGTCAAACACAAATGTTCATCACATGAATGTCGACGAATGCTATGCGATGCTTCGCCCATAATCTACCATAATCCGGTATTTTTATTTCCAAAATTATCTTCCTTACCTACTGTTACGGACGCCGAGCTAAATTTAGAAATTTCGGCGAAAATATTCACCGCAAGTGATATTACGCAAACCCTGTACATCTGCGATCCCGTTACCCGTTAGAACGGCAATAAACGAATATTCAAGCGCAAAGACAATAGGAGACTTATTCTGTCCAGGTAGAATTCTTTCGAGAGAAAGCGGAGATGGGCTGTTTTATGAGTCCTGTAAAGTTCTGTCACATGCACTCGGCCAAAATGTACCTACTGTTTAGGTTGGACCCACAGATGGCCGCAAGATGACGCAATATTTACGCACAATAATACGAACTTGATAGAATCCATGTCAATTTAGTGCTATGTACTGGAAGTGAATTATGTGACTGACCTATTCCTTACAGCCTGTACCTAATACCTAGCGTAAGACGATGTGTGAACCCTTAGCTAGTTAAGCCGTTCACACATCGCCGTTGCCAAGTTTTATCTATAATCTATTCAAATTAGTATATTTTAATGTTCCATTTTATGTCGCAAGGTTCACTAGACATAACCTACAATACAAAAAAAATACAAATAGTAGATGCTAAAGGCAGGTTGTCGTTCAATGTGGAGGTTAAAGAGGGAGGCCTATGTTCAGCAGTGGATGTCTTCTGGCTGATGATGATGATGATATTACATTACTAGCAATCTATAACGTAGTCTTATCAAAAACCTAACATAATCCTAGCTTAATCCTTCCTAAATATTCCTAATCATTATTTTTTATTTTAAATTATTCTATTATTATCGCGTAATATAGAAACAAAAAAGTAAAATCGAATGGAGAACGCCCTTTTTGGAAGTAGGTTAATATGCACTCGCGTGTTTTTTTTTAACGTTGACTAAGCAATGAATGAACTTCTTTATAATTCATTCGATTTTGAATCAGCCTGTAGGTAAATTGTGACACAAAATTCCATCACTGTTAAACAAATTAAATGCCAACGTACCTTTCTAAATCCAGTTCCGTCTGCTTATTTTGATGTTTTATAGTAGTTACAGACATTTTCAATCACTCATTTATATAAAAACTAATTATACTCTTTAATTGATCACAGGAGCTTAGAAACACTGCTAACTCAGTGACAAACCGAACATTATGCAAAAAAGACGGCGAAACGTCACAGCGTAAAATTCTTAGCTGTGATTGGTTGGCCTATGGAGGTTGGACATACAAGAACGGAGCTTGATATTTGGATGCGGTCTTTTGAGCAAATTATGGAGTTAGGACAAACAAGCACTAAATACTATTTTAATTACGGAGATAGGATATTTTATTTATGCAAAAAGTACGAATAATATAGAAAATAAAATAAAATTATAAATATGGTAAATAGTGTAATTTTTTTCTCTAAATTTTAAAATAAAAAAGTTGTTTTTGATGAATTGGTCCGTTGGCCATTCAAGCACTAGGGCGACGATCAGGCGAGTTGGCGGCCAAGCGCAAGCCTATTTATAACAATAAAAAAATAAAACTGTGATGTGGAGTTTGACGCGTTGACCTAAATAAGAATGTTCAATCAAGGTTCACTCCTTAATGCCTGGTAACAGATTTTTCTTATCATTTCCATTCTTATTTTTTCTTGCTATAGGTGGCAAACAAGCAGTCAGGCCGCTTGATAGTAAGCAGCTGCCGTCGCCTATGGATACTTGTAACACCAGAGCCATTACAAATACGTTGCCGACCCTTAAGGACTATATTAACTCGCCTTTTGAAGAACCCCATGTTTACTTCTTTTTTCTGTGGTAATTAAACATCAATAATTCTACTTAATGTTATAAACGCGAAAGTTTGTATGTATGGATGTATGGATGTTTGTTTCTGTTTCACAATGCAACGGAACAACGGATCGTCCTGATTTTTGTATGAGTATAGTTCAAGAGCCAGAGAGTGACATATGATGATGATGAAAAGTAGCCTATACTTTTCATCATCATCATCACCATTTTTCATCACTACGCGGGTGAAACAGCGGGCGAAGCTAGTTAATAATATTGGCAAAAATTATTAACTAAAATCAGCACAAAAACACAACAGATTTTTTGTGTAGAATACTCCACAGATAATATTTCTCGTAACATATCAATATCTCGCGCATTATCATAGAAATGGGACAGAGAGCCGATCACACGCAGAAGGCAGATATGTACTGAACCATGGAATATAAAAGAACATGGAAAGAACAATGACTCCCTCAAGTATCTCCATAACTAAACAAAATACAAGCTAAAACTAAAACTACAAAACAGTTAGACTGCCCATAGACCGTTGAAGGTCTAAAGACAATCCAAATGCTCAAGCCCACTACCAGTTGGCAGCGTACCCAGCATGCTGGCGGCATTACCACGTTGAATGGCAATGCTTATGCGTTGAGCCAGAAACACGCCAGCATTTTGGTCACGCGTCGCATTAACCAGGCGCTCTGAAAGATTTTTGAAAATGAGGTGAGCTCCCGGTCCCCAAGGGCCCAATGTCTCGACCCCAAACGCCTCAAATATGTAACCACTGCCGAGGTTAGCATATTTGCGCCGTTTGTGCTGCTCTGCCGAATTGGCAGCCGCGCCAGCCCTACCCTGTGTCTCAGGAAGATGTGACGGCGCCAAAGTATCGACACAAGTTGCGTCCCATACAAGGGGCCGCCCCAACCTCCAGGGCACAAGTGTCATACCGTCAGGCCTCCTTCCATCGTCGCGCGCAAGACCACTCGGTTCGAGCACAGCTGCGACATTGGCGGTGGAAAGAGCCCTGCGTATGATGTCGTTCAGGCTAGCGTGTCGGCCAACACGACCAGCGCTTCTCGAGCAAGAGAGACCATGGTAAAAAAACCATGCCCATGGTTTTTTTTTATTATATCTCCAGAAAATATATTAAACATGATACTGATGTTTGACGTTTTGCTTTTTTAGGGTTTCGTACCCAAAGGGTAAAAACGGGACCCTATTACTAAGCCTACGATATCTGTCTGTCTGTTCGTCCGTCTGTCCTACCTTTAAGAGGGCATACCACGACCAAGAAATTTGATCAATAGGTATTTAGCAAATCTATTGCTGTCCCTTGACCTCAAGCCTCTCCCAGTAAAGCGCAATAGGGACAACTGCAACTCGGATCGATTATACCTACGAAAAGTAGACAAAATCATCGTCTCGTATTTTTCTGTTTCCTCATTCAAAACTAAGCCGATTTCATTATTTTTTTTAAATTAATAGATGTGAAAAAGATTGAACTATGCTTCTATCATTTACTTTTGTTTTATAAACTCGTTAAATTTGTTTGATAGACGTCTGAACATGGCGGTAAAAAAAATTTTTTTGGGTTATTTAAAGGCTTATATTTCTTATAGTAGTTAATTTATTGGAAAAAATAAATGATAGAAGCATGACAATGAGGGAGATCAATTTTATTTTAAAAAAATACAGTTTTAGCGGTATTATCCAGTGAGGAAACACGAGAATACGTTTGTATGGACAAAACGCTGCCCGTGTGCCCACTTAAGCGGCTGTATCTTTCGAACCGTAATAGCCTGTTGAAATTTTCACAGAATATGTAATGTTACGGCGAATTAACTAAAAAATAGTCAAAAAATAAAAACGAAAGTTTGTTGTATCACCATACAATAAACGTATTTTTAACGTATTTTTTTTATTAGTTGTAATTTAAAAAAGGTAATACGTACAAGCGTCAAACTTGGCATGATTATACTACACACTCGGCATGATTATAGTATAACAATAAATAATGGATAAGTGCGAATCAGTGATAAGTTTCTGATAATTACCAAGTTTTAACTGGTAATTTTCGTTTAATTTAGAATTTTGTGGTGGTGCGGATCCCTCAGTGCGGGAGCCCGACTCGCATTTGGCCGATCAATTTTGTATACAAAAAAATCGACAAACAGACATGTGGTCAGGTTGATGGTAAGCAGAAACCACTGGCTATGGACACCTTCAACAGTAACAGTGTTGACGATGGTTTGCCAGCCTGGAACGGTATGTGTAGCCATCCTTTTTGAAACCTTCATGTTGAAACTTAGTGCACAATGTACAACGAAGAACGATTTAACGACGAATTGAACGAAGAACATTCAACACCATGCAGGTCCGCGGAAGAAGAAAGCGGGAAAATCAGACGATTTTTAAATATTAAAGTGTAGGCCACAGGACTTGTAAAGTAGGCAAACTTGCGGGGTCTGCCCCGGTCCTTTATCCGTGTTAAGCACACTGAAAGTATTATTTATTTTTATGAACATATTGTTTTTAACAATCCAATTTCTCCATAAATATTTAAATATTTTCGGGACATTTTTGCACACACGGTCATCTGACCCCAAACTAAGCAAGGCTTGTGATATGGCTGCCAGAGACTGATATACATACATATATATAGTTTTAAATACATACTCAAATAGATATTAACAATCAGATATAGAACAAATACAAATGTTCAAAACATAAATGTTTGTCCTAGGTGGGAATCGAACCTACGCCCCCAAGCTCAGAAGGTAGGTTCACTACCAACTGGACCAGTGGGCTATCAAACGATGTGAGATTTCCAGCTTTGCAAGATGTGGGGGTGAGCTTTTTGACGCTGTCGGCTTTGTCGTATGCTGTAGTGGAAATCTGACGCAGGCGTGAGATTAAAAAGCTCTTCAGAGGATTCCCCGAAATACAAGCGATAAAAATACAAAGGGAATCCACAACTCTTCCAAGGCTTAGTGGAACCAGTGAGCTTTGGATCGTCATCAATTCTAGTGGCTCGCTGTAGGGAGTCAAGAGGCCGCAGCTGGTATTCCGGTGCGCCATTCTAGAGGTGGGAGCAATACTCCATGTGAGACCACACTAAACTTGTGCTAGCTTCTGATTAACTTAAAACCCAACATCTTTTTTTTTTATTGTGGCAAGTGCCTTTAAAATACAAGCTAATACTAACACTACAAATACAGTTAGACTGTCCATAGGCCGTTGAAGGTCTAAAAACAATCCAAATGCTCAAGCCCAGTATCAGTTGGCAGCGTATCCAGCATGCTGGCGGCATTACCGCGCTGAATGGCAATGCTTATACGTTGAACCAGATACACGCCAGCACTTTTTACCTTTAACTACGCTATAATAAATTGTATGGAAATATAATCTGATGCTATTGTGGCGTTATTCATTGGTCAAAACTGTTTTTTGACGAATTTCTAGTAAAAGAAACAGTTTGAAGATGGATTTCCGCAAAATAGTATTTTTAAAGTATAGCTGGCAAAACTCGCTGATGTCCTCTCTATTTTCTTCCAATGTTCCACTGCGATGACTACCGGCTGTAGGTCTGAAATGAAATATCGTTTCTCTGTCGTGTACGGTAAAATATAAATGTATTGCGTCTCGTTTGTGTTATGTTTTGCCCAGATTGAAATAAGATGATGATATTGTATGGATGGATAAATTTAGCTTTATGGACACAGACTATAAGCTATTGAACCTGTTTTCTGCGCTTGGGGGCGTGGGTTCGATTCCCGCCAAGGATAAACATTTATATGATGAACATTTGTGTTTGTCTATAACTGGGTATTCATATGTATTTATATATATATATATATATGTATTTATATCAGTCTCTGGCAGCCACAACACAAGCTTTGCTTAGTTTAGGGTCAGAAACAAAAATGTCTCGAATATTTATTTATTTTATTTATTGATTTTGTACTCGGAAGCGACTAAGCTATTTGATAGTCCGTGTTTTTTAAATTTATAGCAGCTGCAATAAAATTTATTATTTATTAATTATTTATTATTTATATTATAATTTATTATTGAAGAGTATTTAATACTCTTCAATCCCTTTATTAATCTCTAGTTCCTAAATTATTCTACAACATAATAATGTTTACTTTTTATCGTATTGTAAATATCACACATCACATCATCAGCCATTAAATGTCCACTGCTGAACAAGGCCTCCCTCTTAGAGAGGGGTGTTGCCATAATCCCCACGCTTGGCAGGCGGCTTGGAAATCTTGTAAATATCAATTATACAATATTTTGCAAAATCAAGCCAACAATTTAAAGTTGGTGTTTATTGTTTATATTATTGGTTGTTATATGAGTCAGTTTACTGGCAACATCATTCATCATTCCAATATAATGAATAAATTATTTCTGTTACAGGTAAATACGAGATCACGTGGTGTTTTTTGGAAATACATGTGACGTATGTAAGTAAGCTTTCAAGTTCAGTTTAGGTGTGCTTTAGATCCTGGAGTACAAGAAACATTATCGATCGTCACATTTGACAGTTGAAATCATCAAATTCGATGAAATGCCATTTGATCAGTTCGAATTCAAATTCAAATTATTCATTTGTCAGAACATGGTAAGTACACATACATATAAAATAGCATACATGGTCATAAGATATATGGAAAAGTATCTCACGTCCTTGCCTGTACAGCGTACAAATGTTTAGAATCATATATTGGTTTAGTTGTATTTTATACCTTAATCAGATGTTTATTACTACCTATGAAAGCTATTATTATCATTTTATTTTTTCCTAGTACCTAGTCTCGATTTAATGTCAATTATTTAGTCTACATTACATATCAAAACATTTTTATCTGAAATTTCATAGTAGCTCTTTGTGCTAATAGTTTTAAGTTTATTTTTAAACATTCCAATATTTGCCTTCTGAGCTTGGGGGCGTGGGTTCGATTCCCACCTAGGACAAACATTTGTGTGATGAACATTTGTGTTTGTTCTATATCTGGGTGTTTAATATATATTTAAGTATGTATTTAAAAAACTATATATGTATGTATATCAGTATCTGGCAGCCATATCACAAGCTTTGCTTAGTTTGGGGTCAGATGACCGTGTGTGAAAAATGTCCCGAATATTTATTTAATTCTCTGAGGAAATTCAGTACTCGCTATGATCGATTCTATGGCATTTTATCGAATTTGACGATTGATAAAGAACGGTACTTCCACTGTTGATTCGATCCAAACTACTTCTGAGGTTAAACTGAGGTTCTGAGTTTGAACGTAAACGGTGAATGTGAATTCTATTTACAAGGCCACAATGTTTCAACTCTTCGGAAACATCTAACCTAGCTGCGACGACGCAAAGAGCACGCGGTAAACGTACGACCGAAAGTCACCCCACTTTTATGAACTGTGTAGCGCAATACTTTCCTTCCCGCCCAATCCAGTCGTTTGCTTGCAAATTGAAAATGAAGTTGGTAAAGAAAACGAGTGTATAACGAGTGGATATATAAATTTATTTAGGTTTATTTTATGTACACCACCGACCGTTTTTCAATTTCTTTAGTCCTGTCCATCCAAAGGTTGCCTGGAAGAAATCGCTTAAGGCGATAAGGCCGCCCATTATACTGCCGTATATTTGTTTTTTATGTTAGTTTAAGTTTCATTTTGTATTTTCGGTGTGTAATAAAGAAATATTGTATTGTGTATTGTATTGTGTATTTTGATATAACTGGTCGATTTTTAGACACGTGCACGCCACGCGGCTGCTTCTCAGCGAGCGCGTTGTTTCAGCACAAAAAAAAACGTATAAATTAAACGCTAATAATTAACCTGCATACGTACGAAGATGGAATTCAATGGCGTATGTGAATCCACCTATCCGCACTGGGCCGTGGTGGATATGGCCCAATCACCCTTTCGGGGTAGGCTAAAAGTCCAGCAGTGGACTGTTAAAAAAGGCCGATTATGATGATGATGATGAAACGCCGTACCGTAAGAAGCCCACATACCAATTACCTATCACCACTCCGATCGAAGGTACTAATTCAAAACAACTATAACATAGTTAATATTGTATATATAGCATCGTCTTGATTGGCCTACTTTACAAAGCGTTCCCCGATACCCCATGTTATTCCAATTTCATGCAAAACCGTCCAATCCCACTTGGAGCCGACAAAGCCTATCCGTAATCGGAGTTTTACTTATCTCGTTTTATCCGCGAAACCCTGAAGCCCTCAAAGCCCTACCGAGGGTTCATCCACAGAGAAACAAGAGACGGAGCTCTAAGATCCTGGTAACTACATGATGGTATAATCTAAAGTCATTTCAGAGGGCTAATTCTAGAGCAATCGAAATTGTTTCAGTCCATCTCGATGAAAGTAACAAGTGACATAGATAGAGTTTTACCATGGCCTAAATTAAGAGCCATGGAAGTAGCAACCATTAGGTTTTATAGCCCGGTCAAGTTTGTCCACTTCCTAACTTGTCAATTTCCAAAGTTGTCAAACTTCCTAAGTTGTTTTCTTCTTAACTCGTTCATCAAAACCGCCACTAACATCCTTGGTAAAACCAAGTTACCATGTCACATAAATATGACGTTTGCTGAAAGTGATGGGATACGACATACCTGTCATATCTGTCATAGTTTTAAGAGCGCGCGTAGTTTATACCTACTTAATGTCAATTTTGACATTCCTACCAAAAGTAGGTACGTATAAACAATAGTCTTCGTTCCATAATCTGTGTACTCGATAAAAAAATTGGTGCTGAAACAGACCGGTATGAAGTTGGCAGCCAACTTTGGCTGCCAATAATCCGACTAAAATAAGATGACTTTTTTTGTGAAGTACCAACCAACACGATTACAACCTCTTATTCTTTAAAAGCAGCTACTAATTAATTTCAAATGGTTCGAAAAATGCAATAACCATAAATTAAAAACAATATTAAAATGGCAAAGTCCCATCAAGACATGTATCGTAACCAAACGCCATAACCAGAATCAGAACCTTCATTCCTCTTAAATATGCAACAAAATTTACTGAAACATGCAGATAAAATAAAGCGTCCATAAAATATGGTTTTCTTTTGGCTACCTATGGTTGTTTGTCAATAAATTATGGAACTTAATGGCGTGCTTATATCAAGAGTGACTTTTTAGTTTGGCATTCAATGAGATTTACTAATTAGTTCATTTGTATTTTTTTTAACTTTCGCGATTTAAACACATGATAGGTACCTATTTTTATCTAAATTTTATAATACGTGATAAGTCCCGATAAACATTTAAAACAATAAGATCATTGTTGGCATTACGTAATTTTCCACTACTGGGCAATTAGTTCTGACACTAGGTCTAATAAGTTAGCCTATACGACTAGCACTCAGTAATTTTTTAATTTTTTATTTATAGAAGATAGGCTTAAGCTTATGAAGCGCTTTATTTCTAGTCGTCCAATAGTGGAAAGCTACCCTTCTAGAGCCACTATGTCGCGCATTCACCCGAGCAGAGAATTAGTCCGGTCTCGAACCGAGATGTAATCAACGCCTGTGACTCGTACTTGATTTCAATACCCCTCAACTTCTCCAGTCGATTTTGAATTAATTTAAACTTGTGTTCAGTTTTTGGTTTCTTTCATTTTTCTGCCTTATAACGGATGTAGTCTGGTTACGTAGTAAAAAGTTGTCAAATTTCAGTGTATTCAGTGCGTTAGTCTGTTTTAATATTTTACGTGGAGATATAAAAAGTGGCAATACCCACCACTACGTAGGATATACAAAAAATACGATTTACTAGTCAAATAACTATAAAAAACCACTTACAGTCACGATTATGTTTATCGGTAGAGACGATCAACCAGTTTCAGAGCCATTAGAGCTCCTTCACCAGGGAATACGCGCGATTCCAGATTCAGTCGCCCGCGTACTCAATCAGTAATAGTGAGTGTAAGCCGTTTTTATAGTAATTTATAATCAATCCTCACGCGAGTTTTTGTGAAGTGGTCAAAAAACATTGTTTTTTTAATTCAGCCTCTCCACTTTTTCCTTACATGATAGTATAGTAGATAACTCTTTATTTCACACCAAAATAAAACTCTTTATTTCACACAAAAATAAAACTCTTTATTTCACACCAAAATAAAACTCGTATTTCACACCAAAATAAAACTCATAATTTACACCAAAATAGAACTCTTTATTTCACACCAAAATAAAACTCTTTATTTCACACCAGAATAAAAGTCTTTATTTCACACCAGTATAAAACTTTTTATTTCACACCAGAATAAAACCCTTTATTTCACACCAAAATAAAACTCTGTATTTCACACCAAAATAAAACTCTTTATTTCACACCAAAATAAAACTCTTTATTTCACACCAAAATAAAACTCATAATTTACACCAAAATAAAACTCTTTATTTCACACCGAAATAAAACTCTTTATATCACACCAAAATAAAAGTCTTTATTTCACACCAAAATAAAACACTTTATTTCACACCAGAAATAAATATCTACTCAACCTAAGTCCCGGTGTCCATCTAAGCAACTAGAAGTGATCTAAGACGTTTTCAGACCCACATGTTTCAACATTTAAAGAATTTACGTTGTATCCCGTATCACGATAACAGACTGCGGTTCTCTCTTGGCTAAAGAATCTGTAAAGATTATTCACGATTTTATTATAAAAACTGACGTGGTTTTTACACACTTTATTTATATTACACGGGAATTACTCATATAAGACTAAGCCGGTCACTCCGACTATAGTTTCAACCTCATCAGGCAGTCTTTTTCAAGGTGAATCCACGCGCGTGGCTGCGTGGCTGCGTGCCAAGCGAGACGCAGCCACGCGCATGCATTATATGGCATAGACAGTTATACACGTTAAACGTACACCACCTTCTTTTTGCGTCGGGGGAAAAAAAATTCTTTTTTCCACTTAAAATTGTAAACATGGCAGTTAAGCGTACCTGCAGCTAATAAGATAAGTGCTCTCCACACTCGTGACTTGAACACACGGAGAGGGCTACAGTTGACAAAGTTCGAAGGAGGAGGGCCCTTCAGGTGGAGAGCTGGTGTACTGTAAAGTGGCCCTTGGCTTTCTGTCTGAACTGGGTTGTTATTAATACTTGATTGTCGCTTGTCGCCCTAGTGTTGAAAGATTTTAGGATCACAGGCTTTGACTCTGTCTCTGCATTTTTTACTGCTTTAGTAGGCTTACCACAATTTTTACATTAATTAGAACGAAAGATATAAAGTATTTTTTTTAATTCTGGTTTGGAACCTGCCTTCTAAACTTGGGGGCGTGGGTTCGATTCCCACCTAGGACAAACATTTGTGTGATGAATATTTGTGTTTGTTGTATATCTGGTTGTTAATATCTATTTTAGTATGTATTTAAAACTATATATGTATGTATATCAGTCTCTGGCAGCCATATCACAAGCTTTGCTTAGTTTGGGGTCAGATGACCGTGTGTGCAAAAATGTCCCGAATATTTATTTATTATTTATTTATTTGTTAAAATAGCAACACTGAATTCACAGACAATATTCTGTAGAGTAAAACAGAAATAATGTCATTACATTAGGCATCTATTTACAAGATAAACGTACAGGATTTGAGCAGAAATTTAATCAGATGAACGTTGTAAAACGAGAAAGTGTCTTGTAGCCTGTCGACTGAAGCATACGGCCTGAGGGGTGAAGCCATGTAGGCGTGTGTCTAAACAATGAATATCATCATCATAATTATAATGTAATAGGTACACTATGTTTTGTTCCATTTTAATTTTATTTTAAAGTAGCACCGCATGTTGACATTGTTGACGATGAAAATAAAGCAATAACAAGCGAACCGCCCTGGGTGTGTAATTTACGTGCGAAGCCATGGCGGTAGTTATATATGTTAGGAACCTTCCGTGAAAAAAATTGAACTGATGGTGTAAACCGCATCAAAATTCGTTGCGTGGTTTAGGAAGAATAAGCGGTTATACAAACAGACAAACGCGGAAAGCTACTTTGTAAAGATGAGATTGAGTTAACTTTTTTTTCCTGGGCAAGCGTCTTTATTAACTAAACAAAATACAAGCTAAACCTACAAATACAGTTAGACTGCCCATAGACCGTTGAAGGTCTAAAGACAATCCAAATGCTCAAGCCCACTACCAGTTGGCAGCGTACCCAGCATGCTGGCGGCATTACCACGTTGAATGGCAATGCTTATGCGTTGAGCCAGAAACACGCCAGCATTTAGGTCACGCGTCGCATTAACCAGGCGCTCTGAAAGATTTTTGAAAATGAGGTGAGCTCCCGGTCCCCAAGGGCCCAATGTCTCGACCCCAAACGCCTCAAATATGTAACCACTGCCGAGGCTAGCATATTTGCGTCGTTTGTGCTGCTCTGCCGAATTGGCAGCCGCGCCAGCCCTACCCTGTGTCTCAGGAAGGTGTGACGGCGCCAAAGTTAACAGGCTTAGCGAAGTATAATATATTATAAAATACACAAAAAAATAAAGTTGTTAGTTCAATAATATTATCAGCCTATTTAAATTATTTTTTCAGTACAGATGTATGTACTAAAAAATAATTTTAATTGGGTAATAATATTTCTGAGTTAAAACGTTTTTTTTTTGTGGGGACATAGTGCAGATGCTCCCTCCTCTCCCTCCTGCAAAGCGTGTGTTAGTATAGCATTTGTATGGCGCGCGCACGGCATAACGTCTTAACGTGCTATAGTGTGCTTGTCTAGCATGAAATTAAAATACATAAAACGTATTAATTTTTCAATGCAATGCTCGGGGTTTCTCTACGAGATCGAATCCGAAATGAGGAGATCCGTAGATGAACGAAAGTCACCGACATAGCCCACCGGATTAGCAAGGTGAAGTGGCAGTGGGCAGGGCACATATCACGCAGAACAGATGGCCGATGGGGCCGAAAGGTTCTGGAATGGAGACCACGGACTGGTAAGCGCAGCGTAGGACGTCCACCCACAAGATGGACAGACGACCTAAAAGAGACCGCAGGGAAACGCTGGATGCAGGCCGCTTCCAACCGGCCCTTTTGGAGATCGATGGGGGAGGCCTATGTCCAGCAGTGGACGTCCTATGGCTGAAATGATGATGATGATGATTAATTTTAATGATGTTTTCGTTGATGGCTTTCATGAGGTATTAAAAAAATATTAAATAGGCGTATTATACTAATGCATATCTCTCTTGTTTGTCTGATTTGAGAGAAAAATCTATCTGATCTAAACTTTACTAAACTGATACCTTACATCATTTAACTTGAAATTGTTCATGTATTTACGTTATACCAATATGTACATTGCCTTGCCATGTTATGATTACATACGAGTAAATAAGAGGTACAAGGTACATGCTTACATAATACGTGGAACGGTACAAGTAGTTACACAAATTCAACATACCCGCAACAGTTTAATGCGAGAAACATCAAACATGGCATGTTTTAGAATGTTTCAGGAAATGTACCGGAAGGTTGTTTACGACCTGGATACCGTAGCCGAACATTCGTTACGGAAACACATAAAAGAGATTCCTTCTTGCTGTTTCTGGGTGAAGCCTATCTCAAGCTGAGTGGGCAGCCCTGGTGTCAGTTTCTGATCAATATCATACTAAAACAATAATACGGTGGCAAACAGTTTTCTTGTCCTTGCAGCAATCTCTATCTCTACATAGTATAAATTGAAGTCGCTTTCCCCGTCTGTCTGTTTGTCTGTATGGCCGCTAACTCCTCCTAAACCAGGCAACGGATTTTGATGCAGTTTTCACCATCAGATAGATACATTTTCAAGGAAGGTTTATATATATATATAACTAGCGACCCGCCCCGGCTTCGCACGTAAATTACACCCGTGCGAAGCCGGGCGGGCGGGTCGCTAGTAATTGATAATTGCAAAAAATGCTGCTGCCAGGTAATTATTGTAAACGATCATGATGTTTGCGCAAATTGATTATTATTCTTTACAAAATCATGTAAAGCTATTTATCTCTAATGCACATTATTACTTGCATTTGTCAATAAACTGTCATATTTTGACAATTTTTGCTGTTTTAAACGGTTTATTGACAAATCTAAGTAATGTGGTGCGTAACTGTTAAATAGTTATCTATACTAATATTACAAAGAGGAAAGATTTGTTTGTTTGTTTGCATTGAATAGGCTCGGAAACTACTGAACCGATTTGAAAAATTCTTTCACTGTTGGGATGCTGCACTATCCCCGGTTGACATAGGCTATATATCCCGGCTTCGCCCGTGCGAAGCAGGGGCGGCCTACTAGTACATTATAATGTAAAGAACCAGCAACTATTTGCGCAAACGCTGTGCTATTTTAAATTAATTACCTGGCCTAGCTACTAGGACCAAAAACTGTTTGTTTCGTGCCCACCTTTGTCCTAGTGACACGCCACTATTTCATAAGTTTTTTTTGAAGTGAAACTTCTTATGCGTCATCCAACAAGGTTGCGTTAAACGTTTAACGCTACTATGGAGAGACAGAATAGAAAGAGACAGAGCGAGAGTTTCACTTCTTCCGCGCGGAGGGACTCCACGCACAATTTTTTTGAAATATATAAATATAAATTCTACAGCAGTAGATGTTTGCTAAACTAAAACTTTACAATTCACTCTCCTGGAGCAGAAATAACAAAATTCTCGGAACTTCCTACTCAGAGAATCCTTTTCGAAACAGCTTGAAAGTTTCCTTCTATCCCACGTCTTTAATTACCCCGCCATTGCCTAGGGTCCCACAGCCTATACAAATAAGTCTGAGTACTGGAAGTGCGGATCGGGGAAAGGGCAGAGACAAAAGTCAAGTAAATACATTGCAGATTGTAGGCCAGCCACAATCGGAAATTTCTGTATTAAAGGCGTACCTCATCATCATCATCAGCCAGAAGACGTCCATTGCTGAACATAGGCCTCCCCCTTTAACCTTCACACTGAACGACAGCCTGCCTTTTGCATCCACTGGATGCCAGCGGCTCTCACTATGTCGTCGGTCCATCTAGTGGGAGGCCTAACTACGCTGCGTCTTCCGGTTCGTTGTGAAGGCGTACCTACAAACAAACAAATGATCGATGGTGATGTGTTTTATGGATCAAACTTGTTGTAAGTTTTAAACTCTATTATTGTAAATTGATGACAAAAATTTTATTATAGAAACTGACGTGGTTTTTACATATTTTATTTATAATTCACGGGAATGCCATCGTGCCAAGAGCCAAGCGAGACGCAGCCGCGCGCGTGCATTCACCTTGAAAAAACCTGCCTAATGCGGTTGAAACTATAGTCGGAGTGACCGGTTTAATCTTACGTGAGTAATTCCCGTGTAATATAAATAAAATTTGTAATGACTTTTTTTTTTCATCAGACTGTTGAATATCTCTTCAAAAGGTCCCGCATTTTCTTCATAAAAACCCGAAAATCTTAGCAAAATGGGTTTCACCTTAACGATATTCGATACAAATTTTGTGTAAATGGTTATATTTTATGCCGTTTTTAAGGTTTTTATCGATTTGTTTGATGTTTTCCCTCTGTCTAACTCATTTGTGCAAGTTGTAAAGTTTACAGTTTTACAAAGTTAGATTAAAGTTTGTACACGCTTGTGGGGTGCAAATACGAATTAACTAGGACAGTATTTGTATTTACACTAGGTATAGGTTTAAAGATACCACAAGATACCACAGTGCCTCAAGACGAAGGTCTTTGACCAGTGTGTGT
The DNA here is from genome assembly GCA_932305915.1 of Agriopis marginaria. Classification (NCBI taxonomy): domain Eukaryota; kingdom Metazoa; phylum Arthropoda; class Insecta; order Lepidoptera; family Geometridae; genus Agriopis; species Agriopis marginaria. The sequence goes on along the minus strand of OW029929.1, from coordinate 16,961,404 downwards.
TGCCAGTGATGACATATGGTACTGAGACGTGGTCCTTAACTGTTGGCCTTTTGGAAAAACTCAGAGTCACACAGCGGCCAATGGAGAGAGCTATGCTCGGAGTTTCTTTGCGCGATAAAATCCGAAACGTGGATATTCGCCAAAGAACCAGAGTCACCGACATAGCTGTTAAAATTTGCAAGTTGAAGTGGCAATGGGCAGGCCACATCGCTCGAAGAACCGATAACCGATGGGGAAGAAAGGTTCTTGAGTGGAGACCACGAACCGGAAGACGCAGCGTAGGGAGGCCTCCCACTAGATGGACCGACGACATTGTGAGAGTCGCGGGCATCCAGTGCATTCAAAAGGCAGGCTGTCGTTCAGTGTGGAGGTTAAGGGGGGAGGCCTATGTTCAGCAGTGGACGTCTTCTGGCTGATGATGATGATGATAGGTTTATGATACGTGAAACTTTGTACAGAATTAATAGGCTTGACTCAGGAACAAATTTTCACAATGTTTTGACCCGCCAAAACTAAGGTGAAATTTGGTCAAGTCCACAGAGCTTCGTTCTTCCGAATTTTTCTGTGACCACCAAATTCTGAACTATGCTGATTATGAACTTTTTTTTTTTTTTTTGGACTCGTGCTCTGAGGATTCTGTCCAACGGAACCCTCAGAGCACGAGTCCTACTCGTACTTGTCCAGTTTTTTTATCTCGAATAAGTCCGTGTTCGACCAACAGCTTGCCTGAATCTTGGATACGATGCCAGCTGGTAACGGCGAATTAGATTAGTTTAGTTTTATATTTTAGTCATCATCATCATCATCATCATCAGCCAGAAGACGTCCACTGCTGAACATAGGCCTCCCCCTTTAACCTCCACACTGAACGACAGCCTGCCTATATATATATTCATATATCTATATTTTAGTGCTTGTATGTTTATATTTGATTTTAAGTTGTTTTCATATAATTGGTTAAATAAAAATTCCCTTCCGGAATAACACAATTTAGAATTCCGATTTTTGGAATTCCTTATTAGTTATTATAGCCGTCGACAGAATATTAGATAAAGCTGGAAATCTATATATAGTTGTGATGGCTGTTTTTGGGTCATCTTAATAATTATACCCTAAGGCAAATAACTGGATACACTAAATATTATATTATTGTTACCTTCTTAGATCAAGACATTATCATATTTTTTTATTTTTTTTTATTTTTTCCTGGGCTAGCGCCTTTATTAACTAAACAAAATACAAGCTAAAACTTAAACTACAAATACAGTTAGACTGCCCATAGACCGTTGAAGGTCTAAAGACAATCCAAATGCTCAAGCCCACTACCAGTTGGCAGCGTACCCAGCATACTGGCAGCATTACCACGTTCAATGGCAATGCTTATGCGTTGAGCCAGAAACACGCCAGCATTTTGGTCACGCGTCGCATTAACCAGGCTCTCTGAAAGATTTTTGAAAATGAGGTGAGCTCCCGGTCCCCAAGGGCCCAATGTCTCGACCCCAAACGAATAATATACTATACTACTAATAATTATTCATAATTATTAGTAGTATATTATTTTTTATGTTTACCCACAGTAAAATGAAATATTATCCGGAATCAAAGGCCCTATATTTATCTTTTATGAGAAAAATAAATACAAACATTCTTCTTACGATTGCTAGATATTATGTTATTATTATCATTATACGTTTTTTACTGTGTTATCTTCGATACGACATTTACGATTCCTTATTTTTCATGAAAATATTATCTTATTACGAAAGCTTATACAAGAAACAGCTTCTTATGTCTTTGATCTCGACTTCATATATTTTACCACCAAATTCATATGTCTGAATAAATTCAAATTGACATATTATATACTTAATTTGAATAAAATTTGCTCTCACAGGTTTTTGATGAATTTGATCCTTGGGATTGGTGTCAAGAAGTGGTCATTACAAGAAGTGGTCATTTCAAGAAGTGGTCATTACAAGAAGTGGTCATTTCAAGAAGTGGTCATTACAAGAAGTGGTCATTTCAAGAAGTGGTCATTTCAAGAAGTGGTCATTACAAGAAGTGGTCATTTCAAGAAGTGGTCATTACAAGAAGTGGTCATTTCAAGAAGTGGTCATTACAAGAAGTGGTCATTTCAAGAAGTGGTCATTACAAGAAGTGGTCATTTCAAGAAGTGGTCATTACAAGAAGTGGTCATTACAAGAAGTGGTCATTTCAAGAAGTGGTCATTACAAGAAGTGGTCATTTCAAGAAGTGGTCATTTCAAGAAGTGGTCATTACAAGAAGTGGTCATTTCAAGAAGTGGTCATTACAAGAAGTGGTCATTTCAAGAAGTGGTCATTACAAGAAGTGGTCATTTCAAGAAGTGGTCATTACAAGAAGTGGTCATTTCAAGAAGTGGTCATTACAAGAAGTGGTCATTTCAAGAAGTGGTCATTACAAGAAGTGGTCATTTCAAGAAGTGGTCATTACAAGAAGTGGTCATTTCAAGAAGTGGTCATTTCAAGAAGTGGTCATTTCAAGAAGTGGTCATTTCAAGAAGTGGTCATTACAAGAAGTGGTCATTTCAAGAAGTGGTCATTACAAGAAGTGGTCATTTCAAGAAGTGGTCATTACAAGAAGTGGTCTTTTTTAATTGTGGTCCTAAACCGCCGAAACACTCTGAATGATTCAATTTTGTTATTTGTTCACTTAATTGGTCAATGCATAGAGTTTTGGTGTTTGTACAATCTGATAATACTGTCACTACTTTTGATATAAAATTGCTCTATTTTTTTCTTATATCACTTCAAAAAATTAAGTAGCGAATTATTTATGTCTAAACACGATCGAATAGATTTCATAGATATTATACATATAGAGTTAATAACATTTATGTAGTACCTAAGGCTTGGTTTCACCAAAGTTGTAGTTAAGGTTTAGTTTTTATGTCAAATTTGACAATAACAATAACGCTGACTAGAAGTTACTGCGAAACGTTTTGCAGCAGCGTATTTACTAGCATAGTTATAGTTACCAGAGTTACAGGTCAAATAAGACCTTATTTACTCCAAAGTTATATGATTATTTACGGGATATTTACCGTGGTAAGGTTGTGGAATGAGCTCCCGATATTTCGGCGCAGTTACATGCACCATGTTCACGGGAAGACTGTAGAATGCGGGTGGTTGGTCGAAAAGTTAAAAAGTTAGGTGCAGACATAACGATCTACCCTCTTTCTTAGTCTTTTGCTACGGTTATCACTGGAACTCGAACTCGATCCTAAATCCCAACAAAACACACTCACTGTATCACTGCGTATAGTATTTTGAACACATTTTGAACGCGGACTTTTATTTTTAAAACAACCTAATACTGGATTCCACGCACTGGCGAATTGAAAACCATCACCTCGATTGAAATTCTGGCATTTCGAGATCTCGATAGTTACTAGCCTTGGTATGTAATGGCGTTCGGTGGACAAGACCACGGTAAAGATATAATCATATAACTTTAGTGAACAACCGTGATAGTTTAAAACAGTGTTATTTACTCCAGATGCATAGCTGGAATTATATTTATTCATCTCACAGATATATAAAGAGTTTATCTATCTATATATACAATAAGCAAAAGCGAAACGTGGGCAGTTACGGATAACAGTAAAAGTTATGACGTCATTTAACAATTGTCAGATGGTGCAATTTTTTTTTGCCTAACTGGTACTTTAACTGAAATATCCATGTTTGTTAAAGCCAAAGTAAGATTGTGCAACCCACCCAAAGTAAGCATTCGGCCATTATGGCCGGGTGCTAGCATGTGCGCTTCACAATCTGACAGGACCTGATTCGAACCACGGCCCTGCACCAATGACTTTTTAGTACTTAAATAAATTATGTGGATATTCGATGCCATTGCTCAAAACTGGTGAAGGAAAACATCGTGATGTCCAAGAACCTCAAAAGTTCACAGACATGACATTCATCAACATGCACTGGGCAAGCATGTCATGGTAGATTAAGGCCCATCCTCTTCTCTCTGAGTCCTTATGTCTCGGCACAGGGAACATGGCATGCTGAAATAATGATGATGATGATGACGATGATGATGATGATGACGATGATGACGATGATGAACTTTATGGCATTGCCATTCAAACTGTATGAGCTTTCACAGTAACTGATCAGTTACTAAGCACAAATATAGACAAACCAAATTATTAGCAGATTTGGGGATATAATGAAACTAACCATTTGCCACGGACGGTTGTCAGCTTTGTTCAGAAAATACTAATGTGGCTCCCTCGTCCAACTTTACAGATAATTTGGTCGTATACTGTAGTGAACGTGTTCAGTCACATGAGAGCGGCGTGACGCGACCCGACGCAACTCCTCGATACATCATGCCGTGATTTATTGGTAGCGAGGCCCCGGCACTAATGAGATTTCTTACTTCTTTGTTGTTTGCTTTTGTATATTGAGGTATCGGTATACTTATCACACTGATTATCACGCAAAAGTTTGTATTAGTTTGTAAACACTCATCGTCGTTACTTATAGCTGATTGAAATCCTATTTCAGGCCTCCAAGGGAATAACAAGTTGAGAAGAAAGCAATTGAATTTCTATTATCTGTCCACGTTGCTTTGACCAAAACGTTATTAAAATTTCTCTCCCGACTACAGCTCTCGTTCTGTCTTATCTCGTTTGTGCGTTTTCAACATTTCAAAGATAAAAAAAAATTATAACATCATGGGTGGTATGTGCACCCGTCATCCTTATCTATATCTATACTAATACTAATCTATACTAATATTATAAAGAGGAAAGATTTGATTGTTTGTTTGTTTGTTTGCATTGAATAGGCTCCGAAACTACTGAACCGATTTGAAAAATTCTTTCACTGACGGGAAGCTACACTATCCCCGGGTGACATAGGCTGTAATCTATACCCGTGCGAAGCTGGGGCGGACCGCTAGTATAAAGAGGAAAGATTTTATTGTTTGTTTGCATTGAATAGGCTCCGAAACTAGTGAATCGAATTGAAAAAATTCTTTCACTGTTGGGAAGTTACACTATCCCCGGGTAACAGCCTATGTTACCCGGGGTTATATTATATTTTCAACAAAAAAATAGGGATCTTTACTAAAACTCCAATAATGTAATCCAAGGTGTAAAAAATAAAACTTACAATTTTAACTTTGCGTGTTTGACAGTTCTAAGACAGGACAACGTCTGTCAGGTCAGCTAGTCTATACTAATATTATAAAGAGGAAAGATTTGATTGTTTGTTTGTTTGTTTGTTTGTTTGCATTGAATAGGCTCCGAAACTACTGAACCGATTTGAAAAATTCTTTCACTGACGGGAAGCTACACTATCCCCGGGTGACATAGGCTATAATCTATACCCGTGCGAAGCTGGGGCAGACCGCTAGTTATTTATATAGATAGGTTGCCAAGTGTCTACTCGAGTTTGGGCTTATTTGTTCTGTAGGTACTAACGATTTACAAAAACGTGTTTTTTTGGTTTTAAGTAAAAGAATATTTTTACACGGATTTTGAGGTCGGGCGGGAACTAAATTTTATTATTAATTATTATTTAGGTTAAAAAATTTCAAAATTTATTTTGTAGTTGTTCCCACTTGACTTCAAAATCCGTCTAAAAATATTATTTTGTTTTTTGTATTGACATATTAACCTTTTTTTAACTTTGTGGTTTTTGAGGTCGTTTTTTTTAACATAATTTATTTAATCACCACTCTGTGACAGCTTTCTGCTGAAAATGTTATCATCAAGTAATAATTACCATGCAAAATCATAAACCAACATGTCCGACATATAATCTAAAGCTCACTAAAGCCAAAATAAATACGAATATCAAGACAATTTTCATCTAATCCGAAGGCATTGTATAAACTCCTTGTAATTTCTCCGACGTTTCCGGTATAAGACGCAATAGTATCGACAAAGAGGTTTTATTTGCCCCGTTTCACATTATCACACAATAATTATATAGTTTGTATGTATGTTTAGATGCCGGAGGCGCATTGGAATGGCTAAAAGCGCCATGTCTCAGCTTCAGAAGATATGGAAAAACAGAGGGATAAAGCTGAAAACGAAAATCAGACTAGTTCGGACCCTGATTTTTTCCATTTTCCTGTATGGAGCTGAGACATGGACGCTAAAAGCAGCAGATCGAGGGCGCATTGATGCATTCGAAATGTGGTGCTGGAGGAGAATGCTGGGAATACCATGGACAGCTCATCGGACCAACGCATCGATATTAAAACAACTCAAGATCTCAACTAGATTGTCTACCATTTGTCTCAAGCGAATCTTGGAGTACTTCGGCCATATTGCGAGGAAAGACAACGACAATCTGGAAAAGTTAATAGTAACAGGCAAAGTCGATGGAAAGCGATCTCGAGGCCGCGGCCCGATGCGTTGGTCTGACCAGATTCGCACCACCCTAGACACATCAGTATACGATGCGCTGCATGTCGCCGAGGATAGGGGAAGATGGAGTAAAATCATAAAGGAGAGACTGATGGGAGGTGGGGGTCACGACCCTCAGACATGAGGAGCACGACGCGAGGAGGATGTTTAGATAGCCCTTTGGTCCGGTTGGTAGTGAAACTGCCTTCTGAGCTTGGGGGCGTGGGTTCGATTCCCACCTAGGACAAACATTTATGTGATGAACATTTGTAATTGTTCTATATCTGGTTGTTAATATCTATTTAAGTATATATTTAAAACTATATAATTATGAATTTATATGATTATTCACGGGATATTTACCGTGGTAAGGTTGTGGAATGAGCTCCCGATATTTCGGCGCAGTTACATGCACCATGTTGAGTCTTCCCGTGAACATGGTGCATGTAACTGCGCCGAAATATCGGGAGCTCATTCCACAACCTTACCACGGTAAATATCCCGTTAATAATCATATAACTTTAGTGAACAACCGTGATAGTTTAAAACAGTGTTTTATATAATTATGTATGTATATCAGTATCTGGCAGCCATATCACAAGCTTTGCTTAGTTTAGGGTCAGATGACCGTGTGTGCAAAAATGTCACCAATTATTTTTTTATTTGTTTGTTTTACATTTTGCGGGGTGGCGTCGCGATCCCACTCACTTTCAACATAAAACCCCCGATAAAAAACAAATAAAAAGTTTGTAAAAATAAATAAATAGAATGTGCATTATTCTTTAAAACAAATGAAAATAGTATAGAGCAATTTTCGTTCAGTGTGGAGGTTAAAGGGGGAGGCCTATGTTCAGCAGTGGACGTCTTCTGGCTGATGATGATGATGATGAATTTTCGTGTTCATAGCGGAGGAGAAAAATATTATTTTTTTCACTTGTGAGATTTTTAACTTCATAAATGTTGAAACGTGCAAAACAGATAGCGTATATAGCTAGGTGTTGACCGTGGCCTTAACTATTGTGGTATCAACCAAAGTATGCTTAAAAAGTAACATAGAGCAAAAAATATACTTTCGCATCAGCATAAATGGATACGGTTAGCGGGTAAATCCACGGGGCGAGCACAGTATGCGAATGGGCCTGACCCACGTCACGGAGGTGTCGCTGCCGATGATATGGAATAATAGAAACGTAGATACGCCGATTTATCGCCGAAAAGTGACGTTTCGTGAGCTTTGGACGTACATAAAAAATACAATAGAGAAATTGTGTTTAAAGGTCAATCATTTATTCGACAAAGTTTAGATATTTGAAGTGTTGTTCCACGCAGGATTTAGTATTATAGACAACTAGCTGCGCCCTGCGGTTTCACCCGATGGTAAAGGCTGCAGAATGCATGAGGAACCTCCTGACAATGCGCGCCGTGTCCAGGATGACCACCTTCTGCATCAGACCCTTGACCCAACTATCCAGCGAGAGCCTGTTAAGGTGTTGGTCGAGGCTCTTCGGTGTAAGGCCGTTCACCGATACGACTATTGGGACAATGATCGTCGAGTCAACATCCCACATGGCGGTAACCTCGTGAGCCAAGTCAAGGTACGTGCTGAGTTTGTCCTTCTCGGCCTTCACGAGGTTCTCGTCATGTGGGATGGTGATGTCGACGAGCACCACCCGGCGCTGGGACCGGTTGATCACCACGAAATCAGGCTTTTATTAAAACTATTATGATATTAAATTGTTTCGCCTAGGTAGGTATTTAAAATAAGTTTAAATTTTTGATAATACTAGCTAAATCTTACAGTGTTCCAGTTTTTCCACACTTCTGGGGAGAAAAGTACCCCATGTCCACAGAACAGTATTGTGTGCTATGTCCATCCTCCTTATGCTTCTCTTTATGACAAGTTACGTAAAGATCGGCCTAGCCGTTAAGTCGTGAAAAGCGCACAACAGACAGACAGAGAGATAAATGCTTTTGTAATATTAGGATTTACGTTGTATTTATGCCATTTCTTAAGTCTCTAGATTTGTACGCTTACTAGACCAAACATAATACAAAGTGACTAATACGGGGGTATGTTTAAGCAATCATCATCAGCCAGAAGACGTCCACTGCTGAACATAGGCCTCCTCCTTTGACCTCCACACTGAACGACAGCCTGCCTTTTGCATCCACTGGATGCCCGCGACTCTCACTATGTCGTCGGTCCATCTAGTGGGAGGCCTACCTACGCCGCGTCTTCCGGTTCATGGTCTCCACTCCAGAACCTTTCTTCCCCATTGGTTATCGGTTCTTCGAGCGATGTGGCCTGCCCATTGCCACTTCAACTTGCAAATTTTAACAGCTATGTCGGTGACTCTGGTTCTTTGGCGAATATCCACGTTTCGGATTTTATCGCGCAAAGAAACTCCGAGCATAGCTCTCTCCATTGCCCGCTGTGTGACTCTGAGTTTTTCCAAAAGGCCATCAGTTAAGGACCACGCAAGGATTTTTTGCATACTGAATGCCAATTTTAAATCTCGAGTAATCGTAAGTGAAGGGAGAAGCGAGTTCGCTTGGGTGTAATGACTTTTTACAGAATCGCACTGCTGGGCTATTCACTTGGCCTATACGCACTTAATTAGGTACTTCATGGAAATTAAATTTGTTTATATTCTTAATAACAATAGTTATATTTATATGGAAAAAAATATCAAGTCTCGGTTGAAAATTCTTCGTAGGATTCAGAGCTACTAGAATCATCGTCTTTGGCTAAAAATTCTTTACTGATAGAAAGGAATCTTGCAGGTCTATATATCTCGCTGTCGGCTTCTAAGTCCATCGTATACGCGACACCTTCTGCAGCGCTCTCGCCCAAGATGTCCTCCCAGGGAAGTCCAACCATCACGACACACAATATCTACAACAAAAGAAATTTCCATTTATTAACGGCCGGTTATCCGTGTCGCGTAGGCAACAAAACGCTCCCTCAGCCCCTGCCAAGTTCTAGCGACGATGTATTTTGCCATGCTAGAGTCAGAACGCCCGCGGGGGGATTGTAACGACAAAAACGAGCATAGGTCTGACCTCGATGACGCCTGGCGCGGTACTGAACGCGGCGCGCCAAAATTCTCGCGTCCTGTTTACGCACTTAATATCACTAAAAACGACACTATTCACTATCAAAAATATATCCAAATAAATAAATGTTGAATAAAATTGCCTTTCAGTACATGCAATTTCCAGGTTGTTACGAGCTTTCATTAGAGCATAAAATGAAAAAAAATAAACTAAGTCGACTTTGTTTCAAATATTTTTTTGATCGAGGTAAGTTTATTCTACCGTGTTTTGAACTAAATCTGAAAGTCTAACACAGATGTATCTGTGACATGTATTTTTTTCCAGCTCAAATATTGTAATATAACTGAATAAAATTGATTATAAACCGTCAAATTTGGTAATTAGTTAATCCGCCGTTACATATTCTGTGAAAATTCCAACTGGCAATCTATTACGGTTAAAAGATACAGCCGTTAAAAAGTAGGAGGGATAGACAGATAGCATAGGCTTAGTAATAGGGTCTCGTTAACACCCTTTGGGTACGCAACCCTGAAAAAAATATTTTTAACCGACCCTATGAGAGAAGTTCCAGTTTAGTCCGTTTTTATACCGTTAACTGATATTTATATGAAAAAGTTACGTTATATTTATTTCAAGTTGAGTAAGATCTCGAATCCCAAAAAAAAATCCCAGTTTTTGAACCCAGCTCTTAAAACAAGAATAATTTTGTTTCAGCTTTTACCAAATTTTAAATTCATTTTTATATTAATATTTTTTTTATTTTTTTTTACATCGGACTAGGCTAACGTTTGATCGCGATCTCGCCTGATGGAAAGCGATGATGCGGTCGAAGATGGAGCACGTTTGCCCAGTAGTAACCTATTAACCCTAGACTTGAACACTCCAAGATTGTAATGCTGCGGAAACACAGACAGGGGCAAGCAATTATAACACATCACGACTTATTTCTACCCCGAGAACTTCCGATTCTTTAAATTCTATTTAGTCTAAAAATGGTCTATAACTATAACACTAGGAATAATTTTGTATACATTATTGCTGAGATAAACAGTAAAAATATTAATTTAACAGAAAAAATACTCACCAGTGCTATCCTCATCGTAATTACCGGCTCAAATGTGTTCACAATATTTCGTAAATGTCTGTACAAACGTAAATATCACATAAGAAACTGAGCACGGGCGTCGGGCATACCAAATTGTACATTTAAATTTGAACTAGCTGCAACCCCGGTTTTATTCGCATGAACATTTCCCCCAGAACCGTATTTCTTCACGTCGATCCGTTGCTCTGCTGCTCCTTGAAATAAATTATGTCGATCCGTTGCTCTGTTGCTGCTTGAAATGAATCACGTCAATCCGTTATTCTGTTGCTGTGTGAAATAAATCACATCGATCCGTTATTCCGTTGCTGCGTGAAATAAATCACGTCAATCCGTTATTCTGTTGCTGTGTGAAATAAATCACATCGATCCGTTATTCCGTTGCTGCGTGAAATAAATCACGTCAATCCGTTATTCTGTTGCTGTGTGAAATAAATCACATCGATCCGTTATTCTGTTGCTGCGTGAAATAAATCACGTCGATCCGTTATTCTGTTGCTGTGTGAAATAAATCACATCGATCCGTTATTCCGTTGCTGCGTGAAATAAATCACGTCAATCCGTTATTCTGTTGCTGTGTGAAATAAATCACATCGATCCGTTATTCCGTTGCTGCGTGAAATAAATCACGTCAATCCGTTATTCTGTTGCTGTGTGAAATAAATCACATCGATCCGTTATTCCGTTGCTGCGTGAAATAAATCACGTCAATCCGTTATTCTGTTGCTGCATGAAATAAATCACGTCGATCCGTTATTCAGTTGCTGTGTGAAATAAATCACATCGATCCGTTATTCCGTTGCTGCATAAAATAAATGATGTAGATCTGTTGCTCTGTTGCTGCGTAAAATAAATTACGTTGATCCGTTGCTCTGTTGCTGCTTGAAATAAATCACGTCAATCTGTTATTCTGTTGCTGTGTGAAAATAATCACATCGATCCGTTATTCCGTTGTTGCGTGGAATAAATCACGTCGATCCTTTATTCCGTTGCTGCGTGGAATAAATCACGTTGTGTTACTCTGTTGCTGCGTGAAAGACGAATAAACACACATTTGTTTTTTACAACACACATTGATACATTTACATGTATCATCTCTACGAGCGAGCCGAGCGAGAAACAGTCAAACAACAGTAAAGCAGTTGTTCCAAACCCACTGATAAAGACGATTCGATTTGAACCAATTTTTTAACTATGTCTGTTAGTATAAGACTTTTTGTAATGCAATGAAAAATTATGAAAAAATATTTATTGTAGCAACATTATTCAACAGAGCCTTTTAATGTTGCCATCGGCCCCACGAAAGGTACGGACAGACGTGCTCATTACTAGCACAAAAGCATGCTTTTATTGAGCAAGTGCTCATTAGTAGCACGTGTGTAATAAAATAATAAATAATAAAAATAAAATGTATTTATTTCAGGCATGGAACCCATATTGTTACACATATGTTACAGTTACAGTTACAAAGTTACAATGTAATGAGCATGCTTATTTAGAGCGTGCTCAAAAATCAAACGACGTTTGATTTTCGAGCATGCTACCTGAGGCGCGGGTAGGGGAGGGGGGCGTGATCCGAGCACGTCTGAACATGTTTGCTCTTGCTTTGAGCATGCCTATTTAGGAGTATGCTTTAAAACAAGCATGCTTATTTCTGGCAAATGTGAACAGTTTGCAGAGCATGCTAATTTAAAGCAAACTTATTAGCATGCTTTTTTTGAGCACGTCTGTCAGTACCTGAATGCATCCCAAATGTCCAGGCTAGACACGAGAATAAAAAAATAATAATAAAATAAAACATGGTTCTGTAGGATAGCGGGTGAAACCAATTGCTAGTATATAGTAAAACGTACAAATACAAAACAAGGTTTTTGATTGTCTTCAATGCTTTCGTCCATCGTTTCTCCGATCGAGTACTCTCAGAGAGTGTTATAGGTTATACTTCTTATTCAGCGACACGGGAAGCCGTAAAACACCGCAGTGGCACCGATACTACACGCACAAAGTCACAGGCTTCGACTAGTATACAACAATACAGTAATACGTACATGAATACTCAGAATTAGGTACCGTATCCATGGATAATCACCTTTGTGTTGCCTAATTCGTAACTGTTTAGTTTTACGAAAACAAGTATAAGAAGATGTAGGGAAACAAATGGCGTCGTTCTAAGTTCTATTTATTTCTTTCTCACTAAATACAAATACAAATAATTTATTTCACTTAAGTAATTTACAGAAATAATAACTGCGCTAACAATCAAACTGGGTTTGATCACCCGTATCTTGATTGACTCTTACATTATACATATTTAATTTACGATCTTATTCATTTTTTTTTCTCCTGGGCTAGCGCCTTTATTAACTAAACAAAATACAAGCTAAAACTAAAACTACAAATACAGTTAGACTGCCCATAGACCGTTGAAGGTCTTATTCATACATTTTAAGCTTCTGTCTACTCTTTCATACTTATACATATCTCACATCTAGTCATCTCATTCACACAGTCGTTACGTTCCATTCTATCCGTGCACTCTTTCTAACCTACTTATTAACATTCATTCCATCTCATTCTTACGCTTTACTGGCATCATGCTAAACATGTTGCTTACATGCCCTTGAAATTTACAAGTTTAATGAATTGTATTAATTATGAATTGTGTATTAATTTCGAATAGTTTACGGAACGACATCACAAAAATTCGATACTACGAGCCATAATTAACATAACAAAGTGGCAGTCAATAACTTAACCTGTTTTTTGTTTGTTTAAATTAAATATTATGCCTGTTTGACCGCCATCTTGTGATGCAGTCTACGTTGGAGCACGCTTGCTTACCGATTCACTCGTGATTTGAAGACACCCAGATTGTAACTATCGGGGAACATTTTCAGGCAGCGCATTCCAGTCTAGTGGTTCGCACAATAAAAGTGTAATCAAAGCGTTTCATTCAGGTTTTCAGGCCATGAAAGGTGCGTGTCCACTTAGCCGTTTAAAAAATTAAAGAAGGTAATTAGGTCATGCACTTCCATTTTGCAACAATATCCAAAACAAAACTAACCTAATATTTTTTTTTTTTTTTTTTTTTTTTATTGAAACTGACGTGGTTTTCATACATTTTATTTATATTACACGGGAATTACTCACGTAAGATTATGCCGGTTACTCCGACTATAGTTTCCGGAGTCTTTAGTCGGAGTAACCGGCTTAATCTTACGTAATTCCCGTGTAATATAAATAAAAAATTATGATCTATTGAAAAGTAGAATGAGTAATGAGATTTAATAGACATTCAAATATTATTATTTAAACTTACACGGTCATAAATCGCATGCTTACAGAACGAAAAAGTCTAAACCCTCATAAAATTTACTAAAGAACTAAATGTTCTCTTTCAAGCACTGCCATTTCTTATCCCGTATTAAAATAGCCGATAACTCGACCCCACATCGGCCTCATAGCCCTCCTTTCTCTATATTTAGCAAGTTTAGGAGGGTTTCGAGTAAAAAGTTACATTCTATCTTACAATTACCAGAACGATTTACTGATATTTTCTTCTTTGTAATTTTCGTGGTAGTTGAGGACAAAGTAAGAAATTCTGTTTGTTAGATAAAAAGGTTTCGTTATATTTCAGGATAATAAAACGAACACCTAAAGAAAACTATCTAAGATTAGAAAAAAAACTACCTCATAATATAAATAAAATACGTTAAATGCTTAGCGTTATTCTGAAAAGTCGTGACGTATTTACAAAAGTATTTATTTAAAACTATATAATTATGCATGACCACGGACTGGTAAGCGCAGCGTAGGACGTCCACCCACAAGATGGACAGACGACCTAAAAGAGACCGCAGGGAAACGCTGGATGCAGGCCGCTTCCCACCGGCCCTTTTGGAGATCCATGGGGGAGGCCTATGTCCAGCAGTGGACGTCCTATGGCTGAAATGATGAATGATGAATTATGCATGTATGTCAGTCTCTGGCAGCCATATCACAAGCTTTGCTTTGTTTGCTTACTTGGTAAGTTTTTTTTTAATATTCAGGTATGACAATTTTCTATATCCGATGGTGATGACTTGCCATGAGTCTGACCAGTTTCGCTGGTTTCACAGCTGTGCGGGAGACACGTGCGGGTCGCCCGTACTACGGGAAACGGGATTTACGCAGGGGTGAGTCCCGTACTAAACTATATGAAAAAAAAACCGGACAAGTACGAGTAGGACTCGTGCTCTGAGGGTTCCGTTGGACAGAACCCTCAGAGCGCGAGTCCAAAAAAAACTAAAGTTGAAATATTGAAAGACAAACTTAACTTTGTAGTTGACTATAAGGTTCTTCTATACATTCCAACTACAAAATGTAAGTTTGTAATAGCAAAATAATATTTTTTTAATGATATAACTTAAAATTTGTAACTTTCAGATTTATTCCTATATAATATGTGCTATAAGACCTTGCTTTTTACCAAATTTCATGATTCTAGGTCAACGGGAAGTACCCTATAGGTTTTGATTTCCTTGTGAAATCGCAAAATATGCTACATAAACGTTCATATCTTTTGATTGCGTTGACTTACAACTTTTATTTTTTTACAGCCGAAAGAAACCGTAAACCCAAGTATTTAATATAAATTTCAACTTGATACCTTTACGGGTTCTTGAGAAAAAGGGTCCAGACGGACAACGAAGTGATCCTATATGGGTTCCGTTTTTATCTTGAGGATTATGGCAAACCCCCCCCATGTAACATGTAACATTGGTGTTATTAATAAATATTTGTATTTGTATTAGATACACAACAGTTTTAACACATACTAATCTTGTGATCAAACTCGTGGTTAAATCAATCAAAACTTCATATTTACATTATAAACTGAAACCAACTACTTAACACGAAAATTTATAAACTAAAACAATTTCACTCGAGCCAATAATTTAAACTCCAAATCAACTGTCAAAACATTTCACAGCAATCAAGACCAGTAACTGCACTAATCACTTCATTCCTTAGTAATTAAATAAACAAACCAGTCGGGTCGTAACTTAGTCAATCTATCACAGAAGTTCTTGTGATCAATCTTTCTAAATCCTTTGAAAGTCTGAATAAAGATGAATTTACAAAGAAATAATAAAACATAACAGTTTGGCTTAGGAGAGCAATGTTTAATGCAATTCTTTAGAATAATTTGTGTGCTTTTGTGTGATGGTACGGAATAACGGAACCCTCGATGTGTGAGTTTTACTTGCACTTTGTCAAATTATTTTATTCCTCTATCGAAACCGCAATTACGTATACATAAAAATAAGTTTTCGCTCGTAACTATAAAACAAAATATAATATCGGTTTAATTGTAACTGGTTTCAAAACTATGGTTGAGTAGGTGGCCGAAGCGGCACAAAAAAGGTAAAGGAAAACATCACACAAAAAAGAAGTAAATACTTAGAACGGAAATAAGAAGAAAAATCTGTCGCCAGGCATTATGACAGAACCTTTATTGAACATTCTTATTTAGATCAACGCGTCGAACTCCGCATCACAGTTGTAAACTGATTTCGAATGACTGACGTTTCTTTTATATTATTGCAACTGGCTACAACAAATTTCTTACAAAAATTCCTTGACAGCCGTTCTAATTAAAACAGAAAAAAATATTTTTGTGGAAAACATCTTGAGGAAACCGGTATATCCAAGAACCTCACAAATTCAGAAACATATGCCATTCACCAACATGCACTGGGCTAGCATGGTGGATTAGGGGCCATTCTCTCTCTCTCTCTCTCTCTCTCTCTCTCTCTCTCTCTCTCTCTCTCTATGTCTATAATTATCTCTAAGAGAAGGTATGTGTCCCAGCAGAGGGGAACATTACAAGCTGATAATAATGATGGTGATCTCGCTTGTGCTTATAACTAGTCTTGCTTATGAGAAATCATAATCATCATCATTTCAGCCACTGCTGGACATAGGCCTCCCCCATCGATCTCCAAAAGAGCCGGTTGGAAGCGGTCTGCATCCAGCTTTTCACTTCGGTCTCCTTTAGATCATCTGTCCATCTTGTGGGTGGACGTTCTACGCTGCGCTTACCGGTCCGTGGTCTCCATTCCAGAACCGGCCTCTTATACCAAATTTAACGGTTATAAATCAATTTTGTTCAGTTAAATTACAATATTTGAGCTGGAAAAAAAATACATGTCACAGATACATCTGTGTTAGAGTTTATGATTTGGTTCAAAACACGATAGAATAAACTTTCCTCGATCAAAAAACAATCTGAAACAAATTCGATTTAGTTTATTTTTTTCTTTTTATGCTCTAATGAATGCTCGTAACAACCTGGAAATTGCATGTACTGAAAGGCAATCCCATTTAAAAAAAAAATGGGTAGATATTTGATAGTGAATAGTTTCGTTTTTTAGTGAAATTAAAACAGTAAAAAGGTCGCGAGAATTTGCGCGCGCCGCGTTCAGTGCCGCGCCAGGCGTCATCGAGGTCGGACCTATGTTCGTTTTTGTCGTATCACTCCCCCCGCGGGCGTCCTGACTCTAGCGTGACAATATACATCGTCGCTATAACTTGGTGGGGGCTGAGGGAGCGTTTTGTTGCCTACGCGACTCGGATAGCCGGCCGTTAAAGTAATAATCAGACAGTCAGACACTAACACACACACACTCACACACTCACTCTCTCGCACACGCACTCACTCACACACACACCCACTCACACACACCCACTCACACACACCCACTCACACACACACACACACACACACACACACACACACACATACACATGTTCACACAAACTGCGCATAGAATAGCGCAGACTGTTGCATTTAATGGTTCAAAAATTATTTTATCTAATTATTATTTTTCTTTTGGCTACTTATTGGAATGGTAATCAAAATTTTAAATTACTTTTAAATATTATTATTTTTTTACATAATTTTAAAATGCTTTGTAACTGTTTTGGTATAATTAATTGATACATTAATAGGAGAAGCCATTGGCTCCCGTCACACAGTCTCTGACTAGTTCAGGAGCCTCTGGGATCATTACTATAGCTTAACATAAATTATGCCCGAATAAATGATTTGTATTTGTATTTGTAGTTAAATACAATTTAACCGAAAGATTGCCATCATCAGCCATGAAACCTTCGAAGAGTAGCAATCTACAAACTTCTAATTCCCAAAGCCAACAATTCCGTGTCAATCACGGAAATAACGGCTATTACGCAAGTCATCAATCAACATCAACGGTTGCCGCTATAACGACTAATCCGCTATAACGGCTCATCCGTTTAGTATGATTTAATTACTTCAAGTTATTTAATACCTCTTTAAGCTAACAGTCGTTAAATAGCGAGAGCTTAACGATGTAATTTTAGCCAGAACTTTGATGGGATTCAAAACTTTTTGAAATTTACAAGGAATAACGTGATAACGCAGGCTGTCGTTCAGTGTGGAGGTTAAAGGGGGAGGCCTATGTTCAGCAGTGGACGTCTTCTGGCTGATGATGATGATGATGAACGTGATAACTGTGCGTATTATAGCACAATCGGTTTTCTACTTTTCTCATAATACAATACAAATGTACATTTAGTTTAATTGCACAAACGAGCAAACTTCTAGGATTTGTTATAATTTGACTCTACTATAAAAAAAACCGTACAAGTAAGAGTAGGACTCTTGCTCTGAGGGTTCCGTTGGATGGAACCCTCAGAGCGCGAGTCCAAAAAAAAACTCACTAAAGTTGAAATATTGAAAGACAAACTTAAATTTGTAGTTGACAATATGGTTCTCCCATAAATAACAACTATGCAAATGAAAGTTTGTAATTGTAAAAAAATATTTTTGTATTATAACTTCAAATTAACAATTTTCAGATTATTTCTTTATATGTGATGTACCTTGCCACTTGCCAAAATTTATGATTCTAGGTCAACGGGAAGTACAAAATATACGACATAATCGTTCAAATCTTTTGATTGCGTTGACTTACAACTTTTATTTTTTTTACAGCTGAAAGAAACCTTAATACCCATGTATTTAGTATAAATATCAATTTGATACCTTTACGCGTTCTTGAGAAACAGAGTCTTAACAGACGGACAGACAGATGGACAACGAAGTGATCCTGAAACGGTTCCATTTTTTCCTTTTGAGGTACGGAACCCTAAAAACGCTTAAATGTAATAACCAAATTTATTTGAAGGAGAAATGCAAAATTTATTAACTGTACAAAATAAAAACTAACGTATACTAAATACCTTAAATAATTGGCACATTCAAATGAAAGACAATAATAATTCAAAAGCTTAACTACATGGTAGCGTACCCAGCATGCTGGTAACATTACCATATTGAATGGCAATGCTCATGCGTTAAGTCAGAAAAACGCAATTTTAGTAAAGCGTCGTATTAACCAGGCGCTCTGAAATCTTTTTGAATATGAGGTGAGCTCCCGGTCCCCAAGAGCTCAATATCTCAACTCCAAACGGCTCAAATATTTACTGCTCCGCCGGATTACGGCGTGTGTGCTGCTTTGCCGAATTGGCCACCCCGCCAGCCCTACATAGGACTCGGGACAAAGTGACGGCGCTAAAATATCGACACAAGTGGCATCCCTTACAAGGGCCAACCTAACTTCCAGGCCATAAAGTGTCAATTGTAATTACACAAACAATGACAATCCCGTTAATCTCTATCGACAGTGTAAATTCCAAGAACTTTACTGAAGTGGATTAGCTGGAAAATTTATAGACCGCTAGTTAAGTTAGTGACTGCCCTGATGGCCTAGTTGGTAGTGAACCTGCCTTCTGCACTTAGGAGCGTGGATTCTATTCCCACCTAGGACACACATTAATGTAAGGAACATTTGTGTTTGTTCTATATCTGGGTGTTAATATCTATGTATACTCGTATTTTAAAAATACATAATTATGTAAATTATATCAGACTCTGGCAGCCATAGTACAAGATTTGCTTAGTTTGGGGTCAGATGACCGTGTGTGCAAAAATGTCCCAAGCAAAAGTGTCCAAAACTATCAAGATGTTAAAAAAAAAAAGTTTTCGGGACTTAGGTTCGAGTTCGACTTCCAGTGATAACCGCAGCAGACTAAGAAAGAGGGTAGATCGTTATGTCTGCACCTAAATTTTTTACTGTTCGACCAACCACCCGCATTCTTCAGTCTTCCCGTGAACGTGGTGCATGTAACTGCGCCGAAATATCGGGAGCTCATTCCACAACCTTACCACGGTAAATATGTAAATAATCACATAGCTTTACCAAACACAGTGTTCACCAAATTGCTAATACGCAACTGAATGGGATAAAACATCCTTCAAACTGTACTAGCCAATCCGCACATGTCCCTAGAAGGTCGTCTTTTAAAACCCTTTGCACGTATCGGCCCAACATTCCGCAAATCTTTCTCCCTTCTCCCTCCCAAACGAAAACTTTCTCGAATATTCACCTGAATCCGTGGATTGTATAACCTTATAGAGGCGATATAGTATAGGCTTAATAAGTTTATTAAGACATTGAAAATTAGTCTGAGATGGATGTTAACGAGCGTGATTTCAACGCGCTTTTATTAACTTGCTATGTATGTATGTATGTTTGTTTGTATATAACGGAATAGTTTAACGTGATTTTTGCTTACTTCAAAACTTCGAATTAAATTAAAATTTTGCACACTTATCAAAGATTATTATCCTTGCCAGGATCTTAAGGATTAGCGTTTTTTTTTTTAGTTTTTAAACTATTTAATTTATTTAATGCTATAGATAACAAATTTATTAACAAGCCGTCTGCGGGTCACGATCGGTCGTCGATCACCGTGGCTTATGGATATCTGTAGCATCAAGGGCATCATAGATACATTCATCATCATCATCAGCCAGAAGACGTCCACTGCTGAACATAGGTTTCCCCTTCAAAGATACATTGCCAACCTTTAAAGACTACTTCTATATGTTCACTAGCAAACCCGGCGAACTCCGTTTCGCCACCAGATGACTTCTATAAACCTCACGGAGCCCGAGACCTTTCCAACGAATGCAAAACCGTGGAAATCGGTTCGTGCGTTCTGGAGTTATAGCGTCAGGAAGGAAAACCCGACTTATTTTTATATAGTAGATTTACTACTAAGTTCATTTTTTTTGTTAAAGACCAATGACTAACTTTGCATATAAAATTAGCCGGAAGCTGTATTTCCTCTGTTGATCCTGTAAATTTTCGGACGAGAGCTCAGATCCCAGAGTATTTTTTTGTTAACAAAATATGAATCATTTTATCCAAATAAAAACAAACTGAAAGTATAACGTATCGTGTCATGACATGAGCATTAAATTTTTTACTTAAAACATTTTATCCATACTGGAAGTAACCATGGATGAAAAGTTTTATTTTTCATAAAAATAGCGGCAAACAAGCAAGCAGTCTGCCCGGCGATGGTAAGCAGGAACCGCCGTGTCAATACTAGCGGTGTTGGCGGTGCTTTACCAGCCCGAAGATGTAGTTGTAGGCACTTTTTTTAGGTTTCCGTACCCAAAGTGTAAAAAACGGGACCCTATTACTAAGCCTACATTGTCTGTCTGTCCGTCTGTATGTCTGTCCGTCCGTCCTAACTTTAAAAGGCTGTATATTTCGTACCACAATAGATAGCCAGTTGAAACGTTCACATAATATAATATAATGTTATTGCAAATTAACTGAGAAATTGTAAAAAAAAGTCAAAAAGTAAAAACGAAACCCCATACAACAAACGTATTTTTTTACGTATTTTTGTATTAGCTCTAATGTAAAAACGGTAATACGTACAAGCATCAAACTTGATATGATTATAGTACATATTCTAAAGTATAACAACAAATCTTATAAAACGGCCAAGTGCAAGTCGGTGATACATTACTGTTCATTACCAAATTATAACTGGTAATTTCATTATTGATTTTTGTGGTGGTACGGAACCACCCGAGCCCGATTCGCACTTGGCCGGTTTTTTTTTTGTTGTTCAAAGAGTCATAATCTCACTGCATGTCTCTCGTTGGCTTTTCTTTAATAATATCGGGGCACTCAAAAAATCTCGCTACCCTGTAACATGTCCCCTCTATGAGTGTAAGTCCTCGTCACACGAGCACGTCGCGCCGTAGGTAGGCCGAAGATTCCCCAACTAGTTACATTTGATTAGGACGTAACAGAATTGCGCCGAGGGTCTGACGATGTAATTGAGTTCAGACAGAGTGCCTCTTCATGCGACGCTCTGTGGAGTGGTTTGTTACGCACTTACCTACTTAACTTGCAATAATATTAATAGAACTGTGCGTGCCAAAGAAGAATAAAGTTTTAAGAACGGGCCAAAGAGGGTGGCATGGTCAGTGGGCTTACTCTTGACACTCGATTTCAATCGAATTAGGGATTGGGATCGAAAACATGCCATATTGGTACTCTTGAATTCTAAATTAGCGCACGATTGTAACTGATAATGAAATCGACTCAACTCGATGCTTTCGGTACTCTTGACGCGATTACCAAAAAAACCAAACCAAAGAGTACCAAATAGCATGTTTTCGATCCCAATTCCAAATTACGATTGAAATCGAGTGTCAAGAGTAAGCCCACTGGTCTGACCAAACGCTCTTAAAAAAGTGGTGTTTAAGTAAGAGTTGTAATAATCACATCACACATCATCAGCCAGTAAACGTCCACTGCTGAACAAAGGCCTCCCTCTTGGAGAGGGGTGTTGCCATAATCCCCACGCTTGGCAGGCGGCTTGGGGATCACAGTACGTTTACCGTGTACTAATAGGACTCTGCTGCCCATCCTCCGGTGGTTCTGGTCGCAGTTTTAGGACATACCCGGGTTGTAATAATACAAGAAGATTATTATAAGATAAATAATTATCAATTTAAAAAACTGACTTCACTAAAAATACGCAAAAAATACCAGATTCTATCGTACAAAGAAACTCCGAGCATAGCTCTCTCCATTGCCCGCTGAGTGACTCGTGAGTTTTTCCAAGAGGCCAGCAGTTAAGGACCACGTCTCAGTACCATTATGTCCAGTCTCACAATATAACCTTTACTACGCAATAGTTGATTTTTAGTTCTCATTGGCAGATCGAAGGGGGTACGAGGGGATTTTGACTACCCGAATGATTGTAGTACGTGTGCCAAATTTCCCCCTCTATGCCGGGGTATATATAATATATAATTATAATTTGGCCGGTTTTTTATATAATATATGTACAATAGTAATTTTTTAACTTTCGCGATTTGAACACATCAGTCAGCTCGTGACCACGGCCCTTGTAACATGTCATGGTCGAAACGTCGAGCGAAAGGTACATATATTTACCTATATTAAATAATACGTGATAAGTCCCGATAAACATTTAAAACATAATATATGTCGATTTATTAAATAAATGTTGGCAATTTTAAATCTAAATTTGTTAATTGTTCCCGGCCGACTACAAAATCCATGTATAATTATTATTTTGTTCTTTGTAGTGGCACAATGTTTGTGTTTTGTGGTATATTGAAGCCGGTTACTAGATACAAATAATTATTATTGCTTCAGTTTTCCGGTCACTATAACTAGTAGGTGACCGGAAAAACAAAAAAAAAACTGTTTAAATGCGCTCTCAAAAACAAAAACTAAATGTGTCAAAAACCACGATCTGAATAATGGTTGATAAAATATTTACGTTATTTTTCTTATGTATACAACACTCTATTGATTCTATGTCCAATCAAAAACTATTCACGACAAACTTGTAGAACTTACAGCCAGCCAGCTTCGTGTAGTAACCATCATGTTCAAGTAAGTATTGGTAACTCCCACACTGGAGCCAGTACTTGCACATAGCGCTCCAACTTTGCCACTTGTACATTTAAAGCCAACAATGGCAGTGCTGTTTAGCTTTATTAATACTAGTTTTGGAGCCGGAATATTCTACATTCTGGAGCATTTAAGTTTACTTATTAGGTAGGTTTGTAAATTATTCTGTTACGAGTTGAATAAATTGGTTTAGTTTGTAATAACACGCCGTTTGAAAGCAGCGGATCGAGAACGCATCGATGCTTTTGAGATGTGGTGCTGGCGGAGAATGCTTCAAATACCATGGACAGCACACCGGACCAACGTATGTATACACACCAACTCAAGGTCACGACAAGACTCTCTATCTCTAACGTGTCCTCGAGTACTTTGGCCACATTGCTAGGAAACAAGGCGACAACCTGGAAAAGTTGATAGTGACAGGGAAAGTCGACGGCAAAAGATCACGAGGTCGCAGCCCAATACGTTGGTCCGATCAGATTCGCACCACTCTCGACACCTCAGTGTACGACGCACTCCATGTTGCTGAGGATAGAAGATATCATGACGATGGAAAGATATCATCAGAGAGATTGATGGAAGGTGGTGGTCATGACCCTCAGACATGATAAATACGATTTCAGGAGGAGGTAATAACACGAACTGTTTCTTGCACATCATCATCATCAGCTAGAAGTCGTCCACTGCTGAACATAGGCCTCCCCCTTTAACCTCCACACTGAACGACACCCTGCCTTTTGCATCCACTGGATGCCCGCGACTCTCACAATGTCGTCGGTCCATCTAGTAGGAGGCCTCCCTACGCTGCGTCTTCCAGTTCGTGGTCTCCACTCCAGAACCTTTCTTCCCCATCGGTTTCTTGCACATATCTATATAAATAAAAATGTATCCCTATTCACCTAGGTCACGTCATAACTTGAGAACGATTTTACCGATTTCACTCTTTTTTTTTACTTTTATAATAATTTGTAGAAGGTCCGGAAAATTTCAGAAAACATAACAACGATTTTAACTTCGCGCGTTTGACAATTCTAAGACAGGACAACGTTTGTCGGGTCAGCTAGTTATAGTGAAAACTACCCAAGTCATCTATAGTTTATTGTAAGTTAGTATAGTTTATTATCGTTTTTGTCATGATGTGGATGAACGCATCACTATCATAATACGAAGCTTTTGTATAAGTTTTTTTTTTTTTTTATAGAATATGTGGCAAACAAGCTACGGGCCACCTGATGGTAAATGGTCACCGCTGCCTATAGACACCTACAATACCCGGGGCATTGTCAGTGCGCTGCCTACCTTTGAGGACTCTATTCACCCTTCGTTTGAAGCAGTCCAAATTATACTTCGGAGGAAAAACCGAAGGTGGTAAGCCATTCCACAACTTACAGGTGCGTGGCAGAAACAATCGATCAAATCGAACAGTGCGAGACTTTCACGCATCTATAATGTGCGGATGGCATTTCTGGCGATGGCGACCGGTTCGGTGGTACAACCGGGAGTAGTTTGTTTGTATGAACTCATCTTCGTAGCGGCTGAATGGATTTTAATTATGAAATGGAGGTAACTTATACACAGGGCCCCGATTCTACTAAAGAAATTGTTTTTAAATTGTAATTGTTTCAATATTGTTATTAAATAATTGCCTCAATATTGACAGTTTTTTTTTATACTAAGTTATAATATAAAGTGGTGGTATTTTTCTAGTATATTTTTTTATACTGTCAGTATTGAGGCAATTATTTAAAAAAATAAAATTGATACAAATACAAATTAAAACTAGATGGACCGACGACATTGTGAGAGTCGCGGGCATCCAGTGGATGCAAAAGGCAGGCTGTCGTTCAATGTGGAGGTTAAAGGGGGAGGCCTATGTTCAGCAGTGGACGTCTTCTGGCTGATGATGATGATGATGACAAATTAAAAACAATTTCTTTAGTAGAATCGGGGCCCTGGACTGACACATGAGTTACTTTTATTCCGAAAAAATACGGTTCCTGTAGGTAAAACTGCGGGGATTTCATCAACTGGATATTAACCGTGGTATGGTCGTGGAAGGAGCTCCGCTTCGTTAATATCGGGAGCTCCGTCCACAACCATACCACGGTTATTATCCCGTTAATAATCATGTTACTGTAACAATTAACAAGCTGAATTAAAACCTTTTCTTTTAAATTGTTCAATGATGTATATCTGTTAGTCTTACGTTTAAAAGCCTAGCGAAAGTGGTCAGAAATTTTGAAAATATTTTATCATTAAAATATTCAACGAAACTATTTTTTCCCCTCACATTTTGTACGTCGCGTCTGGCAAGGACATGAGTTACAACCGATGAAATATTAACTATCTAGCAACATTACAATTACATCGACCCTATAGTTACAGGGTTACGCATTTATCCTGTACTAAGCCGAAACGAGGTCACTGTACTCATCATTATAAACTTACCTATGGGATCAACCCTGAAATCACGAAAAAAAATCAGCTGTTTCATACATTTTGTCGTGTCAATGACCGTTTTTTATGGAACAGCTGATATTTTTCCGCGATTCCAGGGTTGGTCCTATATCATAAGTTGTTTATAATATTGGGTATTATGGACCTCTTTCGGCTTAGTAAACTCTTTCCGCGTATCCCTGTATAACTGCGACCCACAGTTTTGCGACTCGTTTTTTGTCGCGCTAACAAAGCGTTTCCACGCAATTACATCAAAAAATCGAGGAACCTGAAGAATAAGTAAAGCAAGAAGATTTATCTGAGAGCTGCGTTTATTTTACGCAATAAATATTTCAAGATCTACGAAGGTGGAGTGGAAATTTGTCTTGATTTCTGTAGCGAGCCTTATTCATGAGATACAGATGTCTACGGAATATTTATGGCTTTAAGATTTGTGGGATGTTTAATCAGACCTTGACTTAGCATGCGAGCTCAAGTTTAACAGTCAGGAGAGCTCATCTAATATACAAAAAAAAAACCTTATAGTTCTATTAATGTGACGCGTGGCCAAAATTCTGGCATTTTCTGACTCAACGCATAAGCACTGCCATGCAGTATTACCGCCACAGAAAAGATTTTTTGTAGATGTTTAAATTAATGCGCTGTCAAGGCATTTTTGTAAGAATTTTTTCGTGGCCATTTGCACTCATGTAGACGAAACGTCAGTCATTCGAAATCGGCAACTGTGATCATCATCATCAGCCAGAAGACGTCCACTGCTGAACATAGGCCTCCCCCTTTAACCTCCACACTGAACGACAGCCTGCCTTTTGCATCTACTGGATGCCCGCGACTCTCACAATGTCGTCGGTCCATCCAGTGGGAGGCCTCCCTACGCCGCGTCTTCCGGTTCGTGGTCTCCACTCCAGAACCTTTCTTCCCCATCGGTCATCGGTTCCTCGAGCGATGTGGTCTCAGCAACTGTGATGCCAATTGCCAATTTGCATCCTTCTGCCATAATGAAATAACGTGTAATATTAAAATTGCATTTGTGTGCTTGGTTTCATTCAATTCTATTTACCTGTATATTCGCCAGTTTTATCTCAACTTACAAACAAAATCATACATATATTTTTCCTGCTAACTTTTTGTGTAAATTTTCTTTGGAAATAAAGAAAGTTCATTGTAAGGGAATGGAAAGTTCATGATTAAATTTGCGGGAAGCAGCGCGGTCGCGTGGGCTCCGACAGTTTGCCAGCTGCTGCCTCCTCACGCCACGGCCAAATAATCAAACTAATATAGCGGACCAGTTTAAATAAAAACTACAATTATCGACTGATGACACTATATTTTAAGGTTTGCACAAAATAATCAAAAAGTTAAGGGATTACAATAAGTCATCATCATCATCATCATTTCAGCCATAGGACGTCCACTGCTGGACATAGGCCTCCCCCATCGATCTCCAAAAGGGCCGGTTGGAAGCGGCCTGCATCCAGCGTTTCCCTGCGGTCTCTTTTAGGTCGTCTGTCCATCTTGTGGGTGGACGTCCTACGCTGCGCTTACCAGTCCGTGGTCTCCATTCCAGAACCTTTCGGCCCCATCGGCCATCTGTTCTGCGTGATATGTGCCCTGCCCACTGCCACTTCAACTTGCTAATCCGGTGGGCTATGTCGGTGACTTTCGTTCGTCTACGGATCTCCTCATTTCTGATTCGATCTCGTAGAGAAACCCCGAGCATAGCCCTCTCCATAGCTCGTTGTGCTACTTTGAGCTTGCTTATGAGGCCCATAGTGAGAGACCACGTTTCAGTGCCGTATGTCATCACTGGTAACACACACTGGTCGAAGACTTTCGTCTTAAGGCACTGAGGTATTTTAGATGAGAAGACGTTGCGAAGTTTACCGAACGCTGCCCAGCCGAGTTGGATTCGCCGATTGACCTCTTTCTTGAAGTTGGACCTACCTAGTTCGACTGTTTGTCCTAGGTAGACGTACGCGTCAACAGCTTCAAAAACTGAGTTCCCAACTGATACTGGGGTGGGCACAACATGGATATTTGACATGACCTTTGTCTTGTCCATGTTCATTTTAAGGCCCACCTGTTGGGAGACTCGGTTGAGGCCTTCGAGCATTATGCTGAGATCTTCCATCGATTCTGCCATGACCACAATATCGTCGGCAAACCGAAGGTGAGTGATGTACTCGCCGTTGATGTTGATGCCTAGTCCTTGCCACTCCAGGAGCTTGAAGGCATCTTCCATTGTGGCAGTGAACAGTTTCGGAGAGATAACGTCTCCCTGTCTCACGCCTCTTCGCAATGGAATTGCCTTCGAACTCTGCTCCTGTACTCGGACCGACATGGTGGCGTTATTGTACAAACACTTCAGCACTTCGACATACCGATAGTCAATACGGCATCGCTGGAGAGACTCGAGCACCGCCCATGTCTCGATCGAATCAAAGGCTTTCTCATAGTCCACAAACGCTAAACATAGTGGCAAGTTATATTCTTCGGTCTTCTGTATAACTTGGCGTAGCGTGTGGATGTGGTCTATGGTACTATAGCCTTTTCGGAAACCGGCTTGTTCGATAGGCTGGAAGTCATCGAACCTGCGATCGAGACGATTCGTGATGACCCTGGAAAACAGCTTATAAACATGGCTCAGAAGCGAGATGGGTCTGTAATTCTTCAGCAAGGTTTTATCACCTTTCTTAAAGAACAGCACCACCACGCCTCTGTTCCATGCTTCTGGCGTTATACCTTCGAGTAAGACAGAATTAAAGAGCTTCTGAAGGACTCTGAGTACCGGTATTCCACCCGCTTTCAGAAGCTCTGATGTGATGCCATCTTCACCCGGCGCCTTGTTGTTCTTGAGCTGTTTCAGGGCCATCCTAATCTCGTACAGGCTGATATCCGGGATATCTTCAGTATAGTGTCGGGTCAGCTTGGCTCTTGGGTCTTTGGCCGAGCTGCTGACAGGTTTAGCAACCGAAGTGTATAACTGTCCATAGAACCTTTCGATTTCCCCTAATACCTCGGCTTTACAATACAATAAGTACTGGTACACAAATGAGTCGCGACGGGAGCGCGAACGCACGAGCGGCGCGTGCGTCTGGGACCGTGGTGGTTATACGACTACTGGGGTCGGGAAACGAGACCCTCGCGCGCCTTCAGCCTGCTCGAACGCCGGCACTCCTGCGGTGGCGGGACGAGAGGTATAGAGCCGACGCTAGTTCCCGCTATACTAAACGCTTATCGTGCCCTGTATAATTGAGTAACGAGATGATCATCGTCTTGATGGTCAGCGCCATGGGTAAGCCATGTGAAAAACTTGCGACATATAAAGCTGTACCACACACAATTCTTTCATCATCTTCAGCCAGAAGACGTGCACTGCTGAACATAGGCCTCCCCCTTTAAACTCCACACTGAACGACAGCCTACCTTTTGCATCCACTGGATGCCAGCGACTCTCACTGTGTTGTCGGTTTATCTAGTGGGAGGCCTACCTACGCTGCGTCTTCCGGTTCGTGGTCTAAACTCAAGAACCTTTCTTCCCCATCGGTTATCGGTTCTTCGAGCGATGTGGCCTGCCCATTGCCACTTCAACTTGCAAATTTTATTATATTAATCCATTTATCCGGATGCATCTCGCTTTGCACTACGGGCCGCCGCACGGCACGTGATGACAACCGTAACGGCTGTTGATCGGATGCAGCTGCACACGCGCATTCACTATAAAAAAGACCGCCTAATGCGGTTGAAACTATAGTCGGAATAACCGGCTTTAACTTACGTTAATATTTTCCGTATAATTTAATCAAAATGTGTGAAAACCACGTCAGTTTCTATAATAAAAATTGTTAAAATGTTTTTTTTTTTAAACTGTGACTTGTGATTCTGTTAATCCGTTAACATGGACCTGTATTACACCAAGTAATTAGTAGGTTTCACGGTTTACCCGCGAGTTAACTGGGTTTACCTTATTAAAAAGGGTTTGTGTAATAATTATATGGTTTTGCATGTTAATGAGTGTTTCCGGGATGTCGAAACTCGATATCGTGATAATTAGATCTCGTTCTTTGCCTTCAGAGCCTCTTATACCTCTTATACAGTTAAATTACAATATTAGAGCTGGAAAAAATACATGTCACAGATACACCTGTGTTTGATTTTATGATTTGGTTCAAAACACGATGGAATAAACTTACCTCGATAAAAAAAATCTGAAACAAAGTCGACTTGATTTATTTTTTTCATTTTTTGCTCTAATGAAAGCTCGTAACAACCTGGAAATTGCATGTACTGAAAGGCAATTTTATTCAACATTATTTTATTTGGATACATTTTTGATAGTGAATAGTGTCGTTTTTTAGTGAAATTAAAAGCGTAAAAAGGACGCGAGAATTTTGGCGCGCCGCGTTCAGTGCCGCGCCAGGCGTCATCGAGGTCGGACCTATGCTCGTTTTTGTCGTTGCACTCCCCCCGCGGGCGTCCTGACTCTAGCATGGCGTCGCTATAACTTGGCGGGGGCTGAGGGAGCGTTTTGTTACCTACGCGACTCGGATAACCGCCCGTTAAGTACCTATGCCTAAAGTAGGTAAATTTGTTTCTTTGTAAAAGTGACTTATGTAAAAAAGACTTATGTAAAAAGGTAAAAGTAAATAATCATATTAATAAAAATTCTTATAGTAACTTAGAAACGGCATTTCGGTAAAAAAATAAACTAGCAAAATGCGAGTTCGGCTCACGCATTGAGGGTTCCGTACCACTACAAAATTCAAAAACGAAATTACCAGTTATAACTTGGTAATGAACAGAAACTTGTCACCCACGGCATTATTTATTGTTGTTGTTATACTTTAGAGTGTGTACTATAATCGTGCCAAGTTTGACGCTTGTACGTATTACCCTTTTTTAAATTAGAGGTAATACAAAAATACGTTTGTTGTATGGGGACACCCCTTTCGTTTTTACATTTTTATTACCTATTTGTTAGTTAACGCCGTATCATCGCATATTCTCTAAAAATTTCAATTGGCTATCTGTTACGGTTCGAAAGATACAGCTGTTTGAAGGTAGGAAAGACAGACAGACAATGTAGGCTTAGTACTATGTACTAAAAACATGTTACTCTTTTTGTGAAAAATGTTCTCTGTAAGTTGATTCAAATTGCTTAATTATTCTAATAGGTAATTTTAATTCCATGTGCTCGCGTGTTCTAAAGTAATTATTTGCTAAACTTTTTATATTTTTTTATTTTAATGAGATTCAACGCTCTAAAGCATGAAATTACTGTATCACAAAACTGACACGAATACTGAACAAAGGAAATAAACGAGACACGTGGGTAACGCCTCTAGCATGGGTAATTTGCAATTATGATTTAATGATTTCCAGTTTTTTTTTTTGCAATTTTGAACCGTTTTTAAGAATATTTGGTGGTTAACAAATACTTAGTTAAGCATACTTATTACTTACTAGCAGTCCGCCCCTGCTTCGCACGAGTAATAGATTATAGCCTATCACCCGGGGATAGTTTAGCTTCCCAACAGTGAAAGAATTTTTCAAATCGGTTCAGTAGTTTCGGAGCCTATTCAATGCAAACAAACAAACAAACAATCAAATCTTTCCTCTTTATAATATTGGTATAGAAGTATAGATATAGATAACGAGAAGAACAAGCATTCTATTTTATCATCATCATCATTTCAGCCATAGGACGTCCACTGCTGGACATAGTCCTCCCCCATCGATCTCCAAAAGGGCCGGTTGGAAGCGGCCTGCATCCAACGTTTCCCTGCGGTCTCGTTTAGGTCGTCTGTCCATCTTGTGGGTGGACGTCCTACGCTGCGCTTACCGGTCCGTGGTCTCCATTCCAGACTTTTCTATTTTATAAGTTATAGTAATCTTGAACAAGCTGCTTTAGAACAAAAATACTTAAGTTGACATTGTTTATTATTTCTTTTACGAACGACATAAAAAAAGTAATTTTGTAAATTGTTCACGCGGAAGTTTGAGAATTTAGGAACAGTTTTTCATTTTGTTTCCTTTTCATTTGTCGGCAGTCAACGATGGTTGTGGAGAATGATTACTGCCAGTGCGAAGCTCCTGAATCAGTCATGGGGTGAACCACTGCTGCTTTTACATTCTCTTTAGATAGCATGCTGGTCCAGTTGGTAGTGAACCTACCTTCTGAGCTTAAGGGCGTGAGTTCGATTCCCACCTAGGACAACATTTATGTGATGAACATTTGTGTTTATTCTATATCTGGTTGTTAATATCTATTTAAGTATGTATTTAAAACTATATATGTATGTATATCAGTCTCTGGCAGCCATATCACAAGCTTTGCTTAGTTTGGGGTCAGATGACCGTTTGTGCAAAAATGTCCCGAAAATATTTATGTAGAAATTGGATTGTTAAAAACAAAATGTTCATTAAAAAAAAATACTTTCAGTGTGCCTAACACGGATAAAGGAGTGACTAGAAGATACTTTACAAGTATGTGGCCTATGATAGAGAAAAAAAAAAAAAAAAAAAAAAGTCAAAGCCAAGTCAAAGTCAAACTGCGTGCAAAATTTAATTAGATTTTAAATATGACAATAGAATTGCATGTCATTTATGTTAATGGTCATTTACGATTTAAAAATATGATAAATTGCGTACCCGGGCCCCGATTCTACTAAAGAAATTGTTTTTAAATTGTAATAGTTTATATTTTATTTTTTAAATAATTGCCTCAAAATTGACAGTTTTTTTTTAATACTAATTTACAATATTAGGTTATTTTACTAGTATATTTTTTTTTAACTGTCAGTTTTGAGGCAATTATTAAAAAAATATAATTGAAACAATTTAAAAACAATTTCTTTAGTAGAATCGGGGGCCTGGTCATTTTTAAATATGGCAAAATAGCTGTCAATTCCTTATCTGGTCATTTACCAGTTGAAAATGTGGTCATTCGCGTAGCTGGTCAAGTATGCGAGTCAGCAGTGCAAGTACCGTTCTTTATCGATCATCAAATTTGACAGTTGAGATCGTCAAATTCGATAAAATGCCATTTGATCAGCAGTGCAAGTACCGTTCTTTAACGATCATCAAATTTGACAGCTGAGATCGTCAAATTCGATAAAATGCCATTTGATCAGCAGTGCAAGTATCGTTCTTTATCGATCATCAAATTTGACAGTTGAGATCGTCAAATTCGATAAAATGCCATTTGATCAGCAGTGCAAGTACCTTTCTTTATCGATCATCAAATTTGACAGTTGAGATCGTCAAATTCGATAAAATGCCATTTGATCAGCAGTGCAAGTACCGTTCTTTAACGATCATCAAATTTGACAGCTGAGATCGTCAAATTCGATAAAATGCCATTTGATCAGCAGTGCAAGTATCGTTCTTTATCGATCATCAAATTTGACAGTTGAGATCGTCAAATTCGATAAAATGCCATTTGATCAGCAGTGCAAGTACCGTTCTTTAACGATCATCAAATTTGACAGCTGAGATCGTCAAATTCGATAAAATGCCATTTGATCAGCAGTGCAAGTATCGTTCTTTATCGATCATCAAATTTGACAGTTGAGATCGTCAAATTCGATAAAATGCCATTTGATCAGCAGTGCAAGTACCTTTCTTTATCGATCATCAAATTTGACAGTTGAGATCGTCAAATTCGATAAAATGCCATTTGATCAGCAGTGCAAGTACCGTTCTTTATCGATCATCAAATTTGACAGTAGAGATCGTCAAATTCGATAAAATGCCATTTGATCAGTACTCGCTATTATCGATTCTATAGCATTTTATCGAATTTGACTATCGATAAAGAACTTGCACTGCTGGTACAATATGTCGAAATGATGAAAACGACATGTGTGACAAATGACAAACGACATTTCCTCTAAAAATTATTCCACTTCCCAAGTTTAATTTAGAAAGCTCATTAAATACGATAAGCCTCCAAAATTATTTTAATGAGAAAATCAGCAATAAACATGTTTATTTCGTAAAGAGTAAAATGTGAACAGTACCTATATTTACATGTTAATTACCCCACGCCTCAGTGACACAAACCAATTTCTAACGCCGTAATAATGCCGCCAGCATGCTGGGTACGCTGCCAACTGGTAGTGGGCTTGAGCATTTGGATTGTCTTTAGACCTTCAACAGTCTATGGGCAGTCTAACTGTATTTGTAGTATTAGTTTTAGCTTGTATTTTGTGTAGTTAATAAAGGCACTTGCCAAGGAAAAAAAAAAAATATTCTAACTCTGTCAAGCATTTCCATAGCACGGTCGTTGTTCCAGAAGTTCCGTAGATCATTATTAAAATTTCCAATCGGCATGTTCGATGACTTATAATGGGTTGAGTTGTTAAAACTTTATTCTGCCTTTGCTCCTGTTTCCGATGGGTCGAATTAAAGAAAGGAACGGAGTTGCTCTGTTTTTGAGAGCAAAACTTTCTAATGACAAGGGTGTTGAAACAGAAACGTACCTATAGTATAGAACCCGGTGCCCGACTGCCCCTGCGACCCAGTTGGTAGTGAACCTGCCTTCTGCGCTTGGGGGCGTGGGTTCGATTCCCACCTAGGTCAAAAATTCATATTATGATGAACATTTGTGTTTGTTCTATATCTGGGTGTGCCTGGTGGATTACTGGTATAAAATGTTTACTATTAAGTCTTCCATTTATGCATTTCTACATTATTTGTAAGTGTGCATTTGTGCAATAAAGTATTGAATTAATAAATAGAAATGTTGT
Organism: Agriopis marginaria; assembly: GCA_932305915.1. Taxonomy (NCBI): domain Eukaryota; kingdom Metazoa; phylum Arthropoda; class Insecta; order Lepidoptera; family Geometridae; genus Agriopis; species Agriopis marginaria. The sequence continues at coordinate 16,926,781 of OW029929.1, read as the reverse complement.
GGGAAATTACGCTCCACATACTTTTGTTAAAGATCTACTTGAACACACTAGCCAGGGCCAAGTGCGGTCACTAGCTTTGGTGCTAGGGGTGGGGTCACATAGTCGTGGTCAAGTCACAAGAAATTATAATATAATTTTTATAATTCATTTGCATATTAATTAGACTGGAACTTAGAACTGCATCCGCCCTTGGCCATGGCACAGACGTTTCTGTTTGTCTGAAGTGCAAGTCCCTCAAGTATGGCCGAAATTTTGTTAATAAATCACTACTTCAAAAAATGTTAGTAAAGTTGATCTTTGCTTAAATTTGCTCCGTGTCTTTTTGCTGACGGAAACGGAAACGCGCACCCGCTAAAATGAGAAATCGTAGTTTTAAGCATTGTTTAACTTAACTAACGTTTCTAAGTAGCATAGTTGATCTACACACAAAACTTCCTGGACGGAAATTGTCATGGACGAGAGCGAGCAAATTTAAGCATAGATTTACCTTTACTAACTAACCTTTCAAGGTAAGGTTGTTAGTTTTGAGATAACGACCTCTTATACCAAATTTGCCTGTTTTAAATCAATTTTATTCAGTTAAATATCAATATTTGAGTTGGAAAAAATACATGTCACAGATTTGTGTTTTAGTTTATGATTTGGTTCAAAACAAGATAGAATAAACGTGCCTCGATCAAAAAAAAACTGAAACAAAGACGATTTAGTAAAAAAAAATCGTTTTATGCTCTAATGAAAGCTTGTAACAACATGGAAATTGCATGTATTGAAATGCAATCCTATTCAAAAAAAAATGATTTGGATAGATTTTTGATAGTGAATAGTTTCGTTTTTTAGTGAAATTAAAAGCGTAAAAAGGTCGCGAGAATTTGCGCGCGCCGCGCTCAGTACCGCGCCAGGCGTCATCGAGGTCGGACCTATGTTCGTTTTTGTCGTTGCACTCCCCCCGCGGGCGCCCTGACTCTAGTCCTGACTCGCTATAACTTGGCGGGGGCTGAGGGAGCGTTTTGTTGCCTACGCGACTCGGATAACCGCCTGTTAAAAGCGTAAAAAGGTCGCGAGAATTTGCGCGCGCCGCGCTCTGTACCGCGCCAGGTGTCATCGAGGTCGGACCTATGTTCGTTTTTGTCGTTGCACTCCCCCTGCGGGCGCCCTGACTCTAGTCCTGACTCGCTATAGCTTGGCGGGGGCTGAGGGAGCGTTTTGTTGCCTACGCGACTCGGATAACCGCACGTTAAAAGCGTAAAAAAGTCGCGAGAATTTGCGCGCGCCGCGCTCTGTACCGCGCCAGGCGTCATCGAGGTCGGACCTATGTTCGTTTTTGTCGTTGCACTCCCCCTGCGGGCGTCCTGACTCTAGTCCTGACTCGCTATAACTTGGCGGGGGCTGAGGGAGCGTTTTGTTGCCTACGCGACTCGGATAACCGCCCGTTAAAAGCGTAAAAAAGTCGCGAGAATTTGCGCGCGCCGCGCTCTGTACCGCGCCAGGCGTCATCGAGGTCGGACCTATGTTCGTTTTTGTCGTTGCACTCCCCCTGCGGGCGCCCTGACTCTAGTCCTGACTCGCTATAACTTGGCGGGGGCTGAGGGAGCGTTTTGTTGCCTACGCGACTCGGATAACCACCCGTTAAAAGCGTAAAAAAGTCGCGAGAATTTGCGCGCGCCGCGCTCTGTACCGCGCCAGGCGTCATCGAGGTCGGACCTATGTTCGTTTTTGTCGTTGCACTCCCCCTGCGGGCGCCCTGACTCTAGTCCTGACTCGCTATAACTTGGCGGGGGCTGAGGGAGCGTTTTGCTGCCTACACGACTCAGCTAGCAGGCCGTTAAGTAAGCACAAGTACTTATTTCAGCGTAGCTCCGTGCAAGCAATGATGGTCTGATAATATACTGTTATGCTGACGTGTTGTTAGTCGAGTGGAAATAAAGCTAGTTCGTAGCAGCGGGTGTACAGATAGTTAAAATTTGCCGCATCAGTTATCCGATACTACGGTGCTTTTAGAACGTTGTTTTCTTTGAAGGTTTCAATTTAAAACATGCTAACGATGTTTGTTTATGATTCTCTTCTGGATTGTGTTTATCTACGCGAAAAGTACTTCAATTTATAAGCGCTGTTAGCGTATAATCATCATCATAATCAGCCTTTTAACAGTCCACTGCTGCACTTTTAGCCTACCCCCGAAAGGGTGGTTGGGCCTTATCCAACACGCTGGCCCAGTGCGGATTGTTGGATTCACATACGCCATTAAATTCCTTCTCCGTACGTATGCAGGTTTCCTCACGATGTTTTCCTTCACCGAAAAGCCAGTGGTATGAAAATCCGTACATAAGCTCCAAAGAGCTCATTGGTAAGGGCCCAGGGTTTGAACCCGCAACCTCACGCTTTCAAGTCTATCGGTCACCCAAATGGGCTACCACGGCTTTAGCGTATGTATGGTACATAACAGTGGAGATAGGTAGATAAGGAGTTTGATGGAGATATTACTATAAAAACCGGACAAGTGTGAGTAGGATTCGCACCCTGAGGGTTCCGTACAAACTTAATAAATATGTATGTAGATCCATCCCGAAAATCAAGTCATGACGAAAAAGGTTAAATAGATTGGAATATTGAATGATAAACTTAACTTTGTATTTGGCAAACAGGTGCTCCCATATATACCAACTGCAAAATGTAAGTTTGTAATACCAACTTTTTTTAATGTGATGTGATGTGTGTGAGGTATCAAATTAACAAATTTCGGACCATTCAAGATGTCATTCGGATGTCAATACCCTTTTTCTCAAGAACGCGTTGTGGTGTCAAGTTGAAATTTATATCAAATACTCAAATATTTGGTTTCTTTCAGCTGTTAAAAAAATCAAACTTGTAAATAAACGTGATCAAAAGATATAATCGTTTATTAAAGTTATATGAATATTTACGGGATATTTACCGTGGTAAGGTTAAGAAAGAGAAAAAGACTAAAAAAAAGGGTTCGTTATGTCTGCACCTAACTTTTTAACTGTTCGACCAACCACCCGCATTCTTCAGTCTTCCCGTGAACATGGTGCATGTAACTGCGCCGAAATATCGGGAGCTCATTCCACAACCTTACCACGGTAAATATCCCGTAAATAATGATATAACTTTAGAAAATACGTTAGTTTACAAACAAAGAGATGTCACGTTTCAAATCAAACTTTCAAACAACTCCATCAAGTTGACTGAACGTGAACGTCGGGACAGCTATTGATTGTTCAATCTTGTCAGTCCGTATCATGGTTTATGATGCCATTTGTTTCAGCCGGGAGAGTATCGGAAAACCGTGCGTTGTTATGGAACTTGCGTCAAAACAGATCCATCGAAAGAAAAACCTGTGCATAAATGAACGGGATGAAACAGGATATACGTGTCAGAATAAGGCCGCCTATTCAACCTCAGCTGGTAGTGGGGCTTTCCTATGCTGCCGTCCGATTACTTAAAGACCGTTAAGTGATATTGTGGCAATGTCACTTAACGGTCTTTTAGTAACCGGACGGCAGTATGTTACGGGCATAAATTCATACAAATTCATCGTCACTTCATCACTATCACTATCACTACATAGTTTAAAACAAAGTCACTGTCGCTGTCTGTCCGTCCCTACGTATGCTTAAATCTTTAAAACTACGCAACGGATTTTGAAGCGGTTTTTTTGAATAGATAGAGTGATTCAAGAGAAAGGTTTATATGTATAACTAGCGACCCGCCTCAGCTTAAAAAACGCACGCACGCTTTCGCACGTAAATTACACCCGTGCGAAGCCGGGTGGGCGGGTCGCTAGTTCCATAATAAATACATATTCACGCGACCGGGTCGCGAGACGCGGTCTGCCGCCGGTCGCGGTTGCCTAGCTCGGAATGCTACCTGGGGCCTTATGTGGTCTCAAACTAACGTTAAAACCATGAATTTCAGAAAAACACGCGAACGTGAACCTTAAGGCGTCCAGATACGGTTTGCGGTTGCGCAAAATTTTTTCACCACCTAAACTGGATTGCTTAAAACTACTTAGCCGTAAGGTCCTTGAGCTTTTCAAAGCGTCCGAAGACAAAAGTACTTTTAAACTTTCACGATTTGAACAACAACTATAATCAATAAAAATAATGTACGATAAATCCTAACCTAACCTAACCTAACCTAACCTAACCTAATTTAAAACATGCGTCCTCAATGGTGCTCTAAAACAAACTACTATAACCTATCTCAATAGTACTAGCAACGATAATGATAATGTAGATAACTTGTTTTAAACTATCACGGTTGTTCACTAAAGTTATATGATTATTTATTTACGGGATATTTACCGTGGTAAGGTTGTGGAATGAGCTCCCGATATTTCGGCGCAGTTACATGCACCATGTTCACGGGAAGACTTCCCGTGAGAGTCTTCCCGTGAACATATATGGTGCATGTAATTGCACCGAAATATCGGGAGCTCATTCCACAACTTTACCGCGGTAAATATCACGTTAATAATCATATAACTATAGATAACTTGTTATTGAGTAAGAGAATCGTGGGGGTTGCCATAATCCCCACGCTTTACAGGCGGCTTGAGGATCGCAGAATCGTTCCACCGTGCAAGTACATAGGAGGATGCTGCTGCCCATCTTCTGGTCGCAGTTTCAGGACCTACCCGGATCCAATTCCGTTTGGAGTTATTGACCATTACACCTATCTTGGTCAGATTGTTCAGTTAGGTAAGTCCAACTTAGACAAAGAGGTCGCCCGAAGAATCCAACTCGGATGAGCAGCGTTCGGGAAATTGCAAAGGGGTCAAACGTTACCTAAATTCAATTGTGAAAAAGATTTGGCTATATTTTGTTTCAAAATATTCGTAAAAGTCCAACTTAGGTTTTAATGGAAATAAAAATCCGGAAAGTTTCCCGGAAGTCTTTTTCCTATGGGATTTTGTATAACGTTTATTAAAATTTGGACAGGAAAACGTCTATCGGGTCCGCTAGCTTTTAATAAATTCGATTCAAAATAGATACATTAAAAAATTAAACCAGTTCAAGCAAATTCATTATCCTGAACGGCTGATTTATACTTAAAGCTATTCATTTTAATATATTTTCAAATTACTTGCTTACGTCCTGCTTTACAGCTTTTCAATTAGTAACCGCTTAATATTTTACCTTCAAAACCAGCGCTTGATAATGTTCAAATTTATAATTCAAAAGAGCGCATTAACAAAGCAATCGTGGCAGCATGTCGGCGCTTGAATAGCGGCTTTATCGTTCATACTGGCTGCGTCTGTAACATAAACCGCTGAACAAAAGCGCTGAAAGCGCTAGATGTTAATTCAGAACATGATCAACATCGGCGCGACAGGACAATGGATTTCGGATTAAAATTTTAAAAGGTTTTGTTGGTGGATCAGTTTGGAATTCAAGAGAGAGACACTCAGGACGGGCTATTTTAGTAACAGAGTACTTGGCATGCGGTATAAATAAATAGATACAACGTTTTATTATTGAAACTGACGTGGTTTTCACACATTTTATTTATATTACACGGGAATTACTCACGTAAGATTAAGCCGGTTACTATAGTCGGAGTAACCGGCTGAGTAATTCCCGTGTAATATAAATAAAAAGATACAACGTTATTTAACGTCGTTGTTGAACTTGGTTTATTTACTTATTATTAAGGTGTTTTAGTTATTTTATTTTATTATGGTGATGATGCAACGACAAATCAACTCGTTTTTGGTTTCGATACATACAATTTAAATATTAATTATTTACTCCAGTTTTGGAATGAACTCTTCTAGGCTATACGGCGCCATATCAGCCAGAAAGACACTGAATTGCCACTTGAACTTCATTTCTCTCCATTAAACATTCGTTTTCAACCTATATTTTCACCACAAATTAAAATAAATAGTAATGAATTCTGATCCTAATCTCTTGCAGTATTATTACACAATTACAAACCACATTGGCAATGTTTGATCATATTATTATGTTTGTGAATTATGATTGGTAAGTACCTACCATAAACCTCGATGCACTAAGTAACAGTGCATTAGCCATAAACCAAATGTATTCGACCAAATGTGGTAACGCATTATGGTTGGATACATAATACGATAGGATAACAATAACTTTATGTGAATTCAACGCTAAATCTGGATACGAACAGTCCACATTTATGTGACTTATAGACATTTATTCCTCGTACTGTTTACGGATGGATTTGAGCTTTGACAAATGGAAATAGAGGTGTAAAGATTTTATTGTACTAGTATAAATATAGATAGCTTTATAGTGCAACATCTGGTAGCTTTGATTCAGGTATCCATTTAATATAAAGAGGATGTATCTATCAAGAGTTTGTATAGGCTATGATGCCAGTCCTGACAACATTGAGGAGAAAATTAATGTTAACAACTATGCTTCTCTATGCATTTCTCCTATATCAACGTGCTTCCTCGGCCACACCGTCGCTTGCCACTGGGGGAGCATTTAGTTTCGTAATATTCTTGTGATGCATAGATTAATAGTTTTCACTACTCAGCTGATAAAAGAGCTCAATACAACATGACTTCATGGCTTCTTTAGAAATAACGTGATCTAGAATTTAAAAATCCTAAATGACATCCTGGAAGAGATCGCTTTTAGCGATAAGGCTGCCAGTTGTTACACTAGTTTTTTTAAAGAGTTTTTTGTCTTCTGTATCAAATTTAATGGTGTGAACAATAAAGAGTTAAACAATCAATCAATCCTTTTCGTATCTGAAGCTTTCATTTATCGCCAGATTCGTGTTTCCATCGTGAATGCAGCGTTACAAAGGAGCTCGTAGGGGCGCCGAAAAAAGAAGCCTCTAAAATGACGCTCAGTGCCAAATTGAGGCATTCCCATTTTCACGCCGCCGTAATGACTATACAGACGTAATGTAGAGTTGCCCAAATGATGGAACTAAAGAATTCTACGGATGGGTGTCAGTTTTTTAGAGGAAAAACGTGTTAGGAATGGATTTAAAAGGATGATGGATCCCTTTTTAGCTCTTCAATACTCAATACTCAATCATTTATTGCATAATTATTATGAAGTTCACATACAGATGTTAGGTAGCATGTTTAAATTAGGTAATACATAATCATTTATTGCATAATTATTATGAAGTTCACATACAGATGTTAGGTAGCATGTTTAAATTAGGTAATACATAATCATTTATTGCATAATTATTATGAAGTTCACATACAGATGTTAGGTAGCATGTTTAAATTAGGTAATACATAATCATTTATTGCATAATTATTATGAAGTTCACATACAGATGTTAGGTAGCATGTTTAAATTAGGTAATACATAATCATTTATTGCATAATTATTATGAAGTTCACATACAGATGTTAGGTAGCATGTTTAAATTAGGTAATACATAATCATTTATTGCATAATTATTATGAAGTTCACATACAGATGTTAGGTAGCATGTTTAAATTAGGTAATACATAATCATTTATTGCATAATTATTATGAAATTCACATACAGATGTTAGGTAGCATGTTTAAATTAGGTAATACATAATCATTTATTGCATAATTATTATGAAGTTCACATACAGATGTTAGGTAGCATGTTTAAATTAGGTAATACATAATCATTTATTGCATAATTATTATGAAGTTCACATACAGATGTTAGGTAGCATGTTTAAATTAGGTAATACATAACAATAACCCTGATTGGGTATGGCAATATAGTGTAAATATTTTTAATTTTCTATATTCTTGTCTATTTCAGAACTTTTAGTACAAGACGGGGTGGTTTAGACATTTTATCTTTGACTACATCATCACTTGTCATCAGGTGAGATTGTGGTCAAAATGTGTAGTCTTTAGGTAAAAATAAAAAAAATATGGTAAAAAATTACCTTGAAAGCGCTCGACTTGTCCCTTTGGCAGTATTAAACAGGTACAAGTAGGTTTCGACCGCGAAATTCTACGTTATTGGTCATATTTGTATGACTTATTCCTCATTACGCCGATTGTGGCAAATTTTGATACAAATTAAAATTCTTTATAGACAAAATCTCAAAATCCATTCTGTACTAATATTTCAATTTAATTAAATCAATCTTCTCGATCCACTGTGACAGCCGCGGAACCCTAATCCAGTAAAATCGGCGGTTTTTGCATGAAATAAATGTTTTCCCGCGAGGGGTACCTTCCTGCCTTTCGGTAATTAATGCGGAAGATAATCAAGAATTTATATTTAAGGTACAACCACACACAAATAATATGGTCATCCTGGCACATCACATTGTAATTTTTTTTCTCCTTTAGGATGCAAACTGACTTTTTAGTTTTGTAATAATTTTATGGTTTTACCATTAAAGTTAATTACAAATTAGACACTGCCGTTGCCCAGTAGTGATGACATATGGTACTGAGACGTGGTCCTTAACTGTTGGCCTTTTGGAAAAACTCAGAGTCACACAGCGGGCAATGGAGAGAGCTATGCTCGAAGTTTCTTTGCGCGATAAAATCCGAAACGTGGATATTCGCCAAAGAACCAGAGTCACCGACATAGCTGTTAAAAGCTGTTTGCAAGTTGAAGTGGCAATGGGCAGGCCACATCGCTCGAAGAACCGATAACCGATGGGGAAGAAAGGTTCTTGAGTGGAGACCACGAACCGGAAGACGCAGCGTAGGTAGGCCTCCCACTAGATGGACCGACGACATAGTGAGAGTCGCTGGCATCCAGTGGATGCAAAAGGCAGGCTGTCGGTCAGTGTGGAGGTTAAAGGGGGAGGCCTATGTTCAGCAGGGGACGTCTTCTGGCTGATGATGATGATGATGATGATGATGATGTTGCCCAGTAGTAGGAGAGAAATAGTAAATCAATTTAAAAAAAATACAATTTACGAATTCCATTTTTTTGTCTCCATTTAAGTGAAGACACTTTGGTCACGTGTTCTTTCGACTACGTATTTAAAAAAAACACATCAGATGGATCTAACACACTTAATCCATCATATTTGTCAAGCTGTTTAGTTTAGGAACGAAACCAACTGCTGAATGGATTTTAATGAAATTTGTTATAGAGGTAGTTTATACCCTGGATAAATAGATAGGCTTAGACCCGGAAAAATCATGAGTTCTACAGAAAAACGGCTGAAACCATGAGCCGCTGGTATTCATGTACGTACTTATAATATTTACAATATATACTCGAAAAATCTAACCTTTCTTCTAGAAAAACCTAACCCATCTTCTAGAAAAACCTAACCCTTCTTCTAGAAAAACCTTACCCTTTTTTTTGAAAATCTAACAATTTTCGAGAATAACCTTGCCCTTCTTTTAGAAAAACCTAACCCCCTTCTTCTAGAAAAACCTAACCCTTCTTTTAGAAAAACCTTACCTTTCTTCTAGAAAAACCTAACCTTTCTTCTGGCACAGTTGGTGCCTTAAAAATAAACACAGTATAATATTGAAGTTATATGATTATTTACGGGATATTTACCGTGGTAAGGTTGTGGAATGAGCTCCCAATCCGTGTGTCTTCCAACATGGTGCATGTAACTGTACCGAAATATCGGGAGCTCATTCCACAACCTTACCACGGTAAATATCCCGTAAATAATCATATAAATTTAGTGAACAACCGTGGTAGTTTAAAACAGTGTTTTACAGTAGGTATTATATTATTTCGCAACCACGAAAACTGCAGTGTGGTCGCACCTTTAACATACGGTTTTCATTTCCGGTATTTTGGCGTGACGGCATTAATCTCTCGCAACCATAGACAGGTGGTTGTTTTTTTTTTTATCGCTGGCTTTTGAATCATGAATCATTCTGCTGTTGCGGTCACGTATTCGGGGAATACGGGCAAAGGGGTTTTGGGAAACGTTTTTGGTTTGTTTGCGGTTTTAGGTGGTGCCTCGGTGTGGTGCTAGAATTTGCGTTCAAAAAGATAATACTTGGATATTTTTTAAGCTCTGCCAGTTGCAGTATGTAATAGAATGATAGAAAACCGTAGATATTGATCACTTTTACTAGAATTTTGAACCTAGGATTATAGCTGATAAACGATGTAGATACTAAAGTAGAAAATTAAAAGAAAAAAAACATGCGGTTTTTTAAATATTGTTGTGTTATAGCTGTCATAAGCCGGCCAAGTGAGTTTCAGACTCGCGCACTGAGGGCTCCGTACCAATAAAAAAACGGCTCCGGTTTTTCAGAAGTTTCTACCGACACGCGCTTGGCTCTTAAAAGTATGACAGACGGACGGACAGACAGACAGACATCGTAGGCTTAGTAATAGGGTCCCATTTTTACACTTTGGGTACGGAACCCTAAAAATAAATTTAAATTGGTTCAGCCGCTTTGGAGAACATGCTAACAAAGATAAAAACCACTAATACACAACATTTTAAACCTTTTCCAATCTATCTTAGGTAAAAAGATCTACGACATTGGCGTCGATTCTGTCATACCACTCACTAAACTAAACCATTCTGACAGGACTAAAATCATCTGATATCTGCCTCTCTTTTTATTTTAATACGTCGCAGGAAAGGCAAATTTACTGAAGCTCCAAATGACCATTTCGAGAAAAAGCCGTTTTAAGTTTTTTTTTTTCGTTTTTAATTCATTACTTTTTTCCCAGCACAAGAATTTCGAGGTAAACTTTTATTAATTTGTCATTTTCTATGTCCAGAAGTACAAACCATAATAAATGGACTGCTGGTTTGTGATATAGTGGCGCTTAAGTAAAAATGACTTCAATTTACAGTAAAGCAAAATTTCTTAACCGCCATTTGATTCAAATATTTATAGCAATCAAAATTACTTATAACTCTAAAATATTAGCTTTTAAATTGCCGGAAGCCAAATTTACTTGTAATTTATTGCAGGAAAACAAAATTACTTAGGTGACAGGCACGAATAAAATGCCAAAAAAGTGTCGTTTAAGGACTCTGGTTGATGAAAAAACCCCTTTTTTCCTTTTACTGAAACGCCAAAATAGTGCTCGTATCGCTATGGGACCCAGACTGATCGACGCAGAAAAAAACGCTGATTCCGAATATCTATATAACTCAATATGCCTATTTTGACGCTTCAGTAATTCTGCCTTTCTTGCGACGATATGCACATTGTGAGAGAAGGATGGCAACAATTTAAGAGCTGTCAAATTTAGTTTAGAGGACATCAGAATTGATGCCAATATCTCGAACACTGACCTCGACTAAACATCATTTAATCGAATTAATTTCTACACCAATTTTCAATTTGAAACTTAAATACGTAACCACCATTATCAATTCCAAACTCGGTGGTTTTACTTAACTAGATAATCATTTAACTAAACAAGTTCGGAGAGCTGGTTAGTTAGCGCCGCCGGATTCACTCGCTCTTAATTACGTTTGCAAACTAGCTGATTTGAATTTGTAGAGGCCGAGGAAGGAATAGGAGGACTTACAATGAATGTGTTTATTTACTACAGCAGATTATAAAGTGTATGCCTAGTAATTTTAAGGCAACATCATTTTAGCCATAGGAATTCAACTGCTCAACATAGGCCTCCATCGATCTCCAACAGAGCCTGTTGGAAGCGGCCTGCATCCAGCGTTTCCCTGCGGTCGTCTGTCCATCTTGTAGGTGGACGTCCTATGCTGCGCTTACCGGTCCATGGTCTCCATTCGAGAATCTTTCAGCCCCATCGGCCATCTGTTCTGCGTGCTATGTACCTTTCCCACTGTCGATTACTTTCAGAAAACTTTATTCTTTCAAATAACTGGCTAAGAGCCTGTTGAGACACCTCGCTGGCTCACTATTACAAGGTTCTATGTTATTTTCTTACACGTTCTGTAATTTCAATTTTTAATTTTTGACTTCCATAAATATTGACTTAGCAGGGTTTATGCTTGAGAGAGATACTTTCACTCAAGCATAAACCCTGCTAAGTCAATATTTATGAAAGTCAAAAATTTTATATATTAATTCATCATCATTTCAGCCATAGGACGTCCACTGCTGGACATAGGCCTCCCCCATCGATCTCCAAAAGTGCCGGTTGGAAGCGGCCTGCATCCAGCGTTTCCCTGCGATCTCTTTTAGGTCGTCTGTCCATCTTGTGGGTGGACGACCTACGCTGCGCTTACCAGTCCGTGGTCTCCATTCCAGAACCTTTCGGCCCCATCGGCCATCTGTTCTGCGTGATATGTGCCCTGCCCACTGCCACTTCAACTTGCTAATCCGGTGGGCTATGTTAAATATAAATTACAGAACGTGAAATAAAATAGCAGCGTAGGCAGGCCTCCTACTAGATGAACTGACGACATTGTAAGAGTCGCGGGCATCCAGTGGATGCAAAAGACAGGCTGTCGTTCAGTGTGGAGGTTAAAGAAGGAGGCCTATGTTCAGCAGTGAACATCTTCTGGCTGATGATGATGATGATGATGATGAAATAAAATAACATAGAACCTTGTAATAGTGAGCCAGCGACCTGTATAGTAGGGTTCCATAGTCGTAGCCATATAATTGTGATCACATTTATAGTACAGATATTGGCGGTTATGGAAAAATGTATACAAGCGGAGCTCAGTGGACTTAGCCAAATGTCAGATATGTATCATCCTGACATAACTTCTCCTCGACCATTTCCCATTTACTTGGGGTCGGCCTTCCTTGTCCTTTTTCTCCGCTGAGCACGATTTTGTGCTAAGTCAGGTGTTATTTGAGCTACTTTGAGGTCTTTGTTACGCGTCGTCCACCAAGTGGAGGGTGGTCGTCCACGAGTACGTTTTCTGGTTGGCAAGTCCAGGGCAAGCTTCACCATATGGTCTTCTAGGCGTCTTTGGATGTGACCAAACCATCCAAGGCGTTTTCCTGACATAAAATATAGGAAATATGCTTTTTATGCCACAGATAAAACTACTTGAGAAACATTCTTTGTTAAGATAATTTTACAAAAACAATCTACCTTTGACCTAGAACTCATTAATTACAGTTTTACCGATATAGGTAAATCAAAAAGTTGTGATCACAAAATGTTTGAAATAATATTGAATGAACGTTTTGAAATAACCTAACAGCATGGGTAGCATGGGACGCAGCGTAGGTAGGCCTCCCACTAGATGGACCGACGACATAGTGAGAGTCGCTGGCATCCAGTGGATGCAAAAGGCAGGCTGTCGTTCAGTGTGGAGGTTAAAGGGGGAGGCCTATGTTCAGTAGTGGACGTCTTCTGGCTGATGATGATGATGATGATGAACAGCATGGGAAGTTTCTGGAAGGTGGAAGAAGATCTATCAGCATGGAAAAATTGGAACCAACTTCCTACGTCAAATAGCTTAGAAATTCTGAGGGAGGAGGGAAAGAACCACCTTTTTGCCACTTGGCAGCCATAATATTTCGCAAAAAATACACGTGATAAAAACTTTAATTTCGTAAGACCTATAATAAAATCGTGATAACAAATACTTCATTTGAGCCAATAAAACTTTAGGCATTTAGCTTTTTCAGGAAATACCTACTTGTTTTAAATGTTTATCGGGACTTATCACGTATTATTTAATATATGTAAAATATGTACCTTTCGCTCGACGTTTCGACCATGTTACAGTCACAGAACACATATACCAGAGGGTTACAGTGGCCGTGGTCACGAGCTGACTGAAAACTGCGGGTGAGTCCGGCGAGAAGAGCGGGTGTTTTGTTCTCCTACCCTCACTTGATCTTGAAACATCGCAGGGTTGTCACTACGACACACAACACTGACTGTATCGGTAAATGTCCTAGTACCTACACCGCGGTTTGTACACTTGCTCACTACGGGATTCCACGACGCCGCTAACTTAAATCCATCTTCCCGGTTGAAATTGCGATGTTTTCTAATTTCAACCGCTTCACGAACCATTCTTGAAAAATAATGTCGTTCAGTGGAGAGGACCTTCGGATCGTGGATCGCGAAAGTTTAAAAATTACTATACCTACTTGTGTTTCTACTAACTACTTCCCGAAAAAGCTGCATCTTAAATCACAAGCTAAGTAGACGCATAAAATAGATATTTCATTCTAAACAAACAAACTGACCAATAAAATTTAGAAAGCTTCTAATTTAAAAATATTTTTATGGTTTTAAGCAAATTGCTATAAGTGTAATCCTTTTTCTTTTCAAATAATACCAACATTCAATCATCTTCTGAAACAAAATGAAACATTTTTTTTAGAATAACAACATCAATTCTGTATCAAAGAGGCTTATTTGAACATTGATCGGCCCCTTAATTGGCATCAAATGAAAAGGCAAACGAACTTAAAAGGCGATCTCGTTTAGGCTCTCTTTGATTTGTTTACAGTTTGTTTTCCAATTAAATTAAACGTTTTAGTACCAGAGTAGGTACCTATCCAAGTTTAATAACTTAAATACAAACTTGTTGGTCTTAATTCTTATCAAATTGCGAGTCGACTGACTGATTAAAATCTCTTTGAATAAATGTTTGCTTGGCTAATGCCTTGTACAGACCAAGCCAGTTAAGGTGGTGCGATTCACCTATGGCGAGAAATTTAAATTTTTAACAGTTTTTTGGTCCTGATAGCCAGGCCAGGTACTTATTTTGAAATAACACAGTATTTGCGCAAAATGTTGGCTGTTCTTTACATTATAATGTACAATTATTTAACAGTAACGCACCATATTACTTACATTTGTGAAAAACAGTTTGAAACAGCAAAAATTTGTTTATTCACAAATGTAAGTAATAATGGGCATTAGGGATAAATAGCTTTACATGATTTTGTAAAGAATAATAATCAATCTGCGCAAACATCATGGTTGTTTACAATAATTACCCGGCCTAGCTACAAGGACAAGAAAACTGCTTGAAATTTGAATTTCCCGCCATTTGTGGAACGAACCACCTTAACGCGCGCGAACGTGGGCGAATATTCTCTATGCCGCACGGCTAGACACCGCACGCTCGTTCGCCATTGCTGCTTATACACACGCCAATGGTCTTCTCACTCGTAACCATAGACAAAGTACTACCTAGTAGTCATCATCATAATTAGCCTTTTAACAGTCCACTGCTGGACGAGCCTACCCCCGAAAGGGTGATTGCGCCATATCCACCACGCTGGCCCAGTGTGGATTGGTGGATTCACATACGCCATTGAATTCCTTCTTCGTACGTATGCAGGTTTCCTCGCGAAGTTTCCTTCACCGATGAGCCAGTGGTATGAAAATCCGTACATAAGCTCCAAAGAGCTCATTGGTACGGGCCCGGGGTTTGAACCCGCGACCTCATGCTTTCAAGTCTAGCAGTCTCCCAAATGGGCTACCACGGCTTATCTATCGCTATCTAGTAGTAGATCCGTCTATTCTCGTAACAAACCGACATTTTCCGTGGACAGAGACCTTTGTTTCCGCGCATTGGAAGTGCGTGATGGAAGTTTTTTTAGGGTTCCGTAAAGTATTAGGTACTAGGGCTTCGTTCCCGTTTCTATTACTAAGCCTACGATGTCTGTCTGTCTATCTGTCTGTCTGTCTGTCCGTCCGTCCGTCCGTCCGTCCGTCCGTCCGTCCGTCCGTCCGTTCGTCCGTCCGTTCGTCAGTCCGTCCGTCCGTCCGTCCGTCTGTCCGTCCGTCCGTCCGTCCGTCTATCCGTTTTACTTTTATATGGCTGTATCTTTCGAACCGTAACAGATAGCCAGTTGAAATTTTCACAGAATATGTGTAATGTTACGGCGGAATAACTAAGAAATAATAAAAAAGTAAAAACGAAAGGGGGACCCCCATACAACAAACGTATTTTTTGCGTATTTTTGTATTAGCTCTATTCTAAAAATAATATAATACGTACAAGCGTCAAACTTGGCATGATTATAGTACACCATCATCATCATCATCAGCCAGCAGACGTCCACTGCTGAACATAGGCCTCCCCCTTTAACCTCCACACTGAACGACAGCCTGCCTTTTGCATCCACTGGATGCCAGCGACTCTCACAATGTCGTCGGTCCATCTAGTGGTAGGCCTCCCTACGCTTCGTCTTCCGGTTCGTGGTCTCCACTCAAGAACCTTTCTTCCCCATCACAACATTACAGTACACACTCTAAAGTATAACAACCATTAATAGATAATAAATTATGGAAATTTGTCGGTGACAAATTTCTGTTAATTACCAAGTTATAACTGGTAATTCGGTTACTTGGATGACATTTCTTTCACAGAATCGAAATGCCATCTTTTACTAATTTTGAAGTCGGTTTTATAAATTGACTAGTAGGCCGCCCCTGCTTCGCACGGGCAAAGCCGGGATATATAGCCTATGTCAACCGGGGATAGTGCAGCATCCCAACAGTGAAATAATTTTTCAAATCGGTTCAGTAGTTTCGGAGCCTATTCAATGCAAACAAACAAACAAACAAACAAACAAAAACGAACAAACAATCAAATCTTTCCTTTTTATAATATTAGTAAAAAAACAGAAAATTAATGAAATCTTAAAATATAAACTAAAAACTAAAACTTAAAATAACTAAATAAAAGCTACAATTAAACTAAAAGATGAATGTATAAAATATACAAACATGTACCTACTACAAAACAAAAACGCCGTCGAGATCACCACCGTGCGGCAGGGATATTAGTATAGATATATATTTTATGATACGGAACCCTCAGTGCGCGAGCCCGACTCGCACTTGGCCGGTTTATTTCTAATAAGTTTTTAAATGACGGAATTCTGAGGTAACAAACAAAAAACAACTGAATTGAGAACCCCTCTCCTTTTTTGTAGTTGGTTAAAATATGGTTATCGGTAAAGTTGTAAACACAAACGTCTATTCGTTCAATATAAATAAATATAAGTGCCTCTAGCACTTTCCCTTATTTTTCCGGTATCAAATAACCTATTATAAGCTGATCCGGGCTCTACCGTTATCTAAAATTGATTTATAAACAAGGTGCGGCATTTCCGACCCAATGACTTCGAAATAAGATCGGTTTCTCAAAAGGTGATAGTTAATTTTATCCTGTCATATCAAATTTAGAGAAGGTGACGTAGGCCAAAGGTGATACAGGTAGAATTGTGTTATACTCATCGTAGTATAGATTGTACTCATCAAGATACAATTCCTATAGAGTCACAATCGCTCAGTGAAAACACAGAAAAGAGAAAAAAAAATTGTTTAAATTAGAACGGCTGTCAAGGCATTTTTGTAAGAAATTTGTTGTAGCCGGTTCCACCCATATAAATGAAACGTCAGTCATTCGAAATCAGTTAGCAACTGTGATGCGGACAAAGAACTTAGAGACCTAACCCAAAAATGTAAGATCCAAGTTCTTGGGATGCGGAGTTTGACGCGTTGATCTAAATAAGAACGTGCAATCAAGGTTCTGTCATAATGCCTGGCGACAGATTTTCCTTCTCGTTTCCGTTCTATACTTTTCTTTTTTGTGGTGAAAACAGTCAAAATACGTCCAATCGTCATTGTATCAATTATATAGTTCACAATGCCACATTTACTCCAATGTAGACGTTATGTCGCTTGCATAGTGTTCAACGTTAGTTGTCTGCTATGTCATCGTAGCTCTGGCATCGCGGCGTTGTAGTCGGATCGCGGTTACTTTGTAACTAACCAAAGTCTGCGTAATTCGTAGTTTGCGCCGATTTTTGGTCCAGTTTTTTTTTTTGGCACGATTGTGACTCTATGTGTGTTGTATCTCGATGATTGTACTGTATTGTTTGATTTAAAAAAAACATCGGATACCTTTACTCAAAGAGATTCAACATAAGTATTTCGGTATAACCATCTTTCTTGGATTGTTTTACGCTTTCTAAACGAATTAAAGTAACAAATTACAATGGGGAATGTTCATATTTTTTTATTGATTGTAATTACAAAACCATTTCGAGCAATAAACTTAATGATTACTGATCACTATACATAAATTTTGACGTGATAACGTCTTATAAATCGATGATCGCCGGCTGCACGCACGAAAAATCGTCACGTTCCATCTGAGCCGCGCGTGCAAGCGAGAGCGCGGAACAAGCGATAGAGAGGCACGATCGGCCTAAGCGTTATCACGTATCGTCCGTAAACCAACTTTACAGACAACCCGTTTTTTTAAATGTAAAAATAAGCGTTGATCACGAATATTTTTGATTATACATGATTGACCTTCATTTACCCTTGAATAACATCAGCGTTGGCGTTATGTTGAAATTTATATTAGCTGTTTACACAAACAAACAAAAAAGCCAAACCACTTTGCAACTAACGACTTTGACAGATGAAAATATGACAGAAATAAGTATTTTTTATTTTTTAGACACGACTACGACACTACACGAATTAACATAATGCCGTAGGTGACGTCATCACATAAAAAAAACTTCCGCACGGAAAACACATTTATTCAAATTAGCACCTTAAAATAGTTATATTTAGTTATATTTATATTATATATTTTACTCTAGTATAGTATATTTCTCTATGGTTATTTATATATATACTATGGTTATATATATATGGTTATATATATATATTATATATATACGGGGTCCACAATTGTAACTAAAATAATTTTCTACCATCTAAGAAACATTGTGGAATGCTGAAATAAATGAATATGAATATGAATATATATATATATTTTATTACATAATACTATAAGGTCAGATAATTTGGACAATCCTCATTTACAATTTTAAATTAAAATTTTTTAGAAACCTCGATAAAAGAGCTGATAGCATTCAACGGCTGAACAAATTTTCATGAATCAACAAATCAGTGTTTTGTTGTCAATAAAGGTACCTTTAAAAATAGTTCAGCCGTTTATCGACGTTTACGTATATCGTCACTCCAACATGTCTCAGGGAGTCCTACGCTACGTAGTTTTACTAATACATAGTTAGTTATATTATTAGGTACTGAGTTGTCAGGTATGTAGGCTCCACTCTAATATACCTACATAGACTTACATACATTATTATTTCAAATATAAATATTATATTTATTCACCACTTTTCATCAGTAAATAAATAACTAAACACTTACAAATAAATACACATATATAAATATTATATTGTAGTTTAATATGTAACGATTTTATTACAAGTATTTCTTTGGTTTATATTATTAAATTATGTACTGTGTATTAATATATATGATAAATAGTATGTATTAATATTTATATATGTGTATTTATTTGTAAGTGTTTAGTTATTTATTTACTGATGAAAAGTGGTGAATAAATATAATATTTATATGTTGAAATAATAATGTATGTAAGTCTATGTAGTCTATTTTGGCAACGTATTTGTGATGCCTCGGGTGTTACAAGTATCCATAGGCGACGGTGACTGCTTTCCATCAGGCAGCCCGTCTGCTTGTTTGCCACTTATGGCATAAAAAAATAAAAATAAAAAAAAGTATAGGTATATTAGAGTGGAGCCTACTGGTACACGTGCACTTAACATTCAAGGTCACAAAAAATAGTTGTATCTCTCGTTGTTTCAGCTTAAAATGAGCTACACATCATGGACGAAGCGTTTGAAGGTGGCATGATCACGCCGGGACCATGCTGTGCTGGTCGATCCTCGTTCTCGCCTTCTGCATCCAGCACACGGAGATGAGGCACCCTGGAGAGTTCAGCCACTTCGATTATAAGAGACCTAAGCACCATCACAGGTAATATCACTACATAGTATAAAACAAAGTCGCTGTCGCTGTCTGTCCGTCCCTATGTATGCTTAAATCTTTAAAATTACGCAACTGATTTTGAAGCGGTTTTTTTAATAGATAGAGTGATTCAAGAGAAAGGTTTATATGTATAACTAGCAACCCGCCCCAGCTACGCACGTAAATTACACCCGTGAGAAGCCGGGCGGGCGGGTCACTTGTGGCGGGTATGTTCACTATGGACTCCGAAACGGCTGGACTGATTTTGACGGGACTCATACTGGCAGATAGCTGATATTATACCACGCCACCATATCTCCCTTGTTTGTCTGATCTGAAGGTTGACTGGTACCTACCAGTCAACCTTTTTATAGATGGCGATAATTTTTTTATAGATGGCGATAGCTAATACGTTTTTTTTTTTCGCAATTGGAAAATGTGTCATATCATAATGAGAAAATCTTCATAATAAAAGCGCTATTTTGACTGTTGCTAACCTTATCAGTCCTGTGATTACATGTCTATAACTCACTATACTCTAAAAAGTGTTTGTCATAGAAATGGAAACGTAATAATGATGACATTAAATCAGGTTAATGTATCAGAAAATAAAATTCCCTGCCTAATTTATTTAAATGAAATTCAAGTCACTCAATCGTATGAAGGCTCAAGGGAATTCTTTTTATTACAACCTAAGCTTTAAGCACGTATGCAAATAAAGGATTTTACTACCAAAACTCTAATCTGTTTTGTCAGATTTTATCTGAGTAATAAAAATTTATTTACAGGCATAAACACAAAGATATAGACGTCACGTATTTTGCCGACCGACCTCCAGACTCGTACCCGCTCCATTTCATAGACACATTTGACCTTCCACCTGTAAAAGAAACCAAGAATCAGAACGACTGGCTCATGTCCAACGACCAAGTGGGAGAGTTAAAAGACAAGAAGTACCAGCACTGGCCCATTAAAAGGGAAGCTACCATCGATGGAGATCTGGTGCTGGGAGGCTTGATGATGGTCCACGAGAGGTCTGACAACATGACGTGTGGTCCAGTCATGCCGCAAGGAGGAGTCCAGGCTTTGGAAACGATGCTGTATACACTCGACATTATCAACAACAAGCTGAGACTGATCCCAGGGGTTACGATAGGAGCTCATATACTAGACGATTGTGATAAAGACACCTACGGACTTGAAATGGCGGTGGATTTTATCAAAGGTGGGTGCTTGTGTTTGCTTCGCAACTTGGTAATTAAGTAGGGATGTGTGTAGCTGGAAAAATATTTTAGTATCCGGCATATTTAACTAAGTTTATATTTCATCGAATAATAATTTTAAACGATCAATTCTTGTATATAATATAAATTTATATCGCGTATCTCGGAAAGGGCTCTAACGATTTGGATGAAATATTATATTTAGATAAAGTACAATTCATACCATAGACACAATCCATAGTTATAATCTCGGTGTCTTCAAATCACGAATGAATCGGTTTCTTCTACGCAAGCGTGCTTCATCGTAGACTGCATCATCACTTAACATCAGGCGAGTTGGCGGTCAAACGCAAGCCTATTAATAGTAAAAAAAAGGGTTTGCTTTAAGTTTACTTTTATAGTTGTATTTTTTGTAAAGTCGGTAATTGTACGAAATATTTATGGTAGAATAAATTTTCAATGCAATAAATAATTTTAGTTCGTAAGTTCGTATTTAGTTACTTTCAGGAATATACTATAGATTTCACTTGAAAAATACGGCCTAAAATTTTGGTCTGTACCGAATTATGTTCAGCGTCCATGTTGAACTCTCGAAGTTGTTGACCATTACACCTATCTTGGAAAGATTGTTCAGTTAGGTAAGTCCAACTTAGGCAAAGAGGTCGCCCGAAGAATTCAACTCGGATGGGCAGCGTTCGGGAAATTGCGTGACATCTTCTCGTCCAAGATACCACAGTGCCTCAAGACGAGGGTTTTTGACCAGTGTGTTGATGTTATTGAATACCAAATGAACACATACAACTAGCCTTTCGAAAATCCGGCATAACTTGAGTATTTTCAATATGTTACAACCCTAGCGTCTTGAAACTTAGTGTGAGAAAATAATGTATCTCCTACAAAGAGAAATACCCACGTGAAGATTAACTAAGGCAATAAATTGCTTTAATTTTCTCCGCGTAGAAAGGTTGCTATCTTGTATTTTCAGGACTTTAAAATAACATGAATTTACGCTCTGTTTTAAAATTGCAATTTCTTTAAAAAGATTATTTTGTAACAGTTTTCTTGGTGCAATATTAAAATAGCTTACGAAGGCACAAATGTATTTTTTTTTTTCTTGAAATAGCTTAGAAAATAATACGTTTTTTAATCGTTTTATTACGTGTAGAAAAACTATTTTGGTTATCTACAACGAAAGTGTTTAAGCGTATTATTGCAAATTAATTACTCATAGCTTATTTAGTGGGCATTTTGAAAGCTTTACTCGTTTGTTTATCGATTGAAAACTGTAATGTGTGATTTTTAAGCAGTAATTGACTTACATTCAGGGTTAATCTTATCTTGGGTTACTTTGTTCAAAGTAACCCTCTTTAGTAAGCTAAAGTTAGCTCTTTTTCGTACTATGGGCCATAATAAACAATGAACGGCACGGGCCGCTTGCATGCATAGACACACTTCTAAACTTTGTAAATCTACCCTCTAAGTTTGACTTTTTAATTTTTATTGTTTTGTTAATTTGTTTATATGTATTGTTTGCATAATTATGTCTGTGAACTACGCCCAATGGCGCTAACTTACCTATTTATACTGTGTTTTCTCAATAAGTGAATTTGTAAATTCTTATGAGGAAATAAAATTCTTAAACCGTAAAGATTAGTGCGGTAATTCTCACGCTAGCGTAGCAAAATAATACTTTAGCACTAGACATTGTTTCTTTTCTTATAAGCAATCTCATTGACACAGATTCTCGCAGTTGGCAGAAACAATACCTATTTGCCGTAAATAGTAGAATAGTAGTTTTTGTACGAAAAAACTATAACAAAATTTAAGACTTCATCTGTTCTCCAAATTTCCAATCATAAACTTCTTCTTCTTATTTGAAGTCTATGTTTCGTGAATAGTAATATTTTCTTATAATAAGTTTTTGAACCAGAATTCGGACACCCCGATGGGACTCTCCGTCGCTCTCTTTAGTCATCTTTAATTATATAATGTGTTGAGTTTTTCATATTAATTTGAATATGAAACAATTATTAAGAACAACAATTTTTAATATGAATTTGAGTGAATTGTATTTTGTTTTTGACGAGACATAGCGTGCACCACATGGGTGTTATTGCTTTTAGGCAATGGTATTGTGGGAGTGTTCGTTATCTGAATAAATTATCTTATCTTATCCTATCTTATCATCTAGAGTGCAGGTTTTAGGGCACGCTGTACAGTCCATCAAGTGTAACATTATTTGAGGGCTCATACCACAGAGGCATTTGGTATCGGAGCTTTTTGAGGTGACCCCACTTTGTTATATTGTCCTGAATTCGGTCCGAAATCGGTTCAAACTTTTCCAAATGGGCCATGGTTTTTTATGGCATTCGTACAATGATTGGGAGGTGGACTGTGCAGTTTTTGTCAGTCAGCAAGTCAAACGACTTGCCGTCTGACAAAAACTGCACAGTCCTTCTTTAGGTCCTTCCAAATTCTTTGCGTATTTAAAAAACTAATTGTAAACAATATTACAGGCTCGATCAGCAACATCGACGACGCGGAGTATGCGTGCAACGCGACAGCGATGCGCAAGGTGATCTCGGGCGTGGTGGGCGCCGCGTCCTCCGTCACCTCCGTGCAGGTCGCCAACCTGCTGCGCCTCTTCCGGATCCCGCAGGTGCGTGGCTCTCTCCTGGCGGACGCCACTCCGCCGCTCACCGTCCGCTCCACCTGTCTCTCTACGTCCTCTGTGTTCGCAGGTCTCCTTTTTCTCGACCTCCCCGGAGCTGTCGAACAAGGCGCGGTTCGAGTACTTCACTCGCACCATCCCCTCCGACCTGCACCAGGTGCGCGCCATGGTCGAGATCGTGCGCAAGCTCGGCTGGCGGTACGTCTCCATCATCTACGAGGAGTCCAGCTACGGGATCAAGGTGCGTTTTATTTTTATTTTTAGCCGAATTTATGGAAAAAAATTGGAAATTTTATGTGGGCTGGTCCCATACTGTCTACTCAAGGCATCGCTCTTTTTTTTCTTAAACACCTCCCGGTTTTTGCATTACACATTCAAGAGCCTTCAACATCGGATATTAAACCTTTTTTTACAATTAGGTGACGAGATGAGCAAGGTGCTCGTTTACGCACACTTAGTGCCACACAAAATTTCCACATTTTCTTCTTCGTAGCAAAATATGTAGAAAGGTAGCTTCTGACTAAGCTACAAAATTTAATAAAAGCGCTTTCATAAGTTAAACATAAAATCTTCGTATTTTTTGTTGGAAGCTTTTGAAACTTAGTGATGGTGGATATTAATAAAGTAAAATAGACTTTTGTTTTCATTTAGAGGTTTATAAATAGGCAATTCCAGTCTAGTATCCGTTTTATCCGATGGGGAAGAAAGGTTCTGGAGTGGAGACCACGAACCGGAAGACGCAGCGTAGGGAGGCCTCCCACTAGATGGACCGACGACATTGTGAAAGTCGCGGGCATCCAGTGGATGCAAAAGGCAGGCTGTCGTTCAGTGTGGAGGTTAAAGGGGGAGGCCTATGTTTAGCAGTGGACGTCTTCTGGCTGATGATGATGATCCGTTTTATTTATTGACCATAAACTCATCACTATGTTCTAAATTTATTAACCTGCAATTGCCAAAGCGTCCAAAATACAACATTAAATTAATTTGTATATGTCGAATTTCTAGTGTAATTCCGCTTCTACCGTTTCGAGTACAATAAGGATTTTAGGTTAAACTAAATTGTACCTAAACCTTGTCCTAATTGTACCTTATTGTACTCGAAATGACGTAGAAGCGGAATTACACTAGAAATTCGACATATACAAATTAAAAATGGACTTCCGCAAAGTAACGCCTGATTCAATCAACTAACATTAAATTAAAATAGATTTAATTTTGTATCATTTCAATTACAACCAACACTGCTGACCTATCGCAAATTAAATAAACGTCCACCGCAGCATCCCATTGGCGAAACTATTACGAAATTCAAACGTTCAGTGGCCCGGATGAAACTTGCAATTAAAGGGTCATTGCGCGTCACTACCGATACGCGCGCAATACTAGCGTATAAAATAAATTGATGCAGCTAGGTGTCGTGAATTCAGACACGTGGTAATATGCAGCGAAATTTACACTCTATCCTCGTGGACTTATAACTGAAATTGCTCAATTGCTCAACTGGTACGTCATGCTTGAAGCTCGGCGATGCTCATACCCACTAAAATTCACCTGTGGACCGTATATCGTCGAATTTAGAACTAAATTGGTTTAATAAATGAGACGTTTTCATGCCCCAGTCTATGGCTAATTATTCGCATTCAAATCACGCTTTGAATATTAATTTTCATTAAATTCGGTCGCATTGTTTAATTTTAATTACGTGAATGTTGAATTTTAGCGTAACTTATTCCTGTTACGTGATATTTTACAAATTGTGGGGGTAATTTTGTGAAACTTTCGCGGAATTTCTTTGAGGAATCTCGTCTTCTGTGTTCCTATTTTACTGCTTTTAAATTGTATAATTGTGGAACCTGTAACTTTTGTGAATACCCCGAGTGAGTGCGACGTCGCGTGTTGGAATTTAATTGTGACTTATTTAGTTGAATGCCAGAATTAATAAAAACTGAATTACCTTTTTCATTGCCAGTTATTTTCAGAAAAAGCCTTAGTAACTGTGATAGATTTAGAAATCCGGGTTGGTTATATTTGTTGCTTATTATTGACTTCCTTCCATCATCGCAGCTTTATCATTGCAGGCCGTTTCGACCGGCCCTTTTGGATATCGATGGGGGAGGCCTATGGCCAGCAGTAGACGTCCTATGGCTGAAATGATGATGATTGACTTCCTTCCTTTAAGCCCGTCAAACCAAATCACGAGTGAATCGGTTTCTTGTAAGCAAGCATGTCCCACCGTAGGCCGCATCATCGCTTAACATCAGGCGAGTTGGCGGTCAAGCGCAAGCCTATTATTTATAAAAAAAAGATATCAATATCTATGGGGTGTACGGGGAACACTCTCGAAGCCAAAAGAAGGTAATTGTACTCATCATTATGAACAACTTTTACTATGGGACCAGCCCTGAAATCGCAAAAAAATAACAGCAGTTCCATAGAAAACGGTCATTGACACTCGACAAAATGTATGTAACAGCTGATTTTTTTTTTCACGATTTCAGGGTTGGTCCCGTTCTAAAAGTGGTTCATAATGATGAGTACAATTACCTTCTTTTGGCTTCGAGAGTGTTCCCCTTACACCCTGTATATGAACATTGAAATAATACCTAATTTATTTTAGGCATTTGAAGAGCTGGAAGCCCTGCTAGCTCGGAACGGCGTCTGCATTGCTGTCAAGGAGAAGCTGGTGAAGGACTCGGGAGTCGCAGACGAGAGAGCGTACGATGATATCGTGCAGAAACTGCTCACCAAGCCCAGGGCACGAGGTACGTGGCATTCACGACATTCTTACAGTATCAATATCAAAAATATAAAACAGATTAAAAAGTTAGTAACCACTCAAACAAAATTATTTTTATTTTTAGAGCCGTTCGACGGTTTTTTAAACCCCCTATTAAAGAGCTGACAACTGGTCTTCAAACGATTGCACAGATTTTCTTGAAGGATAGCAAAACAAAAAACAAAAAAAAAAAAAACATACCTACTAAAAAAAAAAAAAAACTAATTTAATCAGGCTAATAATGAATTTTTCATTTTTTTTTTCATAAGCTAAGAACACTCAAGTCACATTTCAAACAAAAAATATATATCAAAATCAGTTGACGGTACTCTCACTAGCAGCTGATGTTATAAGAAGTAACTAAAGCTACTTTTATCATGGATGATACCGCGGGGCGCAGCTAGTTATATTTTAAAAAGCCTAACAAAATACAAACTAACACTACACAAATAGACTGTCCATAGACCGTTAATGTCTAAAAACAAACCAAATGCTCAAGCCTCGGTTTCTTCTAGGCAAGCGTGCTCCATCGTAGACCGCATCGTCGCTTAACATCAGGCAAGATGGCGGCCAACCGCAAGCATACATAAAAAAAAACAAGCAGTTTGGCAGCCTAGCATGTTTTTTTTTTTTTTTTTTTTTTTAAATGTTAAAGGTCTAGTTTATGGCGTGTTTTAATAAAATCCGTCCGCATAATCTTCCATAATGCTACCCCACTTACCCACGCGTCAGTGCCCTCGCAAGAGTGCCTACCTATCCCACCGTCGCCATTTTTAATAAGCTCAAGATTTTACATAAATTCTTTCTGAAAACCCAAGAAATATTTTCTTCTGAAATAACAAGCCTTCTTGCCGATAGGTTGCTATAAATTCCGATTGGCTGTTTAGTATGATAATCATCTGTTACGTTCTGAGAAGGAATCCGCGAAAAACTCTGTTACTTTTACCCACTCCTTAATCCTGAGACATCGAATGTACATATATTTTGTAATATCTATAATGCCAATTTATTTTTTGACTGGTTATTATTGAAAGTAACTTTTCAACAATGTAAAAATTTCATCTGGCTATCTATTACGGTTCGAAAGATAAAGCCGTTAAGGCTGCGTATAAAGCAAGAAGCCAATTTATTTTTTGACTGGTTATTATTGAAAGTAACTTTTCAACAATGTAAAAATTTCATCTGGCTATCTATTTCGGCTTTAGGACAGACAGACAGACATCGTAGGCTTATTAATAAAGTCCCGTTTTTACCCTTTGGTTACGGAACCCTGATAATAAAAACTGAACAATCAAATTCGTAATTGAGAGAAAATACGTAAGCTTACAATTTATTTCGTTATACTTTTATAAAAATTTTGACTATTTAGGATTACCATAAAATCTAGCTTAAAGACAATTTAATAAATCACTCAGTAATCCCCTTAAACTGATAAAACAGATGGAACCACGACCTTTCAGACGGCCTTAACGAATTTCAACCCTAATTTTACGGGTTCACCTAGTAAGGGCGACCTGAACCTAAATCTTTATAATCTTACATAATTCAACATTAAATCAGAATAACAGGCATTCTTCTGAACTTTATAGACCGTTGGCCATAAAATTGAAAAGCTGTCGATTCAAAAATGTCGTTTATTGTCGTTTACACTTGTTTATTAGAACCTTTTAGTGGTATTAAAATTGACGTAGCTCGCTTTATACAAAATCGAGATTTTTGTGCTCGCCTTTAATGGTCTATTGTCTGGAAATAGATATAAAATGTTTTTTTCTAAATAAAATTTCTATTGGTGTTTCAGTAAAAACAAAAGTTATTAGATTTAGGTAGCTTGAAGGTTGAAACTCGAGATCTCCAGAGAATGGCTCGTGTAAAAATAAAACGTGTCGAAAAGATAATAAGTAGATATTCAATTTAGTTGATTCTAAGAATAAATAATATACAATTTTATATTTATGTACATAAATAATAATATAAAATAAATAAATTTCCTATTGAAAAAAAAAATAAAAAAATAAAAGTACAAAGGTAATGGATAATATTTTTTTATCAAAATATTCTTCTATTTTTTCGCTGTACCATAATAAAGTAGGTAAGGTCAATGAAACCAGCTTATTTTATCTAAAGAATAATAACTAGCCAAGAGCTTGTCAACACACGCATATGATGTACAATTCCGTAGCCAAAGCTGGTCTCATCAATAGTTCAGAAATTGGTGGTTATAGAAAAATTCGAACGATTATTATTCGAGATAGCATAACCAAATTCCAGAGATGGTATCATCCTGACATAATTATACAGAGTGAAGGGGAACTCTCGAAGCCAAAAGAAGGTAATTGTACTCATCATTATGAAAAACTTTTAGTATGGGACCAGCCCTGAAATCGCGAAAAAAATATCAGCTGTTCTATAGAAAACGGTCATTGACACTCGACAAAATGTATGGAACAGCTGATTTTTTTTTCGCGATTTCAGGGCTAGTCCCATAGTAAAAGTTGTTCATAATGATGAGTACAATTACCTTCTTTTGGCTTTGAGAGTGTTCCCCGTACACCATGTATAGATACTTTTTATGGTTTAATCAAAAATAAAACTACTAGGTTTTTTTTTTTGCTGAGATCGTTTTAGGGAAAGTCGAATGACCTTTTAGCTAGAACGTCTTAAATTTATTATTTTTATAACTTTATTGCTTTAACTCTAAAAGTTATAATCATAAAATGTAAGCTTATAGACCGAGTAACTATCGCACTCAATAAATTTATTGACGTGATTATAGAATTACTAAGCTCAATCTCTTTAAGCGATAAGGCCGCCAGTTATTACACTAGTTTTTAAAGAGTTTTTTGTCCTCTGTATCAAATTTAATTGTGTGAACAATAAAGAGTTAATCAATCAATTACTCAGTTGTAAAGTTCCTCATGCACACGCTATAATACCTATGTCGTATTTACTAACTAAAAACTGCACCTAACCCATTAAAATACCCAACAAATCATCTCGTTCCCTCCCATCAAGCCAGCATAAAGGAAATTCGGCTGCTTATCTCTCCCCCGCAGTTGGTTGACAAACAACGCTGTGGAGACCCGATACCAGCTGCGTCTAGGGACAATTTTTCGCTGTAGTGAGCTCAAATTCAATCCCGTGGTCGTCGATACCCATGATTACTATTTAACACGCCAATGTGCGCCTTTATGCGCCTCTACGCGCCTCCACGTGCCTCTTTGCACCCCTTTGCAGATACGGGTCTTGTGTTTCCGATAGATTGTATTATGGTGTCAAGATTGTCATTTGAAATAACTGGTTACTGTTTACGATCTGGGATGGCTGTTAATACTTACTCAGAATTACTTTTTTTTTTTTTTTTTTTTTTTTTTTTTACTTTGATTACATCGTCTATTATGATCATATATACGTGAATATTTTGGCTGAGGTGAGGAACTGTGGATCATATAGGTTTATAGACATTTATTCTCATATAAGATGTTACATCACTTCCATGAGAACACTGCTAACAATAAATTTACAGTTCGTCGTCGCAAAAATAACTTAATAAATTACAATACAAACATGTAGAATAAAACAATAAGTATATAAAGTACATAACATCCATACAATTATTATTCGTCCAACACATTTTCTTTCGCTTTATGTTGTGATAACATGCTCAGCAAGTAGCTTTTTAAATGTGTTGAACGACTTAGTGTTTTTAATTTCCGAGGGTAGTTTATTATAAAGGCACGCTCCTTCAAAAGTAATCATAGTCTTGCCGTAGTTAATTCGTATCTTCGGCAGGGCAATGAAGCTAGCGCTAGATCATATTGTGCTTCAATTTGAGAACATAAACTTTGAAGAGACGTATAAATAAAAAGGACCCGGGTATGTATTAAAACTGTGACCAGAACCACCGGAGGATGGGCAGCAGCATCCATTAGTACACGGTGAACATTCTGCGATCCCCAAGCCGCCAACCAAGCGTGGGGATTGTGCCAACACCCCTCTATAAGAAGAAGGCCTTTGTTCAGCAGAGGAAATTTAATTTTATTGGCTGGTGATGATGATGGTGATGATAAATACAAAGTGCGAGCTATGTTTGCTGAGCGGTAGTGCGCTTCGGACGGCACCAAGTTTGACCCTCGGCTCTGCACCAATTACTTATTTAGTCCTTACTAGCGACCCGCCCGCCCGGCTTTGCACGGGTGTAATTTACGTGCGAAGCCGGGGCGGGTCGCTAGTTATATACATAAACCTTCCTTGAAAATGTATCTAACAGATGGTGAAAACCGCATCAAAATCCGTTGCGTGGTTTAGGAGGAGTTAGCGGCCATACAGACAGACAGACGCGGAAAGCGACTTCAATTTATACTATGTAGAGAAGAGATGTATATTATGTGCAATTTAGATGCAATTGTTTAAAAACGTTAAAGGAAAACATCGTGAGGACACTGGTATGTCCAAGAACCACAAAAGATCAAAGACATAATATTATATTACTTTCACCAACATGCACTGGGCCAGCATGGTGGATTAAGGCCCATCCTCTCTCTCTGAGAAAAGGCCTGATTTGCAGCTGTGGTAACATGATAGGAGGAACATGATAAAATGTTTTTTTTATTTATTTAATAATAGGCTTGCGTTTGACCGCCAACTCGCCTAAAAAACTAACTAACTAACTCATCATGTAAATGATATCTGTATCATTTTATATAAAAAAAAAAAAAACAATAAAAAATTATAATAAAAACGCAGGGGCGGCTTTATGGCGAGCCGTCGGTGAGTGGCGACACCGCGTACCCCGATTCCATGGGTCTAAAACCCCAGAGACCCTGACCCCTGGCTTGCCTTAATCGGCCGTCTGGGGGTGGAATCCGCAAGAGCTAAGAACCTAAGCTCCAGGGTGGAAGTGTTAAAGGGCATAACGCCGCGAGTAGCTCTTAGTGAAAGTGCAGCACACCTCTCTACACCCTAAGCCACCCACGCCAATGTTGCCCCTCCGGTAGCCATAATGGGGGGCCCATTTAGTGGGTGGCAAGTCATCACCTGTCTTAGCATTTTGAAATGAGGGATAATTGGCAGGTGCCGTACCTCATACCATAGATCTGTTAACCCATCCACAAGTTGTTCACCTCAATAGCCCAGACTTTTAATATCCTATACTGTACAATAGTTTTATATTTCATTTTATACACATTCTATAATTGTATTTTTATATTCAACGGGCCTCTTGGTGTTGGCTTCGGCCCCACCAATGCCTAACAAATGGCCGGGCTAGACCCGAGAAGTATAACAAATAAAGGGAAATAATAATAATAAATTAATAAATAAATAATAAATAAAGAACTTTAAAGAACTTTTCATATCATGTGTATGTTAATAATCAGCATTTGTATGTACTCGTATGTAAATTTGTATATTTTGTTCAAAAATCATTTGCGCACCGTTGATCCGATCTTCATGATTATTTGTAAGCAATGAGTTATTTTTAATATAATTTTCAAATTTAAATATGAGCAAATTGGTATTTGGATTGTCAAGATACGATTGAAGATTGTCGGTCACCGTTTGGGGCGTACTACTAGTCTACGAAATACAACCAAAGTAATGTTGTAATTTTCAAGTACATTTATAAAGAACGAAACAACAGATTAATCTAACGTACTACAGAATTACAGAAGTAACTAAAGTAATAAATAATGTCTAGTAATGTATGTACTTAATTTGTTTTCAAGGAATCTTAATTCAGTCTACGTAAGACACGTGTGAGATATTTCAGACATTATTCTCTCCCCCCTTCTAATCTATCCCCTTTGCCCCTTAACATAATCCTTAATACGCCCACGTATCCTAATTCGACTCAACTACGAACGTATTTTTTGTTAGTTTATAATAAGTCTTATTAAAAAAAATTACACCAAAAAGAAGTAGGTATAATTTTACTATTTTTTTACCGACTTCCAAAAAGAGGCGGTTTATCAATTCGACTGTATGTTTTTTTTATGTATGTTTGTTACCTGATTACTCCGCCAATTTAGAATTGTTTTTGATAATTCTTTTTTTGGTTGGTAGGTCATATCTCATAGGTGGTCCTATAATTTTTTTATCGACATTGATTCAGCGCTTTTTGAAAAATCTACAAAAATATGACAATATGTAACGAATTCAATGTACAATGTAAACATTGTACAGTGCCACCAACTTAGCTGTTAAGGTGGGCAAAATTGGAATTACAGTTATTTCTTGGTGAATTTCATACTTTGTTCTCCACTAGCGACGCTGTCAACTGAACAGCAAACATAGAGGAACTGTTCCTACAACAGAACTTCAAAAAAACATAAAGTGTCTCCATGGCGACCGGGCCCTGTTGTTTTTCGTTAACAAAACAAAGTATTTCAGTCGTAATATTAAACAATATTTTCTACTTTTTAGTGTCAGTTTGTAAATGTAGGTATAGTCATGAAGTCGGTTCTTTTTTTTCTAAAAATTCTTATTACTAATACATTGTACTATATATAGGCCTTCGTTGCTAATAGATAGTAAAAACCTATAAACGACCTTCAATTAGTTTCGTTTTTTAAGTATTATTATTTAGTGGTTGCTTGGTACATTGATTTTTATACATAATAAAATTATAATGATTGATTTTACATAGAAAACAGAAAAATAATAATTATTTACATTTTACAACCCCCTCCCACCCTTTTTTTTATATGGTCAGTATTACCTTTATTTCCACTTGATTAGGTATCTTCTAAGTCTGCGTGCTTCATCTTCGACCACATCGTCGCTTACCAACAGGCGAGTTGGTGGTCAAACGTGGATTTATCAGCGTTAAAAAAAAATTTGGTACACCAAATTCTATTTAGTCAAAATATCGTTTGATTTTAATATAACGCATCTCATAGAGTTTATCACAGATTGATTTACCATGCATTAAGTGAGTGAGTCAGGCCGATTTTTTTAAAGGGCAATTGCCTTTATTATCTATAACGGATAGCCCGTTGGTCCAGTTGGTAGTGAACCTGCCTTCTGAGCTTGGGGGCGTGGGTTCGATTCCCACCTAGGACAAACATTTGTGTTTGTTCTATATCTGGTTGGTAATATCTATTTAAGTATGTATTTAAAACTATATATGTATGTATATCAGTCTCTGGCAGCCATATCACAAGCTTTGCTTAGTTTGGGGTCAGATGACCGTGTGTGCAAATATGTCCCGAATATTTATTTAATTTATTAACTTAGCAAAATACTAGCTATCACTAACACTACAAAAACAGTTAACACTGTCCATGGACTGTTGAAGGTTTATATAAAGGCAATCCAGATGCTTAAGCCCACTACCAGTTGGCAGCGTACCCAGCATGCTGGCGGCATTACCACGCTGAATAGCAATGCTTATGCGTTGAGCCAGAAACACGCCAGTAATATTTTGGTCACGCGTCGCATTAACCAGGCGCTGTGAAATATTTTTGAAATTGAGGTGAGCTCCCGGTCCCCAAGGGCCCAATGTCTCGACCCCAAACGGCTCAAATTATGTAACCTCTGCCAAGGTTAGCATATTTATGCCCAATATTATTAAACTTCTACATTATGTTCCTAGTGTTATCTTTTGAATTAATATTGTTTTATACTATTCCCTGTTTTGAGAAAGTCACTGTCTGCCGCAACACAGCTCATGCTAACGAGAGATTTCTAGCAGGGATTTCTGATTGTATTTGTGTTTCCTTTATGAAACAATAAATAAATTTTGCATTTGTAATTCCGCCTTTATTTCTATCGTCATAAAGATCCTTTTTGTTTAATCGTTTAACCGCTGTATCTCTCATTCGGTGTGTATTTTGACAGTCCAAGTATCTCATTGGCAAAGATGATAATTGTTATTTCTCTCAAAACCACATAAATGATGCTGCGATTTTTCAGTTCAATTTACTTACTTGTACCTACGGTAGCCTTAAAAACTGCAGTTTAGACTTTTCCCCTTCAACATACTCCCACGTGTCTTAATAAAATTTTCTTCTGGAAAAAACGTATCAAGCCCTCGCTTCGTGATTAACTCCATTCAATGTGTTCTGGGACACCAAGACACAATATTTATCTGGAAAATTAATTCCTGACAGATTTCTAGATAATGAAATAAGTATTATGTTGATCGCC
Source organism: Agriopis marginaria (assembly GCA_932305915.1). Classification (NCBI taxonomy): domain Eukaryota; kingdom Metazoa; phylum Arthropoda; class Insecta; order Lepidoptera; family Geometridae; genus Agriopis; species Agriopis marginaria. Next base: position 16,892,295 of record OW029929.1, on the reverse strand, counting down.
TAACTAAACTTTTCAGTAGTTTTTTTTTTTTAATTATTGACAGGCTAAGCTTCGTCACCATAACTCGTCTGACGATATAAGATCGAAGATGGTAACCACACCCAGCCTGGAATAGGAACTCGTTCTCAAGTGAGGTTGCGGTACACACTAATTTGTGACTTAGTGCACCTGGGTCTGAACACCTGGATCATCATCATCATCATCATCTCAGCCATAGGACGTCCACTGCTGGACATAGGCCTCCCCAATCGATATTCGAAAGTGCCGGTTGAAAGCGACCTCCATCCAGCGTTTTCCTGCGCTAACATGAATGCATGAAGCCAACTTAATTGCTCATTATCAGTCTATCATGTTCCCACTGGTGGGACACAGGATTCTTACAGACAGAGAGAGAGAGAGAGAGAGAGAGAGAGAGAGAGAGAGAGAGAGAGAGAATGAACCCTAATACCATGACGGCCCATTGCATGTTTGTGAATGTTACGTCTTTTTTTTAAATAATTATTCTGTGATGTGTGGACAAGTGCCTTTATTAACTAAACAAAATACAAGCTAAAACTAAAACTAACAAATACAGTTAGACTGCCCATAGACCGTTGAAGGTCTAAAGACAATCTAAATGCTCGAGCCTACTACCAGTGGGCTTATGACTTTGAACGTTTCAGATTCATAGATATACCGGCGAAGATATAGGGGTTACGAAGTCACAACTCGGGCAAAATACTAGCTTAAAAACTTTTTGATGAAATTCCTGCTGTATAGTGGGTGAACCCTTGGGACGTTGCAGCTTTTTGTATCCTATTTGATGGTTTATTTGTGTAATTCCATTAGATGCCGACCTCTCTTACCATGGGTTACATATTATTATGGTTTTGCCAAGATGAGTGGAAATGCGCAGCCATACTTATTATTTCTCGACGAAGTCCGGCCTATTTTTTCCTCCTGCACCCTCATAATGTCGGTCTGATTTATTCAACGAGAACCGTTGTGCCTGATAACGACAAATCTCATGAAGATTATCATGAAAAGCTATGCCCTACGGATTCACTTTGCAAAAATTTATTTCACATTTTTTGTATTACCTGTGTGTGGTAGATAAATAGATAGAAAATTATTTATTACCCACGCCAGAAAAAGCTTTAAAAGACAAACAAGACTTTAAACTTGTACAACAAATTCTACAAGCGATCTCTTCCAGGCAACCTTAGCATGAACAAAGAGGATCTACAGAAAAGGAAAGGGACAAGGGTTTTAGTTTTTATAGGGAGTACTTTCCAATATAAGCTATACAAAGAGTAAGTTAAAAAAACAATAAACCTAATAGAACCTGCACTGGGACAAACATCCATAAAGATAAGATAGTTAAGATGCAATTATCCTAAATGCCGTGGTAATGCCGCCAGCATGCTGGGTACGCTGCCAACGGGTAGTGGGCTTGAGCATTTGGATTATCTTTAGACCTTCAACGGTCTATGGGCAGTCTAACTGTATCTGTAGTTTTAGTTTTAGCTTGTATTTTGTTTAGTTAATAAAGGCGCTAGCCCAGGAAAAAAAAAAATATCCTAAGCAACCCCATTTTTTTGTAGCACAACCTTTATTTAGATTTACATTTTAATATTTATCTTTACTTACTATAATACCCTCATAAATTAGTTTTGTTATATTGATATGCAACTAGTAAAGTTGCATATTTGAGCATAAAATTCGTCTGCATGTTGTGTTTGCACTTAAAATGATGTTCAGCCTGTCATGTATTGTATTCTTCAGCTATTGTCACATCTAAATGCTGCAACATCCGGTTTGCAAACCAATAAAAAAAAAATATAAAAAAAAAGATGGATATTTTTTTATGGGAATCGAAAATTCATAATATTTTGCTGAAGTTTTGAATATCAGTTTTTTTGTGAGTGTTTATCATTAATTTTCAGTCGTATAAGATAAATATCTTCTTTTTCTTTATGATATACTAGCGACCCGCCCGCCCGGCTTCGCACGGGTGTAATTTACGTGCGAAGCCGGGGCGGGTCGCTAATTGTATATATAAACCTTCCTATAAAAAAAAATCTAACTGAAGGTGAAAACCGCATCAAAATCCGTTGCGTGGTTTAGGAGGAGTTAGCGGCCATACAGACAGACAGACAGACAGACGCGGAAAGCGACTTCAATTTATACTATGTAGAGATAGAGATTATTATAATACCCAAATAATTGTTACGGTCATCTTATAAAGTATAGAGCACATTTTTTTCGCATTTCATCTCACATCTTGAATTTGCAGTATTCAGAACCTAAACGCATATTCAAAATTCAAAAACGTTTATTGATATTCATTAAAGGGCTATACGGGGTGTAAGGGGGACACTCTCAAAGCCAAAAGAAGGTAATTGTACTCATCATTATGAACAACTTTTACTATGGGACCAGCCCTGAAATCGCGAAACACATATCAGCTTATACAGAAAACGGTCATTGACACTCGACAAAATGTATGGAACAGCTGGTTTTATTTCGCGATTTCAGGATTGATCCCACTAAAAGTGGTTCATAATGATGAGTACAATTACCTTCTTTTGGCTTCGAGAGTGTTCCCTTTACACCCATAAAGATCTTAAGTAGGTAGTTATATGTGTACGAATGTTGTAAGAAGAGAGGTAAGAATAAACAATGTACCTTACCTACCTTATAATACCTTAAGAATGTACCTTAGGGGAACACTGTCCCCCACACTAGGATAACCTGTGTCGTGAGGTCACAGTTCTCAACTCTGGGCATGACTGTCTTCCCCGCAGAGGTGAACTTAAACTAGGTTTGTCATAACAACGGTGTTGATAACATTAACCATAATAGGCACGTTGTCGAAGAATGTAAAGGCTCAGAGCAAATAAAAATACAGATTGAACTCTGGATAAGAAACAAATACGTATTCTCTACACGATATCCATGAAATTTTACTCTAACAAAGCAATGAAGAAAGTAAAAACCATTAAAGTTTCAGAGATTCCCAAAGTTTAATCCAAAACACTTCATCAAAGTTCGGCACCAAATCCAAGAAACTAATTGCTAAGTTGCGAAACGGTATCGCTTTACTGTTTCGTAAAAGGATTATCTGAAACTATATAGCTTGGGCTTTATAATTAACTTAATAAATTGTTCTCTAAATTGTTGGAAACTACCAAATTTTCCAACCAATTTACACATCAATTATCTTACTATTACAATCTGAGTTCAAATTTTAAAATTTCTTTCTTAGTTTTTAGTTTGAATTTTTTGGAATCATTATTCTCCAAACAAAATATAAACAAAAAACACTAAATAACTAAATTATATAGCGTATTATTAAAAAAGCAGTAGTCTTAACATACATACTCAGTTTTTTCATATGAGTTAGAAGAAAACTGCAATATCAAAGCACCTCGGTGGCACCTCGCCAGATGTGCTAATAGGACGTACTGAAAAACCTTGACATAGAAAACTAAAGTTCAATCGATTTCAATTTCAGTTATTTTGTACAAATTCAAAATTCAAAATTCTTTATTAACAGATTTTTATAGTACACAGGTGTTTGGTCTCTCCTGTTAAGTTTTGACAACCTGTGTTAGGAGAGACCGCTCTTTCGTTGTTACAGTAATTTCACATGTATATATATAACAGTTTATAATTATGTAGATAATAGGTAGTTTGATATTTAAAGTTTGTAACATGTTGTATGTGTGTGTGAGAGAGTGTGTGTGTGTGTGTGTGTGTGTGTGTTTATGTCAGTGACTGAGTAAGTGCTCAGTTTGCTCGTAATCAAGTTGCTTTAACCATCTTAATATACATTTTTTACATTGATGAAGTGACATTGTGTAGATATTTTTGATTCTATTAATTTTATTATACATTTTTATTGAGTGTACTGAAAATTGTTTTTCTGCAAAAAGTACATGTACCACTGAACAGTAAACATACTTCTTGAATTCTGCTTTATAATCAAAGATTTTTCATAATAGCCCGTTGGTATAACCTATCTGAGCTTAGGGGCGTGGGTTCGATTCCCACCTAGGACAAACATTTATTTAATGAACATTATGTTTGTTCTGGCCGTGGTAGCCCATTTGGGAGATCGCTAGACTTGAAAGCGTGAGGTCGCGGGTTCAAACCCCGGGCCCGTACCAATGAGCTCTTTGGAGTTTATGTACGGATTTTCATACCACTGGCTTTTCGGTGAAGGAAAACATCGTGAGGAAACCTGCATACGTACGGAGAAGAAATTCAATGCCGTATGTGAATCCACCAATCCGCACTGGGCCAGCGTGGTGGATATGGCCCAATCACCCTTTCGAGGGTAGGCTAAAAGTCCAGCAGTGGACTGTTAAAAGGCTGATTATGATGATGATGATGTTTGTTCTATATCTGGTTCTTAAATTATCTATTTAAGTATGTATTTAAAACTATACATGTATAATTGTATATGTATGTATATCAGTCTCTGGCAGCCATATCACAAGCTTTGCTTAGTTTGGGGTCAGATGACCGTGTGTGCAAAAATGTCCCGAATATTTATTTATTTATTCTCGACCAAATCAAATAAACGAACTGAACCAATGATGATGAAATTTGGCAGATAAATATTGCTCACCATTCTTTTCCTTGTTACGAGATGAGATATAAAATACTCGGAGTGGCAACTACTTCGTTTATTCAGCAGTCGAAATGAACAGAGAGATAGACGACTGACTGGCTGGCTGGCTTATACACACTCCCCTCCAAAGGCTTGGCAAGCTTGGCGGTGGCATGGCGTGAGGGGTGTGGCTGGCTGGCTAATAATTGATGATGGTGGGCTAAGCCCATCTTCTCACTCTCTGGGAGAAGCCCTGTGTCCCACAAGTGGGAACATGATAGGATGAAATGATGATGATGATGATGAAATTTCTAATTCGAACCATTTTTTATTCATGGGTGATCAAAAGATACAAAAAAAAAACATCGAGTCGCCTATGGTCACCCAGGTGATTATATTCCCAGGAGATCAAAGTCGACTAAAGAGTCGACTTTTAGCACCCAGGTGATGAAAGTGGAATAGAGCGGATTTTCTACCTTTTAAGGTATATAAAAAATCCTTGAATATTTGTGAATTTGCTGGCAGACGTCACGCCCGTTTTGTTACATCACAAAAACAAAGGTTAGGTTTTTCATCTCCGTATATTAAATGTAAAATGAAAAAGAAGAAGAAAAACGTGTTTAAAATCGTATGTCCCTAGTAAGGGTACAACTATGTAATAGAAGCCTGAACGACATCATGCGCAGGGCTCTTTCCACCGCCAATGTCTCAGCTGTACTCGAAAAGACCACTGTCTTGCGCGTGACGATGGAAGGAGGCCTGACGGTGTGACACTTGTGCCCTGAAGGTTGGGGCGGCCTCTTGTATGGGACGCAACTTGTGTCGATACTTTGGCGCCGTCACATCTTCCTGAGACACGGGGTAAGGCTGGCGCGGCTGCCAATTGCGCAGAGCAGCACAAGCGACGCAAATATGCTAACCTCGGCAGTGGTTACATATTTGAGGCGTTTGGGGTCGAGACATTGGGCCCTTGGAGACCGGGAGCTCACCTAATTTTCAAAAATCTTTCAGAACGCCTGGTTAATGTGACGCGTGACCAAAATGCTGGCGTGTTTCTGGCTCAACGCATAAGCATTGCCATTTAACGTGGTAATGCCGCCAGCATGCTGGGTACGCTGCCAACTGGTAGTGGGCTTGAGCATTTGGATTGTCTTTAGACCTTCAACGGTCTATGGGCAGTCTAACTGTATTTGTAGTTTTAGTTTTAGCTTGTATTTTGTTTAGTTAATAAAGGCACTTGCCCGGAAAAAAACTATGTAATGCTTCAGAAACTATCAAAACATTAAAGGTACTACAGGGACACGCTATAGAGATATAAATAGAAAAACTTACTCTCTCTACTAAGTTTTTCCATTTATATCCCTGTAGCCAATTCACAGAAAAGAGAAGTAAATAGAACGGAAATGAACCTTACCTTTTTGGGTTACGTCTCAAAGTTCTATGTCCGCATCACAGCTGCTAACTGATTCCAAATAACTGACGTTTCGTTAATATGGGTGCAACTGGCTACAAAAAAAATCTTACAAAAATGCCTTGACAGCCGTTCTAATTTAAACAATTATTTTTTCTTTTCTGTGAGCCAATTAGCCCGATGTAACTAAAAACTAAAACATTGAGCAGTTTAGGCGTATCTCTACCAAAGCCTAAAATAAGTAGGTAGGTAAAGGTCCGAAGATAAACAAAACAAGTCGTGCTTCGAACTAATTTATTACCTCTCAACTAATCCCTGGAGATTGGCCGCTTTATCAGCAGAATCCGCTTAAGTTTTATCTGGTGGTTCTCAAACTTTTTCGACTACGCCCTGCTGACTCATTTCTTGTGAGATTTTGAGAACGATTGCTATCGTGATTATTGGTGAGATAGTCGTTTAGAGGTTATTTGGATGAGTAATTTTGTTGACTATACTAATTAATTATAACTTCACATCACATCATCAGCCATTAAATGTCCACTGCTGAACAAGGCCTCCCTCTTAGAGAGGAGTGTTGCCATAATCCCAACGCTTGGCAGGCGGCTTGGAGATCGCAGTACGTTCACCGTGTACTAACAGGACGCTGCTGCCCATCATCCGGTTGTTCTGGTCGCAGTTTTAGGACATACCCGGGTCCTAACTTAATTTATCTAAATACAATACAATACAATATTTCTTTATTACACACCGAAAATACAAATGAAACTTAAACTAACATAAAAAACAAATATACGGCAGAATATACGACTAAATGAGTATTATTTGAAACTAATATAGTAATAAATACAGTGGTGTTCTCTTGATAGCTTTAAAATTGTTACCATCCTTCTCTCACATATTAAAATGAAAAGAGAGGCAGATAATTTTAGTACTGTCAGATTGGTCTAGTTTAGCGAGTGGTATGATAGAATTCTTTCATCATCATCATCAGCCAGAAGACGTCCACTGCTGAACATAGGCCTCCCTCTTTAACCTACACACTGAACGACAGCCTGCCTTTTGCATCCACTGGGTGCCAGCAACTCTCACAATGTCGTCGGTCCATCTAGTGGGAGGCCTACCTACGCTGCGTCTTCCGGTTCGTGGTCTCCACTCAAGAACCTTTCTTCCCCAATTCTTTCATACTAAGCAAAATATGTTTATAATATGGTCGGCAGGCTAGATCAGTACCAAAATCACATGATGGTAAGTGTTAATTTCAATGGAACGATGATTTTTGAGTCGTAAATAGTCCTACATACTACGATACTCTTGCTCATCGCTACGGTTATCGGTTATCGCTCGAAGAACCGATAACCGATGGGGAAGAAAGGTTCTTGAGTGGAGACCACGAACCAGAAGACGCAGCGTAGGTAGGCCTCCCACTAGATGGACCGACGACATAGTGAGAGTCGCTGGCATCCAGTGGATGCAAAAGGCAGGCTGTCGTTCAGTGTGGAGGTTAAAGGGGGAGGCCTATGTTCAGCAGTGGACGTCTTCTGGCTGTTGATGATGATGATGATGATGACTACGATACTACAAATGATTTAACATAATTATAAACATCATCATTTCAGAATATCGTGAAATGAGATCTCACTTAGAGATTCGTGTAATACACACGAATTGCCAAGGCAAATCCGGGCGATCTGTTTTGTATATTTTCTTTATTGCATTAATGTTTATCGTAACTTAAGTATTCAATCAAAGTAGAAGTCAAAAATAGCCATACATGTAAAGAGGGATGAGTTTCACAGTTTGAGAGACAGTGGCGACTCATCCGCTGTAGGATCAATCCATCGGGAAGTTAGTTTGTCTTCGCGCTGAAGACGCTTGACGGCTCGTTGATTTAGACTCGGGAGGGACTCGGCAAATCTCGCTCCTTATTTATTCTGTCTTTGTTAGCGTTCGACGGAATATAAACTTTAAGAATTATTTTGTTCTTTGTTTTTGTAGCAATTAAGGTAGAGAGTATAAGTTTGTGTTTTATGGGATTTTAGATAGATAGATAGATAGAAACTCTTTATTGTGTACACCAGAAATAAAAATTACAACAAGAGAGAAAACACTTACGAGCTAGTGCCACAAGTGGCGGCCTTATCGCTAAAAGCGATCTCTTCCAGGCAACCATTGGATGGAAAGAATTTACGTAACAGAATCGACGGGGGATGCTAAAACACTTTTAATGATACCATTAAATAAATACTACTAAATGATACATAGTATAATAAATTAATAAATATTAACCAAATATAAATATTAATAAATAAATAAATATTATCCATACATACATAAACACACATAATACAGACGCGACAAGTAAGTGCATACTATACCCTTGTTATTTCGCACATAAAATCAAATTTGTTTGTATTTTATAGTCGAACTGAGTGAGTGCCTGTATTTTGACCATCGACATGAAAATGTAATTTTTTTGCTACATCGACTATTTTATTATTGAAACTGACGTGGTTTTCCCACATTTTATTTATATTACCATATATTACACGGGAATTACTCACGTAAGAATAAGCCGGTTACTCCGACTATAGTTTCAACCGTAAAGTGAAAAAAAAGCAAGACGCAGCTGTGCATTCACCTTGAAAAAGATGGTCTAATGCGGTTGAAACTATAGTCAGAGTAACCAGCTTAATCTTACGTGAGTAATTCCCGTGTAATATAAATAAAAAATCTATTATATTCGTATAAATTTTTAATCAAAACCATTCAGTCTTTCTTTTTAAAGTAAGTGAAAATCGTAAATTATATTTTAGTACAATAATCACTAGGCCTCTATTAGAAGATAGATAGATATATATTTACTCTTCATTGTGCACACCATAAACAAAAGTTACAGAGCTAGCTGCCTCAGTTATTAGCTGCTTTTGTAATTTTTTTATTTTTTTTTGTAAATATTTGGGACATTTTTGTACACACGGTCATCTGACCCCAAACTAAGCAAAGCTTGTGATATGGCTGCCAGAGACTGATATACATACATATATAGTTTTAATTACATACTTAAATAGATAGTAACACCCAGATATAGAACAAACACAAATGTTCATCACATAAATGTTTGTCCTAGGTGGGAATCGAACCCACGCCCTCAGGCTCAGAAGGTAGGTTCACTACTAACTGGACCAACGGGCTATATATCTTTATGGCGAAGTAAAAAATAAAACCAACGAAACTAACTCAAGGGTGGAGTTTTAGGCCACTTAGCACACCCAAAGAGAAGGGCACCACATCCCAATAGTAAGCGCTTGTCAGCGAATCTATTCTCTTTAAGGCTGCTCATTTTGCTGACCGCTCTCGAAACCTAAGGGCCATCCACTGCACCTCGCTGCAACCTTAATTGGAGTAGTCGGGGCTCCAGCGAGGCTGCCTTTTATGAATGGAAGGGGGCTATTTCATGCCGATAAAATCACTTCGTATCGAAGCCTATTGAAACTATTACAAAGATCGAGTGAGCGGGTTTTTCAAATTATGACCACACTAGCTACGCCCCGCGGTTTCACCCACGTAGAGATGAAAAATGGTGATGATGATGATGATGATGATTAAAAGTAGCCTATGTCACTCTCTGGCTCTTGAACTATACCCATTCAAAAAATCAGGTCGATCCGTTGTTCCTTTGCAGCGTGAAAGAGGAACAAACATCCATACATCTATACATAAGTACAAATTTTCGCGTTTATCACTACATAGTATAAAACAAAGTCACTGTCGCTGTCTGTCCGTCCCTATGTATGCTTAAATCTTTAAAACTACGCAACGGATTTTGAAGCGTTTTTTTTTTTTTATAGATAGTGATTCAAGAGGAAGGTTTGTATGTATAACTAGCGACCCGCCTCGGCTTCGCACGTAAATTACACCCGTGCGAAGCCGAGCGGGTGGGTCGCTAGTAATATTATAAAACTGTTTAAGAAATGACATAGTAAGTTCTTAGGTAAACTCTTACGTTGTACAAATAAACGAGACGAACGTGATAAAACTATTAAAAAGTACCTTACAGCACGATTGCTTTGTTTTCCAACACGGTTTATCCCATTTTACCTGCCGGGGGTAAGTTATATTCGAGCTTAAGGGGCCTGTATACCCTCTGCAGCTTTCTCTCTCACACATTTTCACATTATTGAAGATATAAAATCAATGAGTGTGAATTTCCAAAAAGTAACAAAATCATGTCATGGTGTCTATCGTAACATTACAAACAAAGAAATTGACAATTTGATATAGTTTAATTTGACACAGTAAAATGGTAACAAGTGATTTTTATTTCTCGTGTCATATTATTCCGTCAAATTACAAGATATCGAAGCAAACATTTCTTTGTTTGTAATGTTACGATAGACACCATGACATGATTTTGTTACTTTTTGGAAATTCACACTCATTGATTTTATATCTTCAATAATGTGAAAATGTGCGAGCGAGAGAGCTGCAGAGGGTATACAGGCCCCTTAATATAATACCAATACCAGTTCATTGTTGGGTATTGTAAAATTCAGCCATTTGCGCTCTGGACTTGAACAGACTTATAATGAGTAAAAAGATCTTATAGTGATGATAGCTAGTGGTTAGCTAGTGGCTAGTGGTTAGAGCGTTCGACCTCCACACCACCTGGCATGGGTTCAAATCCCAACAGTGAACTTGAGCTAACGGTAAAGGAATACGTCGTGCAACCATATCGTCAGCTGTTTAGTACTTAAGTTGAACAATCTTTAGACAAGCACCTAATTAAGATTAATTTTCCAAATGATTGTCAACATAATTCAGTTAATCTTCGTCGTCTTGGCATTAGCACGTCAGATGTCAATACAAAAATTGCCAAAACGGGAAAAAAATCCCAAATAGCTATATTTGATTTGATAGGCCGTTGGTCTAGTTGGTAGTGAACCTGCCTTCTGAGCTTGGGGGTGTGGGTTCGATTCCCACCTAGGACAAACATTCATGTGATGAACATTTGTGTTTGATCTATATCTGGTTGTTAATATCTATTTAAGTATGTATTTAAAACTATATATGTATGTATATCAGTCTCTGGCAGCCATATCACAAGCTTTGCTTAGTTTGGGGTCAGATGACCGTGTGTGCAATATGTCCCGAATATTTATTTATTTTATTAAACTGTAAAAACTCTTCGATACCATTTGTCCTCGCGCATGGAGTCAATCTTCTACCAAATGGCTCTCAAGGCGTCATAGTAGCTTCAATAAATGCGGCACGCTAGGTTTCACATAACTTGACGTGGTTGCGGTGTCTATATTCTGATAAGTCTGCGGGTAGATCCCTGTGTAACGCGGTACAGCTCTCCATTATGTATAATCATGTTATTATGTGGGTAGAATTTGTAACGAGCTGTTTTTATTGGGTTGCTGTAACACGCGCCCGCATAACCATAAACAGATGTTCTGAGTATTTATTGCTGCCCGTGGCCTATAAACTTATTTATGAATGGATACGATTTGTGCATTAGAATGAGAGAGATTTAGTCCGCCCCTATAATTTTATTTTTGTGATAGATTAGTCACGTCCAAGGTTTTTCTCCTGTAGCGAACGTATATTTCCGGGATAAAACCTTCGACCAAAATAAAATGAATGGACAGGCCCAGTAGAAGCGCATTTTTGAAGATAACAAAATGAGCGCCGGCTCTCATTTCGTTTCAGTCTGTCTCTAGCCGCAGGAAATGCAATACGTGTCTATTGTTACGTGATAACGAAACATCTGACAAAATTGTGCATTCATATGCTTTCCCGAAGTGTAGATACACAAATAATACCGGGATCTATTTTGTGTAACAAATATACTGTAAATTTTTATAATTAAGTATTGAAGTATATATTCGACGGTTTTGACTCGTTTTTACTCAGCAATTTCAATGGTTAGGGCCCGTCCATTCATTTTATTTTAGTCGAAGGATAAAACATTAATTTCTACCATAATCATCATCATCATCGGCCATTAAACGTCCACTTCTTAAAGAGGGGTGTCGCCATAATTCCCACGCGTGGAACGCATGGGGATGGCAGTATAATATTATAAATGCGAAAAGTTTGTTGGTTTGTTTGTTCCTCTTTCACGCAGCAACAGAGTAACGGATCAACCAGATTTTTTGTATAGTTTAAGAGCTAGAGGGTGGCATAGGCTTTTTATCATCATCATCATCACCATTTTTCATCACTACGCGGGTGAAACCACGGGGCGCAGCTAGTATATTATAAGTCAATGGATTTTTATTACTAGTTAGACATATAATAATATGTTTCTAGTTAAATTCCAATTTCCTTGACATTATATTAGTTCCCGGATATTTGTGAAACACAAATTCAATTTATATCCATCAAAAGTTCCATAAATCATCGTTTATTTAGGCCCGTGTTAATAGATCATAATGCAAGGTAATATTTTCCCGGCACACGTAACAAACGCTTCCTCGCGTTTCAGTGACAAATGTCTCCAATATTTCATTCGTTCACGAGACATTTCCATCATTACGGAACGAGGACTGAATCACGTAAAAATATTGCTACTTTTATATAACGTAGCCGTAACGACACCGCACTGAACTCTATCCTCAGCTGGGTCCTTCACAATTGCCTCAAGATATTGTCTCATTGATATTTATAAATTAAATAAACTTATATATTTGAGGCGAGACATTGGGCCCTTGGGGACCGGGAGCTCACCTCATTTTAAAAAATCTTTCAGAGCGCCTGGTTAATGCGACGCGTGACCAAAATGCTGGCGTGTTTCTGGCTCAACGCATAAGCATTGCCATTCAACGTGGTAATGCCGCCAGCATGCTGGGTACGCTGCCAACTGGTAGTGGGATTGAGCATTTGGATTGTCTTTAGACCTTCAACGGTCTATGGGCAGTCTAACTGTATTTGTAGTTTTAGTTTTAGCTTGTATTTTGTTTAGTTAATAAAGGCACTTGCCCAGGAAAAAAAAAATTTAAATTGGTAGATGAATAGGACAAAAGCTCTGGTCTGGACGGACAACTATCTAATTTCAATACTGTGTATATAGGCAGAGAAGCGTCCACTACACGTCTATCATTAACATAAATAGCCTAAGTTACTCTCTGGCTCTTAAACTATACCCATGCAAAAAATCAGGTCGATCCGTTGTTCCGTTGCAGTGTGAAAGAGCAACAAACATCCATATATCCATACATCTATACATACAAACTTTCGCGTTTATAATATTATACTAGCTGAAACCCGCTACTTCGTACGCGTAGAGCTCAGCTTTTGGCCTCGCTACTACAACCCGTTTATAGCCTATGTGTTATACAATACAATTAATAACTAGTGAAATGTAGTAATTTTAATAAATGAACCAATCCAAATGTAACTAATATTAATATAAATTAATAATCGAGGAAAAACAAAAAAAAAAAAAAAAAAAAAAAATTGGATGCCTCCACTTTAAAAAAAATATTTGAGTACATCGTCACTTGGCCGCCACAATACGGGCCATGAGCCTAGTGTAAAGGGGCCCTTGTTAAAGTCGACATCTTAAATATTTTTAAATTTTTTGGAAATTTCTTACTTTTTATTATTAAGTCTTAGTAGTTTGTATTAAAATTAATTTAAGATTACACAGCTTTTAGAAATAAAGAAATTGTTTAACTTTTTTTTTTTTTAATGTATAAGCTATATTATTGTAAACTTTCATTAAAATCCATTCGGTAGTTTTTGTGTGAAAGAGGAACAAACATCCATACATACAAACTTTCGCGTTTATTATATTAGTAGGATATATTAAGTAGGATAGGATTACTTTGCAAGGGACCAGGCCAATGAAACTTTCAATTGATGATATGTTAGAAAGATAAAGCATGCAAAATTAGAAGATATCTATTAGTATTATGTATTTATGTTATGGTTTGTTTATATTAAATGTTAGTTTGTTATGTGTTGTTGTTCCTATATTATTCAATTTGTTGTGTACTGTTGGGTGTTATGTTGGCCATGGGTGATGTCACCGGCGGCTCCAACGGAAGACCAGCGCTGCTTGTTCGCAACCAGCATTATGCTGAGTTGGAACCGGTTTGTGGAGGAAAACAATTTGTAATGTGTGTATTTATTTCTATTAATTATTAAAAATGTTTTATTTTCTTCCATAAATAAAAAATTGTCTATTGTCTATTATCTATTCACTCTATGCTTGAAAAAACCTAGATTGTACTTAAGAAACAAGGAAGCTCGCAGTATAATATAAGTACTTAAAGTGACATCTCTTTCTTCAACAGGAGCAATCATTTTCGGTTCCGATCAAGAAGTGGCGGGCGTGATGCGCGCAGTGGAGCGAGGGAACGCTACCAGCCTCTTCAGCTGGGTCGGCTCTGATGGCTGGAGCGCCAGGTAATGAAGTCTATCCTCTAGCTTGACTTTCTTGTTCCCACGCTATAATTGTAGTGGTGACCTCGGAAAATCAGAAGATAACTATTCTGTATAGCCTGTTACTATATCGGACTATTGGACTATTACTGAACTTTGCTACGAGTGCTACACTAAGCGACTAGTTACTGAAAGACGGCACAAGCGCTACGAAGCTACACCACTAGCTACTAAACTACGCCAAACTGAGTTTTAACAGCTACGCTTTGCTACGACTGCTTAACTGAACGCGCCAAATGCGCTACACTGATATGAGCTACGACACAAGCACCACAAAGTCACGCTACGAGCGCTACTAAGCTACGATACGAGTGCTACTAAGCTACGATACGAGTGCTACTGAGCTACGATACGAGTGCTACTGAGCTACGATACGAGTGCTACTGAGCTACGATACGAGTGCTACTGAGCTACGATACGAGTGCTACTGAGCTACGATACGAGTGCTACTGAGCTACGATACGAGTGCTACTGAGCTACGATACGAGTGCTACTGAGCTACGATACGAGTGCTACTGAGCTACGATACGAGTGCTACTGAGCTATGATACGAGTGCTACTGAGCTACGATACGAGTGCTACTGAGCTACGATACGAGCGCTACTGAGCTACGATACGAGTGCTACTGAGCTACGCTACGAGTGCTACTGAGCTACGCTACGAGTGCTACTGAGCTACGATACGAGTGCTACTGAGCTACGATACCAGTGCTACTGAGCTACGATACGAGTGCTACTGAGCTACGATACGAGTGCTACTGAGCTACGATACGAGCAATACTGACCCATACTACGAAAAATACTGCTCTATGCTATAAGATATACTCAATATTGTTCACAGTACGCTACTGAACCATGCTATAGGAGCGCTACAGACTGCATGAGCTACGCAACTAGCGATATTGAGCTATCAGTGTTCCATTTTATTTAGCATCAGATAGCCCGCTGGTCCAGTTGGTAGTGAACCTGCCTTCTGCGTTTGGGGGCATGGGTTCGATTCCCACCTAGGACAAACATTTATGTTTGTTCTATATCTGGGTGGTTATAATTATCTATTTAAGTATGTATTTAAAACTATACATATATGTATATTGTATGTATGTATATGTATGTATATCAGTCTCTGGCAGCCATATCACAAGCTTTGCTTAGTTTGGGGTCAGATGACCGTGTGTGCAAAAATGTCCCGATTTTTTTGTACCATGTTGTGGAACATATTTTTTTATATACATTATGGGCTAGGGGTGCTAAAGTGATTGTTTGTTGATTTATCCAGATCTCTAGTCTCCGACGGCAATGAGCGTGCAGTGGAGGGCACCATAAGCGTGCAGCCCCAAGCTAATGACGTGAAGGGATTCAAGGAGTACTTCTTGGGGCTCAACGTTAAGAACAATAAGAGGAATCCATGGTTTGTGGGTAAGTCCCAAGAAAATAAATATTACGTAAGATCTTGATAATTCAGATGAAATTTGGAAACAATTTTTTCGTCCCTAAAGTTTCGAAAAGTCCCTCGAGTCGAAACTTTATGGCGAATGTTTCTTTTGTTGACGAGGTTTTAATTGACTTTATCTGAGTTTGAGTAAGTAGCTGTCTGATTGAATGATTCAGACAACTTTGGGTTAAAATATTTGCTCAAATGAACTGTTTTCTTGCTTCGTGCGGGCTGGTTTTACTTTTTATAACCATTCAAAATGCTATTCTCAGTCATTGTAACAACTTAATATAAAATTAATATTGTGAAGAACAAATGTGTTATTTATATTCTACGACAAAAATAAAATGAATGGACGGGCCCTAACCATTAAAATTGCTCAGTGAAAACGAGTCAAAACCGTCGGACATATACTTCAACATCTAATTATAAAAAATTACAGTATATTTGTTACAAAAAATAGATTCCGGTTTTATTTGTGTATTTACACTTCGGGAAAGCATATGAATGCATAATTTTGACAGATGTTTCGTTATCGCGTAACAATAGACACGTGCTGCACTTCCTACGGCTAGAGATCGACTGAAACGAAATGAGAGCCGGCGCTCATTTTGTTATCTTCAAAAATGCGCTTCTACTGGGCCTGTCCATTAATTTTATTTTGGTCGAAGTTTATATTACACGACAATTACTCACGTATGATTAAGTCGGTTACTCCGACTATAGTTTCAACCGCATTCGGCGGTTTTCAGAGTAACTGGGAATTACTCACGTATGATTAAGTCGGTTACTTTGACTATAGTTTCAACCGCATTCGGCGGTTTTCAGAGTAACTGGGAATTACTAACGTATGATTAAGCCGGTTACTTCAAAAACCACCGAATGCGGTTGAAACTATAGTCGGAGTAACTGACTTAATCATTCGTGAGTAATTCCCAGTTACTCCGAAAACCGCCTAATACGGTTGAAACTATAGTCAAAGTAACCGACTTAATCATACGTGAGTAATTCCCAGTTACTCTGAAAACCGCCGAATGCGGTTGAAACTATAGTCGGAGTAACCGACTTAATCATACGTGATTAATTGCCGTGTAATATAAATAACAAATTTGTTCTTCACAATATTAATTTTAAATCCTTTTAACATTTTGAACCCGTAGATATTACTAAATGCGTGTAAACTAAAAGAGTCTCATGTCAAACATCAACCTTCTTAAAAATTCAAGTCATGTTTCTGCATCTCCAAAGAACTTGAAAGTGCTGCCAAGTCTTGCAGGATCATTAGATACATAAGACTTGGATATCTATAGGACATAGAGCACATGTCCTAAGTGGCCCGATAATGGTGATATCACGTACTGGATTTCCTAGAACGACTGCGGCTTTATGAAAAATCAGCTTTTATGGAACTTGTGATCGAACTTTTAGTGCAGTTTATTGCCTGAATAACTAGTGTGGCACGTTGTCCGAGGTTGGAATTGTGAAGGAACATGCTGTTCGTAGTTTTAAAGTAAATTGCGTTGTAAAACTGAAATAACTGCTAATATAAATAACATCATCATCATCATCAGCCAGAAGACGTCCACTGCTGAACATAGGCCTCCTCCTTTAACCTCCACACTGAACGACAGCCTGCCTTTTGCAAAAAAAAATAACGATAAAAAAATAAAATAAATAAAATAAAATAATAAAATAAATATAAATAACGCGCATGTGAAACTCGTAGCTTTCTCACTAGAGCCCTTCATCATCATCATCAGTTTTTTATTTTATAAATAGGCTTGCGCTTGGCCGCCATGTCGCCTGATGTTAAGCGATGATGCGGCCTACGATGGAGCACGCTTGCCTAGAAGAAACCTATTCACTCTCGACTTGAAAACACCCAGCTATTAAACGTCTACTGCTGAACAAAGATCTCCCGCTTAGAGAGGTGTGTTGCCACAATCCCTACGCTTGGCAGGCGGCTTGGGGATCGCGTTATGTTCACCGTGTGCTAATAGGATGCTGCTGGTCATCTTCCGGTGGTTTTAGGACATACCCAGGTCATTCATACTAGAGAACTTTACTATCACCTTACAACAATGACCTTAGTAACGATGCTTATCGTTATATGATAGCTTTGAAAAATTACGAATTTTGACACAGACGACCTAAAAAAGACCACAGGGAAACGCTGGATGCAGGCCGCTTCTAACCGGCCCTTTTGGAGATCGATGGATCGATCGATCGAGATCGACCGCTAAATGCGACTTTAATACAATAAACCAAGGATTATGGTCATCTGTAGTAATAAGGACCCGGGTATGTCCTAAAACTGCAACCAGAACCACCGGAGGATGGGTAGCAGCGTCCTATTAGTATACGGTGAACCTACTGCGATCCCCAAGCCGCCTGCCAAACGTGGGGATTATGGCAACACCCCTCACTACGAGGGAGGCCTTTGTACAGCAGTGGACGTTTACGGGCTGATGATGTGATGGTTAGTAATAAGCGTTGCTTAAAAGTGCTAAAACCTCGCATTAATTTAACGTTAGTAGCGCCACCTATAACATTGTGAAATCTTGTAGAATTCTGGGAAGACGCCTTCCAGTGCCGGTACCTAGGCAGCCCCCGGACTCCGTACAACGGCCAGTACGAGCGATCCTGCTCTGGCTTGGAGAAGCTGTCGGCTAACAACACGGAGTTTGAGCGACAACTGCAGTACGTCTCCGACGCAGTCATGGCCTTCGCGTATGCTATACAGTAAGTCTAGCTTTTATTCTCACTACTAGGTTATAAATACTAAATGATACCTATGTCGAAATATTGTTTTTACGGTCCATAATAAAAGTAGTTAAGTTTATTTATTATTTTTGTATCTAAATTAGTTGGTAATACTTTACCAATTACTGCATTAAAAAGAAACATGTTGTGTATACATATTTAGGAATATGGTTTAGTTTAAAAATTTTTAGTCTACTCTAAGTTTAGATTGTTTTGACCATATTTTGTTTTGTGTGCCAATAAACTTAATAAATAAATAAACTAGGAAATGAGGATTGAAATACTAGCCAATAGAACCTCAATATATTGCGTCGACAAGCATAGGTTCGGTCGTACATGGAGTATTGACTCTTATATCTCAGAGATTTAGCTAAATACCAGCTTAGGGCGTCGGAATCTATTGGGAAATGTGCCAAGAGGATCATCAGCAACGAATCCCTAGTTCAGACGCTTCTTAATCTTGAGCATCGCCGCAAAGTTGCTAGTCTATCGGTCTTTTATCGGATACATTTCGGAGAGTGTGCATCAGATCTGTACGATCTAATTCCCTCCTGCCCATTTTGCTATCGGACTGCCAGAGTGGGAAAGAATAATTGACACCGCTTTATGGTTGATACTCCGAAAACTCGTACGAAGCGCTTTGTTTCCACTATTATTGCGTGAACTGCTATTCTGTGGAATTCGCTGCCTGAACGGGTGTTCCCCGATAGTTAAAATCTAAGTGTCTTCAAATCACGAGTGAATCGGTTTCTTTTAGACCAGCGTGTTCCATCGTAGACAGCATCATCGATAAACATCAAGTGAGGAGGTGGTCATGCCTATAATTTAAAAAAGGGGTTCTCTGTAAAGTCGGTTTACAGACGATAATTTTACGTGATAACGCTTAGGGCAATCGTGCCTCTCTATCGCTTGTTCCACGCTTTCGCTTGCACGCGCGGCTCAGGCGGAACGTGATAATTTTTCGTGCGTGCAGTGTTTATCGATTTATAAGACGTTATCACGTCAAAAACACAAAGAAGAATTACGATACGTCCATTTAAAGTGATTAAAGATGCCGATTATTGATTATTTCATTCTGTATGTATTGTGTTTGTTTATTCATTTTTCATTATCAACCTTTCCTGTTCCCCTGCTGGGACACAGGCCTTCTCTCAAAGCGGATGGGCCCTAATCCAAAATGCTGACGAAGTGCATGTTGGTGAATGTCATAATAGGCATGATGACAAATATTTATTTATTCCAAATAATCGGCTTAGCAATTAATATAACTAAATACATTACACATACTGAAAAAATAATTTTAATTGATTGATAAATCTCTGAGATATGAGTGTTTAAAGTTTTAGGTGGGGATAGAGAGGGGATGCTATATCCCTTTCTTGCAAAGCGTGTGTTAGTATAGCATTTGTATGGCGCACCTGAGCCGTGACGTCACGGCTCAGTATAGTGCTCTCTTTGTCTAGCATGAAATTAAAATGCTTATATCTTATTTATTTTTGAACAAATTTTTATTTTATTTTCGTTGATGTGCTCTATTTATGATCAGCTTTTTTATGAGGCAATAAAAAAATATTTGTCATCATGCCTATTATGTCTTTGAATTTTTAAGGTTCTCGGATATTCTGGTTTATATGTAATGTTTTACTTCGCCATTTTTAAACGATGACTTTGATACTGCACATAATTAATTTAAGTACTAAATAAATCATTGGTGCAGGGCTGGGAATCAAACCGGGTGCCGTCAAATTGTTAACCGCTCATGCTGCCGCTCGGCCACCATCACATTAAAAAAAAAGCCATTAAAAATCCACTGCTGGACAAAGGCCTCCCTCTTTAAGAGGGGTGTTGCCATAATCCCCACGCTTGGCAGGCGGCTTGGGGATCGCAGTACGTTCACCGTGTACTAATAGGACGCTGCTTCCCATCCTCCGGTGGTTCACCATCCACCATCGCTGTATATTATTTGTGCAAAATCTTATCAGTTCCAAAAAAACGAAGAAAATCATCTTTGTTCACAGATAGTGACAAATATACCCACAACAAAGCGCAATAATTTATCTTCATAATACTGAAGATTTATATTCTGCCCGTTTCAATTACTGCGACTTTTTGTGACCGTGACGTATCCCAAACAATGTTTAAATACTGATTCTCACCAAGATACGAGCCATGATTAACCCAGTCAAGCAGAATACGCAAAAAAGTTTTTCCGCAACATAAATCTACCAAGAAAACTGCTGACCAACCAGCGCTGGTCGGGATTGCAATCTTGTTCAGATTTCCCCTACTGGCAACAATAAAGGCAAATACTGGAATCAGGCCAATCAGGAATGTTCGTATATTTATTGCTATCGTACAATTTTAAGGGGTACAAATAATATGAAATGAAAATAGTTTATTCTAGATTTACATCCATATAAATTAATTTAGATTACAGTTTGTTCAGTTAGGTAAGTCCAACTTAGGCAAAGAGGTCGCCCGAAGAATCCAACTCGGATGGGCAGCGTTCGGGAAATTGCGTGACATCTTCTCGTCCAAGATACCACAGTGCCTCAAGACGAAGGTCTTTGACCAGTGTGTGTTGCCAGTGATGACATATGGTACTGAGACGTGGTCCTTAACTGTTGGCCTTTTGGAAAAACTCAGAGTCACACAGCGGGCAATGGAGAGAGCTATGCTCGGAGTTTCTTTGCGCGATAAAATCCGAAACGTGGATATTCGGCAAAGAACCAGAGTCACCGACATAGCTGTTAAAATTTGCAAGTTGAAGTGGCAATGGGCAGGCCACATCGCTCGAAGAACCGATAACCGATGGGGAAGAAAGGTTCTGGAGTGGAGACCACGAACCGGAAGACGCAGCGTAGGGAGGCCTCCCACTAGATGGACCGACGACATTGTGAGAGTCGCGGGCATCCAGTGGATGCAAAAGGCAGGCTGTCGTTCAGTGTGGAGGTTAAAGGTGGAGGCCTATGTTCAGCAGTGGACGTCTTCTGGCTGATGATGATGATGATGATGATGAAATTAATTTAGATACTAAAAACAAAACAACCTGTCTGTACAATTGGTCAAATTATAGAACAAAAATGTTACTTCGGATAGCTGTCAGATTTGGTAAGAAAAGTCGATGGCATATATTCCCGGTGTATATATTACTCTATGGTTCATGGTGACTTGCTATCAAGGAATATACTACGAGCTTTGTGACGAGCTTGCTATGGTATGTCGTGTGATGTTATTATATTTTCATGTATGGTGGAGGGTACTCAATAAACAGTCAGTCTTGGTCGAACCAGTGTTTTCTTTACAACATGGTGACAGCGGTGCTTGTTAATTTAATAAAATAAAATAGTTCAACGGCGTGTTAGTTGCAAAACTTACTGTTATTGGTGATTTCGTGGTGTTATCTATTGTTTGTGATAATGGAACACGCCCGGCCGCCAGCAGAACAGACTTTACAACATGGTGTATGGTGCGCTCTCGGTCTAGCATGAAATTAAAATACTATTGATTAAATTGTAACTTATTTATTTTAAATTTAAATTAGGTTTTCGCTGATAAATTCTATTTTAGATCAGTTTTTTTAAGAGGAAATAAAAATAATTAGGACGGTTCCTATTGCAGGACTTTATTTTATCCGTACGTACTACCAGAAGTTGCAAGTTGAAATGGCAATGGGTAGGCCACATCGCTCGAAGAACCAATAATCAATGGAGAAGAAAGGTTCTTGAGTGGAGACCAAGAACCGGAAGACGCAGCGTAGGTAGGCCTCCCACTAGATGGACCCACGACATTGTGAGAGTCACTGGCATCCAGAGGATGCAAAAGGCAGGCGTCGTTTAGTGTGAAGGTTAAAGGGGGAGGCCTATGTTCAGTAGTGGACGTCTTCTGGCTGATGATGATGATGACTACTAGAAGTTTCAGTATATTCTATTACTACCCCTCCTGTGGTAGACATCTCGTTTGAAACTAAAAACAATTTGATTTGGATCAAAACCGTACGAAGCGCTATGATTCCACATTTATTGTGCGAACTGCTAGTCTGTGGAATTCGCTGCCTGAATGGGTTTTCCCCGTTAGTTACAATCTGGGTGTCTTCAAGTCGAGAGTGAATCGGTTTCTTCTTGGCAAGCGTGCTCCATCGTAGACCGCATCGTCGCTTAACATCAGGCGAGATGGCGGCCAAGCGCAAGCCTATCTACTACAAAAAAAAACCTTAGAAAATTTTCCTTTTCCGGATACGCAAGCTTATTGTATCTCATCTCACTAATTTGTTGGAATAATCCTCCCCACGTACTATTAAAAGGTGATCCGAAACCGTTCCATCCATTTGAAAGTTTAATCACAAAACAAAACAAGCAAAATTAATTTCGAAGGGATAAAACCGGGATAAAAGCGCGTCCCACTCACAAAAATTTAAATAACAAAATCTCTGTTTGAGCAACCTCTTGAGACTTGATCCATCATTTCCTAGAAATTATCTGAGGATTTGTTCGGGCGGGCTAATTGATAAATTGTTCTTTCCTAATATACGGCAAGTCCCAAGACAGAATTAGGTGGATCCTATTTCACGTGATTTTTCGAAACTGCCTGCTGCTAAAGATTTTTATATAGGTACTTTTACAAGATTATTTAAATAACAATTGTGGTAATGCCGCCAGCATGCTGGGTACGCTACCAACTGGTAGTGGGCTTGAGCATTTGGATTGTCTTTAGCCCTTCAACGGTCTATGAGCAGTCTAACTGTATTTGTAGTTTTAGTTTTAAATTACAATGTACAAAATAAACCCGGGACCGGGACCCGGGTATGTCCTAATACTGCGACCAGAACCACCGGAGGATGGGTAGCAGCGTCCTGTTAGTACACGGTGAACGTACTGCGATCCCCAAGCCGCCTGCCAAGCGTGGTGATTATGGCAACACCCCTCTAAGAGGCCTTGGAGAGGGAGGCCTTGTTCAGCAGTGGACTTTTAATGGCTGATGATGATGTGTGTACAAAATAAAGAATTTCTCGCAAAACTTAAATAAATTTCCATCTACGTAATATAAAAAAATATATAAAAACAACCAATTATTAATACCTAACTACTAAATTAATCTATTAATTCGATACCAGTGGGAATTGTTCTCCATTATCACGTTGTATGGCAAAAGTAGAGGCAAATTTTGGTCACGAGTTACATCGCTCGAGACGTGATGAAAACATGATGGTATAAGTCTTATATACAAGGTAGAGTTTAAGTTATGTTTTACCAACAGATTTATTTCATTTAATTTGAATCTTGGAGAGTCTTTGTGTCGGCAAACGTTCCCTGCGTGCTGGAGCCTCCAGGGCTCTGCAGGTCTGATGGGAAGAGGCCGGACGGGCTGACTCTCGTGCCTTGGAAAAACGGGAAGTGCCTGATATGGGATGCTACTTGCGTCAGCACTGTCGCCGCCAGCCACCTGAGTCGCACCGTCCGCTCACCGTCAGCAGCGGCGGAATATGCCGCTGATAAAAAGAGAGAGAAGTACGCAGCGTTGGAGCAGCTTTACAATTTTGTGCCCGTTGCCGTGGAGACCATGGGTTGTTGGGGGACTGAGGCCAAGAAGCTCATTTCGGAGATAGGGCACAGGCTCAAGGAAAAGTTTGGTGACTCCCGATCCGGCTCGTTCCTGGTGCAAAGGTTGGCCATTGCCATCCAACGCGGTAACGCAACGAGTGTTTTGGGTACCTTTGCGCCGGGAACGGTCAGGGGTGGGTTATTTGAATAGTTATTAGTTTAGTTGTAATTTGACTGATTTTTAAAACAAATACTGTTTATTTGAATCTTATAAGAGGAAAAAACGATTTACTGTAAGCTGATATATTTATAAAGGGGCTAAAATCAAAAAAACTAAAATTACACCCGTTATGAAATAATATTAAAAATGGGTAAAAATGAGGTACCCAATTTTCATTCGATTATTTATACGATAATTGGTGAAGCATACAAACAAACCATTAAAGAGTTTTCCTATTCACTATTCTGTTTCACGTTTAACGATTCTCCTGTGTGTGACAAAAAAGGACAAAGGCATCGAGACAAAAGGAGATAGAGCAAGCATTCCATTACCGCCGTACGTATCTATAGGTATATGCCGAACAAAAACGGAAGCAAACATGAACCATTGAGCGAACCCCTGGAGAGTTGACCCATTATTTGTCCATCAGCGGGACAATCCGGGCCCGTTTGAACAAGTTAATGGTTTGCTTAAATCGGAAAATAATAGCCTGACTCGGTCCTGCATAATTTAGTTCGTTTGATACGTGGGCTTGCCGGTAGTTTGTGGGGGAATCATGGAATCTTACTGTTGGATCGCTCTTGTTTACCTTTATGTAGTGTGTACGTATATATTACTGTATACAAGGTAACATGCGATTATAAGAATAAGAACAAGATATATTTATTGCCAAAAAACAAAAACAATGGACATACAGGGTGTAAGGGGAACACTTTCGAAGCCAAAAGAAGGTAATTGTACTCATCATTATGAACCACTTTTAGTATGGGCCCAACCCTGAAATCGCGAAAAAAAAATCTGCTGTTCCATACATTTTGTCGAGTGTCAATGACCGTTTTCTATAGAATAGCTGATATTTTTTTCGCGATTTCCGGGTTGGTCCCATAGTAAAAGTTGTTCATAATGATGAGTACAATTACCTTGTCCCCTTGTATTACATTCGAGAGTGTTCCCCTTACACCCTGTATACTATAAGAAACATAAGGATAAACAGTGTTTGGCAATAGAGATAAGCTCAGCACTGTACTGCGAGGTTATGGTTTGGAAACTTTTGTTCATCATCATAATTTCAGCCGTAGGATATCCACTACTGGACGAAGGCCTCCTCCATCGATTACCAAAAGAACTGGTTGAAAATGGCCTGCATCCAGCGTTTCCCTGCGGTCTCTTTACCTTAACTTATAACTTTTGTTAAAGTAAGTAAATCCGTATAGACTAGGTGGCCAGCCTTTATATCCGAGTTTTAAAATTGCTCCAAAGGACGGCAAGGCTTCATGACGAACAAACGGGACCTACCATTTAACTTATCACCCAACCCACGGTAAAGATCGTCTGTTGTATAACTTCGGCGATGTTTTTAGAAACAGCTAGTCGATTTACTACACGAGCGCCATTTTCGGTTAGCTTTTAGATTTGACATCATATGGGGTAGTAAATCATTACACTATGTGTTAACATAACTTACTCTTGCATTTATAAAGGGAAAGTGGTTTCTTTTTACGCACGAAAAGAGTTAGCGAGGTTGATGAAAATTCGCCTAAAATTTATTGAAACAGAACAGTCTGCCCGATATCATCATCATCTTAATCAGCCTTTTAACTGTCCACTGCTGGACTTTTAGCCTACCCCGAAAGGGTCATTCATCATCATTTCAGCCATAGGACGTCCACTGCTGGACATAGGCCTCCCCCATCGATCTCCAAAAGGGCCGGTTGGAAGCGGCCTGCATCCAGCGTTTCCCTGCGGTCTCTTTTAGGTCGTCTGTCCATCTTGTGGGTGGACGTCCTACGCTGCGCTTACCAGTCCGTGGTCTCCATTCCAGAACCTTTCGGCCCCATCGGCCATCTGTTCTGCGTGATATGTGCCCTGCCCACTGCCACTTCAACTTGCTAATCCGGTGGGCTATGTCGGTGACTTTAGTTCGTCTACGGATCTCCTCATTTCAGATTCGATCTCGTAGAGAAACCCCGAGCATAGCCCTCTCCATAGCTCGTTGTGCTACTTTGAGCTTGCTTATGAGGCCCATAGTGAGAGACCACGTTTTAGTGCCGTATGTCATCACTGGTAACACACACTGGTGAAGGGTGATTGGGCCATATCCACCACGCTGGCCCAGTGCGGATTGTTGGATATGCCCGATGTGTCATGTCATTATTCTTTCTTCAATGTCATCCACACATTATAGATGCGTGGAAGTCTCGCACTGTTCGATTTGATCGATTGTTTCACTTACCTGTAAGTTGTGGAATGGGTTGCCACCTTCAGGTTTTCCTCCGAAGTATAATTTGAACTGCTTCAAACAAAGGGTGAATAGAGTTTTTTTTAAATGCTATAGTTGGCAAACAAGCAGGCGGGCTGCCTGATGGTAAGCAGTCACCGTCGCCTATGGATACTTGTAACACCAGAGGCATCACAAATACGTTGCCGACCCTTTAGAACTCAATTAACTCGCCTTTTGAAGAACCCATGTTGTAGCATCTCGGAAACACTGTAGAAGGAAACTCAATCCACATTTTGCAGGTATGAGGCAAGAAAGAGTCCTCAAAGGTAGGCACTGAAAATGCCCTGGGTATTGTAGGTGTCTATAGGCAGTGGTGACCACTTACCATCAGGTGGCCAGTTGCTTGTTTGCCACATATTTTATTTAAAAAATCTTTTGATAGACTGCTCCGGTGGCTCAGTTGGTAGTGAACCTATCTTCTGTGCTTGGGGGCGTGGGTTCGATTCCCATCTAGGACAAACATTTGTGTGATGAACATTTGTGTTTGTTCTATGTCTGGGTGTTAATATCTATTTAAGTATGTATTTAAAAATATATATGTACGTATATCAGTTTCTGGCAGCCATATTACAAGCTTTGCTTAGTTTGGGGTCATTAATACTAATGTTTTCTAAGGATCCGTAGGCGACAAACCGAGTAAGAAGAAAGTACAAGAAAATCAATTTTTACCTTTTAGTCTAGGTCTAGAGGTCTAGAGGCGTTGTGTAACATCTGTAGGAAAAACAAAGTGAGTAACTTAGCTCCAATTTAATAAAGTTTTATTTTTCATGTGCGTTTATTTAACGTGCTTTCGAAATAACGCAAAACCTAATACACGCCAACAATTTTTTATCAATCAATCAATCAAATCATTTATTTGCTAGAATACATAGAATTACATTGAGGTCTTAAAATTATTTTCGGTACATAGTATTCAATCTGCATGCAGACGTGCAAATGTTCTTAAGCTAGATATATTAGATATATATTTATTTTATTGTTATATATATGGTTCCCTACCCAAAGGATAAAAACGGGACCCTATTACTAAGCCTATATACGATGTCTGTCTGTCCGTCCGTCTGTCTGTCCTACCTATTAACGCCTATATCTTTCCAACCGTAATAGATAGACAGTTGAAATTTTCGCAAAATATGTAATGTTACGGTGGATTAACTGAAAAATAATAAAAAAAGTCTAAAAGTTTAAAACGAAAGGGAGTTCCTCATACAACAAACTGACTTTTTATATGAGGACCTCCCATAAACTTGTTTTTACATTAGAGCTCTTACAAAAATACTTTAAAAAACACGTTTGTTGTATGGGGATCCCCCTTTCTTGATAACGTAATTTTTATTTTATTTTTAAATTAATCCGCCGTAACATTACATATTCTGTGAAAATTTGAACTAGCTACCTAGTACGGTTCAAATGATACAGCCGTTTAAAGGTAGGACAGACAGACAGACAGACATCGTAGGCTTAGCAATAGGGTCCTGTTTTTACCCTTTTGGTACGGAACCCTAAAAACAAGCATCGGGACTCCTGATTGTAAGTGGTAAATAGTTTAGTATAATTGTTTTATTCACGATCGATAACATATTATGTAATTGGGGCTCGCTCCCTGTCACGGTCACATTTTCTTTTCCGTGGTCACGATGTTTTATTATATTTAGCTAATTTCGGATAAAGTTCTGTAACTGTTACGGCCTGTGTCGCGTCAACTCACGAGGGTCGAAAACTTGGGTAAAAGGCACTTCACAGAACTACCGTTACTATTGCCTTATAAAAGGGGATTTATTGAAGCACAGATGGAGAAAACGCCCGAATATCCTATACCGGCCTGTAAATATTTGGATAGAAATGGTGTTCGGTAACAAATTAAATATTTTATTTTTATACCGAGCTATTGTTACATCTCTAACACTATGAAGATTTACAAATATCTGAAAATTACAAAACTTATATAAGCCGATAGTACACCTAAAGTTACTTATTAGCGTTCCGTACCCGAAGGGTAAAAAATAAAAAACCAAAAACTTGCTTATTTGAATTTTTCACATAAATTTTGACGTTTTGTGAAAATAATGGTAAAAACAAAATAAAGAAAATGTAAAATAAAGTTAACCTACAACTTTGCCATTTAACTTTTTTTCATAGGACTTGTAGTTTTGCCAAAGAGCTTATTAGTTTTGCCCACAGAAGAGAAAAATATTTCGTTCTCTTTTCTGTGGTTTTGCCGGAAATCGAGATAAACCGTTTTTTACCCATAAACCGCCCCCTCCACTTCCCGACCTCAGATCACCCGTAAATTATTTTTCCTTTCATTTTTGTTATATTTTCTTCCCTTTCCAATGGGTTTCATCGTACTATAAAAAACATTGTTTCAAAACTATCTACCCTGTTCTAAACGTACTATAGACAGTTTTGTGATGTTTGTTCCTTCCTTTCTGTAACGGCTACACGGATTTAAACGAAACAATCTATATATATATATAAAAAGTGAATCCCTATTTCCCTTGGTCACGCCACAACTTGAGAACGAGTTTACTGATGTTTTAAATGTTTATCGGGACTTATCACGTATTATTTAATATAGGTAAAAATATGTATTGTACCTTTCGCTCGACGTTTCGACCATGTTACAATGGCCGTGGTCACGAGCTGACTGAACACTGCGGGTGAGTCCGGCGAGAAGAGCGGGTGTTTTGTTCTCCTACCCTCACTTGATCTTAAAAAATCGCAGGGTTGTCACTACGACACACAACACTGACTGTATCGGTAAATGTCCTAGTACCTACACCGCGGTTTGACTTTACTGATTTTATTCATATTTTTTTAAGATTTCCAATTGTTTATAGAAGGTTCTTGCGGTAAGAAAAATTAAGAAAATTACGCAGAAAATAAGAAAATTTCGAAAACTTACTGACGATTTTAACTTCATCCGTTTGACAGTTCTAAGACAGGACAACGTCTGTCGGGTCCACAGAAAAGAAAAAAATAATTGTTTAAATTAGAACGGCTGTCAAGGCATTTTTGTAAGATTTTTTTTGTAGCCAGTTGCACCCATATTAACGAAACGTCAGTTATTTGAAATCAGTTAGCAGCTGTGATGCGGACAAAGAACTTTGAGACGTAACCCAAAAAGGTAAGGTCCAAGTTCTTTGGATGCGGAGTTCGATGCGTTGACATACATGATAATGTTCAAGCAAGATTCTGTCATAATACCTGGCGACAGATTTTCCTTCTCATTTCCGTTCTATTTACTTCTCTTTTCTGTGGTCGGGTCAGCTAGTAGATAATTACATACACCGAAAAGAGATGATAGAAACTCTTTATTGTACGTACCAGAAATAAAAATTACAAACAGATAGAAAACACAACAACAATGTGTGAGATTAGCTAATAAATATACACCTCATTTTCAAAAATCTTTCAGAGCGCCTGGTTAATGCGACGCGTGACCAAAATGCTGGCGTGTTTCTGGCTCAACGCATAAGCATTGCCATTCAACGTGGTAATGCCGCCAGCATGCTGGGTACGCTGCCAACTGGTAGTGGGCTTGAGCATTTGGATTGTCTTTAAACCTTCAACGGTCTATGGGCAGTCTAACTGTATTTGTAGTTTTAGTTTTAGCTTGTATTTTGTTTAGTTAATAAAGGCGCTAGCCTAGGAAAAAAATGATTTGGTTACAAATATCCTAAATTAACTTTGTGAATTTTGTAATTGCACTGACGAAACGAGCAAGACAAGTCTTTTTGTTTTGTTTATTGTTTTTGTTTTTGGGACATTTTTGCACACACGGTCATCTGACCCCAAACTAAGCAAAGCTTGTGATATGGCTGCCAGAGACTGATATACATACATATATAGTTTTAAATATCAGTTGCCTATATCATGCATGCCCATAACAGTTCAGTGCCACCCAAAGCTTGGGTGCTATTCATAACAACAAAGTACAATGTAAAGCACACAAGGCGGTCCTTGTGTATTCTAAGCACGAACGCAGTCGCGTGACTTTCATGAGATCCCTATTGGGAGTCACGTGCTCGAGCTTACTACTTGTTATCTCAAACTGAAAGATACAGTATTGGTTTGGAACCAACGGGATTACACATATGCTCTGCACAATGTTTTACAAGTACAAATTTATTTTTTGTCACAAAGGTAGCACAAAATTCAATTTGGGATCCATGTCTGCAGTGTTACAGTGAGCTGTATTGCAAACGGATTTTCCACGGAGAGTGTGCAACGGAACTTCACGAACTTGTTCCCCCATCACCTTTTCATTACCGGACGTCCAGACGAACAGCAAGGCGTCACCCTTACTTGGTCGAAATGCCATTTATTCGCACCAAGCGTTTTGACTCCTCTTTCTTAATTAGAACAGCAAAACAATGGAACGCCTTGCCCCTGTCTGTGTTTCCGCAGCATTACAATCTTGGAGTGTTCAAGTCTAGGGTTAATAGGTTACTACTGGGCAAACGTGCTCCATCTTCGACCGCATCGTCGCTTTCCATCAGGCGAGATCGCGGTCAAACGTTAGCCTAGTCCGATGTAAAAAAAAAAAAAAAAAAAAAAAAAATACACAGACTAAATAAAACTACTACGTAGCCCAGACTTGTAGTTACGATTATTTTCAATAGAAACAATTCAGTCAAATGTCTGAGGAGCGGGGTGCGGTTGGCAATTTTTGCCGCAATATTTTTTGCTACAACAAGACGTAGCGCGGTTTTAAATAATTTTAATAGACAATTATAAGACGAGCGCAGAAACGTTGACGGATCGCAGGCTTGGTCGGTACTGACGTGATACTCAGTACTTTCAGTGGGCGTGTTTTTACATAAGACGTTTTCCTCAGATGTAGTGACTGAACACGTTCTCCCTACATTAAATGTCTAGTTATAGAAAGTCTTTGTTTTCATAAGATGTAGTGACTCAACATATTCGCCCTACATTAAATGTCTAGTTATACAAAGTCTTTGTTTTCATCAGATGTAGTGACTGAACACGTTCGCCCTACATTAAATGTCTAGTTATAGAAAGTCTTTGTTTTCATCAGATGTAGTGACTCAACATATTCGCCCTACATTAAATGTCTAGTTATAGAAAGTCTTTGTTTTCATCAGATGTAGTGACTCAACATATTCGCCCTACATTAAATGTCTAGTTATAGAAAGTCTTTGTTTTCATCAGATGTAGTGACTGAACACGTTCGCCCTACATTAAATGTCTAGTCATAGAAAGTCTTTGATTGCAACAGTCAGTGTCTACCCCAAAACAGGGAACTGTGAAAGTTTTGTCAATATTTTTAATTTTATTATTCCAAATGAATAATATGGACACATTGCTGAGCGGAGCCAGACAGTACATCAAGAGAAAGGGATACCAGGCAGTAGTACATAGAAAGCTGTGAAAACCTTCACACTTTTGGTAGTCGGGTAGCGCGGGTCAGGTAAAGCTGAAGTAAGTTGTTAACTTCACGTATCGGAAGTAATTATCAAAACACCCTGTGTAGCGTTACTGCATCCTGTATGTAGGTAATAAAGCTTTAACGACGTAACATAATCCTGAAACTTTATACATTACAGGATTAACGGGTGGCACAGAATAAATAATAACAATGAGCATTTAATGATACGGCACTAAATAATAATTATCCATCTTAGTCGTGAAAAAAAATCATCTGTAATATTAAATAGTAGTTGAATATTTAATGTTTGAAAACGATCATTGACACTACAAAATTTATGGAACAGCTGATTTTTTCGTAATTTAAGTTTAGTCCCATAGTAAAAGTTGTTCATAATGATGAGTTCAATGACCTCTTTTCGGCAAAGTACAGTCGGTGTGTTCGCCGCTTGCCCCCTTTCTGATTTCGTCTATTATTTCTAGCCGTCCACAGAAATTGTGGATCTCTTTGCCCTCTTTTTGAAATCCTTGTACTTTTTATTAGTTCATCGCCCACTTTTCTCACCTTTGTAATACTTAATCGAAATATGTCCTGTTTTAGAAGTACTCTTGAATAAGCTAGAGATTTGCCCTATTTTATACATGTGTATAAATAAATGTACTGTACATGGTTATAATTAGGTGTTGAAGTATATGTCCGACGGTTTGACTCGTTTTTACTGAGCAATATAGCTTAGTTTTTACATAGGTTTTAAGACAACTTACTAACTCGAAATGTAACGTAAAATGTGTTTTTAAATAAATAAAAAAAAAAAAAAAAAAAAAAAATTATGCGAACTGCTAGTCTGTGGAATTCGCTGCCTGAGTGGGTGTTCCCCGATAGTTACAATCTGGGTGTCTTCAAGTCAAGAGTGAATAGGTTTTTTCTGGACAAGCGTGCTTAATCGTAGGCCGCATCATCGCTTAACATCAGGCGAGTTGCCGGCCAAGCGCAAGCCTATTTATAATAAAAAAAAAAAAGTTCAATGGTTATAGCCCGTCCATTAATTTTATTTTGGTGGAAGTAACCCTGTAGTATTTTGTATTTCTTCCGGAAAATTGAATAAATTACGGGTAAGACCGCAAAGCGCGGCCAGTGTATCACAAACCCTAATCTTACAAAGGCGAGTTCCGTCCAAGCCGGAGCAACTGTTTATAATGAAACAGGGACAAGGGAGAGTACAATTGAATTATTCCACAGTTCGCGCCCGGGGACGGACCGACCCTCTCCGCTAATTGATATGAACCAGCCACTTAATTTACATGATCAGATTAGTGAAACGATAGGCTCCCTAAATTCAAGGGTCTCTTGAGGCGGTTCTGTGTCACTAACTATTATAACAATTTATTTGAAAGCTATTATGGAACGCAGCGTGCTGGGTATCAAAAGAATGGACAGAGTCCGCAACAGCGCGCTGCGCTCCATAACAGGTGTGGTCGACGTTGGCCAAAAAGCTGCCAGACTAAAATGGGATTGGGCGGGACATGTGGCGCGCATGCATCCCGACCGATGGGCCAGGATCGTCACACAGTGGGTGCCAGATGGACGGCGCAGTCAAGGAAGGCCCAAGAAGCGCTGGCGTGACGATCTTGGCTCATTCCGGAGAGGTTGGCAAGAGGTGGCGAAGGACCGAGATTTATGGAAGGAGATGGGGGAGACCTTTGCCCAGCAGTGGGACAGTATAGGTTAAAAATAATAATAATTGAAAGCTACTACAATAGACCAATACCCGATGGGGAAGAAAAGTTCTTGAGTGGAGACCACGAACAGGAAGACGCAGCGTTGGTAGGCCTCCCACTAGATGGACCGACGACATTGTGAGAGTTGCGGGCATCCAGTGGATGCAGATGGCAGGCTGTCGGTCATTGTGGAGGTATAAGGGGAATCATCACCATGAATGTTTGTCCTAGGTGGGAATCGAATCCACGCCCTCAAGCTCAGAAAGCAGGTGGGGGCTATCAGTCGCACAGCACGTCAAACTTCCATTCATCAAACTCAGATTCTTAATTTTGAGAAAACGAGGACATCGTTTGTGTTAAAATGCAATTTTTTTTTTATTGCCATGGGTGGCAAACAAGCAGACGGGCCACCTGATGGTAAGCAGTTACCGTCGTCTACGAAGACTTGTAACACCAGAAGCATTACAAATACATTGCCGACTTTGCTTAGGGACTCTATGGACTCGCCTTTTGAAGAACCCCATGTTGTAGCTTCTCAGAAACACCACGTTAGGTAGCTCATTCCACATTTTGCAGGTCTTCTTCTTTCGAGTCGATGTTCCACAATGATAGTTTTATTTTCAAATTAAGTTTCTAGACCAAAATTTTGCCACCCCAATGGCACTCTCCGTGGCTTCATTCAGGTCGTCTTGTGTGCAAGTTGTAGGACACGCTGCACACTCCATCAAGTGTGACATTGTCTGAGGGTTCACACCACAAAGACATTCGGTGTCAGAGCCCTTTATATAACCCCACTATTTTTATATATAACATTTTGCAGGTGTAAAGCAAGAAAGATCGTGTGAATCGCACTGAGTGTGATTTCCACTGATCTATTATGTACAGTACAATTGGCCCTTAACGCAAGTACTTCCCACATACGTAAATACGCATAATCACTGAACACAAGTATCCCTAAAAGAGGACAAGGATTGTGGGAATGTGGGCTCCTTCATTTGAATTTGATGAATCACTTAGAATTTTAACCTTGCGGGGTGTCGGTGTAAATAAGACTATGTTTGTTTACTCCAATTTGGTTTGTTAATTATTTATGAGATTACATATTTTGCGATGTAAGCAAGCGTTTATTATTCTGCCGTCTGATACACACACACACACACACTGACACTTACACTGACCATGTCACTTAACGGTCTTTTAGTAATCGGACGGCAGTATTCTATACCAGTGGTTCCCAATTAGTGGTACGCGTACCCGTAGGAGTATGCGAAGTTGTATCAAGGGGTACGCGACGCGCGGCAATATCTTGTCTAAGATAATTTTATAAGTATCCCGGTACCAGTTTGTTTTTATTTTTATTTATCATTCCTGCAATAAAGGCAGGAGCGGACCAAATCCAGTTGCAGTCCGGTCCGGTGCAGAAGCAGTTTGTGAGGACCAGTAAAGTATAAAATTCTATGAAAGACGACACGCCGTATTCAGTCCCTTTTTAGTCCGTCTGCATCCAACGGACCTCATATAGCATGACGTATTTCCATATTTCATAGAATTTCATACTTTACTGTTTCTCACAAACTGAATCTGCACCGGACCGGACTGTAAAAGGATTTGGTGTGCTTGATACGAGCTCGAGGGGTACGCGAGTTTGAGGTCTTTCTTGAAGTAGTACGCAAGATAAACTAATTGGGAACCATTGTTCTATACTAAACAGTTCTTGTTCACGTTAACCCGCGGGCGCGGTATTGTAAGGTTGCCATACATGATAACTCTATGAGAACCTATCAATATTGAGTCAAATCAAAGCACAAACGTAATTATCTGATCGTGTAACTATTATGCATGGACCTGAACATCCTTATTAAGTTTCCGCGTGGGACGTGCTAATATAATAGCAAAGAGTTTCAATAACCCAGCGGTAATATCTTTATTCACAACAACTATTTGAGGCGTTTGGGGTTGAGACATTGGGCCCTTGGGGACCGGGAGCTCACCTCATTTTCAAAAATCTTTCTGAGTGCCTGGTTAATGCGACGCGTGACCAAAATGCTGGCGTGTTTCTGGCTCAACGCATAAGCATTGCCATTCAACGTGGTAATGCCGCCAGCATGCTGGGTACGCTGCCAACTGGTAGTGGGCTTGAGCATTTGGATTGTCTTTAGACCTTCAACGGTCTATGGGCAGTCTAACTGTATTTGTAGTTTTAGTTTTAGCTTGTATTTTGTTTAGTTAATAAAGGCGCTAGCCTAGGGAAAAAAATGACTATTTCGAGTATATGTTTAGTGATTTTTTGATTAAAATCTATTTGTAATAGCAAATCAATCCACCATTGATGTATAATATACTTAAGACACCAATTCACAGGGTTTATTTTAATTTATTAGGATCGTCTACAACGCAAACCGTTCCAGATACCAGAACTAGCGCGCGGTTGATAACTTGATATAACCAGCTAGATTCAAATATCAAACCTATAAACCAATAAACTTTAGGTACAGCCTAGATGTAATCCAGGATCAACTGCAAGACTGCGTAGCTATCCCTGCACTAGATGGAAATAGCAACCGGAGACTGGGCAAGCGCCTTTATTAACTAAACAAAATACAAGCTAAAACTAAAACTACAAATACAGTTAGACTGCCCATAGACCGTTGAAGG
Organism: Agriopis marginaria; assembly: GCA_932305915.1. Classification (NCBI taxonomy): domain Eukaryota; kingdom Metazoa; phylum Arthropoda; class Insecta; order Lepidoptera; family Geometridae; genus Agriopis; species Agriopis marginaria. Next base: position 16,855,836 of record OW029929.1, on the reverse strand, counting down.
TCTAAAGACAATCCAAATGCTCAAGCCCACTACCAGTTGGCAGCGTACCCAGCATGCTGGCGGCATTACCACGTTAAATGGCAATGCTTATGCGTTGAGCCAGAAACACGCCAGCATTTTGGTCACGCGTTAATATTATTGATTTGCCAATGGGATGGAGAAGATAAGCTCGAGACAGAAAAGTGTGGAAGGAACTAGGGGAGGCCTATGTCGAAGGACAACCTGACAAATAAACTGGTTGCTGCAAATCATATTATCTACACATAATTTACTATAGTTTATATTTCATTTTCGTTTTATATTATTTAATTTAAGATAAATAGTCAGTGAATAAAGGCTCTATCTATCTATCTATCTAATATTCCTGAATTGCCTTATAATTTATATCGTCGCAAGAAAGGCAGAATTACTGAAGCGCCAAAATAGGCATATTGAGTTATATAGATATTCGGAATCAGCGTTTTTTTCTGCGTCGATCAGTCTGGGTCCCATAGCGATACGAGCACTAATTTGGCGTTTCAGTATAAGGAAAAAAGGGGTTGTTTCATCAACCAGAGTCCTTAAACGACACTTTTTTGGCATTTTATTCGTCCCTGTCACCTAAGTAATTTTGTTTTCCTGCAATAAATTACAAGTAAATTTTAAGTAAATTTGGCTTCCGGCAATTTAACAGCTAATATTTTAGAGATATAAGTAATTTTGACTATAAATATTTGAATCAAATGGCGGTTAAGAAATTTTGCCTTACTGTAAATTGAAGTCATTTTTACTTAAGCGCCACTATATCACAAACCAGCAGTCCATTTATTATGGTTTGTACTTTTGGACATAGAAAATGACAAATTAATAAAAGTTTACCTTGACGTCATCGAAATTCTTGTGCTGGGAAAAAAGTTATGAATTAAAAACGAAAAAAAAAAAACTTAAAACGGCTTTTTCTCGAAATGGTCATTTGGAGCTTCAGTAAATTTGCCTTTCTTGCGACGATATAATGTCCATTAACGGGATATTTACCGTGATAAGGTCGTGGATGGAACTCCCAATAAATATGTACTTATTCCGTTAATGATAATTGAAAAAAAACTTTTATTAAAAGACCACTTATATACAAGCAAACCAGAAGTGCACGTATACCTTCTTTATTGATCGTCAATTTTGACAGTAGAGATCGTAAAATTTTATAAAATACCATTTGATCAGCACTCGCTATTATCGATTCTATGGCATTTTATAGAATTTGACGATCGATAAAGAACAGTACTTGCACTGCAGATAAATTACAATGAATCAATTATCTAGGCTTTTAACAGGTAGCCTTATTGCTTAAGGGTCCTGTATACCCTCTGCAGCTTTCTCTGTCGAACATTTTCACATTATTGAAGATATAAAATCAATGAGTGTGAATTTCCAAAAAGTTACAAAATCATGTCATGGTGTCTATCGTAACATTACAAACAAAGAAATTGTCAATTTGATATATTTTAATTTGACACAGTAAAATGGTAACAAGTGATTTTTATTTCTCGTGTCATTTTATCCGTCAAATTACAAGATATCGAAGCAAACATTTCTTTGTTTGTAATGTTACGATAGACACCATGACATGATTTTGTTACTTTTTGGAAATACACACTTATTGATTTTATATCTTCAATAATGTGAAAATGTGCGAGCGAGAGAGCTGCAGAGGGTATACAGGCCCCTTAAAGCGATCCCTTCTGGGCAACTGTGTACGTAAAGGAATTACAAAGAGATATAGTAGCCTTAACTAAAATATTTCACAAGCTAAATGTAAAGTGTAAAATGTGTCAGAATTTTAGTTACCTATTTAGCTTGCTTAAAAACTTTTCTAACTAAACTAAAAAGGTCACCAAAATGCGGGTTATTTTTCAAGTAAAATTCTGTTTTTGACTTTCTCGATAGAAAGAGTTTTGCATGTTTTATTTGTTTGTAGCCTTTAGATTGTTTGTTGTTATTTACTTTTGAATTATTTTAGTTAAGGCTACTATCTTTACTTTGAATTCGTAATTTTTCTAACAAGGATACTCAAAAAATAATTTAAATGGAGTCGCCTTTTATCACCCAGGTGATTAAAGTGGAATAGAATCCATAAATCATCCTTTACATAAAGTTTCACCGACATTAAGAGTTGAGATCGTCGAACTTGTCAAATTAATCCAGAATATATAAACAATGGTTTATTTTGAACTGTTTTGGTCTGAGCTCGGAGATTGAGTAGGTACTGGGTTCTACCGATTGGTCCGATAGTGTATTTAGTCAGGGAACTAAAAACCGAAGGCAAAGGTCGGTCCCACAACACAGCCACCGCATCTTTCCCGAACCAACTTTAATCAACCCTTGATTTTCAATTTACCTTTCCTTTCTAGAGTAATATAGGGCTGAGTGAGGGTTTAGAGGACACGATTTGTGGACGTATTATCATCATCATCATCATCAGCCAGAAAACGTCCACTGCTGAACATAGGCCTCCCCATTTAGCCTCCACACTGAACGACAGCCTGCCTTTTGCATCCAATGGATGCCAGCGACTCTCACTATGTCGTCGGTCCATCTAGTGGGAGGCCTACCTACGTTGCGTCTTCCGGTTTGTGGTCTCCACTCAAGAACCCAATCAAGGACGTATTATATACAATCTTAATTTATATCTTTTATTACTTTTTTTCTGGGGCAAGTACCTTTATAAACTAAACAAAATACAAGCTAATAGTAATACTACAAATACAGTTAGACTGCCCATAGACCGTTGAAGGTCTAAAGACAATCCAAATACTGCCACTACCAGTTGGCAGCGTACCCAGCATGCTGGCGGCATCACCACGCTGCATGGCAAAGCTTATGCGTTGAGCAAGAAACACACCAGCATTGCTTAAATATAGTTTAGTCAATAGATTTTTCTGTTCACTTGAAGTGCTCAGGAGGATTGGATCCCAAGCCTGTCTGTCTCTGTTCACATTTTTCGTAATGACTGAATCGTATGACTCGACAGCCTGTCATCTGCATCCACTGGATGCCCGCAACTCTTATAATGTCGTTGGTCCATCTAGTAGGCCTGCTGCGTATTCCGGTTCGTGGTTTTTCATTTAAAACATTTCTTCCCCATCAGTTATCGACTCTCCGAGCGATGTGGCCTGCCCATTGACACTTCAACTTGAAAATTGAAATAGCTATGTCGATGACTTTGGTTCTTTGGCAAATATCCAACTTCTGATAGATATCTCCATTACCAAAAACGTATACTTTCTTTGTGACATCTTCTCGTCCAAGATACCACAGTGCCTCAAGACGAGGGTTTTTGACCAGTGTGTGTTGCCAGTGATGACATATGGTACTGAGACGTGGTCCTTAACTGTTGACCTTTTAAAAAAAAATCAGAGTCACTCAGCGGGCAATGGAAAGAGCTATGCTCGGAGTTTCTTTGCGCGATAAAATTCGAAACGTGGATATTCGCCAAAGAACCAGAGTCACCGACATAGCTGTTAAAATTTGCAAGTTGAAGTGGCAATGGGCAGGCCACATCGCTCGAAGAACCGATAACCGATGGGGAAGAAAGGTTCTTGAGTGGAGACCACGAACCGGAAGACGCAGCGTAGGTAGAACTCCCACTAGATGGACCGACGACATAGTGAGAGTCGCTGGCATCCAGTGGATACAAAAGGCAGGCTGTCGTTCAGTGTGGAGGTTAAAGGGGGAGGCCTATCTTCAGCAGTGGACGTCTTCTGGCTGATGATGATGATGATGATGATACTTTCTTTATGTAAATCGTATGGTATAAAACATACCTTCCTCTAATTCATTCCAATGTTTTAGAGAGCCCGTTTCAAGGGTCGAAAACTGACCGCAGGATAAATCGAAAGCAATTTTCCCTTAAGTTAATTGATATGCTTATACTCTACTTTAGACTATAAATTCATAGTAAGCGTACCTCGGCCTGTATTTAAGTGTTATCTTTTAATTTATGACTAACGGGTAAAGGGTACGTGATTTATTACCAAAGTTGCTCGCTTGTTTAGTTAAAGGTAGCTGTTTACGCGTTATTCATATTCTTAAGCAAGCAATTTTTTCAAGGTGAATTAAGTATAACTACCTCGAACTAAAATTAGGCACAAAACAAATTTCTCGTGGAAGTAGGTACTACTACTTTATTTATTTTATTAATTTAAGACGGTTTCGTAACAAAAGTCTACCGTATTACGTTCACGGGTGTCTTCATCATCATCATCATCAACCAGAAGACTCATCATCATCATCAGCCAGAAGACGTCCACTGCTGAACATAGGCCTCCCCCTTTAACATCCACACTGAACGACAGCCTGCCTTTTGCATCCACTGGATGCCCGCGACTCTCACAATGTCGTCGGTCCATCTAATGGGAGGCCTACCTACGCTGCGTCTTCCGGTTCGCGGGTGTCTTGCTTTACATGTATTGTAACAAAAACCCGTGAAATTAAACCAAAAAGCGGCAATACCACAGAATAAACATGGTCAGAAAAACACTTTTCATATAAACCAGTTCAAATACGAATAAAGTGATATGAAACGCGAGCACTTTACCTAAGTATTTGTTTAGGTGAAAATGTTTACAGAATTGTATAAACATTTTCAATCATACGATAAAAATATTTAACATTACGATGAAAATAAATAAATAGCAATGTTTTTAGATAAACATATTACTTTTGTAACGAAAATAGCTAAGCGTTTTAGCTTGATAAAAGACCTAAGGCTTTTTACGTGTTTATATTTCTTATATGTAGCCTTTTGAGACAGAATTTTAACTAAATACTCACTCGCTTAACATCAGGCGAAGTGGCGGTCAACCACAAGCCTATTTGTCAACACAAAATAAAACTGGCTAAGTGCGAGTTGGGCTCACGCACTGAGGGTTCCGTACGGTTCAGTAATGAACATAAATTTGTCACCGACTCGCATTTGGCGTTTATTTATTATTTGTTATACCTTCTTTAGAATGCGTAGTATAATCATGCCAAGTTTGACGTTTTTAATACGTACAAACGTTTTACCGTTTTTACATTAGAGTTAATACAAAAATACGTAAAAAAAATACGTTTGTTGAAAACTCTTTTCGTTTTTTTTTGTTATTTCTTAGTTAATACGCCGTAACATTACATGTTCTGTGAAAATTTGAACTGGCTATCTATTACGGTTCGAAAGATACAGCCGTTTAAAGGTAAGTCAGACGAGCAGACAGAGTAGGCTTAGTAATAAGGTCCCTTTGGGAACGGAACCCTAAAAATACATATTTTTTTAATTAAAATATCCCTGACTAAATATAGTAAATAGCTGATCATCATCAAATGGCTGAAAAAATCGGTTTATCCGTTTGGCACTTACTATTATGTCACAGACAGATCACACGTTAAACTGATAACACCCCTCTGTTTACGTCGGGGCAAAAATATTATTAACTGTTAGTCTGTTCATTAAACTGCGTGAATAAATTTGAAAGTGTAATAAATTTACAAATCAATTTCTATCAATCAGAAAATTAATATAAATTTCTATTCAGAGTGTGCATCAGATCGGCATGATTTAATTCCCTCCTGCCCTTTTTTCTATCGGACCGCCAGGGCGGGCACAAAAAATCGACATCGTTTTTGGTTGATATTCCGAGACCCGTACAAAGCGCTTTGATTCCACATTTATTGTGCCAACTGCTAGTCTATGGAATTCGCTGCCTGAATGAGTTTTCCCCGTCAGTCACAATATCTTCAAGTCGAGAGTGAATCGGTTTCTTCTAGGCAAGCGTGCTCCATCGTAGACCGCATCGTCGCTTAACATCAGGCGAGATGGCGGCCAAGCGCAAGCTCTGAACTTTTAGAATCCGTCGTGTGTTTACCTTATTTTTCAACACAAACGCCTTATGTACAAATAATACATTAATATGTAACAGATGTCTTTTTTGTCAACGCCATTTTGATTATCTATTGTGTCGAAAAATAACGAAATTATCTTTAATGTGGGATGAAAATGGCGTCCCTTTTTTGTCGGAGATAAAAGCTGTTTTCATAAAATCGGAATCAATTTTCTCGCACAACAGTTTTTTTATTTGTAATTGAAATTCTCGTGTTTTCTCTAGCAAATGTAGAATAGAAATTAGTTTAGTGCTACACTTAGTTGGCTTTTTTATTTATTAGTAATATTTGGTATCGACAAAACGTACATTATTATATTATCAATACAATGTTCTTAGAAACGAAACCTTTATAAAGACCGAAAAGCCAAAATAGCCTTTTTAGGAAACTGAATCGGTCGGTGATAAACGATTTCTTTTCGAAAATCTTCGATATCCATATGTATGGAAAGTAATCAATTACATAAAAGGCTCTTTTCTATTTTGAATGACAAAGGAGCTATTCCAGACAAGGGCTCTCTGATCCATTTCGAGAAATGAGAAATTCTCAAGTCTAGCTTCTATTCACTGCCTTTAAAACCTCTTTATTTACGAAGGGTTTTTATTTTGTTAGCTGATTCATCTTTTTCATTTTAAATATTTTAGTGATCCACCAAAAAAAAAAATGCGGCCGACTCTAATTTATCCTAGTTTTTGGTATGCCGTATCTAGTACGGTCAACATCAATGGTGTTGGTATAATTTAAAGTTATATGATTATTTACGGGATATTTACCGTGGTAAGGTTGTGGAATGGGCTCCCGATATTTCGGCGCAGTTACATGCTCCAAGTTCACGGGCCGCACGTTCCCGTTAACTTTAGTGAACAACCGTGATAGTTTAAAACAGTGTTTTGGTATAATTTGTCAAAATTAGACTGTCAGTATGGCTAAGGCTGGTTTCACAGCTCCGCATGGGTCGCCCCATGATCCAAGAAAATAAGGTTTAACGCTCTGGGAGTTGTCCCGCAACGACATCACTGTCCAGTTGCCACTTTATTGTAACAAACACAGATATTGGGAAACAATTTTTTTAATAATTTATTAAATAAAATACAAAAAGCATTTCAATTGTCATTTGGTTTGTCCGCTCAAAGAAAGCAATGCAAGTTAAGCACGGATTGAATATATTAAACATAATTTCATCAAATCCACATTGATTTAATGGATTCCCACAGGTAATATACGGATATTAGGGAGTTATAATTTCACGCTACTGTTAACACAGATAATCACCTGTTACGTGGTGTATCATCATCTCTCTCGAACTTGTTGTAAATTACTTATTCTGCTCTTGCTAACGCACGTGTACATGTATCCATGACATTGATGACATCATTGCGGGACGCCCACGTGACATTTTTTTTTCGGAGTGCTATACCTGGCGGAGTATATTATTATACCATGGGTCGCTCGTACTACAGGAGACGGGATCTATGCGGAGGCAAGTCCGGTACGGAACAATCCGCGTCGCTGTGAAATGATGTTTTAGCGCCTTACGTATGTCTCCGGGAGCCCGTACAGCTGTGAAACCAGCTAAATACTTTTGCTAAAGAACTTAGACCATATTGACATTTACCAAATAAATAAAAAAATACTTATAAAAAAAGGTACCTACTAGCCATGCTAGCGTCACCTGTAAAAAGTCTCAACTGTCCAACCCCATAGAGTGTAAAGTCGTTGAAGTATTCACCGTGCTTAAAATACGTATAGAATTCGAAACAAAATGCTATATTATTTCGAAATTGAAATTTGTATTGAAATATTCGTACTTCATTCGATCATCATGTATTTTATGGTATATTTTTCGCTGCCTATGTATACAGGGTGTAAGGGGAACACTCTCGAAGCTAAAAGAAGGTAATTGTACTCATCATTATGAACACCTTTTAGTATGGGACCAACCCTGAAATCGCGAAAAAAATCAGCTGTTCCATACATTTTGTCGAGTGTCAATGACCGTTTTTTATAGAACAGCTGATATTTATTTCGCGATTTTATCGCTTGTCTTGTATTAAAAGTGGTTCATAATGATGAGTACAATTACCTTTTTTTGGCTACGAGTGTTCCCCTTACACCCCGTATACAAAAAAAGTCCTAGGTGAACAAATCGCCACCATGCGGCAGGGTTCCCAGAATGCTGGCAGCTTAATTTTTGTGCGAAATAAATGCTATAATATATCGAAATTTTAATTTGTATTGAAATATTCATACTTCATTCAATCATTATCTATTTTCTGCCATTTTTTCGTTGCCTATATATATATATATATATTGCTATATTTCGATTTCTTTGATTTAACATTTTAAAATGAAGACCTTTTTCATGAATACAGTTGAGTTTTTCACCGGCATCGAAAAAAATATCACACTATTTGGAATACTAGATATTTTCATGGATCCATTACACTGAACATCACAAATAATGTGTGAATTAGTGATAGTGGATCGTACTTCTACATAGCTCGAGTGATGACATCTCGAGCTAAGCATACAAAGAAGCTTTCACTAACATTTCCTTTGACAAATCGTCTTGCTAGTGCTTTGATCATTCAATGCTTGTACTTACTCGTACCTATCCATCTAATGGCACCCTTGATTCTAGAAAGATTTTATCTGCCACTATACTAACTACTATTACTGTTTATCTCTTACTTAGCATGTCTAATAAGAGGCACAGTAACAGATAATCTAAAGATTCAGATATATAGAAATCAGAAACTACCAAATCTTATTGAAAAGTTGCTGTTTTCAAAGACCTTAATAAAAGTTTGGTCGAATAACCCAATGTTCAATAAGTGTCCGCTCTCCTATGCTTACAAAACAAAATACAAGCTAAAACTAAAACTACGAATACAGTTAGACTGCCCATAGACCGTTGAAGGTCTAAAGACAATCCAAATGCTCAAGCCCACTACCAGTTGGCAGCGTACCCAGCATGCTGGCGGCATTACCACGTTGAATGGCAATGCTTATGCGTTGAGCCAGAAACACGCCAGCATTTTGGTCACGCGTCGCATTAACCACGCGCTCTAAAAGATTTTTGAAAATAAGGTGAGCTCCCGGTCCCCAAGGGCCTAATGTCTCGACCCCAAACGCCTCAAATATGTAACCACTGCCGAGGTTAGCATATTTGCGTCGCTTGTGCTGCTCTGCCGAATTGGCAGCCGCACCAGCCCTACCCTGTAATACTTACAAATATATTGGAAATGTGGCCATGTTTCAACGACCTTGAACCAAAGGTTGGTCAAATAGCTCATGTTATAATTACTAAGAAATTAATAAGTCTACAGTCTAAAGATATTATTTGTATCCCAACCTAAGTAGTAAAGACCTGAGGTTTATTGTACGCAATACTCAAAGAGAGTAGATTATGGTAGCCTATTTAATTTCAATTTCAATCTCAAAGCCACAGGTAAATAATAGCTAATATTCTATCTTTATGATCTTGTAGAAAGAGTCAATATAATAAAACGAAATGTTTTACAATAATGACCTTGAGGTGGTTCGATTCACCTATGGCGGGAAATTTACATTTTAAACAGTTTTTTGGTCCTAGTAGCCAGGCCAGGTAATTATTTTTAAATAACACAGTGTTTGCGCTAAATGTTGGCTGTTCTTTACATTATAATGTACAATTATTTAACAGTAACGCACCATATTACTTACATTTGTGAATAAACCGTTTGAAACAGCAAAAATTTGTTTATTCACAAATGTAAGTAATAATGGGCATTAGAGATAAATAGCTTTACATGATTTTGTAAAGAATAATAATCAATCTGCGCAAACATCATGGCTGTTTACAATAATTACCCGGCCTATCTACAAGGACAAGAAAACTGTTTGAAATTTGAATTTCCCGCCATTTGTGCAACGAACCACCTTAAGAGACCTAAACACAATCCAGGGTGAGGAATAAACTAAGATAATGTTCGACAGAAGTAGTTTAAGGGAGCTGTCTCCATCTGCAATTCCCTCCCTTGCACATTTCAACATTATTAAAGAAAGTGTGAATTTACAAAAATTGATATAACCATGTTTTCTGTCTGTCATAACATAATATTATTTGACTGCCCCGGTGGCTCAGTTGGTAGTGAACCTATCTTCTATGCTTGGGGGCGTGGGTTCGATTCCCATCTAGGACAAACATTTGTGTGATGAACATTTGTGTTTGTTCTATGTCTGGGTGTTAATATCTATTTAAGTATGTATTTAAAAATATATATGTACGTATATCAGTTTCTGGCAGCCATATCACAAGCTTTGCTTAGTTTGGGGTCAGGTGACCGTGTGTGCAAAAAATGTCCCGAATAAAAAAAAAAATAATAATTAAGCCCTTCAAAATAATTGACATCATCATAATATCATACTTTAAGAAATTATTAAAAGCTATATTCAAACCTTGTCTCTAAATAAAACTGAAATATCTGAGCATACTACTAACGGCTCTACAATACTCACCCCAGTTAACATTAGAAGTGCCCACAGCTGAGCGAGAATTCAAAAGGTTACATTTGTGGAGATTTTCCTTTTTTCCGCGATGTGCCTTTCCCAGGCCCATTCAGATCGGGCCCAGCTTGGCCCCTCCCTGTTCCCTTCTCGGGCCCTTTTCTGTCCCTTCTTTGGGCTTGGAATAGATTCTATATTAACTCGGGACTGTCTGGTCAAGTGGGTCAAGTGTCTGCGGTAGATTGAAAATTGTTGGATAGAATTCGATGATCGAAATATGGAATGGTATTACTTTTATCGCCTGAATTATCAGAAAAAAATATCTAACATATTATGCGTAGTAAATAGTTTACAAATAATTTATTATAGGTTAGTTTGTAAATAGATTACAGACAGGCCACATGCTCTATTGCACTGCATTTTTATTTTTATTTTATTGAGGTACACAAAACAGGATACAGTCATAATAAAAACTAAATTAAGTGTGTTGACAATTGTGAACTAACCCTTTTCCCAAAACTTGCGTACTCATCATGGTTATTAAAAAAACAGTATGATATAAAAAAATAATTTGGTTAATAACTATAATTTTACTTTCAGTTACAGCTACATTCACGATGAGCCGTGAATGCAATCTTTTTTACATCTCTCTTAAATCTGGGTAGAATTTGATCAAAAATATCTATAAAGCTATAATGCTTTTTAACGATTTCATTGTATTGGCGACACATCCTAACTACTGGGTTATAAAAAGAAGTGTTATTTTTATAAACGCGCAGATAGAAAGTTTTTGGTTTTATATAATAGTCGTTGCGAACTTTTGGAGTAACGTTAAAGTTAATACTTGAGAGAAGAGAAGGGGAATCTATCTTTGAATGTAAAATTTTAAATAGGTAGACAAAGTCATTGTGAGTGCATCGTGTTTCAAGGGTTTGTAAATTAAATTTATTCATCTTCTCGGAATATGACTGGATTATTACCGCTGAAATTAACAATATCAGTCAAATTCAAACCTAAATCGTTATTATTATAAGTATTTTTGTTAGTTACTTTAGGTCAAATCTTGCAAGGGTAATTAGAACTCCTTACTGAATTTGCTGTGCATACACCTTTAGGTCTGGTGGCAATATAATTATGCATTACTCAATATTATAATTTTTGTCTAATTGGCTGCCAAAATTAAAATCATCATTTGAATAAAAGTTTGTATTTAAAAATGTAATTTTTTTAATAAACCTTATTTTAAAGGTTGTGTCCATCCATATGCTAGTGTTTCTGTATAATTTGGCTATTGGTACACCGTCGTATGTGTTTGTCTTTTCTTTAAAACTAAAACTATGTTAGACAGAAACTGAAAAAGACAACTAAATAAAACTACCTCTCCATCCAATCGAGCGCAGTACCACAGTTCACATTTCAAGTCAGTAAAACTGATTCTACAGATTCAAATATTTGAAGCCATTCATGCCAGTTCGTGGAAAACGTACAAAAACGCGTTGCCAGTTGAAAACATGCATTCATTCTCCGAATGTTCGCAATCAAGAGTTTATTGCAGAGACACGCGTCCACGGAAGCTATCAATGCCTTCATATGCTATCCTTGCCTCCTCAGCCCTTTGGGTTCTCGAACCTTTTAAAAGGGCTCTTATTTCTAGACCTTTTCCGAGAAATAAAATATTTGGAGCGGAAATTATTCGGATCTTATTTTTTGAGTGTGCGTTTTGTTTAGTGGCCTGACTTGGAGAGCTTAGGAAGAATGTTGAACAGACAAATGCCAAATACAAAAGAAAACCAAGTTCAAGGATTAGGTACTCGAGGCACTTTGTCTAAGACTATAAGTAGATCCAGACCTTGAAAGGTAAAAGTGACATAGATTAGTTATAAATAAAGTTTTATTCCCGAAATGTCGAGCATAATTTTATTTGTCGTTTTAGATATTATTTTTATGTGGCAATCACTTGTTTGATTAGAATTATCATATTCTAGTCTTGTTGTTTATTTTACGTTACGAGTATTAAGCAAACATACTTTGTATATAACGGAATGGACAATGTATTATGGGGGTTGTGTGTAAGTGTGTATCCTTGATTTTCTTCAAAATGGCTAGACTGATTTGAATACGTTTTTTATTATTTTGAAGCCGGTTTAAAAGAAGTGTTTCTTAACTATGTGTGATCAAAATTTGTTCAGCGGAATAATAATTATGACCTACATTCAGAAGCGGTGGTGGGTTTTTAGGGTTCCGTACCCAAAGGGTAAAAACGGGACCCTATTACTAAGCCTACGATGTCTGTCTATCTCTCTGTCCGTCCGTCTGTCTGTCTGTCCTATCTATTAACGGCTGTATCTTTCGAACCGTAATTAATAGCCAGTTGAAATTTTCACAGAATATGATGTAACGTTACGGCGGATTGACTAACAAATAATAAAAAAGTCTAATAGTAAAAACGACAGGGGTTGTCCCCATACAACAAACGTATTTTATTTACCTATTTTTGTATAAGATCTAATGTAGAAACGGTAATACTTACCTACAAGCGCAGGGCCGGATTTAGGGGAGGGCAACCGGGGCGAAAGCTCCGGGGCCTCCACAAACGGGGGGCCCCCACAATAAAAAAATTGTTTACTTTATTTGGAAAATAATTTGGGGCGAAGGGGCCTCCGCTCCTTTGTTGCCCCGAGGCCTCTGGACCTCTAAATCCGGCCCTGTACAAGCGTCAAACTTATGTATCGGCGGTAAAAGGATCGGTTGAAAGCGGCCTGCATCCAGCTTTTCTGTGCGGTCTCTTTTAGGTCGTCTGTCTATCTTGTGGGTGGACGTCCTACGCTGCGTTTACCGGTCCGTGGTTTGCATTCCAGAACCCTTCGGCTCCATCGGCCATCTGTTCTGCGTGATATGTGCCCTGCCCACTGCCACTTCAACTTGCTAATCTGGTGAGCTATGTCGGTAGCTGTCTTTCGTCTACGGATCTCCTCATTTCTGATTCGATCTCGTAGAGAAACCCTGAGCATAGCCCTCTCCATAGCTCGTAACTCAAAAGCAAGTTCAAGCAAGCTCAAAGAGCTTGCTTATGAGGCCCATAGTGAGAGACCACGTTTCAGTGCCGTATATCATCACTAGTAACACACACTGGTCGAAGACATTTAATAGGAAATCAATAATTTAAGTTAAGCTGTCTACAGTAAAGGTGACCCATTCAGAACCTTACTGTTTATGCATTAAAGTTGGATTTAAGAGATTGTGTTTGTATTGTGTTAAAAGCCACTCGCGGGAAGACCGGAAAAGGCTTTGCAGGATGTTTTGGCTGTTGAAAAGATGTTTTGATAATGCGAGCTTCATAGATTTCATTGTTATGTTCACTTTTTTGGCATTCGAGAGAATAATCTTTGCAAATTATTTTGAGATCTTTGTCCTAATTTGTATATGTCGAATTTCTAGTGTAATTCCGCTTCTACGTCGTTTCGAGTACAATAAGCCCGCAAAGTAACGCCTGATTCAATCAACTATCTTTGTCCTGTTTGGGTACTTTCTCAAGTGGAGAAAAAATCTAAATACGAGTACATCTTACAGTTAGTAAGTTTGTATAAGCCTAGTAGCCAGCCTTGATATCACAGCTTTAGACCAACTAAAGGCCTCTGATAAGGCTTAGCGGTTCCACGGTAGAGCTCAGATGTAAATGCTACTCACGGTCACCCATTCGAATGACTGTGTCGTACGTTGACTATACCGGTCGGGTGGTCATCGCTTTAAAAGATTTAGTCGAGCGATCAGCACCGGCCACGAGCGAATCGGACGGGCGCAATCTGAATAAAAAAAAAACACATAATTTGGTTGCGGAACCCACGAGTTCGACTTGCACTTGGCCGGTGTCTATTACAAATTCTTACCACACATTAAATTAATCATGATTAATTTGATGAATTTTATTTAATATTTTTTTTTTTTTTTTTTTTTTTTTTTTTTCATGTAATTTTTTATAATTATTAATAAAAATATCAATATCAATATAGCAGCCTCTGGATTAACCACACTCGCCGAACTGCCAGCGCTGTACGGGTTCAATACAATGACATTTTTTAGGATGCTGATGTGGTTACCTCGCTTCTGTAGTGCATCTGAGGTGTTTGCTGAGGCGCGCACGGACGATTTTCATGCGATAATTCGCAAGAAAGTCGCATCCCTACAAAAGCGAGTGCGAGGCAGTCGCAACGGCATCCTGCAAATGATTGTTGAACGAATGGACTGCCCCATCCAAATCAAATGGATTTGTATTTTAATGGGCAAGAAGATATCACATCAACACATCAACAGCCATTAAAAATCCACTGCTGGACAAAGGCCTCCCTCTTTAAGAAGGGTGTTGCCATAATCCCCACGCTTGGCAGGCGGCTTGGGGATCGCAGTACGTTCACCGTGTACTAATAGGACGCTGCTGCCCATCCTCCGGTGGTTCTGGTCGCAGTTTTAGGACATACCCGGGTCCAAGAAGATATGATTTATTGTAATTTTAATAAGGTAATTGTGATTTAATTTTATTCAAAATTTAATGTTATATATTTAGGTGATTATTATTTAGTCATTATTTTATTTGTAACGTGTATTATGGATATTTTCCGAACTAAATTGATAAATTACTTAATTAAATGCAGTAGTCATAAAAAAAACTCAGGGAGTGGTAAAGCGCAATAACCTATCGAATCCAGCCCGTTGATTGTTTTAAAGACCGTGTCTACATTTGCAAATGAGTTATTTAGATAGCCCGTTGGTCCAGTTGGTAGTGAACCTGCCTTCTGAGCTTAGGGGCGTGGGTTCGATTCCCACCTAGGACAAACATTTGTGTTTGTTCTATATCTGGGTGTTAATATCTATTTAAGTATGTATTTAAACCTATATATGTATGTATATCAGTCTCTGGCAGCCATATCACAAGCTTTGCTTAGTTTGGGGTCAGATGACCGTGCGTGCAAAAATGTCCCGAATATTTATTTTTTATTTATTGCAATAAAAAGATCTAAAATCTGAAGCATGAATTATATTAGAACATTAATCATTAGCTCTAGTATAATATATTTATCTATGATCATTAGCAAGAATAGTCATGAAAAGCTCGAGCAAAATGTAAATAAAATAACCGCCCATAAATTTCTTATTTCATAGTTAAAGTTACACAGTTATTTTCGTTAATTTCCTAGTATCTATACTAATATTATAAAGAGGAAAGATTTGATTGTTTGTTTGTTTGTTTGCATTGAATAGGCTCCGAAACTACTTTTTTTTTTATTTATTTTTTATTGTATTGCTTGCGCTTGGCCGCCATCTCGCCCGACGATGCGGTCTACGATGGAGCACACTTGCCTAGAAGAAACCGATTCACTCTCGACTTGAAGACACCCAGATTGTAACTAACGGGGAAAACCCATTCAGGCAGCGAATTCCACAGACTAGCAGTTCGCATAATAAATGTGGAATCATAGCGCTTCGTACGGGTTCTCGGAATATCAACCATAAAACGATGTCGATTTTTTGTGCCCGCCCTGGCGGTCCGATAGAAAAAAGGGCAGGAAGGAATTAAATCATGCAGATCTGATGCACACTCTCCAAAATGTATCCGATAACTACAGAACCGATTTGAAAAATTCTTTCACTGTTGGGAAGCTATACTATCCCCGGGTGACATAGGCTATAATCTATACCCGTGCGAAGCTGGGGCGGACCGCTAGTATGTAATAAAATAAACCTACAACTTTTTACATTTAAAGGAGGCCGAGTGCGTCAATTAATTTTTTGGTGAATGGAATTAACTCAGGTAGGTACTTGTATTATAATGTTGGCAATCTTGGAAAGTGGTTTTGAGTGTTCAGCAAGGAAAATACTTTCATGCTCCGTTGGCACGTCATCATCATCATCATCAGCCAGAAGACGTCCACTGCTGAACATAGGCCTCCCCCTTTAACCTCCACACTGAACGACAGCCTGCCTTTTGCATCCACTGGATGCCAGCGACTCTCACTATGTCGTCGGTCCAACTAGTGGGAGGCCTACCTACACTGCGTCTTCCGGTTCGTGGTCTCCACTCAAGAACCTTTCTTCCCCATCGGTTATCGGCACGTACGTTGGCACGTACTTGATGTAAATATTGTTAATTTAAATTGAATTGAGCAAATAAGGGAGCTCCTTTGTAGTAGTATTTAAGAAGAGTAAAAAGCATTAATTTATTTATGGAATTTTACCTTTACGAAACGATTCTTTATCCTATGATTTATTTATACGTGTAATTTAAAAATAAAAGCCTGGTTTTCTACTGTTTACATTGTCTGTGAACTCTGTGTCATCTACTATATAAAAATAAGTCGGGTTTTCCTTCCTGACGCTATAACTCCAGAACGCACGAACCGATTGCCACGGTTTTGCATTCGTTGGAAAGGTCTCGGGCTCCGTGAGGTTTATTTTTCATTTGGTGGCGAAACGGAGTTCGCCGGGTTTGCTAGTTGTCTATAAAAAGCAGTAAATACGTAGAAATTTTATCATACTCTATCTACGAGTAAATACGATATTTTATAAAACACTAGCGGTCCGCCGCGGCTTCGCACGGGTATAGAAATTTGGCCTATGTCACCCGGGGATAGTGTAGCTTCCCAACAGTGAAAGAATTTTTCAAATCGCTTCAGTAGTTTCGGAGCCTATTCAATGCAAACAAACAATCAAATCTTTCCTATTTATAATATTAGTATTTAGTATAGATAACAAGCGCCATCTTCAATTATTTTTTTTTTTTGAATTTTAACCAATATATTTATTCGAAATGTCAAGAATTCAAATAATGTAAAATACAGGCGATATAATCCGATATAAATGTCTAACGCCGCGAAAATTGAGAAAATAATTCATGTTTTTTTGGCTTGTGGTATAAATTTACTAATATTTAGTAAAGCAGTTTAGTTATGTAAATGAAAAATAATATAAAATTGGAATGAGAAGGCCGACAGTGAAACGTCCGTAGATAAGTTGCTAAACCAAGGAGGGTTTATATCCAGATCGTTACAGATTCGAATCCGATTTTTTGACTTGTCTAATTTGTCCATAGCATTGTGAATAAATGCTTTAAGTGGAAACAATTCAGTACTAAATTCCTTTGTTGTATGATTGAAGGTATTAATCAATTTCAACATTACTCCTGTGATAAATCATAATCCAGTTCTCACTTTTATATAACTTTATTCATATCCTTATTCTTTATCCCTACTTATTACAGTTTTCAGACCAATATGCTTTCGCTATGAACGCTCAAGCCAGACTAAAATCCCTCTTTCCAACATCCTACCGCATTATCTTCTTCCTACCCCCACTATTTGCACTATTGCCGAGACTCCCGAGTCAAAACGTCTCCGACCGCCATTTTAAATAAAAAAAAAACTGTCAGTCAAATTAGATACCAAAAGGTTTAAAACCAAGAAATCACAAAGAAATAAGTTAGAAATCATGACACTCCGGAAACAAACCTAAACGTGGAATTGAAATCGGCAGTGAAATAGGAGAGAAAAGCTGTCCTATTTCACTGCCAATAGCAAAATTCCCAATCAGCTGCAGCCAACAAAAAACTGTAAAGTAAAGCGAGACCAGCATCCTCCTAAAGGGGTAGGATTACGGCGCGTACACACGAGCAAGCGATCACAAAGGCAGCATGTCTACTCATCAATCAGGAGCTGTCGAAGTGTCGGCCCTAAATCCCGCTGTTTTTTGCCGCAGACCATGTGCCGTTAAGTGAGGGTTTGGGATAGGGTTACCACTCGCAGAGAAAAATTCAGTGTCTATTTTTAGGTTCATACTTACTTCGTGTAGAAATACAAAACGGGTCTTTGCCTGCTATAACCAGAGTTCGCCATCTGTTCCGGTTTCCAGAATCACACTTTAAACTTTTATATTATATAAAATATTGAACTGTTTTTGTCTGTATATTACGGCACATCCTCAAATCACGAGTGAATCGGTTTCTTCTAGGCAAGCGTGCTCCAACGTAAACCGCATCATCGCTTAACATCAGGCGTGATGGTGGTCAAACGCAAGCCTATTATTTATAATTAAAAAAAAACATCCAAACTAATCTCAGAATTTTTTTGTTAGGGTGTGGTAAGTATCAAGAGGGTGGTCCTGGGATACTTTTTATTTACGGGACAATTTGAAATTCTCAGGGGAGATCCAGCTCTGTAGCATCTAATATCGGGCTTTTAGGCTCAACAAACGGTAGATTTGGTTTCTGCAAGGTTTATTTGTGTGATTAATTCCTATCCGGACCAACCTTTGGAAAGTGATTCATCTTGTAGCCAAAAATACAGTCATTATCATTATCAACATTTAAGCCATAGGACGTCCACTGCTGGACATAGGCCTCCGTTATCGATCTCCAAAAGGTCCGATTGGAAGCGGCCTGCATCCAGCGTTTCCCTGCGGTCTCTTTTAGGTCGTCCATCCATCTTGTGCATGGATATCCTACGCTGCGCTTACCAGTCCATAGTCTCCATTCGAGAATCTTTCAGCTCCATTGGCCGTCTGTTCTGCATGGTATGTGCCCTGCCCACTGCCACTTCAACTTGCTAATCAGGTGGGCTATGTCAGTAACTTTCGTTTGTCTACGGATCACCTCATTTCTCAAAAAGACAGTTTATAATTATGTATAAACTAGCTGAAACCTACTTCGTACGCGTGGAGCTAGGCCTTCGGCCTCGCTACTACAATCCGTTATAGCCTAAGTGTTATTCTAATATAAAAGCTATATTAAGCTTTCATTAAAATCCATTCGATAGTTTTTGCGTGAAAGAGGAACAAACATCCATACATACAAACTTTCGCGTTTACAATATTAGTAAGAAGTAGGATGTAGCGCTAGAAGCTAGCAACCCTAGCAGGGCGGTTATCGCCCACGTGACGGGTTACGATGCAATTTTGTGCTGAAAGTTGTGGGACATACTGTAGTGCTGATACAACACGGGAGTTGTGCTCGTAGTTACACCATCCGATTTGGGTTACACTCTCCTGGAAGTTTCCGTGAATTGTTTCCTCGAACACGAAACAGAAGTTTTTATTTTATACTGAGTTTATACCTAAAAAGCAGATGCTGTCCAAAAAGAGCAATAGTGGCCAAGTGGTAGCATGTATGTTTTACAATCTGACGGAACCCGATTCGATCCTCGACCATTCACCAATTACTTATTAAGTACCTAGTTTAATAAATTATGTGCAGTTTCAACGCCATTGCTCTAAATTAGTGAAGGAAATTATCGTGAGGAAATCGGTAATATGTCCTCTAAAATTCAAAGATATACGACATTTTCCAATATGCACTGGGCCTGCATGGTGGATTTGGGCCCATCCTCTCTCTCTCTCTCTCTGAGGAAAGGCCTGACTCCCAGCAATGGGAACATGATAGGCTACTGCTTATCCTTTACCCCGCCGTAAGCTAAAGGTACAATTTTTTTAGCATATTCTTTTTCGAACGGGCCAATCCTAGGCGCGAATTGTATGAATGACTTGAATCTCCAATCACGGGCCATAGGATAACCCCCCCCCCCCCCCGTTTCGTCATGTCGTTTTGCACAAGCAATTTATGACTCGTGCGCGATCAAGTGGTTACATATATAACAGATTTTGTAAATTGCGGATAATGCCAGTTATAGGTACTCCGTTAAAAGTAATTACACTATGACAATATGTTACTATTGTTATGAAAAAAGATTTCCAAGTTGGAGTATAGTAATGAAAATGCCACAGATACACGTCTCCACAAATAATATAAATCTTTGCATCACCACATCCCGTAGGAAAATTCCAATGCGGCCGCGAGACGTGTAATAGACATTCCAGTGAGGCTATGAATGCCTCAAGCGGAGTGCCATTCAGCGTGCCCCATAATGCAGTCTTTACACTGAATGCAAGCCTTTAGAAATGGCTGGAAACACATCTATTACCTCTTCGCTTTTCTTTTTCGGTCTATTTTAACGTCCGCTGGAGATTTTAAATTTATTTGGTCATGGCTCTAACATTTGCATTGGATTGCAAAAACCGAATAAGCTGTAAATTCTAATCACAATTCAGATTTTTGAGACAATATGATTGTAGCTGACAGCCGATATACCTATTACAATATTTTTTTTTTTTAATATAAAATAAATAAATAATAAATAAATATTCGGGACATTTTTGCACACACGGTCATCTGACCCCAAACTAAGCAAAGCTTGTAATATGGCTGCCAGAAACTGATATACGTACATATATATTTTTAAATACATACTTAAATAGATATTAACACCCAGACATAGAACAAACACAAATGTTCATCACACAAATGTTTGTCCTAGATGGGAATCGAACCCACGCCCCCAAGCACAGAAGATAGGTTCACTACCAACTGAGCCACCGGGCAGTCCAAAATATTAGAAGCAAACTATTTATTCTATTATTATATAATAATAATACCCAAATTATAACAAATTAATTATATTGATTTAAGCTAAGTATTTTAACTTTAGCTGTGGGCCCCAAACTAGGCCGAGCCTGTATTTTGGGGTCCTTTGATTTCCCAGAGACATTTAAACAATTCGTTCAACCCTGTGTAAAAGATCTGCCATTTATTACATACATAAATTATAGTAATTAAAACTAACTGATTTATTAAATTATATTATAGTAGATATTTGAAGAAGATGATGATGTTATTTCAGCTGTCAAATTTAAAAAACTTGGCGAGAATTCACGACAAATTGGGAGATTGATTGCCATTGAACAAGCCTGTCGCAAAAAGTCAACGTAGTTAACTTTCACTTCACAAAATAACCACGTTATTGGCAGAGTTACTGTGTACTCATAGTAAAAACTGGCAAGTTTAGTCTATGAGTGAATACTGTGGCAATGGCAAGTGTCTTTATTAACTAAACAAAATACAAGCTAACACTAACAGTGCAAAAACAGTAAGACTGCCCACAAACCTTTAAAGGTCTAAAGACAATCCAAATGCTCAAGCCAGTTGGCAGCGAACCTAGCATGCTGATGACATTACCACGCTGAATGGCAATTCACATTCATTGAGCCAAAACCGCATTGGTAACGCATCTAAAAGATTTTTGAAAATGAGGTCAACTCCCGGCCTCCAAGGGCCCAACGTCTCGACCCCAAATGGCTCAAATATGGAACCACTGCTGAGGTTAGCATACCTATTGCATCGCTGCAATCTCATATATTTTCAGCGTAGGTGGCATTACCTATTGCGTATAATAACTTCCATCAACGAAATTATAATCTTCGGTCAGACACGTCAGACAAGCTAAATATTACAAAATTATTCATATCTAAACACAGCAAAATCTAGGTGCCATTTCTCATTGCACAAGGATAGAAGATTTTCAAATCTGAAGCGTTCTTAACAAAATTTAACCGTTGCATATTTTAGTCGAAAAGTACGTTCTACTTGTAAGAACGCATTCGCAGTTTCATTTCTATCATCATCACCCAGAAGACATCCACAGCTGAACATAGGCCTCCACCTAAGGGGGGTTTGCCATAATCCCCACGCTTGGCAAGTGGCTTGGGGATCGCAGGAGGTTCCACCATTCAAGTAGGAGGATGCTGTTGCCCATCCTCTAGTGGTTCTGGTCGCAGTTTTAGGACATACCCGGGTCCATTAATTTAATTTATATATACTAAAGTATAACTCATTGGCCCCAGGGACATGCACGCTGCAGTGTGCGGGGGCAGGGCCGGCCTGTGCGACGCGATGCGCCCCGCCAGCGGGTCCGACCTGCTGCGGTACCTGAGGAAGGTCAACTTTACTGGTAAGTCATAAGATTGTCACTAGCATTCCAAGGCATGCGTGATATTATAATTATTCTCCTGACATTATTGCGTAATTATGGCTATATAAATTGCCCAATTAAGGGGCCTGTATACCCTCTGCAGCTCTCTCGCTCGCACATTTTCACATTATTGTAGATATAAAATCAATGAGTGTGAATTTCCAAAAAGTAACAAAATTGCTTGCAAATGCTTGGTGTATATCGTAACATTACAAACAAAGAAATTGTTAATTTGATATATTTTAATAATATAATATAATTAATACTTTTATTTATAAATAATATTTACGGTATTTTTATACCATCTCTCTAGATATGTACGCCTTCAAACTAGGCAAAACATAATACAAAGTGACAAATATTTTAACCCACCTATTGTGCATGTGTTTTTAAATATGTGTATGATTGACTCGTGTTTTGTGCAAATAAATTATCCTTATCTTTATCTTCAAACGGTTGCCAATATATCTTTAAAAGACATCACTTAAAGAATAACAGGTTTATCAAATAGAATAAATTTAGCAGACATCTTATGATACAATTTTGTTTATACAGCCTCTGAAAGAAATATGAGCGTCATTGCGGAGTTTACTATTATGTTTTATTATGTAGTATCACTCCAATATCGATGTTTATTGGGACCTTAACTCTGTGTCGAAGGTCAAGATGAGATTTATGGTTCAATCACATCAGTTCCTTGAGTCAATTTTGCTCTAAAGAAGCTGTACCTATTATTAGTTCTGCCCTGGCTTAGATTGATCGATGACAGTTAGCGTTTTATGCTTTTTATTGTTTACTGGGACTTATCGCGAATTGTTATTATTGAGGTAAATTTGTAATTGTTAATATTACTAATTCTTAGCAAATCTTTGCTTAGTTTTAGCAAGCTAAGGAGTTGCAAAAAAATAACTGGGTAATTTTTTAATTTTAAACTGGTATCATTGTTGTTTAGATTGGCTCAGACCTTCTTGCTCGTATCAGTCGTATCATCAACTTTTACATCTAACTCTTGTTTCCCATATTTCACGTAATAATTTTGGTTTATTACTTTAATTCTTCCCAAAAATGTTTATGATTTCTGAACTCTCACTTTGACATTTACATAAGGTGACATTTCTTTGTTTACCTCTTTGCTACGAATTTATGATTTTAACTATAATTATTTTCTACAGAAAAAGGTTGTAATGAAAATCAAAGGCAACCAAATCGAAATAAAGATAGTGTAATTAATTTGAGCTTTGTTAAATCACCAAGAACCACAAATATTTTAAAATATTTTAATTTAAAATTGTACTCGTATTTTAGGAAGAGAATAATTGAATAATGACCTTAAAACTTCAGGTCATATTATAGGTTTATTCCACTCTGTTCCACCAATATTACCCCACTGATATTTTCGTGTTTATTTTCCGTGACTTTTCCCTACTGACCATGCTGACGCTTGTAGGGTAAAGAAGAGTATTAAAGAAGAAAGGAGAGAAGAGTATTTATATTTTCAAGGCCAAGACTCATTTGGTGTCGCTATCAACGTAGTTAGGAAGTCAGAAGTACCCTTACTGTTATTTTGCTACGCCTGCGGTTTACGAGATCTCGATTTCGGTTATTAAATTAAGCTAACGGTAGCACCTTGCGAGGTTATAGGAGCATCAAATTGTGCCTTCATCTAATATTGGCTTTATCTTTCGGTATGAGAGGAACTTATTTGCAGCGCTTTTATTGATATTGTTTCTGATCGTACTGACAAGGCACCCGTTTAATATTTACGTTGTTTTTGTTCTAGAAGATATCGTTTCCAATATCAATCTAATAAACTGCAATCCCCGGTGTAAGATGTTATTTATTATTTTGTATTAGCAAGCTGAAAGACAAAAGGTTGGTCATACACCTTTGCTGATCTGATAACCGTTAATGTAGACGTGTTCTGCAGTGGATACGGCGTGTTGATAAACGAAGAACGCCCTGCGACACGATGGAATTTCAATATACGTAAGGCAGGTAGCAAAAGCTAAAAACCGGAGATTGGGCTGTTCGCGTGCCATGATCATAATGATGATGGATATCGTTAATTTTTTTCTGAATTCATCAAATAATTCACTGACACACTCAGTCTAAATTGCTGGTTCTAGAAGCATGAAATTTTACACACGTGTTAATTATAAAGCGTAGGTAAGCATTAAGGAATGTTTTTAAATTTCATATTTTGGGGAGGCAAAAGGTCCAGCCGTACGCGAACAAAGTCAAGGCATTTAGCTAGTCTCTTCATAATAGTGATTGCCGAAAAAATAATTATACTTATCTTCTGCAGTGGCATGAAAGAAATGTTAACGGTGACAATAGTGGTGAGGTATACTGTCCAATTTTCTCCACCATATCTAAATGACAGTCACTACGAGCCATGGACGTTTTACGTTCCCTTTAGGGTATATTATAAGATTCTTGCTACGAACTTACAGTTAATCCTGTCATCCAAACTACGCAAGCGCTCAGTTACTACTGGTGGTCACCCATTCAAAGCCTACCCAAGTTGAAAGTTGGTTGACACTAACTTGTTGGGACCAACTAGTTTAGCTACACCAGTACTAGTCATAAAGATGATGTTGATAAATGCTATTCCCCCAGGTCTTTCCGGAGACGAATTCCACTTCGACAGCAACGGTGACGGCCCAGCGCGGTACAAGATCCTCCACTTCAAGCAGGTGTCACGCGGGACCTATCGCTGGGTCGAGGTCGGCCAGTACCTGGATGGAGAGCTGCAGCTCGATTTAGACGGTAAATGGGCTTGGGTAAATAGGAGAAGACAGAAACAGTTGGCGATTGAAAGACAAATCATATTCAACAGTTAGACATAGAATTACAAGGGATGATTGTATGAAATGTTAGCTGCATTAATTTTCTTCTAGAATATTTTAAGATTACGTCTTCAATAATCTGAATGTTCTAAAATTTAAAAGAAGAAAGGAAGGGAAGAATGCAAGAGCTGTAGAGTTAGCAAGATATGACTTTTAGAATCTCTCTCGGAGGATTTCGAAAAAGGCACTTGGTGGTTCGTCGTCCATTAATTTCCGTTTCATGGAATACCACCATTAAATTTCAACGTTTTTTCCATTGCACAATCGAGTGAGACATCTATAGCCTGCCGAAACCTGGATCATAGTGTTGACTCTTGCATTTGACCTCTTAACCCAATTTGTTCACCTAGTTCAAATGGGACACCCATCACTTTTGATAGCCCGTTGGTCCAGTTGGTAGTGAACCTACCTTCTGAGCTTGGGGGCGTGGGTTCGATTCCCACCTAGGACAAACATTTATGTGATAAACATTTGTGTTTGTTCTAAATGGTTGTTAATGGCGTCGATTCTGTCATACCACTCACTAAACTAAACCAATCTGACAGGACTAAAATTATCTGCCTCTCTTTTCATTTTAATATGTGAGAGAAGGGTAGCAACAATTTTAAAAGCTGTCAAATTTAGTTTTGTT
The DNA here is from genome assembly GCA_932305915.1 of Agriopis marginaria. Taxonomy (NCBI): domain Eukaryota; kingdom Metazoa; phylum Arthropoda; class Insecta; order Lepidoptera; family Geometridae; genus Agriopis; species Agriopis marginaria. The sequence continues at coordinate 16,830,127 of OW029929.1, read as the reverse complement.
TAGAGAACATCAGAATCGATGCCATTATATATTTAAAAACTATATAAGTGTATGTATATCAGTCTCTGGCAGCCATATCACAAGCTTTGCTTAGTTTGGGGTCAGATGACCGTGTGTGCAAAAATGTCCCGAATAGTTGTCCTGAATATTTACTTACGGCAGCACGTCTCGGAGTGTCACCGCAAAACTTGAAACCGTATTTGTTTTTGGGCAGAGATCCAGTTCAAGTGGGATTCGCGGCGGCCGCCGGAGTCGGTGTGCAGCGCCGAGTGCGAACTCGGGCAGGCCAAGCAGTACGTGGAAGGCGAGAGCTGCTGCTGGCACTGCTTCAACTGCACGCAGTACGAGGTTAGAGAACATTTTGATCTCAAATAGTTGGTTTAGGTTTTCCTATAGAAACATGCTTACTTTTTTTTTATTACTTACGTAAGATTAAGCCGCTCACTCCAATTATTGTTTCAACCACATTAGGCAGTCTTTTACAAGGTGAATGCACGCGCGCGGCTGCGTCTCGCTTGGCACGTCCAAGCGAGACGCAGCCACGATGAGACGTGACGCTTGCGGTTGAAACTATAGTCGGAGTGACCGGCTTAATCTTGCGTGAGTAATTCCCGTGAAATATAAATAAAATGTGTGAAAACACGTCAGTTTCTATAATAAAACATGCTTATATTTTTAATCGAATTTAAATACATTACAATAACCCTTTAATTTCAATAACATAATTTCATTTTATAATTACAAATCATTATTACATTATTATTATTATTGTTTAAAATTCAATACAATTCAAGTTTCAATACAGTTATTGTTTGTCCATTTTTGGACATAGGCCTCCTCCATCCTGTTCCACTCTTGCCTATCGTGGGCCAGACGTGTCCAATTGACCCCGGCAATGGCTGTTATGTCATCAGCCCAGCGTCGGCGCGGGCGCCCTCGCGGGCGGCGCGCGTCTCGTGGGTACCAGTGGAGCACCCTCTCACTCCAGCGGTTGTCCCAAGTTCTGGCTGTGTGCCCCGCCCAACGCCACTTTAAATAGGAGGATATAAATTCGACTGTTTTTATTTATTTATGTTATTATCGGGATATCTTTACTAATTGTAAGCCAATATTAATTGTTGTATTGAAATGGCTTTATATCCAGGGTGGTCCCAAAAATTTTCAAGAAAATATTTCAGCTTCAATTGGTATAAAATTAAGGGATGAATGGGGAAGTCAGTTTATACTTTAATTTTATTTAGGTATTAATCATTGGAGATAAAAGCAGCCGTGTGTTTATCCAGAGTATAAAATTTTACTTGCACTGTAACTTGCACACTAATTTTTTGAGTGGGAAGAAGCTTGCTCACATACTTAGGTACACACAAACTATCCCACATAACATATAAATGTTCTTGGACCGTGCTTGGATCTATCAAAGACAATTGGATTTTTCTGACGTAACGCTTATTATTTAAACAAAAAAAAAACAGTGACGCTTATTGTTCGACCACTACGTGTGTTGTTTGTTTGTTTGTTTGTTTATATTTGAATCGTGCCCGATGTAATTTGCATCTAGATGGTCTTTATTCCGGATGACAGAGAGGTTTTAATGTTAGGGCAACTTCTGTTGTGAAATGGGAAAACTACAGGCTGAATTGCAGAAAACTACAACAGTTTTTTCTTCTTTCTTTCTTCCTGTATTTGCATCTGACACAGTGACAAGGTCAACTTTCCTCATCAGCATTATCTTCAACCATTACGTACTCAAGTTACTCGTCATCGTTTTACCCTTACCACTGTAAAGTAGTCGGGTAGCGTGATTTATAACGAATCCAATCGACATAACATAATGCAAGCGTTGCATCAATTTTTAGTGTTGTTCCACTTTAATTTCGCTTTAAGACATTTTTGTTTTACTACTAACCAAACCTGAAACAAAAAAAAAACATTATGCCTACCCGGAAAAATTAATTTGTTAATAATACTTTGTTAATGATACTATCTTAACCTAATTTGAAACAATAATGAATAAATTCTGGAACAAAACATCGTTATACCTAAAACTAAATTTTAAGAGTTTATATGTCGTGAACTTGGGTAGCGTTGCATCAATTTACGCGGTTATGGCAAACAGCAACAAATTCATATTTTGGTTATAAATAGTTAAGTATACAATTAAGTTAAATGTAATTTTGGAAATTGGTGAAACTATTCTCGATGGAATAATTCGGCGAAAACAGTTTTTTCTCCGCGTCTGGAAGTTCATAACAATTTATTTATTCATATTCTAATGAAAATTTGTAAAATGGAAATGAATGTAAATTCGTTTTATTTGAAATTAAAATAGTTACTGAGTAATTTAGTAGTAGTAATAATGTTTTTAGCATATGTCGCTTCTGTAATTTAGTTCTGAGGCGGGTGCCAATTCGTGCGTATATCGTTCTGCAGGCGTAGATTGCATATTTGTGTCACTGTTTCGCGCAGAGGCAAAACTTGAATTTGAGCTGACTATATAATATCGGTCCTTAACTGTTGGCCTTTTGGAAAAACTCAGAGTCACACAGCGGGCAATGGAGAGAGCTATGCTCGGAGTTTCTTTGCGCGATAAAATCCGAAACGTGGATATTCGCCAAAGAACCAGAGTCACCGACATAGCTGTTAAAATTTGCAAGTTGAAGTGGCAATGGGCAGGCCACATCGCTCGAAGAACCGATAACCGATGGGGAAGAAAGGTTCTGGAGTGGAGACCACGAACCGGAAGACGCAGCGTAGGGAGGCCTCCCACTAGATGGACCGACGACATTGTGAGAGTCGCGGGCATCCAGTGGATGCAAAAGGCAGGCTGTCGTTCAGTGTGGAGGTTAAAGGGGGAGGCCTATGTTCAGCAGTGGACGTCTTCTGGCTGATGATGATGATGATGATGATATAATATCGACTCTTAATTTGTAACAATCATAATAATTAATATACAATCTGAAACAAGTAAGTTAAAATGTGAAACAAATAAATAATTAATTTGTAATTACATGAAATATAAAATAAATTACCAAAGAAATCCTTGTCCTTAGAGCACTTTGTCGACACGTGTTTCGCCTCTTCAAGAGGCATCCTCAATACGTGTTGACTCTTCAAGCGCTTGGGTTGGCTTATTTTAACTTCTTATGATTGATCCCCAGATCCGTTCCCCCTTCGTGGAGACCGCGTGCATGGTGTGCCCCCGAGGCACCCTGCCGGACCACACGCGCACGCACTGCCGGCCCATACCGGAGGCCTACCTGCGGCCGGACTCCGCCTGGGCCATCGGAGCCATGTCTTTCTCGTCTGTTGGGATACTAATCACCGCGTAAGTATCTAGCTTGACTTTCGTAGCTCATAACCCGAAGTAGTAAGGTTGTCCAGTGACGGAGGTGTCAAGCCGGTAGCTTTGCTAAGAATTTATATTTCATTCCAAGGGTGACTTCCTCCGAACCATGGGCTAGTAAGGAGTAAAGTGCGAAATTTGAGCAAACGCATATCGTGACAACCATTAAAACTGTGTGTAAAATACGTATTTTTGGGGTTCCGTACCTCAAAAGGAAAATATGGAACCCTTATAGGATCACTTTTTTGTTCGTTTGTCCGTCTGTCCGTCGAGTGCGAGTCCTACTTGTCCGGTTTTTTATTTTTGTTAAAATGTTTGACTTGATTGAGTGTTATTATATATTTTGTTTTGTTTGGTTTGTGTTCTATGATTCAAATCTAAGCTGTTTGGAGATTATCAGATCTTTTATCGGGGATTTAAAAAAAACGATTTATGCTTGTTTTACTTAACTCTACTGACCTCGCTCTTCACCATTTGTAATGTAGGTCCAAATCTAATGAATGTCCAAATGGACGCATTAGGTACTGTTAGCACAAAGGCCTGCCTTAAGGCAAGTTTATTACTCTAAATTAGCTCTTAGGGCCAGACTAATAACACTCATCAACATTAATCTGCACTTTAGAGGTATATAGGTAATTGGTATTCTCAGTAGCTATCGTTTTTGTAACATCTAATCGAATAGCGTTTTCATGTAAATTGAGGTGGACATTTAGATAGACTAAATGTAAATTGGAAAGAGATAGTTGCTGATTAGCTTCATTATCAGTAGTTATACTTAGAGAAATTAGTTTTTTATTCTTATCTTTAAGGTGCCTTTACGATGTTTCAGTTAAAACTTAAGCTAGTGACTAAAATATCAAAATATCGCAAAAAGGAAGGTGTTCTTAATTCCGTTTTTTTTTTATATTTGTTACCTCGGAACTCCGTCATTTATAAACCGAAATGATGACATTATTTCAAATAATTTTCTTTCATCTTAGTCCCATAGAAATGTCATGAAAATCGGTTTAATAGTCTGGTATTACTAATTTTGAAGTATTGTTAATATGTAATTTTTGTCGTATAAAATTGTTAACTATAGTTAGTGTGATGTTATTTGAACTACATTCACTCGTGTTTAATTAACTCGTGATATTTTGAGTAACCAAAACCAAGCTAATAACAACAATCCAAACATAAAAAACACGTACAAGCTAACAACCTAACAACCTTTTTTAAAACGCCACGCCGTTACCCTTCGAACCAAAAGTCAACCTCGGTCGTATGTTCTTCTTATTTTTTTTTGGATTCCATAGACACATAGTTTTTTCGTAAACCGCTCGGTGTACCATAGACTGCAGTTCTTCTAGGTGTTGCCAACAAAAGATACAAATAGATATAATTTATAATACTATTGTAATAGTGTGAGTTGTGATATTATTGTGATTCAATGTTTTATACTATCACGATTGTTCACTAAAGTTATATGATTATTTACGGAATATTTACCGTGGTAAGGTTGTGGAATGAGCTCCCGATATTTCGGCGCAGTTACATGCACCATGTTCACGGGAAGACTGAACATGGTGCATGTCACATCACATCAGCAGCCATCAAACGTCCACTGCTGGACAAAGGCCTCCCTCTTAAAGAGGGGTGTTGCCATAATCCCCGCGCTTGACAGGCGGCTTGGGGATCGCAGTAAGTTCACCGTGTACTAATAGGATGCTGCTGCCCATCCTCCGGTGGTTCTGGTCGCAGTTTCAGGACATACCCGGGTCCATGTGGTGCATGTAACTGCGCCGAAATATCGGGAGCTCATTCCACAACCTTACCACGGTAAATATCCCGTAAATAATCATATAACATAATTGTGATTGTTTACATATTCAGGTTCGTGGGTGGAGTGTGGGTCCGCCACAGCTCGACGCCCGTGGTGCGTGCGAGTGGGAGAGAGCTATCTTACATCCTGCTCGCCGGGATCCTCATGTGCTACTTGGTCACGTTCGCGCTGGTCTTCCGCCCCACAGACATACTATGCTCTATTCAAAGGTAAGTAGATACTTCATCCTCAGCGTTAGCGACCGGCGGGTGCAGAAGCTAGTGAAAAGCTTAAACTACAAAAAAGCGTTTATTGAGAAAAACTATGTTCCAATTTTTTATATATTTGATTAGATCATCAGCCATTAAATGTCCACTGCTGAACAAGGCCTCCCTCTTAAAGAGGGATGTTGCCATAATCCCCACGATTGGCAGGCGGCTTGGAGATCGCAGTACGTTCACCGTGTACTAATAGGACGCTGATATATTTGATTGATATTTTTAAATTAGTGACGCGCCGTGTCAGTCGTCCTTCGCCAGCCTCCTGCTCGCTGATGAAGGCTGCACTCTACCGAGGAGGCTGGTGTAGAATGGCTGGCTTTATCGCTGCGTGGCCAACACTAAGAAAAAAAATGGAAGCGTTTACCTAAATTTTCCCTTATAGAACTTACATCCGCCCTTGGTCGTCCATTTGATGACATTTTGAGCATATCGTTCGCAGTTGTGTGCAGCTCGATATTGAAGTGTGCGTTTGTAGAACTAGTAAGAATATGTCAGTGTGTGCAATACGTTTTTTACGTTCAGTTTATGGTAGACTTTTTTCGGTACTAGCTGGACTTTAAAGCAGATCCAAACTATACCTGTATTACCAAAAACTTCATCAGACAACGTGCATTATCAACTATATTGTGTACGTTCTACAATACAGTTTATTCTTTTAAGTTACAAGAATGTATCCTGTATGTATCAACCTCGGCAGTGGTTATATATTTGAGGCGTTTGGGGTCGAGACATTGGGCCCTTGGGGACCGGGAGCTCACCTCATTTTCAAAAATCTTTCAGAGCGCCTGGTTAATGCGACGCGTGACCAAAATGATGGCGTGTTTCTGGCTCAACGCATTGCCATTCAACGTGGTAATGCCGCCAGCATGCTGGATACGCTGCCAACTGGTAGTGGGCTTGAGCATTTGGATTGTCTTTAGACCTTCAACGGTCTATGGGCAGTCTAACTGTATTTGTAGTTTTAGTTTTAGGTTGTATTTTGTTTAGTTAATAAAGAATGTATCTATCGGGAATGTATCTAAGGGTTCGTCTGAAAACCGGCGCTGATAGTCCTTGACTTTCAGCATTAATGCCGAGACGAACCCATTCGACACTGATTGTATCCTTTAGATATAAGTTTTTGTAAAGGTGTCGAATACAATTTATTTTCTTTCTTTCTTTCTTATATACTGATTAATATACCTTATCTCTTCAGCTGGCTACGTAACTGCTACGTAACCAGTGTCGTACAAACACATTTTACTCTTCGAACAAACCCTTACGTAACCAACTTCTTCGATATATTCAACTGATTTACACTTGGAAGTTTCTGAATTTTGTTGTCTTCTTTTCTTATGTATGTTACGCCATATCTGCGAAAACTGTCAAACGCGCGAAGCTAAAATCACCGTTAAGCTTTCTGTAAATTTTCAAATTTTCTTTCCATAAGAACCTACAAAGTACTAGCAATATTTTAAAAAAAGATTAATGAAATCTGTAAAGTCATTCTCAAGATATGGCTTGACCAAGGTAAATAGGAATTCATTTTTATATATTACTAGTAGGCCGCCATTCAAATCGGTTCAGTAGCTTCGGAGCCTATTTAATGCAAACAAACAAACAATCAAATCTTTCCTCTTTATAATATTAGTATTGACTAGCTGCGCCCCGCGGTTTCACACGCGTAGAGATGAATTTATGGTGATGGTGATGATGATGATGATGAAAAGCCTATGTCACTTTCTGGCTCTTGAACTATACCCATGCAAAAAATCAGGTCGATCGGTTATTCCGTTGCAGCGTGAAAGAGGAACAAACAAACCAACAAACAAACACACTTTGGCATTTATAATACTAGTATTTTTTTTTTATTTTTTTTTTATGTAGCATGATAAGATTCAATATACGCACATTATAACAAATTACTTGAAATTTTGGTTTCACTGCGAAACTAGGTGATAAGTCGGGTGGAACTGGTGATTCCAACAGTCATTCATTAATCTTCAGTGCAAGCAGTTTGTCGGGTATTAATGTAACGAATTATATCATTCAGCTTAGCTACAGCCTCGGTGCCATTAGGAAGTGACGACAGATGTTCCGGAGTTATTGTAGCTTTGGGAAACTTCCACTACAAATTGGCAGACTTTAATTTTAATAAAATGTGAGTTGTAGGATATTTTAAAGTAATTAAATCCATTCCGCCTGATTAAATCGATAGCCCGTTGGTCGAGTTGGTAGTGAACCTGCCTTCTGAGCTTGGGGGCGTGGGTTCGATTCCCACCTAGGACAAACATTTGTGTGATGAACATTTGTGTTTGTTCTATATCTGGGTGTTAATATCTATTTAAGTATGTATTTAAACTTATATATGTATATATATCAGTCTCTGGCAGCCATATCACAAGCTTTGCTTAGTTTGGGGTCAGATAACCGTGTGTGCAAAAATGTCCCGAATATTTATATTTATTTATTCAAGATCTATAGTAGGTATTTAAGTTTTACGATGCAACATAAGATTATACAATCTGTCAATAAGTATACTTTTTATCCCACCTCGTTCTTTTTTACTTCGTCTAGGCCTGATAATTATGGTGGATTACTCACTAGTGCATAAATCAGGCCGAGTGCAAATATTTATGTCGAGGATAAAAACGGTTTTATGCACAAATTATACATTCGGGTTTTCACTTTATTGACGAGGAAATGAAACAGTTATCTTCTACTATATAAAAATAAGTCGGGTTTTCCTTCCTGACGCTATAACTCCAGAACGCACGAACCGATTTCCACGTTTTTGCATTCGTTGGAAAGGTCTCGGGCTCCGTGAGGTTTATAGAAGTCATCTGGTGGCGAAACGGAGTTCGCCGGGTTTGCTAGTATTGTATAAGTATTACATCTTTGATTGAAATTAAAACTAGTGTTCCATTTTTATTTGACTCACTGGGCAAAGTTTCAACGTGAAATATATTACAAACTAACCCCTTTTACAAATTTTGAAGAGTAAATATTTAATGCACTAGTAAATAAAACATTTTATGCACTAGAGCAATAAACGTTTTATCCGTTTACACCAGTCACAAACAAGAACTTTACGAGCATAAAAGTGAAAATAATCTTTTCAATACCTAACTATTGTAAGTATACGTTTATAACATTTTATGCATCGCAATTTGGTTGTATAATTGATGTTTAAGACACATAGCGTTTGAGTCACATCGATTAAGAAAATATATATTATAAGAAACTAAACTTAACTTTTATAAAAATACTAGCGACCCGCCCGCCCGGCTTTGCACGGGTGTAATTTATGTGCGAAGCCGGGGCGGGTCGCTAGTTATATATATAAACTTTCCTTGAAAATGTATCTAACTGATGGTGAAAACCGCATCAAAATCCATTGCGTGGTTTAGGAGGAGTTATACACACAGACAGACAGACAGACGCGGAAAGCGACTTCAATTTATACTATGTAGAGATGCTTTGCCAGCATCTTTATTCTGTTATTAAAAGAGTCTTATCAATTCATGCATTGCCTATTAATTTTTGGCCTCCTAAAGCCCCAATAAAAGCCTATCTTAATACCTTTTTAATAACCATCCAAAGAAAAGATAAAGGTCATCAACAGAGCAGGCCCCATCTAATCCCCTTTAAGTACTAATCAACGCTGACAGCATAGAAGGTACGGAGATATTTAACTAGGTATTGGATAGGTACCTACCGTAATTGTATTCCGATACTTGGATCACAAGTAGTGTCGTTTGGTTCGAGCTTTGGGACACGAAGCTGTTACTGACTGTCTTTTTAGCATAGAATTTGTTTTTAAATGGAAATCTTTGGACAGGGCTTTTTGATAAAGATTTCTATGATTTTGTTTAAATTTTGTCAAAGTTATTCTATGCTCTTTAATTTAATATGTTAACTTTATTAACTTTAACTTTATTGTTCCGTGTTTAACCTTAAAAAACACGGTTTGAATAGAGAATCTGCCTCTTGAAATCGGTAAAAAATAATTAAGTAAATCAGGACAAAGCATCCTGGCGCGAGCTGATTAGGAAAGTCGACCCAATGCACCCAGCGTAAGAGTAGGAAAAATTGCGCGTCGCGTTATCGTGTTTCTGGGCATCGCGCTCGGAGTGTCAACACGTCCTGAGGATGGGCGAAACACGTGTCGACAAGAGTACACTGAGGAAACGGTTATAATTGTTTATTGCATTTACATTTCAGTTAAATAATATTTATAGTAATTTCATATTAATTTCAAAATCCATTGTTTATTTCATTTAAAATTCAATTAAATTATATATATATTAATTTCAAAATTTATTGTTAATAACATTTCAATTAAATCATATTTATAGTAATTACATATTCATTTCATAATTTACATATATTTTATTTAAAATCAATTTCATTAGTACAAATTGTTGTTATGTAACAGATTTAATTACTTTTTGGTTCAGGTTAGGTTAATTTTGCTTTTTTATGTAATGAATACTTAAATTCAGGTTAGGTTCAAATTAGCATCACAAATATCTATAGAGAAAATAGTTTTTAACCTAAAATCCTTATTGTACTCGAATTGACGAAGAAGCGGAATTACACTAAAAGTCCATCATATACAAATTATAATATATGTGTTTATCAAATTATAATATGAAAGGTGATTATCGCCGAGAATCTAAAAAAAAATTATTAAACTGCTATATATGTTTGCTCTAACAATGTCTCCGCCATGTGTCGGAGAAAGTTTAGACGGAACAACAACAAAAATAAAATCCTGCCAAATTTCACTAACATTGGCCTAACCGATTAGTCGTGAAAAGCGAACAAACAGACTGAAAGACAGATAGCATGAAAGCGTTACTTTCGCTTTTATATTATTAGGATTTGGATAGCCTGCTACCAGTAGCAATATCCGCGAGTCAGTCGAGCTTCACGTGCCAATAACGCGCGTGACATCAAAGCACACGTGTGGCGTGACGAGCGCGAATATTGGACAATGCGATTACCTTCCGGGGACTCTGTCCGTATTGTCACCGGACAATGTCGGGAGAGGGACTCTGCGGAATATACATTTGAATTACAAGGAAGTACATGGGGCTATATACTCGCTTTTCAGTTGCGGCGATTAACGATTTTTCTTGTATGTCGGTGCAGTGTACGTACAATTTTATCAAAACTTATACTTTATTTAACGAGAGTGAATCAGTTTCTTCTAGGCAAGCGTGCTCCATCGTAGATCACATTATCGCTTACCATCAGGCGAGTTGGCGGCCAAGTGCAAGCCTATTTTTCATATGCACAAAAAAAATGCTAGTTTAAAGGCGAAGGCTTTCAAGCCCACAGAGCAAGCAAGACTCGTATCATAAGAACAAAAAACTCAACAGTCACCTGATCAATTTTTTACTAATTTTATTACACTGTATTTCCATACAAAAAAAAATGTATTATCCGTACTGTCCTATTGTACCGAATTAATATAATAATAATAATCCATAAAAACGTAGGGGCGGCTTTATGGCGAGCCGTCGGTGAGTGGCGACCCCGATTCCATGGGGCTAAATGAGACCTCTGACCGACCTTCTGGGGGTGGAAACCGCAAGAGCTTCAAACCTAAGCTCCAGGGTAGAAGTGTTAAAAGGCATAACGCCACGAGTAGCTCTTAGTGAAAGTGCAGCACACCTCTCAACTCCCTAAGCCACCAACGCCAATGTGGGCAACTCCGGTGCCAATATGCGCAGCCATTATGGGGGGCCCATTTAGTGGGTGGCAAGTCATCACCTGCCTAAGTATTTTTATATGAGGTAAGGAGGTATAATTGGCAGGTGCCTTACCTCATACCATAGATCTGTTATCCCATCCACAAGCTGTTCACTTCAATAGCCCAGTTTTTTTTTAATCCGATACTTTACAATAGTTTGATATTCAATTTTATACACATTCCATAATATTTTTTTTTAATATTATAAAATTATATTTTTATATTCGACGGGGCCTCTTGGTGTTGTCTTCGGCACCACCAATGTCTACCAAATGTCTGGGCTAAACCCGAGAATGATTTAAAATAAAGGGAAATAAATCCAATCCATCTTTCCATCCAATGGTTGCCTGGAAGAGATCGCTTTTAGCGATAAGGCCGCCACTTGTGGCACTAGCTCGTAAGTGTTTTCTAACGTGTTGTAATTTTTATTTCTGGTGTACACAATAAAGAGTTTCTATCTATCTATCTATCTATCTAATAATGTATGCTTTTCAAAAATTCTGCATAATTATAATGTTTGCAACCAGCTTATAATTTAGTATTTTCCGTACAATATCGACTTCCATGTGTGATATACAACTGCCAGAGCCAGAGACAATGTCAACGAAGTCGTTCGCGTACACAATAGAAACCGAATGGAATGATTCATCCATTCTGCGGTACGACATATCAAATCCGACATGTCCCGGACACGGGTGGAACTAACCACAGGGCGATATAGAGCAGTTGACAGCTCGCCCTGGGCACAGGTGTCCCGGATCGTATACTTCCTTCCCTGTAACGTGGCGCTTTGTCACCAAGTACAAGTGAAATAAAACACTGTTTTAAACTATCGCGGTTGTTCACTAAATTTATATGACTATTTACGGGATTTTATTATAGAAACTGACGTGGTTTTCACACATTTTATTTATATTACACGGGAATTACTCACGTAAGATTAAGCCGGTCACTCCGACTATAGTTTCAACCGCATTAGGCAGTCTTTTAAGGTGCCAAACGAGACGCAGCCGTGCGCATGCATTCACCTTGAAAAAGACTGCCTAATGCGGTTGAAACTATAGTCGGAGTGACCGGTTTAATGTTACGTGAGTAATTCCCGTGTGATATAAATAAAATATTTACGGGATATTTCGATTGAGGCAGTTTTTAAAATGAGGTGCTTTCAAAACTAAACAGGGGCCTCGGCTACCTCTTAACATGGGTTCGAAACAGCGCAGTGCAGAAAATCACGCGAACGTGAATCTTAAGGTGGTACGTTTCACCTATGGCAGGAAATTCAAATTCTAAACAGTTTTTTGGTCCTGGTAGATAGGCTGGGTAAGGATTGTAAACGATCATGTTTGCATGATGCTTAAAAATATTACCTAGGCTAAATAGTATTTCAGAATTCCTAAATGACAAAAATGTATTGATATGTAATGTAGACTAAATAATTGACATATAAGATCGAGATTTGGTACTAGAAAAAATATATATATATAAGTATTTAATATAGGTAGTAATTGACATGTTTCTTCCGTTAATTAACGTATAAAAAACCACTAAACCAAAATGTTATTGAGTGTCAGAGCTCGTTCAGGCCCGGACAAATCGGTATCTTGTAAATGGAGTGTATTGCTATTTCAATATTCCGCGGAGTCAACGAGAATTCTTCACAAAACGCGAGCCCGCATTCAACGTAAATTTTCCTATCACAACATGGTCGTCCGATTTTGTACGTGATTCCATTCGGAGCCACAACTGAGGCTGTAGCCACAGAAATATTTGGTACTGGAAATTCTGCCGCGCAGGTCAAAGGCTCGAGTTTCAATTGTTGTCTATAACCGAGTCGATATTGAGTTGACATGACCTACCAAGGCCTGATGCATGCACAAACTGTAGAAAATCAATATTAATCATCATTTTCATCATCATTTCAGCCATAGGACGTCCACTGCTGGACATAGGCCTCCCCCATCGATCTCCACAAGGGCCGGTTGGAAGCGGCCTGCATCCAGCGATTCCCTGCGGTCTGTTTTAGGTCGTCTGTCCATCTTGTTGGTGGACTACGCTGCGCTTACCGGTCCGTGGTCTCTATTCCAGAACCTTTCGGCGCCATCGACCATCTGTTCTGCGTGATATTTGCCCTGCCCACTGCCACTTCAACTTGCTAATCCGGTGGGCTATGTCGGTGACTTTCGTTCGTCTACGGATCTCCTCATTTCGGATTCGATCTCGTAGAGAAACCCCGAGCATAGCCCTCTCCATAGCTCGTTGTGCGACTTTGAGCTTGCTTATGAGGCCTATAGTGAGAGACCACTACCAATATTAATAAATAATAATAAATATTCGGGACGTTTTTGAACACACAGGATCTGACCCCAAATCACAGAAGACATAATAGCCCAAACTAAGCAAAGCTTGTGATATGGCTACCAGAGAATGATATACATACATAATAACTTAAATAAATATTAACACCCAGCTATAGAACAAACACAAATGTTCATCACATAAATTTTTGTCCTAGGTGGGAATCGAACCCTCGCCCCCAAGCGCAGAAGGCAGGTTCACTACCAACTAGACCAACGGGCTATATTATTACTATAACACCCCTGGCAATAATAATTTATACATTTTTACAACAAAAAATAACAACTGATTTCACGGGAAATACATTACGGGATACAGTGCAAAACTTTTCACTTTAGAAGTGAAATATTTTCTCATTTTCTACGTTCATTAGAAAATTCATAAAAATTTAGTAAATTATGTCAATACCTTTGATTGTATATATGTCATTATTATCAATGGTCAATAGCAACTTCACGTCAAGGACTTTGTACACCCTATTTAGGGTATACAAAGTCCTTGCTTCACGTACATACGTTAACATTCACTGAGAAACCATTTTTTTTTTTTTGGGAAATCAATATTTTGTCTTATAGGATACCAGATAGGGCTTTTATATTATAATATAACCACCCAAGCAAAAAGAGCACTGTTATAATTTTAACGTGTGTATCTATGTATATGTCTGTCTGTGTGTCTGTGTATCTGTATATCATCCTGTGGAATCGGAGCCCCGAAACCGTTGATTTTGATTAAGTTTTTTTTGTTTTGTTTGAAAGGTGACATGTTCGAGTTTTCTGACCTTTGATTCATCTGAAGAAAAACTGAAACCTGTTCAATCGTTTGAAGGTTTTTTTATCGGAGGTTTAAAAAACTATTTATACTTCTATATCTATACTAATATTATAAAGAGGAAAGATTTGATTGTTTGTTTGTTTGTTTGCATTGAATAGGCTCCGAAACTTCTGAACCGATTTGAAAAATTCTTTCACTGACCGGAAGCTACACTATCCCCGGGTGACATAGGCTATAATCTATACCCGTGCGAAGCTGGGGCGGACCACTAGTGTAATATAAGTGTGATGTCTCATTTCCCAGGTTTGGCACCGGGTTCTGCTTCACCGTGGTCTACGCAGCACTCTTAACGAAGACCAATAGAATCTCTCGTATCTTCAACGCCAGTAAGCACTCCGCCAAGCGACCCATTCTCATCTCTCCGAGCTCTCAGCTCGCCATCTGCGCCGCACTGGTCTCCATACAGGTAATGAAAGAAAGAAAGAAAGAAAGAAAACATTTATTTTGCGCACAAAACACTACAACATCAACATTACAAAACAGAAACAACAAAGTAATAATAACAATAATAAATAAAAATAAAAACGCAGGGGCGGCTTTATGGCGAGCCGTCGGTGAGTGGCGACACCGCGTACCCCGATTCCATGGGTCTAAAACCCCAGAGACCCTGACCCCTGGCTTGCCTTAACCGGCCGTCTGGGGGTGGAAACCGCAAGAGCTAAGAACCTAAGCTCCAGGGTGGAAGTGTTAAAGGGCATAACGCCGCGAGTAGCTCTTAGTGAAAGTGCAGCACACCTCTCGACACCCTAAGCCACCCACGCCAATGTTGCCCCTCCGGTGCCAAGATGCGGCAGCCTCTATGGGGGGCCCATTTAGTGGGTGGCAAGTCATCACCTGCCTAAATATATTTTGAGATGAGACAGGATAAGGCAGGTGCCGTTTCTCATCCCATAGATCAGTTCAACTACCCACAAATAGTTCACCTCAATAGCCCTGTTTTTTATTTTTTATCCCATACTGTACAATAGTTTTACATTCCATTTTATACACATTCCATAGAAATTGTATTTTTTATTCAACAGGGCCTCTTGGTGTTGGTTTCGACTCCACCAATGCCTAACAAATGACCGGGTCAAACCCGTGAATTTTATGAAATACAATAATAATAATACATGATTGTTAAGTTGTCGCTGTAGTGTCCAGTGCGACAAAAAAGGGCAGTGCTCAGCGATAATGCTACAGATTTCTCTGCAGCGCTGATTTTCAGCACTGACCTTCTAAGACGCACGGAACTACAAATAGAATTTTTGAAAAACGTTCGTAATATGAAGTACATACAATAAACACACAAATAACATGGACAACACATCAGAAAATATAAATAAACAAAACACGAGGGGAAGTATATTATGTATATAATTATAAGCACGTAGAGAAAGATAAATAATATTTTATGTATATTAATGTTATAATTATGTTAGACTAGATAGAGTGGAGTGCGAACAAAGGTATTATAATTATAGAAGATGACACTATGCTGGAGGAATAAAAAATAAAATAAACTAAAGTAATTATCATGGAGGATGGGAAATACTAGAAGCATTTACTGAGATGAGGTTAGAAGATATTTGCCTGCTGCAACTCCAACAAATGCTTCTTGTACTTCATCCTAAAACTAAACTTACATTGGAGCTCTCGTATTGGTGGGGGAAGAGAGTTCCAGCATTTAGTGGCAATGGCTGTAATGGACGAATCAACAGACCTAAAACTCCCACGACTAATTGACTTATTGTCTGTCTGTCCTACCTTTAAACGTATGTATCTTTTGAACCGTAATAGACAACTATAGTAAACGCATTACCATATGAGTCGTCAGGTCATAAATCATTGTTCATCTCATCTCGCTCGCTCCCACATGTCATATCTGTAAATCTCGCTCGCACTTACAGGTCTTATGTTATGGCGTTTATGGCCCTACGACTCAGTTGGTAACGCGGTGACTATAGTTGACATTTTTACATAATATGTAATGTTACGGCAGATTAACGAAGAAATAATAAAAAAGTCAATAAGTAAAAAGGGGGTCCCCATACAACAAACGTATTTTTTTCGTATTTTTCAACCTGCTCTAATGTAAAAACTATAAAAATGGCAAGTCATCAAAGCGGTTCCTCGAAACCGCAAAAGTATCACATATTTAGATTAAGACTAGATCTGGGGCCTTACGGACAACTGCTATAGCGGCACCTAATTCGCTCAGTTGGAAAATCACGCGAGCGTGAACCTTATCGTGCCCAGATACGGTTTGCGGTCGCGTGATTTTCCATCTGAGCGGATTAGGTGCCGCTATAGCAGTTGTCCGTATGGTCCCTGGTAACCTAAAGCTGCGTTTTATCAAAAAGCACAAAGTAGACATGCTATTTACGTTACGTTATTTACGTAGACTTACATCGATCTCTCTTTTTCTAGAACAACCCAAGTTATGACATCAAATTAACACAAGAGGCTAGCCTGTAATTTTTGGCTCTACTCTGATACACTTACGATGTCATTCCATCACTTTCCACCCACATTGATAATAATCTAGAGTAACTTAATCATTGACGACAAATGCCTTATCAAAAACCAATTTAGCCACATTCCAGACCAAATTAATACAAATATAGACCTCGAACAAAATTACGCTAGTCGCCAAGGCAATCACTCATTCAAGGGCAACTTCCCCTGAGCTCTACTCAACGTTAATTATTATAAAAACGTTATTATTCTGATAATAGAGGGTAAGGGCACCAGACTGTAAGGGCTCACCGGCTCATTCATCAAGAGTCAAGGTTTAGATTTCACGTATCATGCTGTCTGCCAATTTTGCACACACGGTCTTCTGACCCCAAACTAAGCTTGTGGTATGGCTGCCAGAGACTGATATACATACATATACAGTTTTAAATACGTAAATAGATACTAACACCCAATATAGAACAAACACAAATGTTCATCACATAAATGTTTGTCCTAGGTGGGAATCGAAACCACGCCCCCAAGCGCAGAAGGCAGGTTCACTACCAACTGAACCAACGGGCTATCTCTCATATTCATTAATTCATACTCCATGAATCATTGCAAGTATTGCTAAGTTGTTTTTTGCGATAAAAGTAAATTTATGATACATACCTGACGCCTACACCTGAATGCCTGACGTTTTCATTTCTGCAGGAAAATTAATACGTTCAGGTTTATAGACATTTATTCTCATATAAGATGTTACATCACTTCCATGAGAACACTGCTAACAATAAATTTACAGTTCGTCGTCGCAAAAATAACTTAATAAATTACAATACAAACATGTAGAACAAAACAATAAGTATATAAAGTACATAACATCCATACAATTATTATTCGTCCAACACATTTGCTTTCGTTTTATGTTGTGATAACATGCTCAGCAAGTAGCTTTTTAAATGTGTTGAACGACTTAGTGTTTTTAATTTCCGAGGGTAGTTTGTTATAAAGGCACGCTCCTTCAAAAGTAATCATAGTCTTGCCGTAGTTAGTTCGTATCTTCGGCAGGGCAATGAAGCTAGCGCGGCGAGTGCAGGGGTATGAAACATTTTGTTTTCGTTTTGTAAACACCAAGTTTGTGTGGACGTTTTTATTAATAGTTTTTCGTATAAAAATGCAACTGTTGTAAGCGTATAGTTGTTTTATATTCATTAATTTTGTTTCTATATAGATTTTTTTAGTTTCTGTAAGGTAGGGGTAATTAAATATAATTTTGATGATTTTATTTTGTAATATTTGCAGTTCAGCTATTCTTGTTTTGACCGCACTTCCCCACACTTCGACAAGGTATAGCAAGTTCATCAATCATAGCCGATTTAATAACCTATATTAACTCTGCCCACGCATGAACTTAGCTGATCGTGAACTCAAATTATTACTTACAGGGATATATAAAACCTCTGGAAACGTTCAGGAATGTATCTCAAACACCGGACGAAAATCCGTCAAAGAAAATTCACTTTAAACGCGTAGTTGGTTTGGTGCATCAGAAACACAGCACCGCAAACTTGTCATCATCATGATTTCAGCCGTAGGACGTCCACTGCTGGACATAGGCCTCCCCAGTCGATCTCCAAAAGGGCCAGTTGGAAGCGGCGTGCATCCAGCGTTTCCCTGCGGTCTCTTTTAGATCGTCTGTCCATCTTGTGCGGACGTCCTACGGTCCGTGGTCCAACTTATGGTCAAATTGAGTGATACAATGTATGTACCATGACGCTCGGACGTTTTCTGACTGTATTCACTTAAAGATTGTGACTCTATAGGAATTGTATCTCGATGCATGTTCAACATAGTTGTACCCGACTTATTGCAACATTTTGAATCTCCCAAATGAATATCTTAAGCATTTGATCACCACCATTGTCAACATCATCGATTATCAAATATTCGGAATATTGAAGAAACCGAGTGTAAGTTAAATTGCTTACTGGAAACACTTCAAAGGTACATTGTTAACAAACTTTTAACAAAACGATGAGATTAATTAAAACTTGGTTCCTTTATCTTCTTTTCAATACCTATGTAGCTATATATCATGTTTCTTTGATACGAGATGGTTACAAGTAACTTTCCGAGAAATGTGACTGTCTCACTAATTGCGTCCCAGTTTATAAAATAGAGCATTTATTTTCCTCGAATATTATGTTCTCGAGTCACGATAACATGGATAAATAGAGAATGCCTCATAGCTGATACATCTATGCTTATTTTTGTTAAAATCCTCGCTTATAATAATATAGCAATTATGTTTCTTTTCATTAATTTAGGCTTACGATAATCCACGCCATAATCGATGCTAAACAAAGAAGTGAACTAGGATGGTGTCCACCTCTTTGTTTACACACTTTGTTTTTTACTCTCGATTCAAAGACCAAACCAAACCAAGATAGGTGTCTTCTAGGCAAGCGTGCTCCATCGAATTTGATGCATACGTGGGGAATGTACCTACACAATTTACGGATGGCGCATTAGTCGCCCTTGTCTGGAGTTTCTATTCATAATCATCATCATCATCCACAGCCTTCCATATCCCACTGCTATGCTATAGGCCTCTCTCTTGCTATGCCATCTGCCTCGGTCCTGTGCTAATCGTGTCCAGGTTCGACCCGCGATAGTAGTAATATCATCGACCCATCTTGCAGCTGGGCGACCAACACTCCGCTTATCTTGCCTCGGCTACCACTCTGTTAAAACCATGATACCTACTACCCAAAGGGACGGAACGCTTCAAACAGTATCTCTCGCTCTGCTCGTTTTTTCTGTTTGAAGCGTTCCGTCCCTTTGGGTAGTAGGTATCATGGTTAAAACCTTACTCCAACTGTCATCACTGAAGTTTCTGTTAGTAAAAAAAACATAAAAAATCTTTTCTGTGAGTAAAATATTTGACATCGTGCAGAGCATTTTTAGCTCAGAATATTTAATCGTTGACTTTTTATACGTTCGCCTGATAGTAAGCGCCTCGCCTGTCCATGACAGCACCTCCAAAATCTGTAATCAAAATCTGCACAGCACTGCACTGTCGTTGTCACGTGGTCATTAAGACGTGGATGTAAAAAATCTTTGGACCCGGGCATGTCCTAAAACTGCGACCAGAACCACCGGAGGATGGGCAGCAGCGTCCTGTTAGTACACGGTGAACGTACTGCGATCTCCAAGCCGCCTGCCAAGTGTGGGGATTATGGCAACACCCCTGTCTAAGAGGGAGGCCTTGTTCAGCAGTGGACATTTAATGGCTGATGATGTGTGTGTGTGTAAAAAATCTAGTACAACATTATAAAAATAAATTGTTGTGAGAAAAAAATTGATATACTTATCTTTAGAAATATTGATAAACTTATTTAAATTATATGCCATTATAGCAATTTTAATTTAGCTAGAGAGTAATTCATAAATTATATTTGAAGGATTGTTCTAAACATTAGGGTTTACGATTTAAATGTTATAGACAATTTTATAATTAATTGATGACTCCCGCTCCGGCTCGTTCCTGGTGCAAAGGTTGGCCATTGCCATCCAACGCGGTAACGCAGCGAGTGTTTTGGGTACCTTAGCGCCGGGAACGGTCAGGGGAACCGTTGGATTTTTTTTTATTGATTAATTAATTAATTTAAAAAAATTGGACCAGCAGAATTCAACCCTGTGCCATCGGGCATACGCGCCGAAAGCTCTAACCGCTTAGCCACGGTAGCAAATTTAGCTTGTAACAAATTTAGACTTTATACTTAGATTGCTTTAATAGTTAGTATGTTCTTCTATACTTAATATTATAAAGAGGAAAGATTTGATTGTTTGTTTGTTTGTTTGTATTGAATAGGCTCCGAAACTACTGAACCGATTTGAAAAATTCTTTCACTGTCGGGAAGCTACACTATCCCCGGGTGACATAGGCTATAATCTATACCTGTGCGAAGCTGGGGCGAACCGCTAGTAGACTATAAAGAAGTCGGACATTTTTGATTGCTGACCCTGTATCCAGTTTTAAATGTCTTATTTAATACATTTGTGACGTTGGAAACATTGTCTTAAAATCTGATAAGAGGAAGATGAAATAAAGGTTATGTTCAAATAGACCTAACAGTATAATTCGACAAGACTTGATAAGAGTTTTCTATTTACTCACATCATCAGCCAGTAAACGTCCACTGCTGAACAAAGGTGTTGCCATAATCCCCACGCTTGGCAGGTGGCGTGGGGATCGCAGTACGTTCTATTTACAAGCCAGCGTGATCATTTCATTCTCAGAGTCGCTGCATCCAGTAGATGCAAAAGGCAGGCTGTTGATCAGTGTTGAGGTCAAAGGGGAGGACTATGATCAGCAGTCGACGTCTTCTGGTTGATGATGATTATTATGATTATGTTGATTATTTCATCGGGTCAAACCGTGGTAGCCTATTTGGGATACCGCTAGACTTGAAAGCATGAGGGGTCAGCGGGTTCAGACCCCGGGCTCGTACCAATGAGCTCTGTAGTTTATGTACGGATTTTCATACCACTGGCTTTTCGGTGAAGGAAAACATCGTGAGGAAACCTGCATACGTACGGAGAAGTCAATGGCGTATGTGAATCCGCCAACCCGCACTGGGCCAGCGTGGTGGATATGGCCAAATCACCCTTTCGGGGTAGGCTAAAAAGTCCAGCAGTGGACTGTTAAAAGGCTGATTATGATGATTTCATCAGGTGTTGATCGTGGTGGTGTGGATGATAGTGGCGCCAGCGAAGGCCATGTTCCACTACCCGACGAGAGAAGACAACATGCTGGTGTGCGACTCGTACGTGGACGCCTCGTACATGATCGCTTTCTTCTACCCGATCGTGCTGATCCTCGTGTGTACGGTCTACGCCGTGCTGACGCGGAAGATACCGGAGGCCTTCAACGAGAGCAAGCATATTGGTGAGTGTTTTAGTGTCTAGTCATAACCTAATCAGATCTTCAACAGGCGTATTTTTCCCCATCGGTTATCGGTTCTTCGAGTGATGTGGCCTGCCCATTGCCACTTCAATTTGCAAATTTTAGCAGCCACTCTTATGTCTATATCTATATCGCTATGGTGAAAGCCTGTGACTGTGAAATACAAACATAGGACCTTTCATGGAACACCATTTCAGATTCATGTATTGAACTATGACCCGACCCGGGATGTCCTAAAACTGCAACCAGAACCACTAAAGGATGGGCAGCAGCATCCTCCTACTTGAATGGTGGAACCTCCTGCAATCCCCAAGCCGCCTGCCAAGTGTGGGGTTTATGCCCCCCCCCCCTAGGGGGAGGCCTATGTTCAGTAGTGGATGTCTTCTGGCTGATGATGATGTATTGAACTATTGACATCTGCTTCATGCAATACAATAACAGATTTATCAACTCGTCTGGTCGAAGCATCTCGTGACCAAAATGCTGGCCGATATCTTACACAACGTATTAGCATTGCAATTCAACGCGGCAATGCAGCCAGCATTTCGGATACGATGCCTGCTGGCAGCGGTTTATTAGATTAGTTTAGTTTTATATTTTAGTACTAGTTTGTTTGTATTTTTTCAAGTTGTTTTTGTATTACTTAGTATAATTATATTATACAATAACTCTTTATTAAAATATCACAAACCAAGAATAACATGAACATTAGAAAAAAAATATTCATTAGAACATTTTAACAATGCTTTTTTTTTTGACGTGACAACTTCTTATAAATCTACTAACGACCCGCCCACCCGGCTTCGCACGGGTGTAATTCACGTGCGAAGCCGGGGCAGGTCGCTAGTTATATATATATAAACCTTCCGTGAAAATGTATCTAACTGATGGTGAAAACTGCATCACAATCCGTTGCGTGGTTTAGGAGGAGTTAGCGGCCATACAGACAGACAGACAGACGCGGAAAACGAATTCAATTTATACTATGTAGAGAAGAGAAGAGATAGGGAAGATGAACGCCGGCTGCACGCACGAAAAAGTGTCCCGTCACGCTCATTGGTTATGCCGTTGTCACGTTAAACGATCGTCCGTAAACCGACTTTACAGATAACCAATTTTTTTTTATCATTAACTATTATCAGATCTCCAACAGGTGTAGATCCCGCTAGCGTGTCAAGTTGGAATAAATATTCAGCGAGCCGCATTTTTGTGCCTACTATGACGTCACGCGAGAGGTAGGCCTCCCACTAGATGGACCGACGACATTGTGAGAGTAAAGGGGGAGGTCCACCATCGTAACGTCATCAACATCATCATCATCAGCCAGAAAACGTCCACTGCTACTCATGGGCCACCCCTTTAACCTCCACACTGAACGAAAGCCTGCCATCTGTATCCACTGGATGCCCGCGACTCTCGCAATGTAGTCGGCCCATATAGCGGGAAGCCAACCTTTGTGGTCTCCACTCAAGAACCTTTCTTCCCCATCGATTTTCGAGCGATGTGGCCTGCCCATTACCACTTCAACTTGCAAATTTTAACAGCTATGTCGCTATCTTCTTCTTCTTCTTTCGAGTCGATGTTCCGCAAAATACAATTCTATTGTCAAATCAAGTTTCTAGACCAGAACTTTGCCACCCCAATGGCACTCTCCGTGGTTTCATTCAGGTCGTCTTGTGTGCAAGTTGTAGGACACGCTGCACAGTCCATCAAGTGTGCCATTGTCTGAAGGTTCACACCACAAATATCGCTATGATGAAAGCCTGTGACTGTGAAATACAAACATAGGACCTTTCATGGAACATCATTTCAGATTCATGTATTGAACTATTGAAATCTGCTTCACATTAATTCGATTCTATTTTGAGAAGGCCTCGTTCAGTCGCGTAGGGCTCTGTGTGTTCAGGTCTCGTGCTCCATCTTTGTACGTCCTGTGTAAACCATACATTTATTATTTTGTTGTGCCAATGCCGGCAACCTTAATCAATCGTAGCTAATATATGAAATACGAAAGCGTATTTGTTTGTCTCTTTGTTTAAAAACGTCTAGACGTTTGAGGTTCGCTCATCATCATCATCATCAGCCAGAAGATGTCCACTGCTGAACATAGGCATCCCCCTTTAACCTCCACACTGAACGACAACCTGCCTTTTGCATCCACTGGATGCCCGCGACTCTTACAATGTCGTCGGTCCATCTAGTGGGAGGCCTCCCTACGCTGCGTCTTCCGGTTCGTGGTCTCCACTCCAGAACCTTTCTTCCCCATCGGTTATCGGTTCTTCGAGCGATGTGGCCTGCCCATTGCCACTTCAACTTGCAAATTTTAACAGCTATGTCGGTGACTCTGGTTCTTTGGCGAATATCCACGTTTCGGATTTTATCGCGCAAAGAAACTCCGAGCATAGCTCTCTCTATTGCCCGCTGAGTGACTCTGAGTTTTCCCAAAAGGCCAACAGTTAAGGACCACGTCTCAGTACCATATGGCATCACTGGCAACACACACTGGTCAAAGACCCTCGTCTTGAGGCTCGCTCACAAGGTTTGAAATGCTGGTGCAGTTAAAGACAGTGCTTAAATATGCTTAGCTGGATCATCATCTTTATCAGCCTATTTGATGTTCGTCCACTGCTGGACGTAGGCCTCTCCTAAAGAACGCCACAAGACACGATCTTCTGCTTTTCGCATCCACTTGCCACCAGCCGCCTTTCGCAGGTCGTCACTCCACCTGGCTGCAGGGCGTCCTACTCTACGTTTGCCGATACGCTTAGCTGGATACACACCGATAAACGGATGGTGTTAGATTTTTCACAGCCATGCAGGCATGTGCGCTTACGTTGCATTTATTTAAAATAACAGGCTTAACGAAGGATATAATCCGGCCAAGTTCGAGTCGGGCTCACGCACTGAGAGTTCCGTACCACCACAAAATTCAATAAATAAATTACCAGTTATAACTTTGTAATGATCAAAAATTTGTCACCCGTACGCGCTTGGCCGTTATTTTTTATTTGTTGTTATACTTTAAAGTGCTTTAATAATCATGCCAAGTCTGACGCTTGTACATAATTAGTTACGGTTTTTACATTAGAGCAAATAAAAATACCTAAAAAAAATATACGATTAGTTGAATGGGTTTTAGTTTAGTTTTTACTTTTTGATTTTATTATTATTTCTTAGTTAATCTGCTGTAGCATTACATAGTGTGTGAAAATTTCAACTGGCTATCTATTACGGTTCGAATGATACAGCCGTTAATAAGTAAGACAGACGGACAGACGGACAGGCAAACAGACAGACAGACATCGTATGTTTAGTAATAGGATCCTGTTTTTATCCTTTGGGTACGGAACCTCAATAATTAAATACATTAAACATACAGAAAAAAATATTAAATTGGCTTACCTATAAATCTCTAAGATATAAGCGTTAAAAGTTTTTGATGGGGATAGACAGCGGATACTCTGTCCCTTTCCCGCAACGACGTCATCTGTCGCTCTCTGTCTAGCATGAAATTAATACCTGAAACTTACTTATTTTTGTTTTTTTTTTAATATTGTTTTCGTTAATTGGGCTCTATTATATACGGACCCGGGTATGTCCTAAAACTGCGACCAGAACCACCGGAGGGTGGGCAGCAGCATCCTGTTAGTACACGGAGAACGTACTGCGATCTCCAAGCCACCTGCCAAGCGTGGGGATTATGGCAACACCCCTCTCTAAGAGGGAGGCCTTGTTCAGCAGTGGACATTTAATGGCTGATGATGTGTATGTATGTGTATGATCAGCTTTTTAATGAGATATTATATAAAACTTAGGACATAGGCATATTGTCCAGTATATCATGTACTCAATAGGTATATTGCTCAGTAATAGATGTTCAATTAATTGCCAACATAATTGAGGCACTCAATTACGCTGGCAATTGATTGATTAATAATGTTGCCCAATCGAACCTAAAATGCGCACCTCGTCAAAATCTTCTCGTCACTTTTTGTCGATCGAGAACATGGCAAGGCTACGTTTTCGTTTTGCCTGTCTCGCTCAGGCGGGAAAAAAGTTTCGACATAATTTTGTCGCAACGCGCGTGCTAGCCCTGCTGGATTATTTATTTACATGAGTAAACTCATAGCCGAAATTGAAAAAACTCATTGACAGCTTCTATCAGATGCATTCATTGAGATACAATACATATAGAGTCACAATCGTGCCAAAAAATAAACCATAACTCGACGCCCGCTACGAATTGTGCTGACTTTGTGATCCGACTACAACGCCGCGCGATGCCAGAGCTACGATGATATAGCGGACAACTAACGTTGAACACTATGCAAGCGACATAACGTCTAAATTAGAGTAAATGTGGCATTTTGAAGTATATAATTGTTACAATCACAGAAAAGAAAAAAATAATTGTTTAAATTAGAACGGCTGCCAGGGCATTTTTGTAAGATTTTTTTTGTAGCCTGCAACACCCATATTAACGAAACGTCAGTTAATTGAAATCAGTTAACAGCTGTGATGCGGACAAAGAACTTTGAGACGTAACCCAAAAAGGTAAGGTTCAAGTTCTTTGGATGCGGAGTTCGATGCGTTGACATACATGAGAATGTTCAAGCAAGATTCTGTCATAATGCCTGGCGACAAATTTTCCTTCTCATTTCCGTTCTATTTACTTATCTTTTCAGTGGTTAAATGACGCTCGGACCTTTTTAGACTGTCACTGAGAGATTGTGACTCCATAGAATTATAATTAGAATTAATAGAATCTCGATGGATGCATGATAGAAACTCACATATCTCAAAAGCATAGACAGCTCGTGCGCACGCGAGAAAAAAAAAGATTCCCATTCTCAGAAGAATTCCGTGTCTTATGACTTTGTATTGCCCGCCGGTGGGCGACATCAGTATCAAGATGGCGGCAACGTTGTCAGAGCGATATTTTAGCCAATATTTGGGGCGATAAGGCTAGTAAATGCCATAAAATGCCGCAATAGTACCGTAACGGTGCCGGCCATACATTGCCGTGAAATTTTGATCGTTCACAAGTCTCATATAAGATAGCTAACCAAGCGGCCGCCTGAAAATGTCGACTACGAACGTTTCTTTACGAACATTTATTTTACTCATAATATATAGGTACTAGCTGAAACCCGCTACTTCGTACGCGTAGAGCTCAGCCTTCGGCCTCGCTACTACTGCCCGTTATAGCCTATGTGTTATTCTAATGTATAAGCTATATTATTGTAAACTTTCATTAAAATCCATTCAGTAGTTTTTGCGTGAAAGAGGAGCAAACATCCATACATCCATACATACACACTTTCGCGTTTATAATATTAGTAGGATTATATTTTCGTTACAAAAACATATTTTACTTTTTCTCATCAAAAATTTTGAAATTTAATCCAACATCACATAGTGACTTCTTTCGAATATAGGTATACAGACGTGGAATGTATTTACCTAATAAGAGAAAAGTCATATAATGTGACATAGGACGCCCTAAGACTCGAAGGGGTGACGAGAGTGCCGATATACATAAGGCAACTGGAAGCGAAAGCTTTCAAGCTTTGGTGTGCCTAGCGAGAAGCTTATGCCCAGCAGTCGACAAAAATGGGATGAACATGATGATGATAAAAAAAAGCGATAAAATGTTCACTCACTTGTAACAATAAATACAGTTTACTTTATACATCTATAACTCAAGGTTAGAAACCAACAAAGTAGATTAGGTTCAATAAAATCGAATCAAACTGAACAATAAACATGAATTTTCTTTAGATAGCTTTGTAAAAGCGGCTTTACACTGTCTACAAACATAGTCACGCCTAAAGCGCTACGCGTGTCCGTAGCACACTTCGACACGACTTAAAACCCGTACGAAGCGTTTTGATTCTACTATTATTGTGCGAACTGCTAGACTGTGTAATGCCTGAATGGGTGTTTCCCGATAGTTACAATCTATTTGTATTCAAGTCGCGAGTGAATCCGTTTCTTCTAGGCAAGCGTTTTCCATCATAGACCCATAGAGAAATATACTATAATAGACCGCACCATCCATTAAATTTTAAAGCATTTTTTTTTAGCTTTGTAGTATTTCTTCCTTTGAAAAGTATAGTTGTAATGTAAAATGTACCTTACGGTAATTAGGTACGGTCCGTCCATAATTATTCAAATTTCAATTCAATTCAATCTGTATATTAAGATATCGTAGACATCATTTAGTAAATAAGTGTTTCCATGAATCCAACAAAATAGGGAGAAAAGCTCAAATCAGTGTTATTTTTATATATTTTTTCTATCAAACGAAATGTCCTTATTCGTGTTTCGGCCTTTACGGTTTCCTAGATAAAATATTTCAATTTTGATAATATATAATTATGACATCATATAAATTTGCTAAAAGTGGAAAAAGAGGGCCTTAAGTAATTAGTTACAAGTGAAACAAATAACCCGGTTATGTCCTATGGACCCGGGTATGTCCTAAGGACCCAAGTATGTCCTAAGGACCCGAGTATGTCGTAAGGACCCGGGTATGTCCTAAGGACCCGGGCATGTTCTAAGGACCCGGGTATGCGTCCTAAGGACCCGGGTATGTCCTAAAACTGCGACCAGAAACACCTGAAGATGGGCAGCACCTTCCTATTAGTACACGGTGAACGTACTGTGATCCCCAAGCCGCCTGCCAAGCGTGGGGATTATGGCAACACCCCTCACTAAGACGGAGGCCTTTGTCCAGCAGTGGACGTTTAATGGCTGCTGATGTGTTGTGATGTGATGTGAAGCAAATAAGAGCGTGTTAAAAATCTGTGTTAAAAACCTTATTAATAACTTCAGTGTGAAGCCACCTTTATAGATATTATATCCCTGCACGTATCTCCGAGCTCCGGCGAGTTAGAGGCGTATTTTTGCCTCTTTTTTGTTACAATGGCCGTCGAGATGAGGTCTAGGTGCAAACATACTTTTTGTTATCTGCGAAAGCTAAGCATCTGCTGAGCTTTTATGTGACTACGAATACTTATGAGAAAAGCTTTTTGCACAAAGCATGTTTGTTAGCTCTCTGTTTTTGTAGCAGCTGGGTTGTGAAATTAGCTGGTGATCATTATTCTGCTGCTATGTGTTTGTTGGCATGTGGCCTGGTATTGTTTTATGAATTAGGTAGAAAATAATAGGGCTGGCCCACTGATTTTGTAATTATGAAGTTATATTTTTAAGGCCAGTAGGAAGTACCTACTACTTAGGACTTCCACCGCTACCACCGCTAGTGAGCACATATTTAAAATAAATTGAAAAATTGGCTCGTTGTAAGAACTTTCTACTCTATCGACGACCTTTTTGACTGCCCCGGTGGCTCAGTTGGTAGTGAACCTATCTTCTGTGCTTGGGGGCGTGGGTTCGATTCCCATCTAGGACAAACATTTGTGTGATGAACATTTGTGTTTGTTCTATGTCTTGGTGTTATTATCTATTTAAGTATGTATTTAAAAATATATATGTACGTATATCAGTTTCTGGCAGCCATATCACAAGCTTTGCTTAGTTTGGGGTCAGATGACCGTGTGTGCAAAAATGTCCCAGATATTTTTAAAAGCGAGATAAAATGTTATTTGAATAACTACGGTCGCAATCTTAAATAATTAATTATATAAATAAATATTAATTTATACAAGAAAGGTATACAATGTAATTAAATTGTTCATTAGGTAATTGTAATGTAACTTATTTTGAATAATTTTTAATGTACTTTTATTGACTGACTTATAATTCACACAATTATCAATAAAAACGTTTATCTGTTTATCTACTTGCACTAATAAAACGTTGCAGACGATGCGTAGTAGGCACATGCAACTTGTACTTGCTACTTGTGCTACGCTTAATTTTTAGGGTTCCGTACCTCGAAATGAAAAAACAGAACCCTTATAGGATCACTTTGTTGTCTGTCTGTCTATCCGTCTGTCGAGACTCTTTTTCTCAAGAATGCGTAAAGGTATCAAGTTGAAATGTATATCAAATACTCGAGTTTATGGTTTCTTTCAGCTGTGAAATGAAAAAAAAAAAAAACTTGTAAATCAACGTGATCAAAAGATAAGACCATTTATGTCGCATATTTTCGCATACGTGTATTTTGTGATTTTACAAGGGAATCACAACCTATAAGGTACTTTCCGTAGAGCTAGAATCATGAAATTTGGCAAAAGGCAAGGCCTTACAGCACATGAAAAGAAAAAAATCCTAAATTTGTTAATTTGAAAATACGTTATATATAAAAAAAAGTTTTGCAATTACAAACTTATATTTTGTAGTTGGTATGTAAGGAATAACCTTATTTTCGACTTCAAAGTTAAGTTTGTCTTTCATATTTTTTTTTTGGTCTCGCACTCGGATGGTTCCGTTGGATGGAACCCTCATAGGGTGAGTCCTACTCGTATTAGTCTGGTATTTTTTTATTGAGCCTATACGAATACTCAAAATAATTTACTCGTTTTTTTTTTTATAGTAGATAAGCTAAGCCTTATAAGCTTGCGCTTGGCCGCCATCTCGCCTGATGTTAAGCGACGATGCGGTTAACTAAAAGTAGCCATATTTTCATCAGTGATCGCAGTTGTGGCCTTCACGAATTGATTCATGGAAAGAAACAGCCACGATCGAATTCTGCGAACCAACGTCTTGCGTTGCTCAAATAAGGTGCTTCCTTCCTAAAAGCAATTGAAGACGACCAGTGCAATCTTGCGCCGAGAATAAACGTTTAAGATCATAAAAATTACATCATAATCAGCCTATATTAGTTCATTGCTGGACATAGGCCTCTCCCACGGCACGCGAATCAAATATATTTAACACGCCACTCAGCCCGAAGTTCGGGCGTGGCCGTGGATGAGTAACGGATAAAAAAAATCATCGCCCTAAAATTTTATCGCGTTTATTTATACTATTTTGCTACGGAACTTGACCTGTGATAAAAAAAACGCAAATGAGTACTTATATTTTTTTTATATATAACATTTGAAATACAAATATGTATATGAGCGGCCAGAAAAATCAATGTGCCCTATAATATTGTACTCGATAAATAAAATCTTCTCTTGTATTATCTTATCTAGTATTTGTAACAAATACTTAGTTCGTAAATATCAATAATTTGATTTGTTATTTATTTACTGACCACAGCTTCTAAGCGACGAGTTTCTGTCAGTTGCCACCTCCGTTTAAAATAAATCACTGCAAGTATTTTCGTAAACGACTCAACGATCATTTCCACTGCTACCGACTCCATCTCTCTCATGGCAATTAGACAATGTTTACCAATTAATGGAAAACAAGCAAGGGTAGTGCACGCCAAAATTTATGGTTTTTATATATACACCAAATCTTAGAACCACAAATTTTATGTTTAGTTGGTATAGGACTGAAGAAGGCCAGGCTTAACATAGGTCAATTATTTTGCACCACTATTGTATCAAAACGTGGATATTCGCCAAAGAACCAGAGTCACCGACATAGCTGTTAAAATTTGCAAGTTGAAGTGGCAATGGGCAGGCCACATCGCTCGAAGAACCGATAACCGATGGGGAAGAAAGGTTCTGGAGTGGAGACCACGAACCGGAAGACGCAGCGTAGGGAGGCCTCCCACTAGATGGACCGACGACATTGTGAGAGTCGCGGGCATCCAGTGGATGCAAAAGGCAGGCTGTCGTTCAGTGTGGAGGTTAATGGGGGAGGCCTATGTTCAGTAGTGGACGTCTTCTGGCTGATGATGATGATGATTGTATCACAAAGTGACGTCATATGATGAGCGGGACGGGGATGATTTCCAGTTCTTTCGGGATAAAATAATATCCATAAAAATATCTCGCTCTCACTCGACGAAATGTACGAAATAGCTGTTTTTTTTTCGTGAATGCTGTGTTGCTTCTAAAGTAAAAGATTATCAATGCAATCGCGTGTACTTATACGGCTCCGTATAATATCAAAGTGAAATACCACCATACCAAATAGTAGCTTTACCTACTCTGTGCCGCTTACTACATCCACTGACTGAGTCATCACGAAATCTCAAAAACCACTCTTATACCAAATTGGACGGTTTTAATCAATTTCTTTCAGTTAATTTACAATATTTGAGCTGGAAAAAAATACATGTCACAGATACATCTGTGTTAGAGTCTGTGATTTGGTTCAAAACACGATGGAATAAACTTTCCTCGATCAAAAAAAAAACTGAAACAAAGTCGATTCAGTTTATTTTTTTCGTTTTATGCTCTAATGAAAGCTCGTAACAACCTGAAAATTGCATGTACTGAAAGGTAATTTTATAAAAAAAAAAAATATTTGGATAGAATTTTGATCGTGAATAGTTTCGTTTTTTAGTGAAATTAAAACCGTAAAAAGGTCCCGAGAATTTGCGCGCGCCGCGTTTAGTGCCGCGCCAGGCGTCATCGAGGTCGGTCGGACCTATGTTCGTTTTTATCGTTGCACTCCCCCCGCGGGCGTCCTGACTCTAGCGCGGCAATATACATCGTCGCTATAAGTTGGCGGGGGCTGAGGGAGCCCCCTTTTGATGCCTACGCGACTCGGATAGCCGGCCGTTACTTACGAAGCTGGAATTTGGCAGGTGGAATCCTTATGGGGTGTAGAGGTCCGCTAATAAAATATTTTGGGGTCAATGGAGATTGAATATTTATACACATTCGCATTAGGTTATAACCTGTAATGATAGTTCTTAGTTGGAAATAAAAATAAATAAATATAAAAATAAAAATATGTCAGTCTACGCGTACGAAGACAGGTGCAACAGCTAGTGTGCATTTACATTTGAGTAATTACTACCGAAACGAATTGAATTTGTATGTAAAAAGTAAGTAAGAGCAACAATTGGTCCGTAGAAAATCGTAGCGTATAAATCAGAGTGACCATAAAACTGATCCAGTACTGTAGAGGTACGGACTGAACAAGCAAGGGTCTGTCAGTTTGCTCGTGTATTGGAACCATTGTTAGAGGCCATTGTGATGAGACAATGCATTGCGAGATTGGTACAGACGTGTTCTGATTACCTCCACTATTAGCCTATAGGTATAGAACTAATAGATACACCACAAAGCAACCACAAGCCAAAACACAAGTTTTGCTTAGTTTGGGTCAGATGACCGAGGGTGCAAAAAAGGTCCGAATATTTATCTATTTATAGATACAGTACATAGTACCGGCTGATAAAAGTACCTAATTAAGAAAAAAATATGGGTTGTCTGTAAAGTCGGTTTACGAACGATAATTTTACTTGATAACGCTTAGACTGATCGAGCCTCTCTATCGCTTGTTCCGCGCTCTCGCTTGCACGCGCGGCTCAAACGGAACGTGACAATTTTTCGTGCGTGCAGCCGGCGTTCATCCATTTACAAGACGTTATCACGTCAAAAACAAAATGCTCAGAAAATCCTTTATTAGAATACCCTTCCTCCAGTTAACATTCGAATGGACGGTAGTCCAAAATCACAGTCCTGTTCGTCAGGGAAGTAGGATATCGCTTACCTTTTTTTCGTGCTTAGTGCCCGTTAAATGTTTTTGTTATCACAGACGCTATGAGCCGTCAGTACCCCAATGTTCGTGTAACGCAAGAACGTTGTACGTTCATGGTGTAACGCTATCGATCTATAGATTAACGCTTCGACCAAATAAAATTAATGGACGGGCCATAACCATTGAACTTGCTCAGTAAAAACGAGGCAAAACCGTTGGACATAATAATATACTTCAACACCTAATTATAACCATGTACAATAAATTTGTTACAAAAATCGATAGCGGTTTTTTGTTGTGTATTTACACTTCGGGAAAGCACACGAAGGCATAATTTTGTCAGATGTTTCGTTATCTTGCAACATGTGTTGCACTTCCCACGGCTAGAGACCGACTGAAACGAAATGAGAGCTGGCGCTCATTTTGTAATCTTCAAAAATGCGCTTCTTCTGGGCCCGTCCATTTTTTTTTTTGGTCGAAGGATTAACGCCTTATTTCCTGTCACTGCAATAATGTAGGGTAGATCTAAAAGTCTGTACATTAAGGGCAGAGTTTGAGCCACTCGCCAGTGCATCTAATATGAACTCAGATTAATCTAGAATATTCAGTGTTTATTTAACTGGCTTTTCGGTGAAGGAAAACATCGTGAGGAAACCTGCATACGTACGGAGAAGGAATTCAATGGCGTATGTGAATCCACCAACCCGCACTGGGCCAGCGTGGTGGATATGGCCCAATCACCCTTTCGGGGGTAGGCTTAAAGTCCAACAGTGGACTGTTAAAAAAAGCTGATTATGATGATGATTTAAACCACTCGTTTTTTTTTAACCCACCTAACACATAATTATGACATTTACCGACATGCACTGGGCCAGCATGATGCATTAGAGCCCTCTCTCTCTGTCTCTGAGAGAAGGCTTGCGTCCTAGCAGTGGGACCATTATAGCCTGACAATGACTAATACCCTAGCTGAAAAACAATAATTATTTTACGTTACGGCCCAAGCCGAGGTTCGTACCTTCGAGGTGCCCTTAAGCTAGTCGCCCAAAACTTAAACCATCAAGTTATGCCGAACGACATCTGCGTTCGCTAACTAGTCCGGTCAAGCTATAGAGGCATATAAGATCTTTGTGTAGAGGCCGTAAGGCCAACAGCGTCAGTCAATATTAAAAAAAAAAAACTTGTTTCTGTCACCAACTCAACATAAAACCTAAAAATCTAGATTCTCATCTACCTACCCACAAAATAAAAGACGGCGTGAAAATAAGCACCAAAAGTAATAAATCTCCGCAAACATGTGCCGATTTCTGAAATGTAGAGGAGCAATACTTCAGGGACACATTCCGCACTTGATTCCGACTCGCAAATCCTACGGGGAATGTGACTACGTTTGTCGATTCATCCTGGTGACAGTTGGCAAGACGTGTGATACTTCTTGTTTAAATTCCACGTTCTAGATTGTTGCTAACCTTTTTATATACATAACTAGCGACCCGCCCGCCCGGCTTCGCACGGGTGTAATTTACGTGCAAAACCTTCCGTGAAAATGTATCTAACTGATGGTGAAAACCGCATCAAAATCCGTTGCGTGGTTTAGGAGGAGTTAGCGGCTATACAGAAATACAGACAGACAGACGCGGAAAGCGACTTCAATTTATACTATGTAGAGATAGAGAAGAGATAGAGACTAGTAGGCCGCCCCTGCTTCGCACGGGCGAAGCCGGGATATATAGCCTATGTCAACCGGGGATAGTGTAGCATCCCAACAGTGAAATAATTTTTCAAATCTGATCTGTAGTTTCGGAGCCTATTCAATGCAAACAAACAAACAAACAATCAAATCTTTCCTCTTTATAATATTAGTATAGATGATATGAGTTTTCGCGAGAAAGCCATGGTAGCCCATTTGGGAGACCGCTAGACTTAAAAGCGTGAGGTCGCGGGTTCAAACCCCGGGCCCGTACCAATGAGCTCTTTGGAGCTTATGTACGGATTTTCATACCACTGGCTTTTCGGTGAAGGAAAACATCGTGAGGAAACCTGCATACGTACGGAGAAGAAATTAAATGGCATATGTAAATCCACTAATCCGCACTAGGCCAGCGTGGTGGATATGGCCCAATCACTCTTTCGAGGGTAGGCTAAAATTCCAACAGTGGACTGTTAAAAGGCTGATTATGATGATGAGTTTTCATTATTTAAATAAACATTTACTCATATTGACCAGAAAAGGAATTAAATTACCCGTGATTCCGATTCAGTTGATGATAAGTACTATCACAGATCATTGTGACCTAAACAATCACTTATACAAAATTGGAGCCACAGACGGCCCTCTGTGCCGAGGCTAGGGGAACAGGTACAGGAGGTACAGGAGAACGAGACCGTGGAGCATGTACTACTGCATTGCAAGGCCACAGAAGATATACGATTGAGATACCATAACACCTGGTGAAATAGAGGTAGAGCAGTTTAGTCAGCGACCCAAAGCCATTCCGTTATTTTAGGGAGCTCGGCTAGTTTGTGTAAGGCTGGCGGGTAAATGCACAATACACCCCGAGTGGAATGTCAGTGCAGGTCTTATCACCTCCACTTTGAATAATTATAATTAGAGAACGGTATCCACATGTAATGGCTGTAAATGTGTAATACTAATAATTATAATTTTTTGAAAAAAAAAGAACCGACTAATGACTATACATACCTACATTTACAAACTGAAACTTATCAGTGGAAAATATTGTTTAATATTACGACTGAAATACTTTGTATCCATGGTCTTGAAAAGTTTAACGAAAAACAACAGGGCCCGGTCGCCATGGAGACACTTTGTTTTTTTGAAGTTCTGTTTGTAGGAACAGTTCCTCTATGTTTGCTGTTCAGTTGACAGCGTCGCTAGTGGAGAACAAAGTATGAAATTCACCAAGAAATAACTGTAGTTCCAATTTTGCCCTCTTTAACAAGCTAAGTTGGTGGCAATGTACATTGAATTCGTTGCTTATCGTCATGTTTATGTATATTTTTCAAAAAGCGCTGAATCAATGTCGATAAAAAAATTATGGGACCACCTATGAGATAAGACCTACCAACCAAAAAAAAGAATCATCAAAAACAATTCTAAATTGGCGGAGTAATCGCGTAACAAACATACATAAAAAAAACACAGTCGAATTGATAACCGCCTCTTTTTAGAAGTCGGTAAAAAAAACCCCCTAGGAGTTCAGTTTAGTATTACACACTAATAGGGGTGGGTCGTCAGAGATCCTGGGGATAACTCACGTTGTGGTAGAGAGAAGATATATATTGTTCAACCCAGAAATGACAAGACAAAAACAACTTAAAACTTGTGAAACAATTAGTGTTCTTGTCGCTATAAACGATCTCTTTCAAGTAACCTTAGTATGGAGAGGACATACAGAAGAGGTATAGGACGGGGTCCGTTGTAATGCGTTTGTTGTATGGGGGCGGCCCGCCTTTAGTTTTTACTTTTTGACTTTTTTATTATTTGTTAGTTAATCCGCCGTAACATTACATATTCTGTGAAAATTTCAACTAGCTATCTATTACGGTTCGAAAGATACAGCCGTTAACAGGACAGACAGTCTAGTCTAGGGGTGCTAGTCTGTGGAATTCGCTGCCTGAATGGGTTTTTTCCCGTTAGTTACAATCTGGGTGTCTTCAAGTCGAGAGTGAATCGGTTTCTTCTAGGCAAGCGTGCTCCATCGTAGACCGCATCGTCGCTTAACATCAGGCGAGATGGCGGCCAAGCGCAAGCCTATCTACTATACTACTAAGTTACTAGGAATGGGGACACCTTGACTATGCCCATACAAAGGCTTACCAAGTCTCACAAATGTACTCGAATATTTGGCATAAAATTATTTAACGCCTTGCCTAAAACTATAAGGGACGACAAGTCGTTGTATTTATTCAAAAATAAACTTAAGGTCTTTCTGACTGATATGGCGCCGTATAGCGTAGAGTTCATTCCAAAACTGGAGTGAATAATTGATGCTTAATTATGATTAGAATGACATAATTATTATTATTATTTTGCTTTAATTTTATTAATTTTATGATGTATTTTTTTATATTTTTAAGTGTTGACATGTAATTATTATTATGAATAAAATTATCATTATCATTATCATTATAAAAAATAAAATAAAAAAAAAGACAGACAGAGATCCTAGGCTTAGTAATAGGGTCCCGTTTATACCCTTTGGCTACGGAACCTTAAAAAAGCACCTTTTATCCGTGATCAAAGTGTACCTCAGCACGTAGTCTGAACTTCACCATGTGTGTAAGTTCCCTTACTTCATACAACGTAGCAGCACCAGCACTTAAATTTTCCCCGTCACCATAGAGCACATTATATATACGGGTACCCGTCACTTTCATTGCTTTCAGAGACAGGTTTAATTTGACGTTAAATATCAACGAGGCAAAGTTACCGCAAAGTGTCAGAAAGCTATTAAAGTTTGCCGCTGAGCCGTGGTATTGAATAATAAAGTTCTGACGAGTCCAACTCAACCCTCGCTTGATGGCTTCCAACTAATTACATGCAGTTATCTACTTCCGGTAGCAGCGATCAGGTTACGTACCTAAGTCTTTAAGTTTAATGCGTTTATGTCTCCCGTGATGAAGCTGAAGACGCTTGTCAAGGGTTATGGGCTGAAATAATATTAAACCTCAGAGCATAACGGATGATACTTTTTGTTTAGGAGTTGGGGAAATATTTCAGTAAACTTCTGAAACTTTTATACGTAATAGTAATTCCAGTTATTGAAAATGCTAGAAGCAACTTATTCAGCTTCCCCAAGAGTTTTAAATTAAACTTTCTATGATTCAAAGGAATTTTATTCTTTTTCTATAAATTAGAACGGATGTCAAGGCATTTTTGTAAATAAATTATTGCAACCAAAAACCTAAACATATACATATTATGTATAAACGAAACGTCAGTCATTCAAAATCAGTTTGCAACTGTGATGCGGACAAAGTATTATGAGACCTAACCCAAAAACGTAAGGTCCAAGTTCTTTGGATGCGGAGTTCGACGCGTTGATATAAATAAGAATGTTCAATAATGTTAATAATGTTATGTTATGTGTGTTAAGAATGTTCTGTCATAAGACTTGGCGACAGATTTTCCTTCTCATTTCCGTTCTATTTGCTTCTCTTTTCTGTGAAATCAACACATATTTGCTTATTTGCGTCTCGTGCCAATATTGAACCATGAGCGTAGCGATGAAGGCACTCACGCAAAATAATAATTAGCACCTATTTTTTATTTTATATTTCTTTTTTCGTAGATAGGCTTGCGCATAGCCGCCATCTCGCCTAATGTTAAGCGACGATGCGGTCTACGATGGAGCATGCTTGGCTAGAAGAAACCGATTCACTCTCGACTTGAAGACACCTACATTCTAACTGACGGGGAAAACCCATTCAGGCAGCGAATTCCACAGACTAGCAGTTAGCACAATAAATGTGGAAACAAAGCGCTTCGTACGGGCTTTCGGAATATCAATCATAAAACGATTTCGATTTTTCGTAACCATAATCACATACTTAGAGAGGATAGGGATGATTTCAGCAGGAGATTGTAAAGGCTAATTGTATAATTTCCCGCAGGGTTCACGATGTACACGACGTGTGTGATCTGGCTCGCATTCGTGCCGCTCTACTTCGGCACGGCGTCCCACGTGCCGCTGCGCGTCACCAGCATGGCGGTCACCATCTCGCTCAGCGCCAGCGTCACGCTGGTCTGCCTCTTCTCGCCCAAGGTGAGAAGAACCTGACAAAAACAAACGCTGTACTAAAAATTTCACAGGCAGGCAGTGATAGTATGGCAGGGAAGGAGACTAGGATGTTAGCCTAGATGTAAAGACGGTTAGCTATTAGGCAGAGTAGGGAAGTAGCTCTCTATCGGATTAGACCATGGTAAGCGTTTGGGAATAGATATTCGACTAGAAAGGGATACCTAGCCAGCACTCATCACCATCATCATCATTTTAGCCGTAGGACGTCCACTGCTGGACATAAACCTCCCCCATCGATCTCCAAAAGGGCCGGTTGGAAGCGGCCTGCATCCAGCGTTTCCCTGCGGTTTCTTTTTGATTCTCATCCATCTTGTGGGTGGACGTCCTACGCTGCGCTTACTGGCCCGTGGTCTTCATTCCAGAACCTTTCGGCCCCATCGGCCATCTATTCTGCGTTATATGTGCCCTGCCCACTGCCACTTTAACTTGCTAAGCCAGCACTAGATAGTATCCTATTACATTTTGCTATAGTTTTTGTGAGCGATGATGGCCGAGCGGTAGCATGTATGTTTAATAATTACCCGGTACCCGGTTCGATCCTCGGTCCTGCACCTATGACTGATTTAGTACTCAAGTAAATTAAGTGCAATTTCGATGCTATAGCTCAATAAAATAAAATCCGAAACGTGGATATTCGCCAAAGAACCAGAGTCACCGACATAGCTGTTAAAATTTGCAAGTTGAAGTGGCAATGGGCAGGCCACATCGCTCGAAGAACCGATAACCGATGGGGAAGAAAGATTCTGGAGTGGAGACCACGAACCGGAAGAAGCAGCGTAGGGAGACCTCCCACTAGATGGACCGACGACATTGTGAGAGTCGCGGGCATCCAGTGGATGCAAAAGGCAGGCTGTCGTTCAGTGTGGAGGTTAAAGGGGGAAGCCTATGTTCAGCAGTGGACGTCTTCTGGCTGATGATGATGATGATGATGATGAGCTCAATAAGGTGTAGGAAAACGTATATGATATCCACAAACATGGGCCAGCATGGCGGTTTATAGAGCTTTCCTCTCTCTCTCTCTCTCTCTTTTTCTCTCTGAGAGAAGGCCTGTGTCCCAGCAATTGAAACATGAAGGGCTGACGATAATTATGACGATGATAGTTTTTTTCCGAAAGCTCATAAAATTTGAACCACTTAAATAGACAATAGACTTTATTTGTAACAAAAATCCATGCATAATACACATAAAGCTACACACAAATTTAAAGTTTAAAAACGTTGGACTTTTGCCACACTTACACGCTAAAGATCGCATAGAGTTGCGTAATGGCCTCCTACCGCGCTACCACTGAGTTATCATCAACCAAACTTCATGTTAACATTTCCTATTGAACCTTTACCGTCCATATTCCAGCTGTACATAATCCTGATCCGTCCGGAGCGGAACGTGCGGCAGAGCATCATGCCGGTCCGGTACAGCCGCAAGCCGCCGCCGCAGCACACCGTCGCTCCCAGCACGCAGCATAAAAGTAAGCAGACGACGCCTGTGGCAACGTTGCCAATGGCGCCATAAAATCCAACAACGTGCTCCAACGTAGACCGCATCGTCGCTTAACATCAGGCGAGATGGTGGGCAAACGAAAGGCATTTTTTTTAATAACTTGTTTATCCAAAACCCCAGGGAGCTTATCAGAACCACTTAGAGCGTTTCAATGTTTTGTACAATATTAATACTCACCCTTTACAGTTGAAAAGGTGGAGAAGGTTGAGGAATAAAAAATAATTATCTTACTTATATCACCTTATATTGAGTTTTGTGACTATGTTCATAGTGTTTATATTTAAGTTAAGGAACAAATTGCTTACTTAATTTCCTTGCACTTTCAGAACCAACATGTGCCGATAAAGAAACTCAAACTGATACTGTTGACTTCAAACTCGTCAACGGCCAACTCACTTCTTTCGACAAAGGCGGTGAGAAGAAAAGTGAAGAAAAACACGTTAAAGATGACCAAGCCAAAGAGAAGGACCAAATACAATGCAACAATGTTCACGAAAAGATCAGGACTGCCACGAACAACGTTCCCGCGAACAATGTTATTGCGTCGCACAATGTAAGTGCGTCAAATGACAAAGCGGGTACTTTATAGCAACGACATTCATCGAGATCTCTGAGCGAGGTTTTCACTAAAAATAATAACACTAGTGTAAAAAAGAAAAGTTGCTCATGCAAAGTGAGAGAAAGGAAGCCTATAATAGTGTAAAAAGTGTGACATTCCAATCCAATTAGTACCTAATTAGTTTAGGATCAATTTAGTATCCAGTGACGTGTTAGTGACGTAATTGCAGTAGTCTTAAATCGCAGAAAAAAGACTAGTGAAACACTTTAAAACTATCACGGTTGTTCACTAAAGTTAAATGATTATTTACAGGATATTTACCGTGGTAAAGTTGTTATAGTTGTGAAACTACAACCCCACCACAACCACCTCTAACCTTACCACGGTAAGGTTAATTAATCATATAACTTTATAAGACTAGTCGTAGCATTCAAAGAAATTAATTGGAACTGCATATTGACTTGTAGATTCTAATGCTGCAACTTTGAACGCAATGTTTTTGACGTCTCGGCGTGACACAATGTAACTGGCGTAAAATAGTGTGTTACTGCGTTTTTCTTAAGTATTTTGTAATTATTCGATTAGCGTATAAACTACGTTGTATTTAACGAGTAAATCGTTTTATATCAATACTCAGTAAGGCTGTTTTTGGGCGTGTGACGTCACATTTTATCATTATCTGATAAGATTATTTTTAAGTGTAACTACATAAGTAGTATGTATCTAAGATATAATCTACCGCTTTCAATGTATATAATCTGTATGTATTCCATACATTTATTGTTATTTATAATACAAATACATTTCAAGTTAGGTATAAGATAACTAAATATAATTAGTGATTAGTCACATTGTTAATATTATTTTCTTGATCTCGTAATTAAATAATGTAAATATAATAATTAATAATAAAATCTGTGTGTAAATAACAAGAAAACAAGACAAAATAGTGATGTTTACTGTAAATATTATAATTAACTCCAAGTATATATTATTAAGTTTGTGTTTGATATACAAAACGTATAACTAAAGTGAATTAAGTAATAAATGAGACTAAATGTGCACTGGAGAGAGCTGTGAGCCAGGGCAGTACAGGCTTGATATAAATCTAATATTGGTATACGTATACCTATGCTTTAAAGTATGTATAAATATTTCAATTTATATATTCTCCAGAACATTAAAATAGTTCCATGACATCATATCCCATGATAATTGTATAAAATACTATCCATCATAAAAATTATCATCAACTAGGAAACTCCATAATACCTAAGCTTAGGCATTATTACTAACTTTAAAATTTATGATCAGAAACTTATTTTAAGCTAACAAAAATTATCGTAGTTTATTAAAATACCTACCGATAAACAATGAGATTGACCAATATAAGATCATTGTTGATAAACAACAAATAACATAATTATAAGGTCCTTGCATAATATAAGTACTTTTTTGAAGTTACAGTGCGTTATAGTGCGTTTCTGTGCAAAGCGAGACGCAGCCGCGCGCGCGCATTCACCTTGAAAAGGGCCGTCTAACGCGGTTGAAACTATAGTCGGAGTAACCGGCTTTATCTTACGTGAGTAATTCCCGTGTAATATAAATAAAAGGTGCGTTATAGACTTTTTTTTACACAATATATTAACTAAGTTTGGCCACCAACTCGCCTGACGCAATGCAGTTGGTGTAAAATAGTTTGCGCTTTCGGTAAAAAGTGTTTTACCTCACTTTTATGACTATCCGTTTTATAGTAGTACCTATGGACTTCGACGAAATTAAAATGTAAGTGTAAGAAATATAAGTGAAGTGCTAGAAATATTCAATTTAATTTCGTCGAAGCCTATGGAGCAAATGATGGTATGAAGCTTATAAACAAACTCTCTATATCTGATAGCAAAAATATTTCTACTTATGTAAGTAACTTACCAAATTGTTTGATCTCATAAGGTACTAAACATAGCACCTCTAGGTATTTAGTACTTATACAATGTAAGTACATATAAATGATATACCTACCTACCACATAATGCATTATAATTATTATGTACACCTACCTACTTATGTATAAACTTAGATAATAGCATGGATAATAGGTTGTAAGGTGCCTCTACTGTCTTGCTCTCTCAGTGGATATTTACTCTAGAAACAAGTATCTATTAAACTAAGGAAATAAACAGTTTTGATGTTCATT
This sequence comes from Agriopis marginaria, assembly GCA_932305915.1. Classification (NCBI taxonomy): domain Eukaryota; kingdom Metazoa; phylum Arthropoda; class Insecta; order Lepidoptera; family Geometridae; genus Agriopis; species Agriopis marginaria. Next base: position 16,786,766 of record OW029929.1, on the reverse strand, counting down.
GTGGTTTACTTCGTGTAGAGCCCAGACTATATAATCAGATAAAGATAAACACAAAACACGAGTAAATCATACACACATTTAAAAACGCATGCACAATAGGCGGGTTAAAATATTAGTCACTTTGTATCATGTTTTGCCTAGTTTGTAGGCGTACAAATCTAGAGAGATGGTATATAAATACCGTATATAGGTATTACTTATACAAAATAAATATTAATTAAATTAACTGTCAAAACCATATCTCGTATTAATTCAAATAGTTAACAGATAGAAATTACTATAATTGTATGATAAACAAATTGACCTACTGCAGTCATTACTAAAATTTATCATTTCACTAACTTTGTAATAACATTTCTCAACTAAAAGTTTTTTTCGTTATATTTTAAATTGACTAGGTTCGATTCCTTATTAAAATTTTAGTTCACAATTCAATATTAAAATCGGTATAGACTACTTTAATTTAAAAATTTATAAAATCCATGAACAATTTGGACCATAGCTTATAACTTGAACAGATATATATCAGACAGTAAAAACCACCGCATTGAAATTTGTTTTGGTGCAGCCAGCGCGCCAGGGACTCTAGTCTGTAGGATACCGGTAGCATAGTGTGCAAAACAACCATACAAAATGTATGTGCGATACTCGATGCTAGTCTCCGATACTCCTGCGTAGGATACGTCGCCTCGCCTTTGAGTATCATAATCTGAGAAGGGCCAGTGGCTGGCAAACACTTCGTTTCGTAGTCAAAACAAAATTTTACCACGAAATAATTTTCTTTGACGGCCCCATTTGAAAAAAGAAGAAGGTTCGGTCAATTCGGTCCTTATTTTTCAAGGACGCTATATACCCACCCTATGGTAAGTATAAAACTATAACGTCCTTGGTATTTTTTTTAAATTATTTTGATAGTTTCGGTGACATTCTGACAAGACTATGTGTGCTCGCGTCTCAATGGTTCGCGATTTAACTGAGTTAGGGATAGTGTAGGTAATCAGGCACATAAATGCCTTACTTTCCTAAATTCTAAACTTAGGCTCAAAATATAAACAAATTAGCTACATTAATATTTATTTAATTTTAATTATTTAGCTTCATATCTCGAATAGAACAGAGAATAGCATTTACATAAAGTCACATTAGTAATAATTTTTATATCTTACGAATGCTTCCATTATGGACTCGTCAATTTAGTGCACAATTCAATATTTTGTTGTCAAGTGTAAGTAAGACCCATTGAGCCTCGCTCAGCAAACGAAAATTTAATCCATAATGAGGGTAGATCTATGCGGAAAAGCAAGAACATCACTCGAAGAACCGATAACCGATGGGGAAGAAAGGTTCTTGAGTGGAGCCCACGAACCGGAAGACACAGCGTAGGTAGGCCTCCCACTAGATGGACCGACGACATTGTGAGAGTCGCGGGCATCCAGTGGATGCATGTGACAGGCTGTCGTTTAGTGTGAAGGTTAAAAGGGGAGGCCTATGTTCAGCAGTGGACGTCTTCTGGCTGATGATGATGATGATGAAAAGCAAGAAATAGATATACAATTATACATGTATACCAAATCTACTAAGAAAATTTCAGTAAAACCAGTAACCAGAATACCTAATAATACTTATACTAGGTAGGTAATATGTATTCAGTGGTAAAATTGACGTAGGTAGGTAGGCAGCTTTGATTCCACATTTATTGCATGAACTGCTAGTCTGTGGAATTCGCTGCCTGAATGGCTTTTCCCCGTTAGTTACAATCTCGGTGTCTTCAAGTCGAGAGTGAATCGGTTTCTTCTAGGCAAGCGTGCTCCATCGTAGACCACATTAGCGCAAGCCTATCTACTTTAAAAAAAAATAGCTTTGGATGTAGGTTCACTCATCAAAAACCATAATTAACACCCAGAGGCAACTCAATGTTCTATAAGTGCCCTTTTCTTGCATCTCCAAGGGTTGGTCTCCGTTACCCAAAATCACACAAAACGATTAAGCCTGTTTAATAGATCCCCAAGATTGATTAATGAGTTCCAATAGTAGATATCCTTACACCTATCGTGTGTACCTTACTCAGTGTGAACGACCAGTTAAACCAGACCTATGTAATGTGAGAATGGGTTTTGAAGCTTGGAGAAGTGCGGGGTCGTCGCCACTGGTGAGTCAATTTGGGGTCCGTATAACTAATCGATCTGAGTGATTAAGGATCAAAATAACGATGTGCTGGATTATATAGACAGATCTATAAACACCTGCCATTTATTTTTAGCCCATTGAAACTTAGTTTTTAGGGTAGTTGTAGGTACGGACCTACGCTGTCTGTCTATCCGTCCGTCCGTACGTACGTTGGTCCTACCTTTTTTACAACTGTATCCTTCGAACCGTAATACATAGTTGTAAAATCTTTATGTTATTGTAATGTTACGGTGGACTAAGAAATAATAATAAAGTCAAAAAGTAAAAACTGAAGGCGGATCCCCATACAACAAACGTATTTTTTAATGCAATTTTATTTTTGCTCCTATGTTAAAACTTATATTTGAAATAAACGTATGGCTTTAATGGCACTAGCCTGTCTAGTACAGGTAGAAAAAAAAGGTCAAGTTTAATTTTTGGTTCTTGGTTCCGTGATCTGTCATCACTGTGACACTGACTTTTAGCTGTCAGTTCTCTCATGTTTACGAGTGTTGTGTTTACGAGATTGTGCGTGAAGATTTTTTTCGTAATATTCTAATTTAATCCATCATGGAAGATGAACCAGTTCATGCTATCAGAGAAACAAACCGGAATCTGCTCTTTCTCAACCGTAGAAAGCAAAAAGACGAAGAAACTGATGTACGCCGCTCTCTCGCAAACTTAAAGTAAGTTCGCCGGTAATTTCCTACATAAATTATAATATTCATCTAGAATCTTTTAGAAATATACTATACACTTGCTATTGTGGGTAAAGGCATCGAACCTACAAAGTCCTGTAATTTCCGACTCTGAGTGTTGTGGGTTAAGACCACATGGCGCTTGTAAGAAGCTTCGGCTCGTCTCGCCTGCTTTCGTGCTATACATTATTCATATCGTGCATTATTGCCTTGTCACAGGGTCATGATTATCGCCTACATAAACTCATTATATTTTCAGGTTAAATCCATCAGATGTGACATCAATAACTTGTAAACTGAAAACCAAGGCATCTATCTCTGCGTCGGAGTTGAAATTTTTACAAAATAACCTTGTAGATGACCCCAAGAATATAGAAGTGGTGCTGAATACTCATGGAGCTCTGCGAGGACTGGTGAGAGAGTTGACAGGTACATTTTGTTTCAACATCATTCACAGACCAATTTAAAGACCATCACAAACCAATGCTGCATGCATATATCAGCCTTTGGGTATGGAACCCTAAAAAGTGTAGTGCATGTATGGGGGAGTGTCCGCTTCCAACCGGCCCTTCTGGAGATCGATGGAGGATCCAGCAGTGGCCGTCCTACGCCTGAAATGATGATGATGATGATGGGGCAGTGTAGTGTAGATTGTGTACTGGAGCCTTACGGCCAATTGCTAACGTGGTATCAAACTAACGTTAAATCCACTCAGTTGGAAAATCACGCAACCCCAACCTTATCTGGGTGCATTAAGTTTCACGTTTGTGAGATTTTCCAACTGAGCTGATTTGACGTTGGTTTGATACCGCATTAGCAGTTGGTCATAAGGCCCTTGTATTGTCCTAAAGTACTATGTACTGCTCTTGAAGTTTTCTGAATGTTCAGTAAACAGTCAAAAGTCAGTTCATTAGAGATTGTAAGTTAAGCACCTTCTTATTTAAGGGTTTCTTGTTGCACTATGGAACCCTAAACCCGCCACTTCACCTAGCCTACCAATTAACATCTGTAATCATAATTGTATTTCTGAACATTCCAGGTCATGAAGTAAGCAAACAGGTAGCGTCATGCGGGTGCTTCTGCAACCTGGCTCTCGGAGACTCCAAGGCCTGCTGCACTGTCGCCAAAGCAGCTGGGGCTTACCTTGTAGCCTCACTCGATAGTTTGACTACACAACTCGCTGTAAGTATTTATTGTCTCATCATCATCATCATCAGCCAGAAGACGTCCACTGCTGAACATAGGCCTCCCCCTTTAACCTTCACACTGAACGACAGCCTGCCTTTTGCATCCACTGGATGCCAGCGACTATTTATTTATTTTATTATTTATTGTCTGTTGCAACACTGTTACACTTTTTAACTGATTTCAAAAAGGACAGTTCTCTATACGGTTTTATATATTTTTTGAAGTGAAAACTTTTTTAGTCATAATGGCCACTTTTTGAGATGGGGAAAAAAGCACTGAACTCGCTCGACCCTAACATGGAGATTGCACCATCTCTTGTGGAAAAGGTGAATTACAAGTTTTCACTTCTGTCGTGCAGTTCTACGACTAATTCTTTTTATGATTGTTACCTCAAACCTCAATAATTTATGAACTGATTTAGTTTTTTTTTTTTTACTTTAAAGAAATACTTTCACATTGTGTCCACAGAAATTTCATCTAAATCGGTTCAGTAGTTTGGCTTATAACTCATTTATTTTTGAACGAATTAAATTTTAATTTTAATATTTTCATTGATTCTATTTATGGTCAGCTTTTTTATGAGGTAATAAAAAATAGGAGACATGCCTATTACCCGTCAGTATTGTATATTGTTAGGTAAGTCCAACTTAGGCAAAGAGGTCGCCCGAAGAATCCAACTCGGATGGGCAGCGTTCGGGAAATTGCGTGACATCTTCTCGTCCAAGATACCACAGTGCCTCAAGACGAAGGTCTTTGACCAGTGTGTGTTGCCAGTGATGACATATGGTACTGAGACGTGGTCCTTAACTGTTGGCCTTTTGGAAAAACTCAGAGTCACACAGCGGGCAATGGAGAGAGCTATGCTCGGAGTTTCTTTGCGCGATAAAATCCGAAACGTGGATATTCGCCAAAGAACCAGAGTCACCGACATAGCTGTTAAAATTTGCAAGTTGAAGTGGCAATGGGCAGGCCATATCGCTCGAAGAACCGATAACCGATGGGGAAGAAAGGTTCTGGAGTGGAGACCACGAACCGGAAGACGCAGCGTAGGGAGGCCTCCCACTAGATGGACCGACGACATTGTGAGAGTCGCGGGCATCCAGTGGATGCAAAAGGCAGGCTGTCGTTCAGTGTGGAGGTTAAAGGGGGAGGCCTATGTTCAGCAGTGGACGCCTTCTGATGATGATGATGATGATTGTATATTGAAGTTGTCAGTATTGAATCATCATCATCATTTCAGCCATAGGACGTCCACTGCTGGACATAGGCCTCCCCCATCGATCTCCAAAAGGGCGGGTTGGAAGTGGCCTGCATCCAGCGTTTCCCTGCGGTCTCTTTTAGGTTGTCTGTCCATCTTGTGGGTGGACGTCCTACGCTGCGCTTACCGGTGTTTGGTCTCCATTCGAGAACCTTGTACCAGTATTGAATAGAATAACAAAAATACTTGATATAGTAAACTATTGTCCAGGTGAGCTGTGCGTGGACACTCGGCAACCTGGCCGGCTCGGGCGCCCGCGCCTGTGACGTCATCACGGCGCAGGGCGCGGTAACCAAGCTGTGTGACGTCACACACAGTGGTGACATGCAGGAAGCGGCCGTGTACGCCCTGACGCACATTGCTTACGTGCTAAAGGACAATTTGACGTAAGTTATTTTAAAGGTAGTTATGTTAGCAGCCCGAGCAGCAGGCCTAGCACGAGCCGTGGACAAATTGTCTTTTCACCGTTTTTATCCCGCGAGAAAAAGACAAACGTTATTCTAGCTTTGTCGCGTCTAGACGTGGATAAAAACGGTGGAAAGACAATTTATCCACAGCCCATGCTAGGCCTGCAGAACAGCATGGGCTTGCACCCACTTGAGATTGTGTCGACCCCTCATCTATTTTAAGCTTTCTACATTTAAGTTAGTTAAGATTTTAGCTCAAGTCCTGAGCGGAGCTCTACATCGGTTTTTAACCTAATCTTAATTTAATATCACCACCACGCTTCCTGAATCTTGACTAGGTAGCCGTCCACTTGGAAGTATCGAGTCGCGCCGACCTTCCGAGTTCTTCCGCAGTCCTGCAAGGTATGGAATGTCCACGGAGGGGCAAACGTGCTCCATCTTCGACCGCATCTTCGCTTTCCATCAGGCGAGATCGCGGTCAAACGTTAGCCTAGTCCGATGTAAAATGTCCTTCCCATAAAATCTTTCCACCGAGCTTCAACATGAACTGTTTTAAAAAGTTGTCTATAACTACCTCTCCGGGCTGGTAAAGCTTCGCCAACACCGCTAGTGTTGCAAGCGGTTTCTGCTTACCATCAGACGGTACGCAAACATGTTTGCTCTTTAAATGTAAAAAAATATATAAAAAAATGACGATAACGAAGAAATCATTAAGCAGATGTTCATATGATACATCTTTTTGCTCAGTTGCACTTGTATCATCTGTCAAGCAACTGCGCTTGATCTGAAATCGATTGTAACAGAAAACCAATGGCAATATAACCACTTGACTGCTCATCCTTTACCCATAAGCCAAAGGTTCTAACATGTCAACCTAAACTATTTCGAGCCGGGCCAATCCTAGACGCGAATTGAATAAATGACTTGATTATCCAATCACAAGCGTCGAGTCGCGTCTCCAATCACAAGCTGCCCCCCGCGACCGCCGTGACATCATTTTGCAAAAGGGAATTTTGACAACATGTGCGATCAAGTGGTTATATTAACTTTGCAGAAAACTAATGTATTATTTCCACAATTCCAGGCCAGAACACCTACACAAGATCGTCCAAACCCTCTCCCAAGCAGACCTCAACATCGACTCAAGCCGCCTCCTCTTCATCATATCTTGCCACAAACACTTCTCACCCGAAACCATATCAGAAGTTTATCTTAAGAAGATAGTTGAAAAACTCACTGTGAGTATCGAAAACCATTTGAACGTCTGTCAAAATGCCAGTATTAAGAATGATGATAAAAAATGCTGTGATTTAGTCTATTTATTTAGCTTACTAGCCAATATGAACGAGTCTAATTTTTATTATGTTCTTTTAGAGTATTTTGTAAGTAATAATTTGGTAGGACATATTAGGAGATTGTTAGAAATTGACGACGATAAAACATTGTGGTGGCTATTAGGTAACATTTTAAATTGTTGTGGAGAAAACGTGTTTTTTAAGCAATTGTTGTGTGAAAATTAACCGTTTTATTAATATAATGCGCATGGGGTTCTTCACAAAACGAGTTAATCGAGTCCTAAAGGGTCGGCAACGTATTTGTAATGCCTCTGGTGTTACAAGTATCCGTAGGCGACGGTGACTGCTTACCATCAGGCAGCCCGTCTGCTTGTTTGCCACCTATGGCATAAAAAAACCTTGTTTTTGATTCAGCGCCATTGACCTAAATGTACTACTTCAGCGCATTGTTTTTTCTTGTTCTACAAAACATCCTAATTTAAACTTTCGCTTGGAATCGCAATCGTGGTCCTCCTGGCTGATTTGAGCCATGCGCGTGTTAGATTAAGGATTTATAGTGATGCTTTAGTGTCGTAGGAATATCGTAATTATATTGTTTAATTGTGTTAATTAATTAGTTAATAAGTGCATTGAATTATATAAAGCGTAATAAAGCAAAGCTTATATTATATAAGTAATGTTAAATCCACAACCAGATGCCTTATTATGGATGATTCGGATCGTGATCGCGATCGCGTGCCTTCTCAGTTACGCACGTGGTGCGAGTAAATAGATGCGAACGGGACGGCATGCAATCTCGATCACGATCTAACTTCTATAATATGGCCGCTGGTCCGTCGTTATCATTCGTGATTGTTCGGAGGTAGTTCGGTGGCTTGGTGGGGAACTAGTTGTCAGTTGCTGTTTGGTTTATAAGCAGCCGCTCAGCTTGGCTCGGCACACAGTTCCGCTCGCCCCGCCGCGCCGTACGGACGTCTTGTCCGCCCGCCGCTCGCTGCTACCCCACCTCTCAGTTGCCGCCGGAGGCCCTGCCCCCGCGCGGTTTTGCTCTCCGGCGACGCGTCTATCGCGTCAGTGTTTTCAGTCCAGTGTAGTGTTGTGTAACTGTTCTTGTCCGTCACGTTGACCGACCGCTCGTCTTGCGTCCTCAGTCGCTGATCGGGTTAAGCTGGGCCTTCTCTCAGGAGATTTCACCCGGCTGACCCTGCATCGCCGCTGACGCGGGCGAGCAGTCGTTGATAGGTGGCCATACCATCTGGCCACCCCCCGTTGTGCCGCCGCGTGTGTTGGGTGTATAGTGCGCGTGCGTGTTAGTTCATTGTTTAGTTCGCTCCAGCCGTTGCCGTTTTCGTGGATACCAGGTACTCACCTCACGTTATCACTCACTTTTTTTTCGTGTACTCATCTCACATTGTTGTTACTCACTCACCCGGTACTCATCTCCCTACCCCGGTAGGGAGACTACATTCACCTTAGCCTGTTGGGGGGACCCTTCCCCCCAACCCAATATTGACTTTGTTTTGACTCTGTTTTTAACTTTGTTTAATTAACCCTTCCGCTAATATGGCGACCAGGAAGGATCTTGAGACCGCCCTCGATGCGTTCTCAGGCCCCTTCCTGGCTCAGCTTATTGCCAATCAGACACGGATAACTTTCTCCGCTCCCCAGCGACCTTCGCGGCCACCTTTTTTACCAGGAAAGCTTCCAAAGCCTCCCCCTCCCCGTCCTCCTCTCTTACCCGTAAGGCTCCATCCAAGCCCAAGCCTGGGCAGGACCGCACCGCGGCAGCTAAGCTGACGCCTTCCTTTAAAGGCCCAGCATCTGCTCCCAAGTCCCGGGCTCCCTCAACGAGCCGTTCTCGCTCTCGCTCTCCCAGGCGCATCCGCTCTCGCTCTCGCAGAGGTCGCTCACGATCCGTGGCGCCCCAGGCGAAACTCGACCTCAGGAGCACCGTCTCTCTCTCCTCGCGTGCCTCTCTGAAGGTCAACCATGAATATGGCCCGCTAGACAGCCCTCTCTCTCCCGACCCCATCCCCTCGCAGGAGGAGATGGACACCGACGGCTTCACCGTCATAGGTAAGGGCAAAAAGCGCCTCGCTCCTTTGGCCTCCCCCCCTCCCCCGCCCAAGGCCCCGTGCCCCTCCTCTGGAGTCATGCCTCCAGCAGCCATTCCTGACGCTCCTCCAGCGCCTACCCCCAAGCTTTCTAAGCCCCCTCGTCCTTTAGTCATACGACAAAAGGAAGATTGGGGTAGAGTATCCCAGATACTGGACGACCACGAACTTACTTTCGTGGCAAAAACAACAAGTGACGGCATCAGCGTCAAACTCAACTCTTCGGACGACTACCGTCTCCTCACTAAACTTCTCCGGGCTCAGCAAATCCGGTTCCACCACCACCCGCTTGAGGAGGAGCAAGTACTCCGCGTTGTCATACGCGGCCTCCCTAAAGAGATCAGTACCTTGTCCATCCTTGAGGACCTTAAGTCCCAAGGCTTCCCCGCCCGCGAGACCCACCGCATGCACAGCGGCAGGGCAAAAACCCCCCTTGACCTCGTCTTGGTCATCCTAGACAAGACCCAGGAGGCTAAGGCCATCTTCAACCTGTAGACGGTCCTCAGCCTCTCGGGTCTTAAGGTGGAGCCCCCGCACCGTAAAGGTATCCCAGACCAGTGCCATCGTTGCCAGCTCTATGGCCACGCCGCCCGCTTCTGCCACGCTGCTCCTCGCTGCGTGAAGTGCGCAGGAGAGCACGCCACTGCCGAGTGCTCGCGTCAGAAAGGGGACCCTACCCCACCCACTTGCGCCCTCTGTGGTCAGGGTCATACCGCGAACTATCGTGGTTGCCCCATGGCCCCAAAGGTCGCAAAGGGCCAGGGTAGGACCCCTTCTCCCCGCCATCCGCCCCGCCCCAAAGGAGCCGGCCCTAAGCCAAAACTCACAGTTGTCCAGGCCCCCCAATTTGTGGATGCCCCTCCCCCTAAAGCTAATGCATGGACCAAGCCCCTCAGGCCAGCCAGCCCCCGACTGCCACTTCGGCCCCTTCCCATGCTCGCGCTCCCGCGAAGCAAACCCGCCCCAGTCAGCTCGTCCTTCTCTAGGCCACTCTGGCTCCCAGTCCAGCCTGAAAGCAGACTTTGCCCTGTTAAAATCTATCACCAACTCCCTCGACCTAGAGGAAGTGCGGTTAGTCGCTCGATTGGTCCGAGAGAAACATGACCTCCAGTCCATCTTGGTGGGTCTCTTTGAAGCAATCGAGCGCCTATCCTCCAACACAAATTTTGGCAACTATCATGGATAGTACACCAAAACGTATTAAACCTCGCTCATTATCGTTGGCATGGTTCAATGCCAACGGCCTCTCCACTGAAGCAAGGAATCAGCGCCCCCTAATTCACCACTTTCTCTCGAACCACCAGGTCGATGTTATGCTCGTGAACGAGACCTTTCTAAAACCTAGCAAGAGGGATCCCAGGATCGCAAACTACTTGCTGGTTCGTAATGATAGGACTACTGCCATGTTAGGCGGTACTCTTATCTATTACAAAAGGTCCCTTCACTGCATTCCTATTCCTACTCCTCCCCTCAAAACTTTGGAAGCATCCTGTTGCCGTCTCTCGATGACCGGTCATCAATCAATCACCCTCGTATCTTGTTACCTCTCCGGTAACAAGACGCTCCACAGGAGTGACATCGAGGCTCTCTTCTCTCTCGGTAGCGCCGTCATTCTGGCTGGCGACTTCAATAGCAAGCACCTTATGTGGGGCTGCAACACGTCCAACGTAAAGGGTAACCTTCTGAACTCCCTCTCCGACGAACTCAATTTTGATATCATCCCTCCCAGTACCCCGACTATCTTTCCCTCCAACCTGCAATGTAGGCCAGACGTGCTTGACATAGCACTTCTGAAAGGCGTAACACTTCAGTTACGCTCCTTGGAAGTGCTACACGAGCTCTAATCTGATCACCGTCCAGTTTTGATGCGGCCTAGGCCCCGACCAGACTAACAGACCTCCTGAAACCAAGACCATGGTGAATTGGAAGCAATTAGGGGAAGCCCTAAAGGCGGTCAATTCACCCGATTTGGACAGAATCCCTGAGGACATTGTGACCCCTCACGACGTCACCACTTCAGTTGACGCTCTCACTAGCCACCTTCGCACCGTTATAGGTGAGTCCTCCAAGCAGGTCCCAGCCGAGGAAAACCGACGCTGGGTTCTGCCGGAAGACGTGAAGGAGCTCTTGGGCGAAACACGCTGTCGCCAGGGCCTACGATTGGTATCGCACCGGAAGAGTACCCTCTTGGGATTTATGAATTGAGAGAAAGATGTCTTGATGAATAAAATTATATCTATAGTATTTGTGTGTTACTTCCTTCAACTGAAACTTCCCATAAATAGGTAGACTTGCAGGTACAGTTAGATGTCAGCCTTTATGGCCAGATAGTTACAATACATGTAGTTTCTTTTTTGGCGATTGGGTCATGGATTAGATTTTCAGTTACATTATATCTTCAACAGTTATTGTAGCTATATGTAGATAAGTATCAATAGTAAGAATTTAAATTCTAGCGGGATGTCACAAATGTAACTGAGTGATAGCTACCGTAATCAGGCTGCCAAAAACAGCCATGGGCATTATGTGGACGTCCTAAAGGGTCGGCAACGTCTTTATGACGCCTCTGGTGTACATGTATCCATAGGCGACAGTGACTGCTTACCATCAGGCAGACCGTCTGCTTGTTTGCCAAATATAGCATTAAAAAAAAACAATAACATCTCGCCCTCATTCTAATCCTAGCTTCTATCACCATACATCGACATGAGATTACAGTGCGTGCCACACTTTGTAAGTACTTTATGCAGGAACATTATTTTGTCACTTTTAATAAAATAAAAAGACGTTTCTATTTTGCAATAAATATTTTATTATATCAATAATTATCGTAATATTCAATAATAATAATAGGTTATAATTTATTAGATTAATATTGGATAAGGCTACGAATATAGCATTTTAATATTTTTACGTCACTCACAAATATAGTATTAAGGTCGATCCACGCTGGCGCGGTGCAATACTATCAATATTGCATATTTTTCATATTCATAATTTTAATAAGTAAGTTTTTACTAAAAATACAATACAGTGTTTTTATAGTAATTTAGTTTTGTTTGCATGTAGTTGTTATTTTAGTTGGATTAAGGTTTTTATTTCTATTTTCTTTTACATAATGTTTTTTTCTTAATATTGGAATGAATTGTTTTTCTTCGCACAGCCACAGTATGCATTACGGTAGCGATGCAGCAAAAATACACTAAAACATTAATCATTGTATCAACAAATTTCAAAGAACAGTGCACGTTATTTGTCTCAAGCGTTGTGACGGGAATGTTTCACATGTTTTTTTGCCGCACTGTTGCCGCAATAATTATTGACAATATTCTACGTTATGACAATATTATTGCGTTAGCTTTATAGTGCTAACAGACGCTCGAACGCGGCTGACCTCAACCGCCGTCTGACCAATGGGAGAGAAAGAGAGGGAAATATGATATTTTCACTCTTTCTCTCCCGTTGGTTGGACGGCGGTCCGTCAGCCGCGTTCGAGCGTCTGTTAGCACTATTACAATACATATCAACTCATTGCAATATAAATTAAGGTTATTGTATTATTTACACATTTCATATTGATGTGCCATTTTCTCTGCTGTACATAATATAACTGAAATATAATCACGTTTATCCTACATCTAGAATCACCGCACCGCTTGCAAATGGAAAGACCTTATTACATTGAAATAAATGCTAACATTGGCAGTTATTTAATTATTGGAATCGAAAATCACTTTACTCTTACGAGGGCATAGAGAAAAGCTACTTTTCTAAGTTTGTAATTACAGTACGTCAAGTATGTGAGTGATAATGCTCTACGAGAAAGTAGTTGGCCTGATGGTGATCACAGAATGGCTCATCAAATGGCCTGGTGTAAAAAATCCATAATACAGTGTCATATGTCTTTTTTACTGGATATACAATACGTTTGCTAGACGGCTGAACGGATGGCAAAGGCTATATTTGTAATAACTATAACAAAATCAACTACTCAACTCAATTATTATCATTTAGTCCAGTGGTTCCCAGTTAGTTTTACCTGCGTATCACTTCAAGTCACTGCGTTTCGTCATGTCTTTTCGTCGTCCATTCCACAATGCCTGAAGACTAAAGTCTTCGATCAGTGCGTCCTACCTGTACTAACATACGGAGCCGAAACGTGGACACTGACAGTGAAGCTAGTCCATCGATTCAAAGTCGCTCAGCGAGCTATGCTTGGCGTTTCTTTGAGAGATAGAATCAGAAATGAGATTATCCGACAAAGAACTAAAGTAACCGACATAGCTCAAAGAATTAGCAAGCTGAAGTGGCAATGGGCTGGCCATATCTGTAGAAGAACTGACAACCGCTGGGGTAGACGGGTTCTAGAGTGGAGACCGCGTATCGGCAAACGTAGAGTAGGACGCCCTGCAGCCAGGTGGAGTGACGACCTGCGAAAGGCGGCTGGTGGCAAGTGGATGCGAAAAGCAGAAGATCGTGCCTTGTGGCGTTCTTTAGGAGAGGCCTACGTCCAGCAGTGGACGAATATCAAATAGGCTGATGATGATGATGATGATGATGATCACTTCAAGAAAGACCTCAAACTCGCGTACCCCTCGAGCTCGGCTCAAGCACACTAATTAATGCCGTCCAGTCCGGTACACTCAGTTTGTGAGGTCCAGTAAAGTATGAAACGCTGTGCTGTATGTAGTCGGTTGGACTGCAGATGGACTACATACGGTGTGAAGTCTTTCATAGAATTTATCTTAGTCAAGAGATTGTCGCGCGTACCTCTTGATGCAACTTCGCGTACCCCTAGGGGTACGTGAACCACTAATTGCGAACCACTGATTTAGTCCAATTTAAACGTTATGTCGTTTGCAGAGTGCTCAACGTCGCTATGTCATCGTAGCACTGGCATCGCGCGACGTTGTAGTCTTATCGCGGTTGCTTTACAATTGACCAAAAAGTCAGCGCATTCCGTAGCGTGCGCAGAGTTTTGGATCGGACATTTTATTTTGCACGTTTAACCTTACGCAAAAATCTGAGGAAGGTTGGGGAATGGAATTTTAACTGATCCACGTAGATTATTACCATAATACAAGCAATATTAAGTGATGGCAAACTGGCTGTGCCGTTTGTACTTTTACTTTTCGATAAGCATTTCGCTCACAAACTTGACGGACTAAGGATATTTTGAGGCACTAAAAAAAGTCAAATTTTTATAACAATATAAAAATCGAAAACTTGTACTCCGAGTTCGTCATACGTCCTTTTGTAATGAAAAGGAATAGACGGAACTATGAAAGGCGTGCCTACAGAATCCGGCGTTTGAACACACCTAGGGGTGTTCTGTTGCGTATTTGGTCTCTTTCGCTCTTGTTGATGTTTAAATGAAAAAAAGAGACAGAAATACTATGACAGAACCCCTGTACTCGGTAGCTTTAACTAGAAATGACAGTACAAATATCTCCGTCTCTTTCATATCAGTCTATTAGACGGGGACAACAGTTTTAGTACTGTCTTTAGTAAGAGAATGGCATAGAGCGACTAACATAATTATAAGTACCTAGAATAGGCATAAATATGTCCTAATGTTTCATTTATAAAAAAAATATGGATTTAGCGAAGGATATAACTAAATACTGAAAAAAATATTTATTGACAGAGATATGAACGTTCAAAGTTTTAGGTGGTGATAGAGAGCGGATGCTCTGTCCCTTTCTCGCAAAGCGTGTGTTAGTATAGCATATTTTGTATGTTGCGCGCACGGCATGACGTCATCACGTGCTATACTGCGCTCTCTGTCTAGCATGAAATTAAATACTCATAAGTTATTTATTTTTGAACAAATTTTTATTTTGTTTTTGTTGACGGGCTCTATTTATGATCAGCTTTTATATTATATATTAGAGAAAAATTAGGACACTTAAGTCTTTGAGAAGGCGCCACTTTCGTGTTTTCTGTACAAAACTGACAACTTTCCGTGGCATCGTTTAAATAATAGTTTTATCTTTTAGCCATTCCATTGTATGTTTTCTTTCAGAGCCATTGAGAGCTAGGTGTGTTTCAAATACCAATATGTTATTTTTGTATAAAAAATCAGCGCGTATTATTCTAATACTCAAATTGACTTCTTTTGGGTTGATTATTAGGATCGTGAGGCCCGAACCAAGTTATATTAGTTTTGTCTGTGGAATATAATTTTATTGTCTATTCTAATTTTAATTTTGGCAATCAATACACTCTATGTATGACGAACAATGACAATATAACCACTTGACTGCTCATCCTTTACCCCGCATAAGCCAATGGTCCTAACATGTCGACCTAAACTATTTCAAACGGGGCGAATCCTAGGCTCGAATTGAATGAATGACGTTTGATTCTCCAATCACAAGCGTCGAGTCACGTCGAGTCTCCAATCACAAGCTGCCCGCGCGACCGACGTGGAATCATTTTGCAAAAGAGAATTTTGACTATGCGCGATCAAGTGGTTATATTATCTTTGATGACGAACCAGGAATTAAAGAACAAAGACTCAGAACCTGGACAGATCCTCATCTAATTATTTAGGTAGACATAATGATTTGTAATTCAAAGCGAACAATTAAGAGGCCTGTAGGTGGCCCTAAAACTTTGCCATTCGGGCTCTCGGCCTAAACAAACATACTTACTGGCTAAAGGAAAATAATTATCAACTATATCATTAAAATAGTTATTAATAACAAAATAAATTCTATCTACCTTGTCTGTTTATTGAAAACCGGGTGTAAGAAAAACGCTACCGTAGTCAATACGCTATTATTATCGATACCAATAACCATTTGCCTTATATACTTGTTATATACAATATAATATTTCTTTATTACACACCGAAAATACAAATAAAACTTAAACTAGCATAAAAAAAAACAAATATACGGCAGTATAATGGGCGGCCTTATCGCCTAAAGCGATTTCTTCCAGGCATTTTGTTTTTTTTTTAATTTTGCCACCCCGCAATGTAAAGCGTACAAGCGTGCGCGAGTTGCAGATCTTTCGTTGACCTCTAGCGTCAGCTGATATAATTATTTAAATTACGAAGAAGAAAAAAACTTCGTTTTCTTTTAACCAGTTTTGTTTTCGGGATCGTTTCCCTTACACCCTTGTACACAACTAAATCCACCAATCACAGCAGAACAAAGCGCAACAGTGTCATCCCGTTCGCGCAAAAACGCTAACGCAATACGTGTGAGCGGGACAGCAATATTGCTACTACAACTGACAGCGCTGATCAATAAATTGGTTTGTTTAAATATATATTTTATGTTCTAAAATAACTGGGATAATCGCGAATTAAACCAATTATAATTTTGATTCGGGCCTCGTCTATCACATTTACATTGGCTATAAAAAGTTGGTGCACACATAATATTCCGTGCATAATACTTGTACTCAAGTCAATCGTTATATTGCTTTATCCATATTATGTAAGCCATAAGGCCTAATTTGGTAATGGCAGCTACTCGCTATGTACTTCCAATGACCAACATGCCACTAATACTTTTCTAGCTATACTCCGTTTTTTAATCTTAGATATTTTATGTAAACAAAGAAATGTCACGAAAAGTCACTGTCAAAGTGACATGCCAGTTGCTCAAAACATTTTTCACTCATGATCAATATTTTACTCTCTATTTTCCTCGGCTTTGCTCTCGCGCGGTACAATGGGGGATATTCTGATGGCTCAAAAAAAATATAAAAAACATTATTAAAAGATTCTAATAGATGGCGTTATTATAGAGGCGTTGACTAATAAGATAGAGGAAATAGAGAGCAAATCCAACGTTGGCCAGAAATGTTTAGAATCCCTACTGTCCTACCAGTGTAATAAAATGTTTTCTATCAAAATATGTTTTTTTTTTTATCATAACATTCTATAGAACAGATATTACGTTAAAATAAATAGTACAACATGATTTTTATTTTATAATGGTTCATATTACAACTAGAAAAACGTAATAAAATACTTTATTTGGTCAAATATTGTAAACTACCATTTAGAAAGATATTTTTTGCACTGGTAACCCCCTTTGTTTACATAAATATCTAAGAGTATAGTAGGAAACTGGCTGGGTGATAAATAAACAACAATTTTTGTCACAAGTGAAGGTGGAGTGGTATTGAAATGTGAACCCTATACCGTGTTACGTGCAGTAGAATTTGGAATAGCACCTATCGCTTTGCCGAGTTTTGTTTTTGTGCCGGGAATTTGAGCTGTTTGTAACACGAGATAAGGTTTACAACGTTTACATTTCCAACGCCGCGTCCACGAAGTAGACAGTCACAGCCAAGTAGAGATCTTCTGAATGTCCCTGAACTATATATGCAAGTCATCATCATCATTTCAGCCGTAGGACGTCCGCTACTGGGCTTAGGCCTCCCCCATCGATCTCCAAAAGGATATGCAATACTCAGTTTTATTTTTTAAGTTTTATATGCCATTCTCGCTGGCTGGGTATTCAAACATATCAAAGACCTGCGGCCTTATTATTGAAGTTTGATTGTGATCGAGATTGCATGCCGTCCCGTTCGCATCTACTTACTCGCACCACGTGCGTGAGTGAGATGGCACGCGATCCGAATCACGATAAGACATCTATAATAAGGCATCAGCTTCGACTAGACCAGTTATAGGCGTTCTAATGCCAAGTCATGCAGGTCTTTGTCAGTACATAGCTACGTACGTCCACATTAATTAAGTCTATGTCCAGTTACGTATGTTCTGACGACGCCTGCTTGCGGTGCGTGCGGCGTCGCGCGCGACCTTCTATTGACTGTCCATTCACCGCTTGCACGTTTACTGGAAAATGAAAATGAAGAAAATTTTACTAAACATAATAATCTATTAGAGCCGTGGTAGCCCATTTGGGAGACTGCTAGACATGAAAGCGTGAGGTCGCGGGTTCAAAACCCGGGCCCGTACCAATGAGCTCTTTGGAGCTTATGTACGGATTTAACGAAACAGTCAACTAGCCTATTTAGGCTAAATGACCTTTATGGCTATACAATTTTAGTAACCATGCACAACAAGGCAGTTAGTTCATATAATCTAAATTACTGTTAGTAAGTATTAATATAAATCATCCCACAAGTACCAATACATCATTAGTAAAAAAAAAAACTAAAACTGTCCTCACCGTTACCGTGTGGTATTATTTTAGTAACAACAATTTTCAACTCTGGGTAGGTGGCAATAGAGGCTGCGGTTACGTTCGGTAGGTAGTTCGGGCTTAATCGGCTTTCTGAAACGATGAAGGAAGGAAACTGACTTGTTGTGCAGTTTCTTTGTACTTTATTGTCGATAGAAAATGTATGTATTCCTACTTAACCTTCCTTATACCATTTTGAGTCAAGTTATAGAACCTCTAAAGACTATTACTACCACAGAAAAGAAAAGTAAATAGAACGGAAATGAGAAGGAAAATCTGTCGCCAGGCATAAGACAGAACCTTGATTGAACATTCTTATTTATGTCAACGCGTCGAACTCCGCATCCAAAGAACTCGGACCTTACCTTTTTGGGTTAGGTCTCAAAGTTCTTTCCGCATCACAGTTGCTAACTGATTTCGAATGACTGACGTTTCGTTTATATGGATGCAACTGGCTACAACAAATTTCTTACAAAAATGCCCTGACATGCCGTATTTTTTTTTCTTTTCTGTGATTAAGTCAAACTTTCAGATATACCTATAGCCAACACTTGGCTTAGGTGGTTTAGCAGCGCCGGCCCTGGGGAGAGTGAAAGGAGCTATCGCTCTAGGCGCCACATAGCAAGGGGCGCCAAAAGAACATAGAAAGAGCGGAACGGGAGTAGAGTGGATTTAGAGGCGAATGCAGAACTGGGGCGTTACAGACAACAGCTAATTGCGGCACCTAACCCACTCAGTTGGAAAATCACCCGACCGCAAACCGTATCTGGGCGCGATAAGGTTCACGTTCGCGTGATTTTCCTGCTGTTGTCCGTAAGGCCCTTGGAGCGGAAAGGGTGGTACAGGAGTAGAGTGGATTGCAGGACGGATGCGAGACTGAAACTAATAAGACGGGAGGTAGTAAAGTAAATTACAATGCTACGCGAGCGAAGCTGCGGGCAACAGCTAGTCTATTATAAAATAACATAAAAGAGATGTGGAGGAATTGACCAATCACATTGGCTGAAATCCACTTCTCTTTGCCACTTAGCTTCAATGGAAACAGTCATAGGGAAAACGAAACAGGTTGTGTCAAATTGTATGTCGATTAGTAGCGCGGCGGAGATGTGCCGGGATCAACCAATTACATTGTTTTGTTTTATTGTTAAAATTTTCATGAGCGTGGATTCAATGTCCTTTACTCGTAATATTAAAAAAAAAAACATTGTCTTAATAGCGTCTAACAAGTCACAGTCAGAGTCAAGCTAAGTAAGTCACGGTCAAGTCAAACTCATGCCTCTGTAAAGTGGTGGGAACTTTACAAGAGGCTCCAATGGAGTTTTGGAAACAACATGAAAAGACACGTTTCACCTCGTTATATCACTTATCCACACTCGAGCACGTTTACGAGCACTTAATGAATATTAATTCACCATTTAGTACACATTAACACTCGAAAATACACAAGTTTAGGAAAATAATCCAACGAGCCGACATGTTTTTTTCCACGTTGGCGCCAAAACTCTCCCAATCACATTGGCTGAAATCAGTGTTACCAGCCCTACTGTTTTAACAGTAGATTTGCTTTTTTCATATTGGATGTCCCTGTTTTCTGTTTCATTCCTAATTTTTACTGTTTTTCAACTAGCGTTCTTCAGCGCCACCCAAAACAAAACAAAAAAAAAACTACGCAAATTTTTTTTTATAACTACTACAACTATTAAAGGAGTATTACAAACTAAATCCGAAATAACCGATTGCTATTCATTTGAAGCCACAGAAAGGCACATGAAGAAATTCAACAAAAATATGTATGATTTTAAAATTAATAATGAGTGTGAAAATACTGAAGATGCGGCAATTGAGAATGAAATTGACAAATAATTTCACTTTGATTTTTGTTTTTTGCTGTTGCGATTATTAATATAACAATGTATGCGAGTTCTGGTATGTAACTAAGAAAATTATTTATTGATTAATTATATGAGCAAAAGTATGAAATCTGCCTTTTTTACTTTACCTACTGTTTTTATTTTTTTGGCGAGTTGTTGTTTTTTAGTTTTTTGGGGTTGGCAACAATAGCTGAAATCCACTTCAAACTCACAGATCATTATTATTATAGATAGACCATGATCAAAGAAAACTAGGTCTTCTACTCTGGCAGTTGTCCCAGAATTACGTCACTGTCCAGTTGCCACTTTATCCAATCAGCTGTTACGTGGTGTATCGTCATCTCTCTCGAACCTGTAGTGCAAGTACCGTTCTTTATCGATCATCAAATTTGAGAGTTGAGATCGTCAAATTCGATAAAATGCCATTTGATCAGTACTTATTATGATCGATTCTATGGCATTTTAACGAATTTGACGACCGATAAAAAACGGTACTCGCACTGCTGTTGTAAATTGACATCGTGACATCATTGCGGGACGGGAGTATTATACCTGGCGGAGTATATTATTATACCATGATATAGACTATATGCGTAGCCCTGTGAGTATATCTATCTACTGATATAGTACCTTGCGGTTCCTCCAGACTCTTCCCGTTGGTGACGTCTCCGTTGGTGGACTGCTGCCTCTTGTTTTTATTCTCGTACCCGTTCGCTCTCGGCCGTGTATGATCTATAACATTTGAAAAATACTGTCTAAACATAATACTATAGACTATAGTGTATTATAGTTGCTTGATGCACCTGAATCAATATCAATTCATCCAGAATTATATTTAACTAGCTGCGGAGTTTCTTTACGCGATAAAATCCGAAACGTGGATATTCGCCAAAGAACCAGAGTCACCGACATAGCTGTTAAAATTTGCAAGTTGAAGTGGCAATGGGCAGGCCACATCGCTCGAAGAACCGATAAACGATGGGGAAGAAAGGTTCTTGAGTGGAGACCACGAACCGGAAGACGCAGCGTAGGTAGGCCTCCCACTAGATGTACCGACGACATAGTGAGAGTCGCTGGCATCCAGTGGATGCAAAAGGCAGGCTGTCGTTCAGTGTGGAGGTTGAAGGGGGAGGCCTATGTTCAGCAGTGGACGTCTTCTGGCTGATGATGATGAGCTGCAGCCCGCAGTTTCACATGCGTGAACAATATTTCCAAACGAACTGTCTGTCTGTACATTTTTCCAAATTAAAAACAAGTTCCAAAGAGAAATTATATTTATTTATAAAAGTATTTTCTTCCTCTGTGAGGAGTTTGGCTTCATACTCCTCTGCATTAGCCAGTGTCACGTATTAAATAACTATAAAGTTTGATGTTAGGTAGTCAATCAC
Source organism: Agriopis marginaria (assembly GCA_932305915.1). Taxonomy (NCBI): domain Eukaryota; kingdom Metazoa; phylum Arthropoda; class Insecta; order Lepidoptera; family Geometridae; genus Agriopis; species Agriopis marginaria. The sequence continues at coordinate 16,765,208 of OW029929.1, read as the reverse complement.
AGTCAGAGTCAAACAAATTAAGTCACGGTCAAATCAAAGTCATGCCCTAGTAAAGTGGTGGAGGGTGACTTCTATGGAGCTTTGGAAACAACACAAAAATACATGCAAAATACATGTTTCACCGCGTTATATCATTTTCTTACAAGAACCTTCCACGAACACTCAATAAATAATAATACACTATTATTACGCATTTACATTATAAAATACACAAGTTTAGGATAATAATACAACGAGGTGACATGTTTTTTTCATGGTGGAGCCAGTGTTTTGTTCTATTATTGTTATTGTTTTTTTTTTCAACCATATCTGGCTGGGCTGGCTAACGCCTTTAAGACCAATGCCATACCGCATCGTCGTCCGTACTTTACTGTCATAAGCATGCCCCAGTAAACTAGTATTGAAACACTTATGGAGTTTTGGAATCAACATAAAGATACACGTTTTACCCCGTTATAATATCAGTTTCCCACACTCGAGTACATTTACGAACACTTAATAAATAATTATCCACCAATATCCATTTACACACGAAAATACACAAATTAGGAAAATAATACATTGAGGCGACATATTTTTTCCACGTTGGCGCCAAAACCTTCAGTGCAGCAACAGAATCTCTACATAGTATAAATTAAAGTCGCTTTCCGCGTCTGTCTGTATGGCCGCTAACTCCTAAACCACGCAACGGATTTTGATGCGGTTTTCACCATCAGTTAGATACATTTTCACGGAAGGTTTAAATATATAACTAGCGACCCGCCCGGGGTTCGCCCGTAAATTACACCCGTGCGACGCCGGGCGGGCGGGTCGCTAAGCGTTAATAACTCTGATACTACGTACTGTGAGCGAAGTACGAATATTTTCTACGTAAAATACGTATCGAAATTCGTACAAATTGTAAATCTCGAAATTGAAAGAAAAAAAAATATAGGAATTGTTTTTTTTTCATTTTTTTTTTCATTTTTAAATTTGTATGGAATTCTGTACTTACTTCGCCCACTGTAACTGATACTACGTACTGTTAGCATAAACGGTAGAGCGGTTCCTGGGCTGCGCGAGCTCAGGCAGCGTCAGCGGGCGGCAGCCGCGGCCGCACCCGCGCCCGCCCACGCCGTACTCGCTGCAATGTACAACAAACTTTACATGAAAATAACGGTAGGCATAATGTTACGTTAACAACAATAAATCCATCCATATACGTAGGTAGTATAAGTATGAAATCTTTGCCATCCATCTTAGATTAGGTAAAGCCATCCATATTCCGTGTAGGTTCCGTTCAGTGTCAAAAAGTCGTAAAGACAGTACGCTTAGTCCCAGATTTTATAGTTTTCGAAAACATTTTTCGTTTACGTATTGTTCCATACATTTTAGTAAAGCGCCTCTATCGGAAACGTGGAGGAACTAACATCTGTAGTAATCGGCGGTATAGATTGTTTCACTCTAATACGAAAAAAGTTTTCGAATACTATCAAAACTTGTACTAAGGGTACAGAGCCCTGCAGCGTGTCTCGACCAAGTCTCGACACGCTCTTGGCCAGTTATTTCAACAATAAGAACATAATTATATTTATCTGTATTAATGGATGATATGCATGGTTGATAAATTTAAAATCGGGTAAAATGCTTACAACAAAGGAATATAGTATTTTATTATTTTACCCAATTTTGAAAATGAAAGCCAATAACTCACTCTCGTATCGGTTCCCGCCAAAAGTCCGGAGTATGAACGGGCGGGAAGTGGTAGTTGTTTTGATATCCGTACCCGTCCAGTCCCGTCGCAGCCGAGCGCAGGCTCGCGTGCAGAGAGTTCTTCATACACTGCAGCTGGGGTGCGATCATTACATTTTGTTAAAATAAAATTTCATTATTAATTTAATTAATGTTTATTTCATGTATAAAAACGTGCCCATTATGAAGTGAACTACCTGACATAAAATTTTGACTAAGTATTTTTAAGTACTGTATTATTATTTTTATCATGGGATGTGGTTATAGTGGGAAATGCAGGTAGAGTCTGGCTAATGAAAGTAGAGACTGAAAAAGCGCGGCAAATTTAAAAATATCAGCATTGAAACCCCAATTTTTTTTATGAAATGCCTGGAATAATATCACTTGACACTTGAAAGTTATTGTTTATTGTAATTTTTACATTTCATATTAATTTTGGGGTTGCAATGCGGATTTTTTTAAATTCGGCGGGCGTTTTCAGTCTCTACTTTCATTAGCCAGACTCTAGTGTAGAAATTATGAATCAGTACAAAATAAGTTACAATAGGTTTGCCACAGTGATAGATAACTAACCTAGCTAAAGTAACCTAAAAACAGCACAATAATAAATAAGTTATGGAGGTAGTGAAGTACGTCTACAATTAGGTAAAATGGGCATTAAAGTTCTCTATCCACACCGTGCTAGTGAAAATATCAGATATTGTCGCTCTGCGTGTGTGAATAAATAAGAAACATTTATGATCTCACCTCAAGTAATTGTACTAAAGGAATGTAATTATTAGGTGCATACGCATATAGATTAATGATTTATACCAACATATTGTTTTAAAATATGAAATCATAATTGTTACGAGTTACGTAGTACCTACGTACCATAAATAAAAGATAACAAAATTTGAAACGCAGCGGAGCAAGGACGGGACATAACCAAGATTGGCTAAAACAAGCATGCATTTTCCCAATTGGCAACTACTTTCACAACATTACTTTTAAACTTCTAAAAACTAAGCAACGATAGTTTTACATGAAAAGCATGAATTTCAGTTTAAAGGCTTCATGATCACGTGACGTCCCGTCCGCGCCGGCGTGTTGAGTGCCGCGGCCACGGTTACACACGGGCTGCTACAATATTCAAGTTTCAATTCCAGCGTTCATCACTGGACCGATTCAAATCAAAACGTATAAAAATTTATAACACTTTGAATTAATGAGCTGATCTAAATTTTCCGATTGAAGAAAACCAGACTAAAAGCAGAAGATTAGCTATAAAATAATGTTCTTTTCACTAAACAACAATAGAAGGGCAACACTGAAAGATCCAAGTATGTGGCTACGCTTGGCATCCAGGGGGGTTAGACAAGACCCATTTTCTGTTAGCGTTAACGCCTGCGGAAAGATGAAATTGTATGATAATGACATTAGCTTGAGATAACATCTCTCAAGCTAATGTCATTGTCAATGTCATTTTCATACAATTTCATCTTTCCGCAGGCGTTAACGCTAACAGAAAGTGGGTCTTATCTAACCTCCCAGGTACCCTTGCCAGTATATAATAAGACTATCATTATGATATGTATTTGTTTTTTATGTAGGTAACTTGTGGTGATCTTGCTGCAAGGTTGATTGTATAAGTATTAAAGGATATCGAGTAAGTTTTTTTATCAACGCTCAACGTTCTCGTATTGAGGTACAATGCTAAGTAAGATGTTGCGCGTTCATGTTGCATAGTGAATAGGCTACACGGCTAGTGTGTTGGTGCGCGTTTTCATTCGCGCCCGTGTTCCCCTCAGCCGCGGCGTGCGGTGCGTGACGTACGTGTGCGTGTCGCGCGGCGGCGCCGTCAAACAAGAGGTTAGTGACTGCGCCCCCCGCGCTGCCCCCAACCCTGCCCCCACCCGCCGCCGCCGCGAGTACCTCTCTGCGGCGGCGCTCCGCCTCTGCGCGCAAGCGCCGCACGAGCCGCTCGGCGTCCGCGAGCCGCGCGCGCAGCGCCGCGCGTGACTCTGCCGTGCCTTCTTCACCTTCCGAGCCTTCAGCTACAGCCGTCACGGACGGGGCTGGTGTCGGCGTGGTTGTGCTACCTTCCACACACGTCGGACATTTGGTTTTTATTTCGAGTTCGCGTAATTTTCTGAAAATATAAACATGAGGTCAGTGTTGAAGCCTTTAAGTGACTCATCATCATCATCATCCAGAAAGTGTTCATTGCTGAACATAAGCCACCCCTTAAAACTTCACACTGAATGACGACCTGCTATCTGCATCCACTGGATGCCCGCGACTCTCACAATGTCATCGGTCTATCTAGCTAGTGGGAGGCCTACCTAGTCTACGTACGCTGCGTCTTCCGGTTCGCAGCCTCCACTCAAGAACCTTTCTTCCCCATCGTGTACCGGTTATTCGTGCAACGTGACCTGCCTATTGCTATTTCAACTTGCAAATCAGAGCAGCTATGTAGGTGACATGGTCCTTCGGAGAATATTTTTGTTCCTAATTTTACTGCGCTAAGAAACTCCGAGCATAGCTATTTCCAATGCCCACTGTGCGATTAGTGTTGTTAAATGACTGCTAGTTATTAACATAGAATGCGTTATAACAATAGTAGATAGCTAATTAATCATGTGAAAAGCGATAGACGGAAAAGGCGGTCATAGACAGAATAAGCTTATATCACTCTATGCTTAAATTAAGGTCGGTAAAGCGAGTAAGTAAGTTAAGCAAGTTAATTTTGCTGTGTTAAAAGCATGCTGCCAAAAAATTATAATGAAATGGTTCACAACAAAAACCAAACGGCAGCCAAACTTACTCGGCCTGCGCATCAACCAATCTCTGTAGTTGCAGAGCTCTTGCCTCGGCCGCTCGTGCTTCACTCTGTGCTGTTGAAACTTCTTTTTCTAATCGGGCCACTTCGCGCTTTAGTTTTGCTTCCTGTGCATAAATATTCGTAGAATAGAAGATTTAATATATTATATTTACGCGTCGGCAAGAGGATTTTTTCGCCGTTTAAAAATCAAAAGAGCATGATTTGCGTATTTTGTCATTAAATTTTCGGCTTAACAATAAAAACTCTGTTAATATTTCAGGCAATAGTAACAGTGCTGACGTAACATTAAAATATAACCACTGTTATAATAACAACAATAACAAGTTAAATCATGAACGATTGGGTAATAAATCCAACGGATTGTAAGGAATTTTAATTGATTTACGAAACATGTGCGTGCCTGCAACACATTCAATCGAGCATTCAGGTGGACCTATAAATAGGTGAAACATAGTAAATGAAATTTGTTACTACCTTATCACACTGTATTACCTACCTCGTTGTTTTCGGAAGTCTCTTCGCTAGCTGGTGAAGTTGCCTTTGATGACGATTCTTGTTTGAAGATCAATTGGAATTGCAAATCTGAAAATGGATAATAATATGGTTTGGTTGCGAATTCATTGTCTTCCCAATACCCTACAAAGTCGTGACTCGTGTATTTAAAAAGTTTGTTTAAATTATTTTGTTTGTTAATATTTTGAACCATTGTGTCATCGTGTCTAGTTTTTTCAAAAGAGTCACAACAGAGAACTCATTTCTAATCGTTCAGTAAGCTCATCAAAATGGCATGTAGTAGGTAGGTATGTTACGTAAGCAAAACAAATTTTCTTGCTAGTTTCTTTGTATTCAAACATGCAGACACTCCTACATGCATCTGCAGATGATTCACCGCTTACGCAAGTTTCAAGATATAAGTGCGCTGGTGCTTACGGCATTATTCAGATAAGTAAGTGTATGAAGGCATTTTCAATTTACATAAATCTCACGTCCTTATGTTGATACTTTGTTCAAAACCACTTTTATTCGTGATTTTCGTAGTACGACAAACAGTTATAATTATTCTTATTTGTATCTTTTTTGTTAATCTCAACTGCCAATTAAAAGTCGGAATTAATAGGTCCAATTTTGTAGATTCGTGTTACTTAGACAGTCATTAGCTAGGTAACTAATCCTATTGTCAAATCTAGAACAATTTACCAGAGAAAGAAGGCAGATGCATATTGGAATTCATGGACTAAAAGCTCTTTTATGATCATCTGCTTATGTTACCGTCAGCCTGTAGATGAACCTATGTGTAAATATACCTCGGTTCCTCTCCCTGAGTGCCTCAATTTCAGCATGAAGTCCGCTCAGCATCAGCCGGTGCTGCTCCTGCAGGAACCGCACACTATGCTCCAAGTGAGAGACCCTGGCGGCAGGGTCGCCGCCTATGATGAATCCTGGACCCGCTGCATCGGGAGGAGACTTCTTTATCTGAAGATAGTTTAAGCTTGTTTTATTGCAGATTTGAAAGTATCAGTTGAGAAAAATTTCTAACGAACACTAAAACCTCGGCTAAAACCCTACTAAAATCCGGGCTGAAATCCAAACTTTACCATTCCAATCCATTCCATATTGGGCAATCCAAATTTTACCATTGCTTTCAAATAACAATCACAAAGTTATAACTCATAACCAATTGCTACCGAGGAGTAAAACAGATTTGCGTACTAATTATGTGTGAACATTTCTTTTATTTTAGGGACATCATACAATCAAAGATCCGTCTTGAATATAACATCAAACCACAAACCCTCGTCGAACTATGAGCATACAATAAATCGGATCTATTGAACTATATTTTATCTAGCCTTCCATTCTCATACCTACAGGTGGAACAATGAACTGAACTGCTATAAATCATTTAGCAGTCGGAACGTCGTCGCCGCCGATCGAATTTCCCAGGCAGGTGCCATGAGCGCTGGGAATGCCCATCTGATGGAGCACAATGACATTTGCCATAACGTGAATGACCGGAGTAACAATCCTTTGTGTTTTGATGGTCCTATGTTTACAAACCTAAATGGTTTTGTGTATTTTTGCAATGACTAAATGGAATATGGTATGGTATGGTATGATTCAAAGAAATAGGTACCTGTCAATAATTCCAGATTTTGCTCTGAACCGAAATCTGCTGGTGTTATAAAAAATACAAAGAAAATAGAAAAGATGAAGTAAGTTTCCTGAATGGATGCGCCTAAGAATAATCAGAGAGATGGCAAGGAAATAAACATTGTAAATATGAATAATCTAAATCTATTACTCACTTGTAGCTTCGCGAACGGAGCAGCTGGCACGAGCACCTTCGAAGCCATAACTGCACTATTATTTTCGTCACAAATCAAAACAAGATATCGGGATGTAGCGCAATTAGCGCAGCCTTTGTTGTGGACCGTCTCGGATCACGCGCGACCGGCCAATGATAAAGATCCCGCATTTGTGCATAGACACGGCAAAACACGACCTTGCCCACTACGCGTAATAATTAAAAATAAAATTTCTAACTCAAATACAAAAACAACACCGTATTATCTGCTACGATAAGAGGTAGACTTTTCGTTAACTGTAAATATAAATTTGAGGTCATCGGCCGTGGCGACCTTGAACCAGTGATCTGGATGCGACATAAAAATTGACTGGGAAAAGCACTATTTCGGTTTTTGGAGAGTTTTCAGGGGGTTTGGTAATGTTTGATGTCTTGTGACGGACGGCTCGCCGAGGCTCGGGGCTGAGTGGAGCCAGGGCAGGTGCAGGGAGCGAGCGGGCGGTGGAGGAGGGGTGCAGTGTCTATCGATCGCGCCGCCGCGCACAGGTTCCGCGTAGTACGGCTGACTCACGGGCTTCTCTGTCACTATCCAGCGGTGGCTCGCTGCCAACTCCACCGATGGCTTAATGCCGTGTCATTCCACTATCTGATAATAGCTCAATTTTGAAAGACGAATATCCTTTTCATCTTTTCTGCTCCACTTTCATGACAGCTTAAAGTTTGGGAAATTCAGATATTGTAACATCAGACTCAAGATGACACAAAATGCGCTGTTAATGTTTATGAGCAGTTTTCCTTTTTACCCGATTCCCCAAGAAGAAGGGTAATGTTTTTCGACCTGTTGGTATGTTTATTTGTTTGGATTTAATGTAGGTGGCCATATTACCTCCTATAGACTAAACGATTTGACTTTCGTCTTCGTGCCCGGAGTATCAGAGGCTACATGTTGCAGTCGGGTATTTTGTTTCCTTGTTACCCGACTGCCTAATAAGAGTAATATTTTTCGAGCATACTATGTTCGTAAAAGATAATTGGTAAATAGGTACCTTGTTATAAGTTCGATAAGGAGCGTAAATGTAATTAATGCATCGGCCTGAATTACAACAGTTTTAGAAAGCAGGGAAAGCTGCTAGGTAAATTAGATATATTTATGGGGAGAAAGCTGAAAACTAAGCAACATTGAAAGTACTTTATTCTGTAACGAAACGAGCACATTAATTTTAAAGCTTTTCTTTAGTAGTTTTTTCTAGGTTAGGTATTCTACTTCCGCCAAGCTACTTGTACTGTTCGACTGTACCTACCATGGTTGGTCAGAAGCCATACGGCTACCTGTTTTCAGCGATTCTGTTTGAGTGATGCGAAAAGTTGCGCGACCGCAAACCGTATCTCGGTGCATTATGGTTCACGTTCACAAGATTTTCTGCACTGCGCTCTTTCAGCACTGTTTTGAGCCCGCGTTATCGGCCGGTTATACCAAATTTGACGGTTTGAAATCAATTTTATTCAGTTAAATTACAATATTTGAGCTGGAAAAAATACATGTCACAGATACATGTCATCTGTGTTTGAGTTTATGATTTGGTTCAAAACACGATAGAACAAACTTTCCTCGATCAAAAATAATCTGTTAAAGTATTTTTTTTTTCGTTTTATGCTCTAATGAAAGCTCGTAACAACCTGGAAATTACATATACTGAAAGGCAATTACATATATTAAAAAAAAATATTTGGATAGAATTTGATAGAGAATAGTTTCGTTTTTTAGTGAAATTAAAACCGTAAAAAGGTCGCGAGAATTTGCGCGCACCGCGTTCAGTACCGCGCCAGGCGTCATCGAGGTCGGATCTATGTTCGTTTTTGTCATTGCACTCCCCCCGCGGGCGTCCTGACTCTTGGGTGGCAAAATACATCGTCGCTATAACTTGGCGGGGGCTGAGGGAGCGTTTTGTTGCCTACGCGACTCGGATAGCCGGCCGTTAAGAGGTACCCGTAAGGCCCCAGCCTATGTAGAACAAAAATATCTAAAATTTTACTATACATACTCCTGTATAAATCCTCTCCATCCTAAGGTTGCCTGGAAGAGATCGCTCTTAGTGATAAGGCCGCCGATTGTTGCACTAGTTTTTAAGCTGTTTTATCATGTGTACGAAATGTGTGGTGTGAACAATAAAGAGTTTATCTATCTATCTATCTATCTACATGTAAATAACTAGAACACGCCTGATTATGAGGCTTGCTATATTATTGTTTAACCTTTGCTATACTAAACCTGTCTAGAAACGTGCACAAGGAAAATCCTTGCAGGAGACAAAGATAATCTTACTGTTAGTGATTTAGCCTCATTATTTACGCAAGCTACACTACCTCCTTCTAGTAGGTACCTACTTTGTTATATAGGTAAGAAATAAGGATGCAAAGAATAGAAATAAACAGTACGTAAGTAGTAGATTTCAAATTACATAAGGGGGCGTCCATAAATTACGTGAGGTGTTTAAGGGGGGGAGGGGGTCGAGTCAAATCTCATCTAATCTACGTTGGAGAGAGGGGGGGTCTCGGCAAATATCACGCAATTTTTTTTCTGATTGAAACAAAATAAAAATATACTATTTTGGTCCATTTAATCCAGATTGTACATGCTATAATAGCTATTTCTCTATGATAATAGGGTCCCATTTTTACCCTTTGGGTATGGAACCCTAAAAAGAATATAAATACTAATAGCGCCATCTAGAATTCATAACTATTATGATACAATCTTATCACACCTATCACTAGATGGCGTAAGTTTTGGAGTCCAATGAAAAGTACTGCTACTCTTTAGGTAACGTTTTACGTAAGAAACTCACATTTTGAAAAATCTCACGTGAGAATGGGGGATGGGGGAGGGGGTTGAATAAAATCTCACGACATCTCACCAGGGGGGGAGGGAGGGACAGAAAATTAAAAAAAACACCTCACGTAATTTATGGACGCCCCCTAAGTACTAAACAAGGGTTATTCATTTTAAAACACATTAGAACCAAATTAATCAAGTACATTAATCGTATAAATAGAAAAAAAAACTTCAAATAAACCGGCCAAGTGCGAGTCAGGCTCGAGCACTGAGGGTTTCGTACCCGGTACCACGACAAAATTCAATAACGAAATTACCAGTTATAACTTGGTGATGAACAGAAACTTGTCACCGACTCACACTTGGCCATTATTTATTATTTGTTGTTATACTTTAGAGTGTGTACTATAAACATGCCAAGTTTGACACTTGTAGGTATTACCGTTTTTCCATTAGAGCTAATACAAAAATACGTTTGTTGTATGGGGGACCTCCTTTCGTTTTTACTTTTTGACTTTTTTATTACTTATTACTTGATCCGCCGTAACATTACATATGTGAAAATTTCAACTGGCTATCTATTACGGTTCGAAAAATACAGCCGTTAATAGGTAGGACAGACAGACAGACAGATATCGTTGGCTCAGTAATAGGGTCCCGTTTTTACTCTTTGAGTACGGACCCTAAAAACGCAATGTGACGGTTAGACGAATATTCATGTTTGAATGACGAATTTACTTTCCATGCTAGCTAGCGGCTAAAGTTTAGTGCGCAGAATTAGACGATAAAGAGAGCATTTTCGAGCTGGTGAAGAGAAAAATGTATGCTTGATTTTTTGATCGTTTGATTTGGAATTTTAATAGATAAGTGTTACAGACGGCACGGGTCTGCTAATTTATAATATTAACTACATAACAGCATAATAACATATTGTCAGCATCAATATAATCCCATCATCAATATAGCCCACTTTAGTTAACTGTTGGGCATAGGCGCATCGCCACAAGTACGATCCTTGGCTTTTTGCTTCCAGTCAGGCAGTCAATGCCAACTGTCATGTGTAAAATGGCGGCGTGACGTAGCACAATTTTGTACGGAACCATTTTGGCATCAGTACAACTGAAGAGCTATCATTTCAATTTCAAAACAATTATATCATTTCAATTTAAAAAGATGATGATGATGTTTGGTGGTGATCGGAAGGTCATCATCATCATCATCAGCCAGAAGATGTCCACTGCTGAACATATGCCTCCCCCTTTAACCTCCACACTGAACGACAGCCTGCCTTTTGCATCCACTGGATGCCCGCGACTCTCACAATGTCGTCGGTCCATCTAGTTCTAGTGGGAGGCCTCCCTACGCTGCGTCTTCCGGTCGGTGATCGGAAGGTAATGCGGGTAGATTGATCAATTAATTTGTGATATTGATTTGATGCCCGTCTGCTATTATTTTATTCTATGCTCCATGTTAAACTTCGTAGAATCTTTGTCAAACTTCATGAACCCTCTAGCCGTGGCATGATAGGTAAATACTAAACTGTTCATCCAAGTGTTTTAGTCGCAGATGGTAGCACGCCTAAACTGAAATAGGAACTGGCTCTCAAGAGAGGCGGGAACGTACCTACCCATAATTATTCCGTGACCCATTCAGGGAGGCAGGGGCTTCAAAATACAAAAAAGGGTGGAAAAAATATGATAATAAACAATGGGTCACGTCACGTAGTATGGTTAATATGTTCCCTTAGGTACAGGAAATTAAAACAAGACACGTAAAAATGACTTACATCTGTAAGGTCTTCATCATGCCCACTGGATAGCGTCAGTATTGCAGTGCGGCTCCACTGAGGGAAATAACGCGGCTGCAGCGCCGGCACTGGCGGAGCACCCATGTCTTGCAGGCCTTGTAGCGGGCGGGCGCTGAATAACATTTTACACGAAACCTTTCAACAATTAGTGTATCTATCTCTATTGTCTTTATACTATAGTGACCTTTCCACACGCCACCTACGCTTCCGATCGTAATCGACGGAATAATAGGTCTGAACCGTCAATCAGCCACGAAAACTCGCACATGCATTTATCGAGCGCACTGTAAATTAGAACTGAATAATCTACTTTTTGTTTTGTATTTTTTAGGCACTCCTATTATTTGTCGGCAGTGAATAATCGTTAGGTAATGAAATACATAGTTAATTAATTTAATTCTAATTAATTGACTGTGTCCACTTGTGTGAACTCGTCAAAAGCTTTTGTTGACAAACACGAATTGCCTAGCGACCACCACGCCACGAGTCAATGACATGACTTTTTTAACCTTTTGGGTTATTTATGAGCTTTTTGCTTGTGTATAGTATGAATTAACATTGAACATAATTAAAAAAATATTCATTACATCAAACTTAGACACCAGAGTTAATTCTAAATTATTATACCAGAAAATATATATATTTTTTTTAATATTTTGGTACTACGTTTATCACAGTTTGATTAAAAAAAAAAATATCCTATGGAGATGGTCAACTGTTCTCTACGTATACAAACTGACATGAAAGACGAGTGCCAGTTTGCCAACTTAAATTATTATTTACATTAATCTGTGGTACATAATCTGTTTTTCATCATCATCATCATCATCAGATCATTGATGATGTTGTTTTTTGTTGGATACCATAAAATCAAGAATATGACGTATAGTGTATTTATAATTAGTTTTAGTTTGTCGTTGCGAGTGCGAGTGCGAAAGTTACAATTCCAACATGCTTGCTACAATAAAATTATATTATTATAGCGCAGTGTGAATACTGAATACCATATTTTATAACAAAAATCAAAGTCAATTCAATAATCACAGGTTAGAGTGCTATTCACCTTGCAGTTTTGGCAGTCACACTACTCACTTTATTCTATGTTATAAAATATAAATATTTGGTTAAGTTTAGTAATAAAATGATCACGTTTTTTTTTTTTTTTAATAGTTGAGTGGCTTGCGCTTGGCCGCCATCTCGCCTGATGTTAAGCCACGATGTGGTCTACGATGGAGCACGCTCACCTAGAAAAAACGTATTTACTCTCGACTTGAAGACACCTAGATTGTAATGATTGATGCTTTTCTTAGTATAGCTGTTTTTGTACTAATATGTATTCTATGGCAAATGCTAAGTATGAATTGGTATGCACCCGTGTTTTGTAAGTATACCGTCTCCATAAAGTTACATTGAGTTACATCTCATGCGTAGACATGATCTCACCGCTTGTCACAGCTGACTGTCAAATCATCAAATTGTCACGTTAGCTGTCAAAAAATTCAAAAAACAAAAAAACTGTTTTGTTTCTTTTGTTGCAAATGTTGCAACAAAATTTACAAAATTTTTGTTGCAATTTAATGCGATTTGCGACGAACCATGGCTAAAATTTAAATAAATTTTTGAGATTTGTGTAATCAATAATTTTGGATCAACTTGGAGTGTATATAAGGAAATAAATGTACTTCTGAGTGGTAACATGGAGACGTGTATACGAGGTTTTTCCTACATGCCGGAGAGTAAGCTTGACGCGAATTTGCAGGTAAATTGTTTTGCTAGAGATAAATTAAGGATTTAAATTATGTAGCTATCAGGCAGACAGGATAAACACCAAGATAATTATTTCCGTCAGAATAAAACATATCATCATCATCATCATCCACAATTCCACAATAGCATTTCTCACCTACCCACAGGTCTCTTAACTCTCCCACAGGTCTCTCTTAATATTGTTATGCCATGTGCCTCTTATGATGACCGACTTTAGCTAGTTCAGCCACCTAGTGTGTCTCTCTGAGGAATACCAATGGTGTAGTCCTTTCGGATGGTCCTCCGAGAACCGAGGATGCTATCCAGCAATATAAGCCAAACCAAAGTCAAGTCACCAACGTAACTCAGGGTACGAGCAAGCTGAAGTGTGCCAGTCATATCAGTTGCAGAACCTTTGGGGTTGATGTGTCCTGTAATGGAGACCACGGACTGGCAAGCGCAGTTTAGGACCTACGAGATGGACAAACCACCTAAAAGAGACCGCAGGGAAAAACTGGATGCAGGTCGATTCCAACTGACTCTTTTGGAGAAGCCTATGTCCGGCAGTGGACGTCCTATGGATTAATAATTATGCTTTTGCAAAGGACCATTAAAATCAGTCTTTCAGTTTTGACACTGTGTTACTTAATAAAAGTTTTTAATCCATATTTCTCTTAAGTGCCAAGCCTGATTTAAATGCCTCAGCACAAGAGTATAGTTGGCATATCCCAACACAAACACCAGCACCACATCACAAATCACAATTGGTCCATAGACCACTTTCAACCTTCGACCCCATTGGTCCTCTGTTCTGCGTGCTATGTGCCCTGCCCACTGCCACTTCAACTTGCCAATCCGGTGGGCTATGTTGGTAACTTTCGTTCATCTACGGATCTCCTCATTTCAGATTCGATCTTGTAGAGATACCCCTAAGCATAGCCTTCTCCATAGCTCAATGTGCAAATTTGAGCTTGCACATTACAATGTGCATTTACACTTACATTGTAATGTAAGTGTAAACTCAAGGTTTAGTCTGAAAACCGGCGCTGATAGTCCTTGAGTTTCAGCATTAATGCCAAGACGGACCCATTCGACACTGATTGTGTATCCTTTAGAAAGTTTTTGTAAAGGTGTTGAATAAAATTTATTTTCTTTCTTCTAAGGATCATAGTGAACGACCATGTTTCAGTGCCATATGTCATCGTAGTTGAAGTTTCCCTACAGAAATACTTTCATAAAAATCACTGTTCTTTCCTAGACTGCTTCACACATGGATTTGTCAAGTCTCATCTTTGATCAAAGTCCACAAAGCAGACTTTACAAGATCAGGCCGTTATGTGATGACATTCAGCTTGAAGATGAGTTTATAATGCTTTTTGGTTTTTCCATTTCTAGTACATAGAGCATGGTGAGTTGGAGCGAGCGTGGAAGGTGAACCGGCGGCAGCGGCTGAAGGATCAGGAGCAGCGGATATGGGAGGACTTTGTAAAAGAACAGGATATAGTCCAGAAAGTTTATTCAGGTAATATTTCATCAAATTTGTCTCATCAATTTGGTAGTACTTGTAACAAATTTTTACAATCTCTTCATTTTCAATCTAATTTTAAGTGAAGTATAGTTTGATGTTTTTTTTTTTTTTATTTATTTATTTAAGGATCAACAAACAGTATACAAAAAAAAAAAAACTAAAAAAGTATAGTATATACTAAAGAATCTCTACATAGTATAAATTGAAGTCGCTATCCGCGTCTGTCTGTATGTCTGTATGGTCGCTAACTCCTAAACCACGCAACGGATTTTGATGCGGTTTTCACCATCAGTTAGATACATTTTCAAGGAAGGTTTATATATATATATAACTAGCAACCCGCCCCGGCTTCGCACGTAAATTACACCCGTGCGAAGCCGGGCGGGCAGGTCGCTAGTATATACTAAAGAAGTATAGTAAGTATATTGTTGACCATGGATTAATAATAGATATTTATCTGTTCACCATATATTATCCCAGGGTGGACCCCGGGTGGTGGGACCCGGGTATGTCCTAAAACTCAGAAGCTAGGTTCACTACCAGTTGGTAGTGAACCTACCTTCTGAGCCTGAGGGCGTGGGTTCGATTCCCACCTAGGACAAACATTTATGTGATGAACATTTGTGTTTGTTTTATATCTGGTTGTTAATATCTATTTAAGTATGTATTTAAAACTATATAAATGTATGTATATCTGTCTCTGGCAGCCATGTCACAAGCTTTGCTTAGTTTGGGGTCAGATGACCGTGTGTGCAAAAATGTCCCGAATATTTATTTATTTTTAACAACTACCCCACTATTGTATCATCATCATCATCAGCCAGAAGACGTCCACTGAACATAGACCTCGCCCTTTAACCTCCACATTGAACGACAGCCTGCCTTTTGCATCCACTGGATGCCGTCATACTGTCCGACTGTCATGTCCTGTAGGTATCCAACAGTTGACTGGTGTGAGCTGATGCTCCTCATTATCATCATCATCATCATCATCAGCCAGAAGACGTCCACTGCTGAACCTCCTCCTTTAACCACCACACTGAACTCAGCCTGCCTTTTGCATCCACTGGATGCCAGCGACTCTCACAATGTCGTCGGTCCATCTAGTGGGAGACCTACATACGCTGCGACCTCCAGTTGGTGGTATCGACTCAAGAACCACTATTGTATAAAAAGACTTATTATCCACCTGATTTAATAATTATGTAATTTTAGAAGATCCATACCAATTCCTGCATGAGCTACCAGAAAATTGCCTCAAGGAGTTGATGGAAGCAGAATTAAATAAAATGAAGAGGGATGCAAAAGAAGATCCAGTAGTGGTAAATATAATCTCCATCATAAGTACTTTTATACCCGACTACGGCAAAGCCAAGGCCTGAGGGTATTGTATTAGGGTGTCCATAAATGTGTTTTTTTACAATCTAATAAGACTGTACATTCTGTTGAACCAAAAATGTTTATTTTTCTTCCTTAAATTAAAATTTGTCTATTGTCAATAATTATTAACGCAATAACCGATTTTAGACAGCCCGTTGGTCCAGGTGGTAGTGAACCTACCTTCTGAGCCTGAGGGTGTGGGTTCGATTCCCACCTAGGACAAACATTTATGTGATGAACATTTGTGTTTGTTCTATATCTGGGTGTTCTTATTCTTATTCTTATTCGAAATGGGGGCGATGAGTCCTGCACTGACGTCCCGCTAGGGGTGTATTGTGCATTTCCCCCTACCAGCACCTACCCGAGCCAACCCAACTCCTTGAAATACCGGAGTGAGGCTCTGGGGCGCTGGCACAATTGCTCCAGTGGTGCAGATGGTAGTATGAGTGTAAGTGATGATGATGAAGAAAAGCAGTCTAGCTGTTGCGGCGACGCGGATGAAAGCGGCAGCGGTGCCCCATGCAGCCCGGCAGCGGTTCTAGTTTCTTCTGTGGCTTCACAATGCCACAGCACATGCTCTACAGTTTCGTTCTCTTTCATGCAGCCGCGACACAGTGGACTGTCCGTGGCTCCTAGTTTATACAAGTGACTATTCAAGTTGCAATGGCCGGTTATAAGGCCTACTATCAGGCGAAGATCCTGCCGTTGCAACTTCAATAGGCTGTTCGTGATCTTTTTGTCAAGAATTGGGAAAGCGGCCTTAGCATGCTTACAGTCATCTTTCTTGTCTGGGTGTTACTATCTATTTAAGTATGTATTTAAAACTATATAATATGTATGTATATCAGTCTCTGGCAGCCATATCACAAGCTTTGCTTAGTTTGGGGTCAGATGACCGTGTGTGCAAAAATGTCCCGATTTTGCGAACAAGGTGTTGTTAGATTCATATAGGTTTGTGATGGTGACTGGATAAGTGACGTCATCATAAATACAAGATGGCGACAATTTCCCATAAATTGCGTTAAAAGGCGCCCCTTAATTTAGATACACAGACCTATATCTAAGTAGACTACACAAGCGGTCCAAACTGTATGAAAACTAGCGTGTAAATTTTTTCATACCTAAAAGTGAAAAGAAATATCTATATTCTGTCGAACAACTTTAATTGCGGTATTCTTACAACTAAGTATTGCACAATTACTCATTTTCGTTTCAAACTGACACGTGTTGTCGCGGCACCGATTGAGCAGACTGGTTTTAGCCGGACTCAATTATGGCGAATAATCATAATTATTGTATTGGAAATATGACATGTAAGGTAGGTCAACTTGTGGCGCCTACTTGGATATAGGTCTGTGTTTAGTTACAATCTGGCCTAATCTCAGGCTAGGAAACAATTTAATTCCAATTTTTTCTGTATTATGAATGTGACCACAATTTTGGCTTTAGTTACGGAACCCTACTATATTCGTGTCTCGACACGTTCTTGGCCAGTTGTTATTCCATTGTAACTTCTAAACATCTAAACCGATTTTTATGTATGTGGGAAATCCACACATTATTCTGGGCAAGGTAGGCAGTTGAGTTGTTAAATGCTTTCAACTAATATAATTTAGGAGGTATTTATTTACACGAAAAATATTTGAAACACAGTATTTAAAAACTCACGCCGCATACAGCTCGGTTAGGCTGCATTTTGTAAACTCGAAAACGTACTCAGGGATCGAAAAATACCGCAATGTCTGAAGACCAAGCTTTACAACCAATGTGTCCTGCCCACGATGACTTACGGTGTCGAAACATGGACGCTAACCAAAGAGGCTGTGCATAAAATTAGAGTCGCGCAGAGAGCAATGGAGCGTGCCATGTTGGGTATCAGCTTGAGAGACCGAGTCCGAAATACCGAAATCCGTCGAAGGACAAAAGTCACTGGTGTCGGAAACCGTATCATGCGAGTTAAGTGGCGCTGGGCAGGGCACGTGGCTAGGTATGGTGACGGCAGGTGGAGTAGAGCCCTGACAGAGTGGTTACCAATAGCGGATAAGCTAGGAGCCCGGGTATTTCCTAAAACTGCGACCAGAACCACCGGAGGATGGGCAGCAGCGTCCTGTTAGTACACGGTGAACGTACTGCGATCCCCATGCCGCCTGCCAAGCGTGGGGATTATGGCAACACCCCTCTCTAAGAGGGAGGCCTTGTTCAGCAGTGGACATTTAATGGCCGATGATGTGTTCCGTAGGCAGACAACCAGCCCGATGGGTCGATGACATCAGGCCCATTGCAGGTCATACGTGTATGAGATTAGCCCGAGACAGGGATCAATGGCGCAAGGGAGAGGCCTATACCCAGCAGTGGGTTGATACAGGCTGACAATGACGATGATGATGATTTAAAAACTACAACTATTACTACCTAATTATCATAAATGAAATGAAAGGTTTTTATTCCTGATTTACATCCATATAAACTAATTTAGAAACTAAAAACTAAACAGTAGGCAAATAAAAATTTAAAAAAAAAATCATGTAATAATCACTAATATAAATGCAGAAGGCGGTAATCCTTGACACGGCACGTATTGTCAGGAGGTTCCTCACTCTGCAGCCCTAACCACCGGTAGCTTGGGCCCTGCCCCGCTGCCGGCGGCACTCTAGGTTTAGGTTTTTTTTATAATATTTTGTTTTTGTATATATATTGTAAAAAAAACTTAAATTTAAAAAAGAAAATAAATGTATGATACTAATATAATATACGAATGTCCAAATATCCAGGAACAACTAAACAAAGGCGAAGGAGACCACCCTGCTGAGAAGCAAGTAGTCCACTCCGTCACATTTGCAGAGGACGAGAAGCTTGATGTTGATATGTTCCACATCTTTGATGATGAGACCGATTTGAATCAGTCAGGTAACAACCTATTCAGGTATACTTCATCAAAACTCGCGTGAAGTTTCATTATGTTAGGTTTAACGGTCCAGACTACCGTGGCCTTGGCATTGCCAGTACGCGTCCGTCTCCAGAAACGCGCGTATTCCCAAAGGAGCTCCAATGACTCCGAAACCGGTCGATTGTCTCAACCGTTGAACATAATCGTGAGTGTAAAATAGATAGAAAGATAAACTCTTTATTAAAACCTCACGTTTGTCTTCTTCTTTCGAGTCAATGTTTCGTAAATTATAATTTTGTCATCCAATTAAAAAAATAAAAATAAAAACACCCCAATTGCACTCTCCGTGGAGGTCGTCAAGGTCAGGGTCGTCAGGTGTTCCAGTGCATGTTGGTGAATGTCATTATGTCATTGAAATTTTGCGGTTCATAGATATACCGGTTTCCTCACGATGTTTTCCTTCACCATTTTAGCGATGGCATTGAAAATGCACATAGTTTATTTAAATATTAAATAAGTAATTTGTGCAGGTCCGAGGATCGAACCATGACCCGCCAAATCGTAAAGCGTACATGCTATCGCTCGGCCATAATCACTCGAACTGTTATATTGCTTGATGCTCAGAAAAAAAAAGTATGTGTCTTTAGCACAGAGAGCCATGGAATGATCCATGCTAGGCATCAAACTCCAAGACATAGTTCGTAATACCGAAATCCGACGAAGAACAAAGGTTCGAGACGTCGGAATCGCGGTAATGAAATTAAAGTGGAGCTGGGCAGGACACGTTGCTAGGCGCAGTGATGACAGGTGGAGTAAGGTCTTAACAGAGTGGTGGCCGAGACAAGGTAAGCGGAGCGTTGGTCGTCCAGCTGCAAGGATGGGTCGACGATATTATTACTATCGCGGGTCGAACCTGGACTAGATTAGCACAGGACCGAGGCAGATGGCATAGCAAGAGAGAGGCCTATACAGCAGTGGAATAAAGAAGGCTGTCGATGATGATGATGTGTGTTTAAGACCACACGACAGAAGTGAAAACTTCATCAAGGTTGACTAATATCGGTCACGCGAGTTCAGTGCTTTTTCCACATCCCAAAAAGTGCCCAACTTGCCTAAAGAAGTTTTCACATTAAAAATACAGCAGCGCAGCAGAATATGAAGTGAAGAGTTGGTTCATGCAACATGGCTCATTATTAACATCCGTGTTACTTCATCTGACCGCAGTGAAACGCTGGATGCAGGCCGCTTCCAACCGGCCCTTATGGAGATCGATGGCGGAGGCCTATGTCCAACAGTTGACGTACTATGGCTTGAATGATGTGTTACTTCATTGCAGGTGGAGAGGAGGAGCAGGCAGACTCCCCGAGCACGGTGCGCGAGCGGCGCAGTGACGACGCGCCGCCGACGGAGCCGCCGCCGCAGGACCCGCTGCAGCACCCGCCCGGCTCAGACGACCTCCACAACTCTGATGGTGACTAACTACACTTTTTGACGTCTTTTTACGAAGCGTGGACGCTCTGAGACTCATAATCATAGTAATCAGCCTTTTAACAGTCCACCGCTGGAGTTTTAGCCTACCCCCAAAAGAGTGATTGGGCTATATTCACCACGCTGGCTCAGTTGCGGGTTGGTGTGGATTCACATACGCCATTGAATTACATCTCCGCTCGTATGCAGGTTTCCTCACGATGTTTTCCTTCACCGAAAAGCAAGTGGTATGAAAATCCGTACATAAACCTCAAAGAGCTCATTGGTACGGGCCCGGGGTTTGAACCCGAGACCTCACGCGGGACTCGATGACGGGCGGCGCTCTGAGACTCGATGGAGTGACAATATACGTAAGGCAGCTGTCAGCGGCTGGAAGTGAAAAGCTTAGGATCAGAGTAGCTTGCCTTAGGAATGGCCTAAGTCCAGCAGTGCTGATATTTGATGATTGAGATGACTGGCTTGAAGGACCAAAAAAGTTGCCTTTCGCAGACTACAGACAATTAGTTCACTCAGTCAAAACGAACTGATGACTGAGTAGACAGAATTAAAAAAATCTCGCCTTATAAATTTAACAAACATTCAGGCAGAAGGATAGAACAGCAAGAAAGTTACTTAGGTATTAATAAATAAGTACCACAAATAATTTAATTACACTACTTATGCCAATAGGCATGTGTCCTTATATTTAATTTATTACAAACAACAGGCTTAGCGATGAAAACATAATCGTGAGTGCGAGCCGGTGTTATAATAATTTTATAATGAATCCTCACGCGAGATTTGATGAAGTGATTAGCGATGAATATAACTATAGACAGTGATGATGTGTGTGTGTGATTAGTGACTGCCCCTGTGGCTCAGTTGGTAGTGAACCTATCTTCTGTGCTTGGGGGCGTGGGTTCGATTCCCATCTAGGACAAACATTTGTGTGATGAACATTTGTGTTTGTTCTATGTCTGGGTGTTAATATCTATTTATTTATTTAATACTTTATTGCACACTTACAAATTAAGTAAACATGTACAATTGGAGGACTTAATGCTAAACATTTTCTACCAGTCATCCACCAGGTTGGAACAAACAGTATGTAGGCGTGCATCAAAAACACCTTATAAGAGACAAAAAGAAATAAACAGAAATATCAAAGTTTTACAAGATAATAATATACATAACAACATTTAAGTATGTATTTAAAATATATATGTACGTATATCAGTTTCTGGCAGCCATATTACAAGCTTTGCTTAGTTTGGGGTCAGATGACCGTGTGTGCAAAAATGTCCCAGATATTTATTTTATTTTATTTATTTATTTAATACATTACACATACAAAAAAGAAAAATTGTCTTATAAATCTCTGAGATATGAGCGTTTAAAGTTTTAGGTGGAGATAGATAGGGGATACTATGTCCCTTTCTCGCAAAGCGTGTGTTAGTGTAGCTTTTGTACGGGGCGCCTGAGCCGTGACGTCATAGCTCAGTATAGTGCGCTCTCTGTCTAGTAAGAAATTAAAATACTTATGACTTATTTAATTTGGACTAATTTTAATTTTGTTTTCGTTGATGGGCTCTATTTATGATGAGCTTTTTATCTATACAATATTATAAAGCGGAAAGACTTGTATGTATGTTTGTAACGAATTGGCTCAAAAAGTACTGCGATTTTAAAAATTCTTTCACCTTTTGAATGCTACATTATCACTGATTAATATAGACTATTTTAATAGGCTATATAACAATACCCGTGCGGAGCCGGGGCGGACCGCTAGTGTGGTAATCTATACTAATATTATAAAGAGGAAATATTTGATTGTTTGTTTGTTTGCATTGAATAGGCTCCGAAACTACTGAACCGATTTGAAAAATTCTTTCACTGACGGGAAGCTACACTATCCCCGGGTGACATAGGCTATAATCTATACCCGTGCGAAGCCAGGGCGGACCGCTGGTGAGGTGATAAAAAAATATTCGTCATCATGCCTATTAAAACTGTTTGTTTCCCTCGTAGGCACAGTGGCAGTGAAATCAACCGAGAACGTCTCGAATGTGATCGAGAGCAGCATCTACTGCGCGCGAGTTAAAGATATCCGACTCAAGCTCAACGAGGAGATGGTCGCTGTCATGTTAGTAACCACTTTGATTTCACATTTATTGTGCGAACTGCTAGTCTGTGGAATGCGTTGCCCGAATGGGTGTTCCCCCATGGTTACAATCTGGGTGTCTTCTAATCACGAGTGAATCGGTTTCTTCTAGGCAAGCGTGCTCCAACGTAGACCGCATCATCGCTTAACATCAGGCGTGATGGTGGTCAAACGCAAGCCTATTATTTATATAAAAAAAACACCCTCCTCCTTTCGTCGATTCCCCAATGCTGGGGGTCGTGACCCATCACGGCATCAACTTCTCCCTTATGATGTCCCGCCATCTGTTCCGGCTTTCAGCAGCGTGAACCGCTTCGGCAACGCTGATGTTGAGGGTTTGAAGGGTTGAACCACTTTGTAGTTTATAACTACATTTTACCGGCCTTCATCACCTAAACTGGATTGCTTTAAACAGCTAGGCGTAAGACCCCAGAACAAAATTGATAAACAAACAAACTTTTTAAATTTCACTATCACCTGTTTATTGTGTGTATCTATGTGTCTGTCTGTGGCATCGTAACTTCTAAATGGCTGCACCGATTTTGATTTAGTATTTTTTTGTTTGATGGCAAACAAAAGTCTCACAAGTGAATGCATAATTATAATATTTTAAATGTTTATCGGGACTTATCACGTATTATTTAATATAGGTAAAAATATGTACCTTTCGCTCGACGTTTCGACCATGTTACAATGGCCGTGGTCACGAGCTGACTGAAAACTGCGGGTGAGTCCGGCGAGAAGAGCGGGTGTTTTGTTCTTCTACCCTCACTTGATCTTGAAAAATCGCAGGGTTATCACTACGACACACAACACTGACTCTATCGGTAAATGTCCTAGTACCTACACCGCGGTTTGTACACTTGCTCACTACGGGATTCCACGACGCCGCTAACTTAAATCCATCTTCCCGGTTGAAATTGCGATGTGTTCAAATCGCGAAAGTTTAAAAGTTACTATAATTATAATATCTTGGCTGTGTATATAGTATTTGTTCTAAAACCCCCACCTCTTGCAAAACTTGAAATGGGACACCGTCCGATTTTTCCGCTCCTTTATTAAGCGGACCTGCACGGTGTGGAATATCCTTCCCCTAAAGGCCTTCCCGTCGAGCTACAACATGAAGTGTTTCGAGAAGGGTGACTACAACTACCTCTCCGGGTTGGCAAAGCACCGTCAACACCGCTAGTGTTGCAGGTGTCCATAGGTGGCGGTTTCTCCTTATCATCAGGCGGACCGCAAACCTGTTTGCCGCTCTTTTAATAAAAAAAACCGGACAAGTACGAGTAGGACTCGTGCTCTGAGGGCTCCGTTGGACAGAGACCTCAGAGCGCGAGTCCAAAAAAAAACCTAAAGTTGAAATATTGAAAGACAAACTTAACTTTGTAGTTGACTATAAGGTTCTTCTATACATTCCAACTACAAAATGTAAGTTTGTAATAGCAAAATAATTATTTTTAAATGATATAACTTCAAATTTGTAACTTTCAGATTTATTCCTATATATGTGCTATGAGACCTTGCCTTTTGCCAAATTTCATGATTCTACGTCAACGGGAAATACCCTATAGGTTTTGATTTCCCTGTGAAATCGCAAAATATGCAACATAAACGTTCATATCTTTTGATTGCGTTGACTTACAACTTTTATTTTTTTACAGCCGAAAGAAACCGTAGACCCAAGTATTTAGTATAAATTTCAACTTCATACCTTTACGCGTTCTTGAGAAAAAGGGTCTTGACAGACGGACAACGAAGTGATCCTATAAGGGTTCCGTTTTTTCCTTTTGAGGTACGGAACCCTAAAAAAGATAATACCTCTTTCCATTCGCCTGTATTCTAAAATTTTTGCCGTTAATGCCTTTGCAGGTGTTTCAATCGTCCATAGACGATAGTGTAAAATCATGACATTTCAATGTCTAGGGCATCCTTGGACATCCAAGACGTGATGTCAGTGGATCGGCTGGAGGTGTCCCGGCGCTGCCGGCGCGCTGCCGAGTTCTGCGCACGGTTTCACAGGATCTACATGTACCAGCTGCAGAGACAGGTTGGTTGGCTGTTTTACTTGAAGCCTTTGTCTGCTTTTTACCTGGGACAGCTTGCAGCTCCTCAGACGCTTGGCTGACACTGGCTTGCCGTCACAGGATCTACATGTACCAGCTGCAGAGACAGGTTGGTTGTGGAAGCTTTGTCTGCTTTTTACCTGGGACAGCTTGCAGCTCCTCAGAAGCTTGGCTGACACTGGCTTGCCGTCACAGGATCTACATGTACCAGCTGCAGAGACAGGTTTGTTGGCTGGCTTTGTTGAAGCTTTGTCTGCTTTTTACCTGGGACAGCTTGCAGCTCCTCAGAAGCTTGGCTGACACTGGCTTGCCGTCACAGGATCTACATGTACCAGCTGCAGAGACAGGTTCGTTGGCCGGCTTTGTTGAAGCTTTGTCTGCTTTTTACCTGGGACAGCTTGCAGCTCCTCAGAAGCTTGGCTAACACTGGCTTGCCGTCACAGGATCTACATGTACCAGCTGCAGAGACAGGTTCGTTGGCTGGCTTTGTTGAAGCTTTGTCTGCTTTTTACCTGGGACAGCTTGCAGCTCCTCAGAAGCTTAGCTGACACTGGCTTGCTGTCACAGGATCTACATGTGCCAGCTGCAGAGACAGGTTCGTTGGCTGGCTTTGTTGAAGCTTTGTCTGCTTTTTACCTGAGACAGCTTGCGGCTCCTCAGCGCACTGGCTTGCCGTCCTTCTGTTCAAATACATTGTTGCACAACTCATTTGTGTGAGACGAAATCATTATTTTGTAAGACGTGGGGACCTGGCGTGAGCAGGATAGCATGCGATCATCATTGCCACCAGACTTTCACGGTATGTATTGCCACATGCATTCTGCACTTGAATCGTTCCTCTAGAGATACTGGGAACTTCGACGTTAGTACTTGATGTACTACAGGCATCTTCACTGACAAGCAGCTATGGTATCTTGACAGTGTATTCTCAGTTCAAGTTACTTTGAACAGGTTTTCATTTTAACTTAACCCCACATCCTGCTAAATACTAAGTTTTTCTTAAAATAGATAATGTCCATCATCACGTCATGTTTGTGAAAATTTTATATGTATACACGTAATTAGAGGACATTTGATCCCACTGACATGAGGTGTGCGATAGTGTTTTTTTTTAAATTCTTTCCTCTGTGTGAATGTTTGGCGTCGCACTTATGCATTTGCCAGTGTCAAATTAAATAAATTATTATCAAGTTTGATGAAATTTCGTCAAATAAGTCATAGTCAAGCAATGTAAGTCACGGCCAAATAAAAGTCATGGCCTAGTAAAGTGGTGGAGACTTTAAAAGAGGCTTCTGTGGAGCTTCTACGAAAATACATGTTTCACCGCGTTATATCACTTCCACACTCGAGTACGTCCATGGACACCATTATTACGCATTAACACTCGAAAATACACAAGTATAAGAAAATAATACAATGAGACGACATGTTTATTTCACGTTAGCGCCAAATCTCCCGATTGCTGGTTTCAAATAGATCCCACTTCTGACTTGCTATTTCCATATTGCAGGCTCACAACATAAAGCGTCACGTGTCGCAGTCGTTGCCTCTCGCGCAGCACACGCAGTTCCAGTCGCAGATGTTGCGCGTTGTTTCACTGCATCAGAACATGTTGCAAGCGTTACAGGTACTTTTATATATGCTAAACTTTATGCATGCCTCAATCTTGGCATGTTCTAAGTTACACTGTAAACTTGGCTCTTCAATGCCTTGTTTATCTAAAGTTATATGATTATTTACGGGATATTTACCGTGGCAAGGTTGTGGAATGACCAACCACCCGCATTCTTCAGTCTTCCCGTGAACATGGTGCATGTAACTGCGCCGAAATATCGGGAGCTCATTCCACAACCTTACCACGGTAAATATCCCGTAAATAATCATATAACTTTAATAAACAACCATCATAGTTTAAAACAGTGTCTTGCTTATCTATTTGTGAATAAATGCAAGAAGGCAAATGTTTCGTTAGCGAACCACCAACCCGATAGGTCGACGACAACATTGGGCTTATTACGGAAAACACGTGGATGAAATTGAGCCAAGACAACGCATGCCTCAAGACGAGGGTCTTTGACCAGTGTGTGTTGCCAGTGATGACATATGGTACTGAGACGTGGTCCTTAACTGTTGGCCTTTTGGAAAACTCAGAGTCCCTCAGCGGGCAATGGAGAGAGCTATGCTCGGAGTTTCTTTGCGCGATAAAACCCGAAACGTGGATATTCGCCAAAGAACCAGAGTCACCGACATAGCTGTTAAAATTTGCAAGTTGAAGTGGCAATGGGCAGGCCACATCGCTCGAAGAACCGATAACCGATGGGGAAGAAAGGTTCCGATCACCGAACGGATCATTCCGACCGGAAGACGCAGCGTAGGGAGGCCTCCCACTAGATGGACCGACGACATTGTAAGAGTCGCGGGCATCCAGTGGATGCAAAAGGCAGGCTGTCGTTCAGTGTGGAGGTTAAAGGGGGAGGTCTATGTTCAGCAGTGGACGTCTTCTGCCTGATGATGATGATGATGATGATGAACGCATGGGAAATGAAAGTGGGGAGTGCGCCGTAGAAGTCTCGCCCAGGGCGCTGGTACCTCTAAAACCGTCACTGAACTTAACCAGTTCAGATAAGGCCTCAAATCTTTTTTTTTTGCCCCTTTTCGGCCTTTGGTTACCTAGCTATGCCACTGGCCCTAAGTAATGCATGCTTCTGAGTTCAGTCTTCAGGTCTCTGCATCCAGGTGTTTCTTCAGGTCTCTGCATCCAGATGTTTCTTCAGGTCTCTGCATCCAGGTGTTTCTTCAGGTCTCTGCATCCAGGTGTTTCTTCAGGTCTCTGCATCCAGGTGTTTCTTCAGGCCTCTGCATCCAGGTGTTTCTTCAGGTCTCTGCATCCATGTGTTTCTTCAGGTATCTGCATCCAAGTGTTTCTTCAGGCCTCTGCATCCAGGTGTTTCTTCAGGTCTCTGCATCCAGGTGTTTCTTCAAGCCTCTGCATCCAGGTGTTTCTTCAGGTCTCTGCATCCAGGTGTTTCTTCAGGTCTCTGCATCCAGATGTTTCTTCAGGCCTCTGCATCCAGGTGTTTCTTCAGGCCTCTGCATCCAGGTGTTTCTTCAGGTCTCTGCATCCAGGTGTTTCTTCAGGTCTCTGCATCCAGATGTTTCTTCAGGTCTCTGCATCCAGGTGTTTCTTCAGGTCTCTGCATCCAGGTGTTTCTTCAGGTCTCTGCATCCAGGTGTTTCTTCAGGTCTCTGCATCCAGATGTTTCTTCAGGTCTCTGCATCCAGGTGTTTCTTCAGGTCTCTGCATCCAGGTGTTTCTTCAGGCCTCTGCATCCAGGTGTTTCTTCAGGTCTCTGCATCCAGGTGTTTCTTCAGGTATCTGCATCCAAGTGTTTCTTCAGGCCTCTGCATCCAGGTGTTTCTTCAGGTCTCTGCATCCAGGTGTTTCTTCAGGTCTCTGCATCCAGGTGTTTCTTCAGGTCTCTGCATCCAGGTGTTTCTTCAGGTCTCTGCATCCAGATGTTTCTTCAGGTCTCTGCATCCAGGTGTTTCTTCAGGTCTCTGCATCCAGGTGTTTCTTCAGGTCTCTGCATCCAGGTGTTTCTTCAGGCCTCTGCATCCAGGTGTTACTTCAGGCCTCTGCATCCAGGTGTTTCTTCAGGTATCTGCATCCAAGTGTTTCTTCAGGCCTCTGCATCCAGGTGTTTCTTCAGGTCTCTGCATCCAGGTGTTTCTTCAGGTCTCTGCATCCAGGTGTTTCTTCAGGTCTCTGCATCCAGGTGTTTCTTCAGGTCTCTGCATCCAGATGTTTCTTCAGGTCTCTGCATCCAGGTGTTTCTTCAGGTCTCTGCATCCAGGTGTTTCTTCAGGTCTCTGCATCCAGGTGTTTCTTCAGGCCTCTGCATCCAGGTGTTACTTCAGGCCTCTGCTTCCAGGTGTTTCTTCAGGCCTCTGCTTCCAGGTGTTTCTTCAGGTCTCTGCATCCAGGTGTCCCCCGCTGCTATACACTGTGGCGTTCGTTCGCAGATGTTCCACAAGTCGTTCCCGGCGACGTCGTGCCTGCGCGAGTGCGGACGCGCGCTGAGCGGCGTGTGCGCGTTCGTGCGAGATGCGTCCGCGCTGTGCCGCGCCGTGCCCGCGCCCCGGGACTTCGCCGCCGCGAGGGACTTGTACGACGACGTTAGTTAGATATGCCCTTTGGAACGATTCATTAGCTTGATAGCCCGTTGGTCCAGTTGGTAGTGAACCTACCTTCTGAGCCTGAGGGCGTGGGTTCGATTCCCACCTAGGACAAACATTTATGTGATGAACATTTGTGTTTGTTCTATATCTGGTTGTTAATATCTATTTAAGTATGTATTTGAAACTATATATGTATGTATATCAGTCTCTGGCAGCCATATCACAAGCTTTGCTTAGTTTGGGGTCAGATGGCCGTGTGTGCAAAAATGTCCCAAATATTTATTTATTATTTTACCAAGGAAGATAGATTAAGAGGAAATACAATAGCGGAAGATTAGGGCGTAGCTCGGAAATTTGCCTAAAATCAGTATAGACCTAGATGGCACCATAATTTGAGCGTGCTATAAGTTGTCTCGAACTTCCGTAAGCGCTGCAGTCAGATAGCGTATGAAAGGGTTCTAGAAATGACCGTAGCGCTAGTATCGCAGTCAAGTTTCGCAACATTTCAAGGGAATAAAGAAAAGCGCCATCTACTGGTATGGGTTGACCTTCTCGCATCATGCGCGTGAGGACGGCAGACAAATTTCATCGCCATTTGAATATAAACCGGCCAAGTGCGAGTCGCGCTCATCTGTGTTTGTTGCAGGAACTGTTGCAGACTTGCGACAAGCTGGACGGCGCAATAACCGAGTACGCTCTGCGGGTCGCTGACTTCCTGAGCTCCTCTGACATTACAACTATCGACTTAAAAGTATGTTTACATTTCTTTCGTTCACATTATTTGCCCATTTGGCCGTTTGGCCACTGGATCACCAATCAACGGATTGTCCAGCACCACAGGGGGGTTAGACAAGAGCCACTTTCTGTTAGCGTTAACGCCTGCGGAAAGATGAAATTGTGTGAAAATGACATTAGCTTGAGATAACATATCTCAAGCTAATGTCACTGTCAATGTCATTTACATGCAATTTCATCTTTCCGCAGGCGTTAACGCTAACAGAAAGTGGCTCTTGTCTAACCCCCCAGGACAGTCGGAGACCACCGGGCAGTCCATATGAGTATACAGACTTGGGCCAGATAGTTTCTATTGACAACATGCAAAAAAAAGAAATTGGTCGTCGTATTGACAACGCCTGGAAAAGCTAAAAAAGAAGCTAACGGAAAAGTGGTCCGTACAAGCGTCAAATTTGGCATGATTATAGTACACACACATATCTACATAGTATAAATTGAAGTCGCTTTCCGCGTCTGTCTGTATGTCTGTAAGGCCGCTAACTCCTCCTAAACCACGCAACGGATTTTGATGCGGTTTTCACCATCAGTTAGATACATTTTCAAGGAAGGTTTATATATATATAACTAGCGACCTGCCCCGGCTTCTCACGTAAATTACACCCGTGCGAAGCCGGGCGGGCGGGTCGCTAGTTCTAAAATATAAGAATAATAAATAATGGCCAAGTAATTTCGATACTTGGACGACCTTATCATTCGAACCTCAACATTTTTCATTTCACCGAATCGAAATACCATATTTTACTAATTTTGAAGTCGATTTTTTTTATTGTATTGTCAGGCCACACCGTCCTCGACTAGAACCAAGAAATCCAAGCGGGGCCTGACTTACACCAAGACTGGAACCAAGACTGGCACCAAGACTTGGTCGAGTGAGTTCAATTACATTCTCATCCTTCGTATAGACCTCAGATCAGACAAACAACGAAGATATGCTTTGATACGATTATCGTTCATGTCATAATCTATATATTTTATATAAAAGAAAGTCGTATTACTTACACCATTTATAACTCAAGAACGGCAGAACCGATTTGGCTGAATATTGGTGGGGAGGTAGCTTAGAACCAGGAGACGGACATAGGCTACTTTTGATCAGCATCATCACCATTTTCATAACTACGCGAGTGAAACCGTGGGGCGCAGCTAATCCTACTTATATTATAAACGCGAAAGTTTGTATGTATAGATGTATGGATGTTTGTTCCTCTTTCACGCTGCAACGGAACAACCGATCGACCAGATTTTTTGCATGAGTATAGTTCAAGAGCCAGAGAGTGATATAGGCTACTTTTCATCATCATCATCATTTTTCATCACTACGCGAGTGCAACCGCGTGGCGCAGCTGTTTATAATTTTTTTATTTTTTTTTTAAGTTTAATAAAAAGAAATAATATTTTTATAATAATAATAATTTTTGTATAATAAAATAGAAATATTTTTTTGTTCGTCTGTAAAGTTGTTAATTGATATATTGTTTTAGCCAAGGACACGGACGCGCGCCTCTCCATGTACTCCCTGGACACGCTCCGCATCAACCTGCACGCCAAGTCGTCCACCTCCCGGGGAAACCAATCCAAGTACTACACTTAAGACCCGATTGCACTTTGATTAGTGATTAGTCATTGTTGGCGACCGGCGGGTGCGGAACAGAGTGAAAAGGGCTTTTTAAATTACCACAAAAAGCGTTTATTCCGAATAAGTATGTTCCCAAGTTTTCCTGTGTTCGATTGATCTATTAATTTTGAATTAGTGACGCGCCGTGTCAGTCGCCCTTGGCCAGCCTCCTGCTCGCCCATGGAGGCTGCACTCTACCGAGGAGGCTGGTGTAGGAGGACTGGCTTTAACGCTGCGTGGCCAACATTCATCATAATCAGCCTTTTAACAGTCCACTGCTGGACTTTTCGCCTACCCCCGAAAGGGTGGTTGGGCCATATCCACCACGCTGGCCCAGTGCGGGTTGGTGGATTCACGTACAGCATTGAATTTCTTCTCCGTACGTATGCAGCTTTCCTCACGATGACTATCAGAACTGACAAACAAGAGAGATATGCCTTAATGTAGTTAATATAGTAATATAGTTAATATAGTTGGATAGCCCGTTGGTCCAGTT
This sequence comes from Agriopis marginaria, assembly GCA_932305915.1. NCBI lineage: Eukaryota > Metazoa > Arthropoda > Insecta > Lepidoptera > Geometridae > Agriopis > Agriopis marginaria. The sequence goes on along the minus strand of OW029929.1, from coordinate 16,733,391 downwards.
GGTAGTGAACCTGCTTTCTGAGCTTGGGGGCGTGGGTTCGATTCCCACCTAGGACAAATATTTATGCGATGAACATTTGTGTTTGTTCTATATCTGGTTGTTAATATCTATTTAAGTATGTATTCAAAACTATATATGTATGTATATCAGTCTCTGGCAGCCATATCACAAGCTTTGCTTAGTTTGGGGTCAGATGACCGTGTGTGCAATAAAAAAAATATGACCCGAATATTATTTATTTATTTATTATTTATAATTATCGTTCGTGTTAATTTTTTTAATGCCATAGGTGGTAAACAAGCAGACGGGCCGCCTGATTTCCCTAAATTCGTTTTTCACGCCGCTAAATAGAGAATAAATAATAGATAGGCTTGTGCTTGGCCGCCATCTCGTCCGATGAGCACGCTTGCCTAGAAGAAACCGATTCACTCTCGACTTGAAGACATAGATTGTAACTAACGGGGTATACCCATACAGGCAGCGAATTCCACAGACTAGCAGTTCGCACAATAAATGTGGAATCAAAGCGCTTCGTACGGGTTCTCGGAATATCAACCATAAAACGATGTCGATTTTTCGTGCCCCCCCTGGCAGTCCGATAGAAAAATGGGCAGGAGGGAATTAGATCATGCAGATCTGATGCACACTCTACGAAATGTCTTATATGTTGTTGGAGCACCAACGCTCGGCAGGTGCCGCAGGGGTGCCAGCGGGCGCGCGGGGCTCGACCGCGGCTTCATCGCCTATTCCTCCGCCACCTCCGCGCCAATCAGTCGCGCATTTACTTTATGTTTATATTCAAACCAATATACCAGTCGATACAGTCCACTTGCCTTATTTATACCTAAACAATACCTATAGGACTAAACATTGGTCCTTTGCCGTCTTTATTGGAAGAAATATTAGTGTGAAGAATAATGGGACGCGGCAAGCCGCGGCGGTTTGCTATATCGAAAACGATTTTGTTTAAAGTCGAAAATCTTATATCATCATATATGATGATGATGATGACTTTGTGCTAATAATAATTATATAATAATTTATCGAAATACAAAAACGAATGTTAACAGTTGACTGGTTAAAGTTTTAAAAAACTAGTCTGGCAATACATTTAGTAAAAAAAAAAAAAGTCGCTGAAAATTCAGCGTATTTAAATTCAAAACCTTTTTTGTCCGGAATGTGTAATGGAGAGAGGTGACATAGGATACTTTTTGTTACGGAAAAATAAACAGTTCCAGAGGGAATTCTCACCGGCTCGCTAGGACTGCTAAATTGGTGCATGTGACTGCACCGCTCATTTACAATAGGATACCGCAAGAGGTGAGAAGTGCTCCATCGAGGGAGTCCTTCAAACTAAAATTAAAAAACTGGCTTGTCGAACAGGCATTCTATAATTTCAATGACGTGACAAAGATGAAATTAATTTAATTTTGATTATTTTATTTTATTTTTGACTATTATTATACTATTGCTTTTCTATTATGTATAAAAATGGAATTTCTTTTATAATTATTGTAATAGTTTTAAATTATTTTATTATCAATTATTTTCTGTGACGTGTACCTGTAATTTGTTACCAATAAAGTACTATGACTACTTTTTATTTATATTACACGGGAATTACTCACGTAAAAAAAAAAAAAAAAAATGTGTGAAAACCACGTCAGTTTCAATAATACTATGACTACTACTACTATTTTTAAATTTAATTTTAAATTTAAATTCATTTATTTCAGGTACTTCTAACCCATACACAGCAAAACAGTAGACAATTTATAACATTCAGATTACATTTCACACACAAATAAGTCACAAATAAAATCAATACATCAAAATAAATAGTTGTCATCAGAAATAAAATGTCATTAAAATATAAAAAATTCAATTAATTTAAATAGTAAATTTAATATTCTATTATATAGTCTAGTCAGTTTAGTAAAAATATAATTGGTCATGTCCAGGAAAGCCACTGGGACTAGTACCCTCTCTTCGGCATTGGCACTGCGACATGCCTGTTGCAGCAATGCCGAACGAAAGCACAATCTAGTCTAGTGGCAATCATCGCCAGGACGGTGTTGGAGCTGGCCCGCACTCTGCGCACCAAGGACGCTCCTCGCTTGCGCATGGTCGCGTGGAAACAATCTGTTCGCGCCTCCGCGAACATACCCGAAGCGCTGCAGAACCGGGGCAGCCCCATCACCGCCCTGAACGCGTTGTTATACTGGACGCGGAGGGCGCTGTAATGCTTTACAGTGTAATTAGCCCATAGGCTGCACGTGTAGAGCGATGTACAGTACGCTCTAAAGAGCGTAACCTTAACCTCATTAGAACATCGTGCAAACCTGCGGGCTATCATGTTCGCTCGCACAGACAGGGCCCTCCGCTCCCGCTCAATATCTGCATGATCCTTGAGACCAGTTGTGACAATATGCCCCAGGTATTTGAATTGATCTACCCTTTCCAGGGGAACACCACTCAGAAAAACAGGTGGTATATTCTCGGGATACTTTGCACTTCTGGTCTCAAATACCATGCATTGGCTCTTTGTAACATTATATTTCAAGCCATGGCCACACGCATATTCTTCACAAGTCCGAATCAGCTTCCTCAGGCCGCAGACCGATGCGCTCAGCAGCACCATGTCGTCTGCGTAACTCAAATTATTGACACACACACCGTCAATGTGGCAGCCGACATGCTGACTGCTGAGAGCAACGATCAGCTCGTTCACATACAAGTTGAACAGAGTTGGAGATGTTAATCCACCTTGCCTAACACCGCATTCAAGCTGATACGCGTCCGACATTGCGCCCGCCCATCTGACACTGTTGAACTGATGCGCATACCAGTATTGGAACACGCTGATGAGCTCGTATGGCAAATTTAAGCTCCACAGCTTGTCCCAAAGACGATCATATGACACCAGGCCGAATACTATGACTATGAATGTGCACTCGGGTAAAACCACAGAGCGCAGCTAGTGTATGATGTTGTTTATCTCCTCAGTGGTACGTCGAAAGCGAATGCGTCTCCGAGCGTGGTCGTCGTCAACAAACCTCACGCGGCCAAGGCAGCCGACAGGCCCACCAAGAGAATGTAAGTGTGGCAAATCATAATCCAATTCTCACTTTTATATAACTTTATTCATATTCTTATTCTTTATCCCTACTTATTACAGTTTGCAGACCAATATGCTTTCGCTATGAACGCTCAAGCCAGACTAAAGTCCCTCTTTCCAACATCCTACCGCATTATCTTCCTCCTACCCCCACTATTTGCACTATTGCCGAGACTCCCGAGTCAACACGTTTCCGACCGCCATTTTATATAAAAAGACTGTTAGTCAAATTAGATATCATAAGGTTTAAAACCAAGAAATCACAAAGAAACAATTGAAATAAGTTAGGAATCATGACATAAGTATCTAATTATCCTTTACATCCTAAGGTTGCCTGGAAGAGATCGCTTTTAGCGATAATGCCGCCAGTGTTGTTACATTGGATTTTGTGATTTTGGGTGCCCCCCCCCCCCCCCTTTTAGTTGGTTAGTCTTAAACCTCACCACGTATCACCAGTGGGGGTTTGCATTGAATAGGCTTCGAAACTACTGAACCGATTTGAAAAATTCTTTCACCGACGGGAAGCTACACTATCCCCGGGTGACATAGGCTATAATCTATACCCGTGCGAAGCTGGGGCGGACCGCTAGTAATATATATATAATATTATAAAGAGGAAAGATTTGATTGTTTGTTTGTTTGTTTGCATTGAATAGGCTCCGAAACTACTGAACCGATTTGAAAAATTATTTCACTGTTGGGATGCTACACTATCCCCGGTTGACATAAGCTATAGGCTATATATCCCGGCTTCGCCCGTGCGAAGCAGGGGCAGCCTACTAGTAATATTATAAAGAGGAAAGATTTGATTGTTTGTTTGTTTGTTTGCATTGAATAGGCTCCGAAACTACTGAACCGATTTGAAAAATTCTTCCACTGTTGGGAAGCTACACTATCTCCGGGTGACATAGGATATATTATATTTACAACAAAATAGGGATCCTTACTAAAACTCCAATAATGTAACCCAAGGTGTAAAAAATAAGATTAACAATTTTAACTTTTCGTGTTTGTTTGTTGTCAGAATCCGCCGTCCGCTGATGCGCGCGCCGCAGTCGTGCGCCCCGCGGCCCCGCGCGCCCCGCCACGACCTCGACATCACCACCATGGTGGAGGCAGTCGACACGGTGAGCGACCTTTACCACTGGCAGGACTCTTGTACATAGATAGATAAACTCTTTATTGTTCACACCATGATCAAAGAAAACAAGGTCTTCTACTCTGGCAGTTGTCCCAGAATTACGTCACTGTCCAGTTGCCACTTTATCCAATCAGCTGTTACGTGGTGTATCGTTGTAAATTCGCTGGCTCACTATTACAAGGTTCTATGTTATTTTCTTACACTTTCTGTAAATTCAATATTATTTTTTTTGACTAACAAACTATTTAGATAGCCCGTTGGTCCAGTTGGTAGTGAACCTAACTTCTGAGCTTGGGGGCGTGGGTTCGATTCCCACCTAGGACAAACATTTATGTGATGAACATTTGTGTTTGTTCTATATCTGGGTGTTAATATCTATTTAAGTATGTATTTAAAACTATATATGTATGTATATCAGTCTCTGGCAGCCATATCACAAGCTTTGCTTAGTTTGGGGTCAGATGACCGTGTGTGCAAAAATGTCCCGAATATATATATAAAAAAAAAAAAAAAAATTGAAGGCACGAAGGCAGTATATCGTCACTCCAATGAGTCTCATGACGTCCTACACTACGTTTGCCGATTCTTGTTGTCTACTCTAGGACAGTTTACTAAAGGTTCAGCGACAGATATATAGAGATAGATTGTAGGGCTCCTGATATATCCAGTATCGATATATCAAGTTCCAGTCACATGTATCATGTTGACAGGCAGTCTGGAATCTGCTAAAAAAACAAAAACTTAAAAGGTATTTTAGAATCCAAATGTTATTACAACTTAGAAGAATTTTTTAATGATAATTTCGACAAAATGTACATAGATCGTTCCGTTCCGACTATTGCCATACCCAAATAGGGTCATATGTATTACTTTATATTTAAACATGTTAATTTAAGAACTCCATGTAGCTACATATCGCACTCTTAATAAAACAGTGACCGAATCCAAAATCGCAACTTTTTGGGAATCGACAAAAAACAATTTTTAACTGAGTAACAGCGCGCAAGGTGAGGGAAGGATAAAGACTCAAGTAGTAATAAACCTTATTGCATATAGAAAACAGGTGTTTTTAATCGCCTAGATTGTAGAGCATGCTTTTTAGGTCGATATTTTACTAAAACTCAATTCGCCAAAATTTCGAGTTCGGTCACTGCTTTATTAAGAGTGCGATATGTCTGCAATAAAATATTGAGTATTGCTTAAATATTGTTAACAGTTCAACATAAAATGGTTTTTTATATTATTTTATGTTGGATGTTCCATTTAATTATAGCCACTGTGCCACAATTCACTTACTCGCTTAAATATGCTTTGCGTGTATCGTAATAAAAGCGACTATCGAGTGACTGAGTCAAGTGTGGCTAGGGTTGCCACCCGTACTTTATAATAAAGTATTGTACTCTATTTTGGCCAAACGTACGTTATACTTTATGAGAGCAGTAAAGTACGTGAAAATACTTTATTTCTACTTGTGAAGATTTTTTTAAATGGACTTCTATTTTTTACGTGTAACAGAAATGACTGTTTTGGAGAAGGTGACCAAAAACGTCAATGTCAATATTATGTCATGTCAACTTGTCATTATTGAAATATGTATGAAAGAAAAATAGGTTGGTAAATAAATAGTACTTTATTTTAAAAAGGTGGCAACCCTAATTGTGGCATACAAGCCACTATTAAATGGAACACCGCAATGTAATGCAGTGACAGTCATGTTACGTAACTACGTACAGTACCCGGCACACAACTTGAGCCATGACCTTGAGTGCGCAATAGACGATTTTAAGGTATCGTTGGTGGTAAGAGAGGTGCGCGGGGGCATTCCGACGGCACGCGTCCATGCGATTGGCCGATGCGCGAACTTACCCCCACTACGTCGACTTTGGCTCAAGTTGTTTGCCGGCCACTGTAGTACATAAGTGAATGCAGAAACATGTATTTGATGTATTGCAGTGCGAGTCGTCGCACGTGATGTCGCAGTCGCTGTCCCCGCGGTCGCGCGACCGCACGCCGCGACTCGACACGCCGCGACAGCACGTGCCGCGGTCGCCACAACACTCGCCACGGTACGCACTAACTCACTAGAACTCGATAGCTCACTATGGTGCTATGACTGAATTTCATAAAACAATTGACAGAAGACGCTATACCGTCACATTGTTTTGCAAAGAGAGAAAAAAAAAAAGAAAAAAAAAAGGGTATACCTCAGTGCACCATTCGCCACATTCAAAAAATTTACTGAATCCCCAGCACATCAACACCTGATCCTTATGAAAAAATTACTAACGCAATACAATGTTCCACTTGTAACCTTAAAAAGAAACGCAAATCAGCTTTTATATGTATTTTGCATGTAATAATCCGATTTGGATTCAACATTTCAGCCGTAGGACGTCCACTGCTGGACATAAGCCTTCCCCGTCGATCTCCAAAAGAGCCGGTTGGAAGCGGCCTGCATCCAGCGTTTCCCTACGGTCTCTTTTAGGTCGTCTGTCCATCTCGTGGGTGGAATAATTATCAATTTGCCCAAACATCATGATAATTTACAATAATTACCCGACCTAACTACAAGGACAAGAAAACTGTTTGAAATTTGATTTTACCGCCATATTGTGAAACGTACCACCTTAACGCATACAATGTGAAGACATCTTAGTTGAATATTTCACTACTCAGCAATAGATGCCGCTATTTGAGCACGGGTACACCTTGTAAGTCACGGTGCTTGGCTCTCACTACTTTTTTGTGGTTTTACTATTTGGGCAAAAATTTTACAGCATTCTTTATCACACTGATATTGTTATTCCGTCTGCCTAAGTCCTGTGACAATGGCTTCTCATTTTGCTGTTGGAATATTACATTTTCTCTTGTAACATATTTCTAGTTTTACACACAGAATATCTCAAAAAACAAGCCCTCGGTCGAAACTACGCACCGCCAGCCCAAAGGTCAACTCCCGGCGCGCCAGCCCGAAATACATAACCGCGAAAATATCGCCATCAACCATCAGAAGCGAGACTCCCAACACTATGACCACTGCCAAAACACCAATTGCACCAGTCACCAAAGTACAATGCGCTAAGAAACAACCTCGAAATAGCGAGAAGAGTCTCGAAAGATCTGGAAAAAGTCCTGACAGATCGATCAATAACGGGAAAAGTCCCGACCAATCCGGAAAAAGTACCGAAAGATCCAGAAATTCCGAGAAACGTACCGATCGATCCGGGAAGAGTATCGATAGGTCTATCTCTGGTCGTGGCAAAGAAATTGATAAAATTTACGGTGCAAGAGGCTCTTTCAAAGGCAGAGAATATAACCGCATAGGTGGCAAATTCGACAAAAATAGCAATCGTGGCAATGATGACAATGTCAGAGTTAACAAAGATGTTGTTTGTAGCAATGAAGGCAGTCTTGACACTGACGGCAGTAATGGCATAGTATCCAAAGATGCTGTTTACGGCAAAGTCGACAATGATGGCAGTCATGACAGAGATGACGGTAATGGCATTGGTTACAAAGTTGCCAGACCTGGCCATATTGGCAACCCCGGCAAAGAAGACAACACAGGTCGAGAGTTTTGCGGCGTTAAAGAACTAACTGACAATGAGGATAACTACTCCAGATCCTACGCCAGAGAAGTAGACGAAGAGAGGTGCGAGAGGGAAAAGAATTGGGTGAGTTTTATTATTGTTTTTGCATTTTTTAAGGGTTGTTAAAATCTAAAACGAGCTCTAGTACTTTAGGGTTAAAAAATATATAGTCCAAATAAAACAAACTATAAAAAAACATAGTAATAATTTATTTAAATAACTTTATATGAAAGCAATAGAAATCGACCTAGCGAATTTTAAATTTCGGCTTTAATATTACAGTTTACTTGTATCAAAAAAGCTCAAAACGTAGCACAGCGACTTACTCAAAAAATACAATTATTTACAACAGTAAATCAAACTACAAAAAAAAACCGCATTGTAAGCCATTAAAACAGTGCTTTTAAGAACAATTGTAAAAATAACAGTTTCTTAAAATAATTACGATGTAATGTAATGCTTCGACAGTAAATAGAAGAAATATTCATAAAACATGTTTTCTTATAAAATAATGTCATATTTTTACTCAAACAACAGATGAAGATGTTTTATAATAATATGTACGTTCCTACGGCTACACCTAGCTATTATATATATTTTTATATATTATATACTTCTTGAATAGTCTGCAAATGACATATAACCCTAAGCATTAGGTATACTTTCCCTTGCCTATGAGGTTAAAATTGTCATGAAAAGTTTTTTTTGTTGAAAATATAGCTGACACCACTTATACGTTAGATAACTATAGAATTTGTTTTAAAATCAAAACTTGAGCCTTGTTTAGCCCAAGGTTCTTTTACGACAGATTGTCTTTTCGAGACAAATTCTTATACTCTTATAGGTTGTAATCTCTCAAATTATAGCTGATTTTAAGATTCCAACTTTCTGTGTAAATAAATAACTTACTACCACTTCTGACATTAGCAAAAATATTGGACGTCGATCTGTTTTATCTTCCTTTAAACAAATTAACAGCTCTAAAACTATCCCGTCGTTTTCATTTCAGTTCTTTAGATAAGGACAGCAACACTTGCTAGTCCTGTCAGAAAATTCGGCCTAATGGTTGAACAGAATCGTTGTCATTGACAGTTTGACTTGTCATAATTTAACATTTCCTGTACTCGTACCTTACAAATATGTATTGAAAATATATCTCTGATGAGGTGTACTACTACTCGATGGGTATACGACTATATGTGCGTGTTTGCGTGTATGCGTGTGTGCGTTTAGGCGCATTTGCCGCAGAGGGGCTGATTGTCCATCACTGAGAAGGTGGAGTCGGTCACTGGGTTACTGCATTTCTGGAACGAAATAGAAGGAAGCTGTCAGACAATAATAAAAAAAAATGTTCTTATGGAACTCGTTAAAACAACCAAATGAGCGCAAACTGGAACTGGTGACACTGGAAGATAGATAGTTTGTTAAGATATCCTAAATAGCTACTGAGCTATTTAAGGGATCCACTACCCACTTCTTGGCACCATCATCAGATCAGTTCCATGGTGCCGAATAATTGTCATGTCACCGTAGGTATATTTATACATTTACGGCACAGGGGCCTTACGGACAACAGCTAATTGCGGCACCTGTTCCGCTCAGTTGGAAAATCACGCGACCGCAAACCGTATCTGGGCGCGATAATGTTCACGTTCGCGTGATTTTCCAACTGAGCGGATTAGGTGCCGCAATTAGCTGTTGTCCGTAAGGCCCCAGTTCTCTAATGTGAGTTCGATTCTTACAACATCGTCAAAACTCGTCAACCGCCGTTGATGAATGATGAATGAAGCGAGACGGCGATATCTGAATCGCAAGTGGGAAAGAAATGGACTATTTATGTTATGTTTGAGGTGAAATAGCGATAGTCTTAGTATGTGTGTGAAAGGGAATTCTGCGTAATCAAAACAATTTAATTATGATGATATATTATTATATGAGTTATAGGGGTTTTTGTGATTGTTTGGATGATAAATAGTATTTTTTTTTATTGAAAGACCAGAAAACTGGAAATACATTGTGAACTATCTTTAAATTAACAAACAGAACTTAATATCTGAATAAATGTATTTCCTTCTAGATGTGGACCTAGCACTCATGTTACATCTATATATGAAATTAATAAATTAAATAATTTATTAATTACTGCTGTAATGTAACTGTGTATGGAGCATTACTAGCCAATGCCATCTTTTATGTTTTGTTATTGTTGCATTTTTTAGCGAGCACTTGGGCATTGTTGCGGCTTGTGCAACTATCGAGTGACTGTGGGTCTGATCCGTCACCGCATTGAGTCGGGACAGATTGAGTATTGCCGCGATTAGCGCGCCATTGTATTTGATATTTGATGGAAGTTTGGTGGTCGATACGTACCATGCAAGTGAAGCAGTCGCGGTGCCACTTGGCGTCGAGCGCGATGATGGCCTTGTCCACGATGGGGGACTTGCAGCCGGCGCACCGCGCCGCGAACTTGTCCGCGTAGCACCCCGAGCAGTAGGGACGCCCGGCCTGGAACATACCACGAGAAAAGTAAAGGCTGAGGCACACATAACTAACTGTGTTTACGGCTACAGTGCGTTGTATAACACCGGCCTGGAACATACCATGAGAAAAGTAAAGGCTGAGGCACATATAACTGTGTTTACGGCTACACTGCCTTGTATAACATAAGGCCGCAATCCTGGCCAGAGCTATCCCTTTCTCAGGCAGGACTTTATAAAAATCTGTTGGGTATTATCTTAAGAATAATGTTTTATGATGATTAAATGATATTTTATAGGAAGGCGGAGGAGGTCAAACTTAGGCAAAGAGGTCGCCCGAAGAATCCAACTCGGATGGGCAGCGTTCGGGAAATTGCGTGACATCTTCTCGTCCAAGATACCACAGTGCCTCAAGACGAGGTCTTTGCCCAGTGTGCGTTGCCAGTGATGACATATGGTACTGAGACGTGGTCCTTAACTGTTGGCCTTTTGGAAAAACTCAGAGTCACACAGCGGGCAATGGAGAGAGCTATGCTCGGAGTTTCTTTGCGCGATAGAATCCGAAACGTGGATATTCGTTAAAAACCAGAGTCACCGACATAGCTGTTAAAATTTGCAAGTTGAAGTGGCAATGGCCAGGCCACATCGCTTGAAGAACCGATTACCGATGGGGAAGAAAGGTTCTGGAGTGGAGACCACGAACAGGAAGACGCAGCGTAGGGAGGCCTCCCACTAGATGGACCGACGACATTGTGAGAGTCGCTGGCATCCAGTGGATGCAAAAGGCAGGCTGTCGTTCAGTGTGGAGGTTAAAGGGGGAGGCCTATGTTCAGCAGTGGACGTCTTCTGGCTGATGATGATGATGATTACACGATATCTGGCATCTCGCAATTCCCTTTAGTATGCTCTTTCTACTGGCAAGGTCCCGTATTCTATTGCCCTGACAACACCGCCAGCTCCTGAAAGGGTTGGCGTACCTGTTCCATGAAGCCTCCGCCTCCGAGCTCCTTCCTGCAGACGCCGCAGACGAAGTGGTGCGCGTGCCACGACACGCCCAGAGCTTGGATCACGCGCTGCAAAACAAAATAAAGAAAAATAAGTAAAATTTGTTTGGTGGGTAAATCTAAATTTAGCATTTTGTGAGGTAGGTAAAGGTTATCTCCCGTAATTTTTAACCGACTTCAAAAAGGAGGAAGTTATCAATTCGACTGTATGTTTTCTCTAATGGAATAGCAATTTGGTGACCAATATTGTCACTGTTGTGACTTCAATAGAGTGGCCATTTTGTGACCAATATTGTCACTGTAGTGACTTTAATAGAATAGCCATTTTGTGATCAATATTGTCACTGTAGTGACTTTAATAGAATAGCCATTTTGTGATCAATATTGTCACTGTAGTGACTTTAATAGAATAGCCATTTTGTGATCAATATTGTCACTGTTGTGACTTCAATAGAGTAGCCATTTTGTGACCAATAGAGCCGAACATAATACAAACTCAAATCTGCGCGACAGCGACGCATTACAATCAGTTTTTTTTCTCCCCCATGATGTCACCACAGACAATGGTGTATATTAATTAACTCAGGTGAAGATTTGTTTTGCCGAGCCGTTGTATCGGGACTCATCGGTCATTTGCGTGTGTAGGCCGCACGTAGGAAGCCTCCACCGATAAACTTAATTTAACTTGTCCATCAAGATTATCACTTAATTACAATCCTGTATTTCTGTTTGCAAACTTTTTGATTGTGTTTCATTTTATGAATAAAAATTACACCCACAGCTCACAATCAGTAAGTTAACTCTAAACATATACTCCACACCATATCCGCCTCCGCGTGAAAGATTAATAAATAAATAAATAAATATTCGGGACATTTTTGCACACACGGTCATCTGACCCCAAACTAAGCAAAGCTTGTGATATGGTTGCCAGAGACTGATATACATACATATATAGTTTTAAATACATACTTAAATAGATATTAACAACCAGATATAGAACAAACACAAATGTTCATCACACAAATGTTTGTCCTAGGTGGGAATCGAACCCACGCCCCCAAGCTCAAGCCCAAGCTCAGAAGACAGGTTCACTACCAACTCGACCAACGGGCTATCTAAATTAACACGATCTTTCTTGCCTTACATTTGCAAAATGTGGAATGAGCGAAACGTGGTGTTTCCGAGAAGCTACAACATGGGGTTCTTCAAAAGGCGAGTTAATAGAGTCCTTAAGGGTCGGCAGCGTATTTGTGATGCCTCTGGTGTTACAAGTATCCGTAGGCGATGGTGACTGCTTAAGGCGGCCCGTCCGCTCGATTGCCACCTATGGCATTTAAAAAAAACGGAGTCTGTGCAAAAAGAGAACCGTCAAGGCAAAACGTTGAGCTAAAAACAATAGATTAGCAAACGACCTCAAACTTATGACGCTTCTTATTTGCACAGACTCTGCCTATGGATCATCATCATCATCATCAGCCAGAAGACGTCCACTGCTGAACATAGGCCTCCCCCTTTAACCTCCACACTGAACGACAGCCTGCCTTTTGCATCCACTGGGTGCCCGCGACTCTCACAATGTCGTCGGTCCATCTAGTGGGAGGCCTCCCTACGCTGCGTCTTCCGGTTCGTGGTCTCCACTCCAGAACCTTTCTTCCCCATCGGTTATCGGTTCTTCGAGCGATGTGGCCTGCCCATTGCCACTTCAACTTGCAAATTTTAACAGCTATGTCGGTGACTCTGGTTCTTTGGCGAATATCCACGTTTCGGATTTCCTATTTGCCTATGGATAATCTATGCAAATAGAGGGGTGTTTTATTCAGTAAATTAGCACACTCGCGCCCTCAATTCTACGACGGTTCTCTTTCGCGCAGACTCTAGCCATTTCCCGCGCGGCTACTTACGCGTGAGATTCTAAATTCAACCTCTAAATCCTACTTTACCTTATATTAAAATCGAATGCCATGCGCGCGCGTCAAGTACCTACGGCCGGCGCGGTGTCAAAGTGTACTTCTTAGGCACAGAAAAGAAAAAAATATGTTTTAAGGGGCCTGTATACCCCTGCAGCTCTCTCGCTCGCACATTTTCACATTATTGAAGATATAAAATCAATGAGTGTGAATTTCCAAAAAGCAACAAAATCATGTCATGGTGTCTATCGTAACATTACAAACAAAGAAATGTTTGCTTCGATATCTTGTTATTTGACGGAATAAAATGACACGAGAAATAAAAATCACTTGTTACCATTTTACTGTGTCAAATTAAAATATATCAAATAGACAATTTCTTTGTTTGTAATGTTACGATATGATAGATTATACCATGACATGATTTTGTTACTTTTTGGAAATTCACACTCATTGATTTTATATCTTCAATAATGTGAAAATGTGCGAGCGAGAGAGCTGCAGAGGGTATACAGGCCCCTTAATTAGAACGGCTGTCAAGGCATTTTTATAATAAATTCGTTGTACCATGGTTGTAGCCAGTTGCACCCGTATAAACGAAACGTCAGTCATTCGAAATCAGTTAGCAACTGTGATGCGGAAAGAACTTTGAGACCTAACCCAAAAAGGTAAGGTCCAAGTTCTTTGGATGCGGAGTTCGACGCGTTTACATAAATAAGAATGTTCAATCAAGGTTCACTCATAATGCCTGGTAACAGATTTTCCTTCTCATTTCCGTTCTATTTACTTCTCTTTTCTGTGTTTTAAGGTATGCATCCACTTGTCCGTATCGTACGCATCGGACGGATCGAATTCTGCCGAATTGATACGTGTACTACCTGCTTACTACGCTGTGATAAATATCCACAGCTTAGTAAGTGGTTAGTATAAATTAGGCGCTGTCCGATCCGTCCGATGTAGACAAGTTGCCGCCTATCTATAGAGTCGATCATGAAGGTAAATGGCTTGTCATGTCGCTGGCTCACTATTACAAGGTTCTATGTTATCCGCTTCCGAGCTTGCATGCTTCCGAGCGCAGAAACGTGCTGTTCGTACCATCGTGGGCGTGTCGCGATCCACTTCTGCGAGACCCTATTTTAAAGAGCTCGGTATACTCACATTACCTGCCATTCTGATTTTCCTGGTGGCAGTGTATGTGAGGAATAACCTGGACCTGTATAGCAAACGAGGAGAGAAGCACTCTTGCTGCATCCGGAACGCCAACAAGCTGGTCGGTATCCCACGCTCCCTCACGAAATCCAGTAAACTGACCCACGTTATGGGCCCGGAGGTATACAACATGTTGCCGGATACAGTAACAACTGCTCCAAGTGCGAGCTGTTTTAAAAGCAGACTCAAGCGCTGGCTTATCGAGCAAACATTCTATGACTTCAATGAGTTCATAGCCAAATAAAATAATATTATAATAAATAAAATAATTAATAATAATACATAATGTAAATGTATAGAATTTTTTAATACCATTGACGTGTAAATTTATAATTATGAATAAATGACTTTGACTTTGACTTTATTTTGTTACACGTTCTGTAATTTCAATTTAAAATGTTTGAGTTCCATAAATATTGACTTAGCAGGGTTTATGCTTGAGAGATATATTTTCACTCAAGCATAAGCCCTGCTAAGTCAATATTTATGAAACTACATTTTTTTAATTTGAAATTACAGAACGTGTAAGAAAATAACATAGAACCTTGTAATGGTGAGCCAGCGATGTCTCAGTATAAAGAAGTATCACAGAGTATATTAATGGTGTGTTTTACATAGTTATTATTTATTTTATTCTCGAGTCTAGTCGGACATTTGAGAGGTGTTGGGACCGAATCCAACACCAAGAGCTTTGTTAAATGCAAAATACAATATTGAATGTTTTTGAAAGGGAATATGTAACTATTGTACAGGATAAGAATGAAACCTGCTTGGATATTGTGGTGTGCATTGACATAGTTATTAAAATATTATTATTTTAATTTTGAATCAAAATCTATATATACTTAAAAATTAGTCTCTATTTACCTTGGTCACGCCATAACATGAGAACAACTTTACCGATTTCATTCGTCTTTTGTTTTCAAGTTTTCTAATACATTGTAGTAGGTTATTACGGAAAGAAAAATTAAAAAAATTGCGCAGAAAATTGGAAAATTTCAGATAACTTACGACGATTGCATAGTGCTAACAGACGCTCGTACGCGGCTGACCTCAACCGCCGTCTGACCAATGGGAGAGAAAGAGAGGGAAATATGAAATTCTCACTCTTTCTCTACCGTTTGTTGGACGGCGGTCCGTCAGCCGCGTTCGAGTGTCTGTTAGCACTATAACATTGCGCGTTTGACAGTTCTAAGACTGTCGGGTTAGCTAGTACGAGTGCGTCAATAAATAATTATGTACATTATAATTATACCATCAAACACACCACAATGTTTTGCCCAACATGTATCATTCCTATCCTATATAGGTACAACAGCTTCATATTCCCTTTCAAAAACATTCAACATTGTCTATACTAATATTATAAAGAGGAAAGATTTGATTGTTTGTTTGTTTGTTTGCTTGCATTGAATAGGCTCCGAAACTACTGAACCGATTTGAAAATTCTTTCACTGACGGGAAGCTACACTATCCCCGGGTGACATAGACTATAATCTTTACCCGTGCGAAGCAGGGACGGACCGCTAGTATTTTATATAATAAAATAGTCTGACTCACGAAATGTTCCCTTAAGTGTGCTACAGTACGAACTTTCGCACGGAATATCCATTTAAGGTGATGTAGAGGCTCGAGAATAATAAGTGTAGAGCCCTGACCGGCCGCTTCTGTGAATCACGCCTGCACTGGCGGCGCCGTAACACTACTGTCCCGGCAATGTTATCTATACAGTCTGCAGGCCTTCTTATATAATTTATAGGTACACGGTAATTATCGGCTCGAGATTCCATCACAATGACATGTCATTTTTTTTATAGTAGATAGGCTTGCGCTTGGCGTTGGAGTCCATTGAGAAACGTGCCAAGAGACTCATCAGCAATGAATCCCTGGTTCAGACTAAGCTTCTTAGTCTCGAGCATCGGCGTAAAGTTGCTAGTCTATCGGTTTTTTATCGGATACATTTCGGAGAGTGTGCATCAGATCTGCATGATTTAATTCCTTCCTGCCCTTTTTTCTATCGGACCGCCAGGGCGGGCACAAAAAATCGACATCGTTTTATGGTTGATATTCCGAGAACCCGTACGAAGCGCTATGATTCCACATTTATTGTGCGAACTGCTAGTCTGTGGAATTCGCTGCCTGAATGGGTTTTCCCCGTTAATCTGGGTGTATTCAAGTCGAGAGTGAATCGGTTTCTTCTAGGCAAGCGTGATCCATCGTAGGCCGCATCATCGCTTAACATCAGGCGAGTTGGCGGCCAAACGCAAGCCTATTTATGATAAAAAAGTACGTTCACCGTGTACTAATAGGAAGCTGCTGCCCATCCTCCGGTGGTTCTGGCCGCCGATTTACGACATACCCGGGCCTATAATGGATAATTAAACCGTTTTATTTTATATATTTATCTCTACCTTGTATTACCGTAGAATTTTCCCAATAGAATTCTAATAGCGTAATTTTGCAATGGTATCTAGAAATTTTTAATAGCCGTAATTTTAATTGTAAGTAGTTTAATGGGAAAGCCATTAAAGCTACTGACTTCAGTTATAAAGTGTGCATTTTGTCGCTTTTTCCTGTAATATTTCTCTATATATAGGATAACGAAGAGTATAAGGGTACATATAACTAAAATGATATAATAAATTCTTACTTAAAACAGTATTCTCTCGTATTTTCCCTCCCACTCCATCCGTATGCAGCAGACGAGCTGATTATGCGCAAGCAAATAGTAATAACACGTTATTTGCCGTTCTAATTAACTAATCAATACCTCTGTTTACAAGCCACGTCTATTTGTAAAACACTGACAGACCGACTGACTATACCTACTTGTATTTTCATATCGATAGATGAAGGTAAACATCGTTTTATCTAGTTGATTGAATCGGGCATTTGCGGAGGTTCATCTATATCTTGTAAATTCCGCTTTAGTGTCGTGTCAAGTAGAGGGGCCTTACGGCCAACGGCTATCTCGGTATCAAACTAACGTTAAATCGTAAGTTAAGGAAAGTTAAGGAATATGGCTATATTTATTCTTTATATCGTCGCAGGAAAGGCAAATTTACTGAAACTCCAAATTACCATTTCGAGAAAAAGCCGTTTTATGTTTGTTTTTTTCGTTTTTAATTCATAACTTTTTTCCCAGCACAAGAATTTCGATGACGTCAAGGTAAACTTTTATTAATTTGTCATTTTCTATGTCCAGAAGTACAAACCATAATAAATGGACTGCTGGTTTGTGATATAGTGGCGCTTAAGTAAAAATGACTTCAATTTACAGTAAAGCAAAATTTCTTAACCGCCATTTGATTCAAATATTTATAGCAATCAAAATTACTTATAACTCTAAAATATTAGCTTTTAAATTGCCGGAAGCCAAATTTACTTGTAATTTATTGCAGGAAAACAAAATTACTTAGGTGACAGGCACGAATAAAATGCCAAAAAAGTGTCGTTTAAGGACTCTGGTTGATGAAAAAAAACCTTTTTTCCTTTTACTGAAACGCCAAAATAGTGGTCGTATCGCTATGGGACCCAGACTGATCGACGCAGAAAAAAACGCTGGTTCCGAATATCTATATAACTCAATATGCCTATTTTGGCGCTTCAGTAATTCTGCCTTTCTTGCGACGATATGTACCTTGGTCACGACATAACTTGAAAACGACATTACCGATTCCATTCATCTTTTTTTTTTCAAGTTTTCTACTACTTTAGAAGGTTCTTACGAAAAGAAAACTTAAGAAAAAAGCTCAGAAAATTGGAAAATTTCAGAAAACTTAACGTCGATTTTAACTCGGGGGTGAAACCGCGGGGTGCAGCTAGCTGTTTTATAGAAATGAACGCTATCATATTGCCTTGTTCGCCGACTATCAATATATCTAACCAAAGTACACGCATCCGTTCCCAAGCAATAGGTCAGACACAGAGCTGACTTAACAATTACATCGCATCGTATAAAGTTTCTACCTGGCAATCCCAGTAATTCCTAAAGTAATTACTTACAATAAGCGTCGCTAACAGTACCTATATATACTATACATTCAAGCAGTAATTGGTAGTGACACTGGCAACACGTCCACATTTATAATGTCCCAGTTGTAATTGATTGCCCGATAAGGCAATATATTCCCAACATGTCATTATGATATGGCAATGTACTTATTGCATTTATTGCAGTGCAGTGGTTACATCTTGCATCGAGAAGACTTTGTATATAATCTATATCTATCTATCTATACTAATATTATAAAGAGGAAAGATTTGATTGTTTGTTTGTTTGTTTGTTTGCATTGAATAGGCTCCGAAACTACTGAACCGATTTGAAAATTTCTTTCACTGTTGGGAAGCTACACTATCCCCGGGTGACATAGGCTATAATCTATACCCGTGCGAAGCTGGGGCGGACCGCTAGTAATATAATAAACTAGCAACGCACCCCGGCTTCGCACGGGTGGGTGTATATCTTATTTTTTTTCACCTCGGATTACATTATTGGAGTTTTAGTAAGGATCCCTAGTTTTTTGAAAATATTATGTATATAGTAATATATATATTATGTCACTCGGGGATAGTGTAGCTTCCCCACAGTGAAAGAAGTTTTCAAGTCGGTTCAGTAGTTTCGGAGCCTATTCAATGCAAACAAACAAACAAACAATCAAATCTTTCCTCTTTATAATATTAGTATAGATAGTATAGATAACGTTTCACACTCATCTACCCACTAGGGTCCCCCGTGTCGGGGTTGCCATGTAACATACTAACACCCACACCAGAGACTTTACAGTTACCTCTCAACGCGCGCTCGAAACAGCGCCGTGTGGAAAATCACGCGAACGTGAACCTTAACGCGCCGAGATACAGTTTGCGATCGCGCAACTTTTCGCAATCACGAATCGAATCCCGGACCTCCTGTTCCTAAATCAGGCATACTACCACTGAACCATACTGGCGTTAAAAAAACCGCGTGGGATAGAGATTCCCGCCACCCGCCACTCAAATCCTATTAATATTATAAACGCGAAAGTTTGTATGTATGTATGGATGTTTGTTCCTCTTTCACGCAAAAACTACCGAATGGATTTTAATCAAAGTTTACAATAATATAGCTTATACATTAGAATAACACATAGGCTATAACGGGTTGTAGTAGCGAGGCCGAAGACCGAGCTCTACGCGTACGAAGTAGCGGGTTTCAGCTAGTCTATACTATTATTATAAAGAGGAAAGATTTGATTGTTTGTTTGTTTGTTTGCATTGAATAGGCTCCGAAACTACTGAACCGATTTGTAAAATTCTTTCACTGATGGGAAGCTACACTATCCCCGGATGACATAGGCTATAATCTATACCCGTGCGAAGCTGGGGCGGACCGCTAGTAATATCATAAATGAGAAATTAATTCTGCCTTTCCCTTAGTAAAACACAACTAACGTAAACCAATCCATGCGTAAACCTTAATAAATTTGTCATAGTTAATCATAGTTGAGTAGGTTGACTTATTTTTTTACTGATTTCCTAACACGTATCGTGATTCACGGCTGTTTTTACCTCTATCTTTGGATTAGCTGTCCTAGCCCAGTCCAAGGTCGAGGATCAAGTATTATTTGTTTATGACTACTTCATGTGACATACATACCTAGATATCTATTCCTATTCAGTAAATAGTAAAATGCATGTTTGAATAGTCAATTTGATGAACGTTCACAGCAGTTTTTTATCCGACTGCGCAAAAAGGTTGGTTATGTTTTTCGAGTGTATGTAGATAGATAGATAGAAACTCTTTATTGTGTACACCAGAAATAAAAATTACAACACGATAGAAAACACTTACGAGCTAGTGCCACAAGTGGCGGCCTTATCGCTAAAAGCGATCTCTTCCAGGCAACCATTGGATGGAAAGAATTTACGTAACAGAATCGACATACTAAAACACTTTTAATGATACCATTAAATAAATACTACTAAATGATACATAGTATAATAAATATTAACCAAATATAAATATTTATAAATAAATAAATATTATTCATACATACATAAACACAAATAATACAGACGCGACAAGTAAGTGCATACTATACCCTAGTATATATGTTTAACTATGCTATACCCTAAGTCCCTGGAGTACCTTCGCATGTATTTATGCATGTATGATGGTTTCTTTGGCCGCCGTACAGCATAAACGGCTGGATTTCGACATGGTGTTATATGAACCGTTTTAATAGTGGGATGGAAAAACTCAGTCACACAGCGGGCAAGGGAGAGAGCTATGCTCGGAGTTTCTTTGCGCGATAGAATCCGGAAAGTAGATATTCGCCAAAGAACCAGAGTCACCGACATAGCTGTTAAAATTAGCAAGTTGAAGTGGCAATGGGCAGGCCACATCGCTCGAAGAACCGATAACCGATGGGGAAGAAAGGTTCTGGAGTGAAGACCACGAACCGGAAGACGCAGCGTAGGGAGGCCTCCCACTAGATGGACCGACGACATTGTGAGAGTCGCGGGCATCCAGTGGATGCAAAAGGCAGGCTGTCGTTCAATGTGGAGGTTAAAGGAG
The DNA here is from genome assembly GCA_932305915.1 of Agriopis marginaria. Classification (NCBI taxonomy): domain Eukaryota; kingdom Metazoa; phylum Arthropoda; class Insecta; order Lepidoptera; family Geometridae; genus Agriopis; species Agriopis marginaria. The sequence continues at coordinate 16,712,383 of OW029929.1, read as the reverse complement.
GAGGCCTATGTTCAGCAGCAGATGTGAATAGTTGTCTCTGAAGGAGTTATTTTTTATCTGTCTTAATCTTTGTTATTCATGATAGCCTTCCCTATTAACTAATTCATCCATGTTTTCCACGTAACTTTTTAGTTCACAATCGCAATGTTGCTTCGAAACAAATTTACATCTGATAAACAGGAAACGTTTTTATCAAAAGCACTATTGTTTCTAACCTGTCATACTATCTCACCCGCGGAACGGATTAATGTATTTGTAATGGATTAAATGGATTTGCGTAATAGTTTTACTAATAGAAGATTAGCCGACCTATTACAGTGTTGTAACTCATATCTTGATTCTTACCCGGAATAGTGTTGTTTTTTGGGGCTGCGTGTCGGAGGATTATCGTAGAAATGTAATTGCGCAATATTTTTCTAGATAAATAGAACGGCTCGTCGTTTAATAGGCTGCAACCACAAACGGCGGACGACGTCGTCTATCCGCCAATGTGTGTTCTTAAGTATTTATGGCGGTCGGACACTTCCTAGTGCTCGCCTTCCCACTTTCTAGTGCTCGCCTTCCCACTTTCTAGTGCCCGCCTTCCACTCTCTAGTGCTTCCTTCCCACTTTCTAGTGCTCGTCTTCCCACTTTCTTCCCTCGCCAGTCGCCACCCCTTCACTTAGTTTAAGGTTGTCTACCGGCAGCATCCCTTGAGAGCTAGATTTCAATGTACGAATAGGCTTGGTTTATCGGCGACTACACTACTACAACAGAAACTGTGAAAACTGGTACCTATATCTAAGAACTTCAAAAGTTCAAAGATATGACGTCCACCAGTATGGTCTGGGCCTGCATGGTGGGTTTAGGGCTCAACCTCTCTATTTGAGAGAAGGCTTGTGTCCAAGTAGTTAGATCATGATAGATAATGATGATTGTCGTCATTACACTGCTACTCAACACTTTAGTCAAAAAAGCCTACCCCATCAGTAATAAGTCCTCCAAAGGGGAAGGCTCGGCTCACGATGCATCATCTTCATCAGCTAGAAGAAGTCCACTGCTGAACATAGGCCTTCCCCTTCCACCTGCATCCACTAGATGCCCGCGACTCCCACTATGGCGTCGGTCTGTCATGGCGGGGGATTGCCATAATCCCCACGCTTGGCAGGCTTGGCTCACGATGCGCAGTTTAACAAATGTGACATTGAATGTCCATACACTACAAAGGCATTGGAGTGTCAGAATTTTCGTCGAAGCCACAACAGCGCAAAATTAAGCAAAAAAACGTACATCAGTGATGGGGTCGCCGCAGCCGTGGCAGCGCGGGCTGTGGTGCTGCGAGAAGCACGGCACGCAGTGCACGCCGCCCTCGTGCTGGTGGAACTTGGCGCCGTCGATCGGCTTCCGGCACGTGTTGCAAATGAAGTGCTCCGGGTGCCATTTCTTGTTAAGCGCTGTCACGATCTGGGGAACAGAGGAATCAGATTAATTTTGGAGCCGGCGATTGACGAGTTGTTTTTTTTTTTTTTTATATATATTGTAGATATGCATGCCTGATGTTAAGCGACGATGCTGTCTACGTTGGAGCACGCTTGCCTAGAAGAAACCGATTCACTCGTGATTTGAAGACATCCAGATTGTAACTGACGGGGAAAACCCATTCAGGCAGCGAATTCCACAGATTAGCAGTTCGCACAATAAACGTGGAACCAAAGCGCTTCGTACGGGTTTTCGGAATATCAACCATAAAACGATGTCGATGTCTTGTTGTTTAGCCCATGAGGCAGAGTTTTCGGCTGCTCAAATGCCTCTTAGAACAGAGCTAAGTTTACATAAGATCAGACCTCTACTTTGTAGTGGCTCTACTCTGTAATGTAGTGGCGCCAAGTGGTCTACAGCATCGGATCGAAATAGAACGGAAATGAAAAGGAAAATCTGTCGCCAGGCATTTAGACAGAACCTTGATTGAACATTCTTATTTATGTCAACGCGTCGAACTCCGCATCCAAAGAAAACTAAGCCAGCCAAAAAGGTAAGGTCCAAGTGGACCTTACCTTTTTGGGTTAGGTATCAAGTTTATTTGTGCGCATCACAGTTGCCAACTGATTTCGAATGACTGACGTTTCGTTTATGCGTTTATGTATGTGCAACTGGCTGCAACTCCGTTGCAAAGCCGTTCTAATTAAAACGAAAAAAAAAAATCTTTTCTCTGGTTTTTAGGTAGTTTACATTTTGCTGCTTCTAACTTTAGACAGTTCTCCAGTAAATGTCTCTGTTTGTGAACTCCTTAGCGGTCAAGCCGCGGTCAAGGCTGGGACAGTAATTAGTGAGCTGTCGTAAAGCTTGTGATCCCGATACGTGACAGATACGTATAGAAATAGCTATGACAAACATTTTTGCGAAGTACTTTTACATCTCCTTTCCTCATACGGTTCGTCGAAAAGACACAAAGACAGAGTACAGAGTTACAAAACGTTAAAAAAGTTAACATCTTATTCAGGCCCTGAGCCTCAAAATTCTCCCACACATGGAGTCAAAGGCATGAGATTTGACAGCTCCGGAGGCCTATTAAAACATCGGGTTAATTTTTTTTTTTTTTTTTAATTTAAAAACACATTTTACGTTACGTTAAATGACATAGTTTAAGTGGGTTATTAGTTTAATTTTGCTAATAAGTGCCTGTAAAGTTAAACTTGCCGGCAAAGATACCTATTTGTGTTTGTAAATAAATGCTTCCTAGTCACAAAATCCATGTCATCTTCCTTATACGTCAGAGCTCTGCAAATGTATTTACAGAACATGGTTTTATGTAGTTCGTGATTCACCATAAAGTTATTGAGTCGAGGACTAAAGTTAGCAGAGAGACGCGTTGTTTTGTCGATATCTCGTGGCATTTCGGAGTCTACGTAGCAAGGCCGTGGTGAATCAACATGGTTAAGTCACATTTACTTGCTGTTTTTGTTTTAATAGCCTAATAAGATTTATTGGCACAAGAAAACTTTCCTTTATGAAGAACTTCTTCATTGTGAGTTCAGTGTTAGTCAAGCTAGAGGGTAGCTATCTTTTGTTTAAACGCCACATCCTACAACAAGGTAACAATCAGCAGGCAAGTTCCCTACTGTTTGTAATCTTCTTCGCCATAAACATTGAACTCCATTCCTTCTATGGTTACAATTAGCAGTGAAAGTTACTTATACTATTGAAACTGACGTGGTTTTCACACATTTCCCTTAAAAAAGGCCGTCTAATGCGGTTGAAACTATAGTCGGAGTAACCGGCTTAATCTTACGTGAGTAATTCCCGTGTAATATAAATAAAATGTTCCTTGTACTTGTATTTAAACACGGCTAAAAAGAAGAAGAAAGAAAGAAAAAAGAGGGAAGAAAGGTTCTTGAGTGGAGACCACGAACCGGAAGACGCAGCGTAGGTAGGCCTCCCACTAGATGGACCGACGACATAGTGAGAGTCGCTGGCATCCAGTGGATGCAAAAGGCAGGCTGTCGTTCAGTGTGGAGGTTAAAGGGGGAGGCCTATGTTCAGCAGTGGACGTCTTCTGGCTGATGATGATGATGATGAAAAAGACCAAAATTTATATTCCTTGTGCAGTTATTATTTCAAGTAGACTAAATGTTTTTTTTTATGTCATGGGTGGCAATCAAGCAGACGGGCCGCCTGATGGTAAGCAGTCACCGTCGCCTATAGATACTTGTAACACCAGCAGGCCTGGCATGGGCTATGTATAAATAGTCTTTCCACCGTTTTTATCCACGCCTAGACGCGACAAAGCTAGAATATGGATACGTTTGTCTTTTTCTCGCGGGATAAAAACAGTGGAAAGACAGTATGTCCACGGCCCGTGCTTGGCCTGCTGAGGCATTACAAATACATTGCCGACCCTTAAGGACTCTATTAATTCAACTGTATTACTCTATTTAGAGTCTACAAAAAGGTTTCTATCAGCAGGCAAGTTCCCTACTGACTGTAACCTTTGCCATCAGCTTTGAACTCACTTTCTTGGTTACAGCAGAAAAAGTTTTTTTTTTTTTTTTTTTCTACTCGCATATTGAAACAAACACGGCCTAATCAGACCAAATGTTTTATTACTTGTGCAGTTCATGTAGACTAAATGAATTGAACTGTATTAACAGGTTACAACCAGTAGGCAAATTCCCTAGTTATTGTAACTTTTTACAGCAGGTTTCTTCTACTCATATTAAAACAGATACGAGCTAAAGCTACCAAAATTCATATTCATGCAGTTATTATTTAATGTAAACTCCAAATGGAGTAATACAGTTCTTCCCTATTCGCAATGACCGCGGTTGTTAAGGTAATAAGTTGGCAACACGCGTGGCGTCCGGAAAAACACTGGTCACATCACCTTCCCGATGTGCGAGAATTGACATCGCTAGGAATAGACTCGAAGCGTTATGCTTTTTGGGTTATGTATTGTTTTTAACACGACTTGTAAACCAAAGTAAGTAACCAATGTAAGACTCTCTTGTAAACCAACGACGTAAAAATCTCGCCCAGGGCGTTGGTAGTGCTAAAACCGGCACTGACACCATGCTGAATTAAAAAAACGATGCCTTTAAAAAAAACTTATATCTAAAGGATACAATCAGTGTCGAATGGGTCCGTCTCGGCAAGTACGAATAGCAATGCTTATGCGTTGAACCAGAAACACGCCTGCATTTTGGTCACGCGCACAATTGAAAAAGAATGTACTTAATAATTAAAAAATAAAATAAAAAAAATGTTTATCATTCCACAGTTCTCTAAATGGCTGTCGTTGGTTGCTCTATTTGTTTTCCACCTTGTTTCCTCTTGTCATATTAGGTCAACAGTCCGTAATAACACCTACTCGAGTTATATTGAATTTGCGATAATAATGCACTCCAAATCGGACTTTATGACATTGTTATTGGACCGATACTCAGGCTCGGTATCTATGAAATATCGGCGCGATAAACAGTGACGTCACTACTCAGTAGGTAGGTCCTGGGTATTTTTATACGGTCTCTAGTTACTTATTGTCGTTTTAAGCAGTAATTAATTAAAACCAAACCGCACCCGCCGTACGAAGGGCTTTGATTTCACTTTTACTGTGCGAACCTCTAGACTGTGGAATACACTCTCAGTTCTATGTTGTATTCCATGATAGTTACAATCTGGGTGTCTTCAAGTCGAGAGTGAATCGGTTTCTTCTAAGCAAGCGTGCTCCATCGTAGACCGCATCGTCGCTTAACATCGTGTGAGGTGGCGGCCAAACGCAAGCCTATTATAGAATATGGTTTGTTTTGATGTACTGGGGCCGTCCTTAAGAGGATGCTAACTGATTACTGCAGTAGGCCCTTCGAGCAATATAAAATGAAGGGACGGGCCCAGAAAAGCGCATTTTTGAAGATTACTAAATTATGGGCGATGGCGCTCACTTCGTTTCAGTCGGTCTCTAGCTGTAGGAAGTGCGACAAAACTATTGTTACATGATAACGAAACATCTTACGAAATTATGTCTTCGTGTGCTTTCCCGAAGTGTAAATACACAACAATAAACCGCTATCAATTTTTGTTTCAAATGCAGTACATTTGGTACATGGTTATAATTAGGTGTTGGAAGTATTTATCCGACGGTTTTGACTTGTTTTTACGGAGAAAGTTCAATGGTTATGGCCCGTCCATTAATTTTATTTTGGTCGAAGAGTAGGCCTGTATAATTCGCCAGCGGTTGGCCCTCAAGGCCCTAAAGTCTCAACAAGTATTGGCCTAATATTATTCCATAAAATACATAAAACAAAAATTAAGCACTCACTCGTCCTGAGATGACATTGTTGCATCCATTGCAGATTACGGGCGCTTCCTCTTTGGTAGACTGAAACAATGGGAAACACGAGATAAATATTTGCAAACAATTTTTGTAACACGATTTTTAAAACGAACTTTTTTTTTTTTTAAGTTTTTGCTGAGAAAGTATGGGATTCAGATTCCAGTTCCCAAAAGTTAAGCGTCATGTGAAAATATCGCAATTTTATCGTGAACAATTAACTTTAATTATAGCATCTCCTAAAAACATCCTCAAATAAGTCATAACTCATTGAGGAAAACCCATCACTTTTCCTATACATGCCTCTATTAAACCTACCTGATACTGACACATTATTTCAATACTATTATATAAACATACCGCACTATTTGCATTCTCTATTAACGAAATATATAACATACTATTATGCTATAATACAAATAACCGCACTATCTGCATTCTCTATTAACCTAATATAACAGACTAAATACTACATTATAAATATATAGCACTATCTACATTGTGTATTAACCTAATGTAACATACTAAATACTACAATATAAATATATATCATTATCTGCATTCTCTATTAACCTAATATAACAGACTAAATACTACATTATAAATATATAGCACTATCTACATTGTGTATTAACCTAATGTAACATACTAAATACTACAATATAAATATATATCATTATCTGCATTCTCTATTAACCTAATATAACAGACTAAATACTACATTATAAATATATAGCACTATCTACATTGTGTATTAACCTAATGTAACATACTAAATACTATAACATAAATATACCGCACTAACCAATTCTCTATTAATTAACCTAAAATAACATACTAATTATATTGTTAATTAACTTACATTATAAACCGTATTGTAAGTAGACATTTTCCACGCGTTTTGTTTGAGGATGGCACGAAATATAATAATAACGCTCAGTTTCATACAATATACAATCTAATCATTCGACATTCACCTTGTCATCGATGCAAAGCGCATGTCGATAGCAGATAAGATAGGGCTGCCACATTCATGTATAAACACAATAGTCTAAGGTTTGTTTGTTTGTTTTAATTTTTTATCGTCAAATTGCTTGGATTTAGCGTATTATTGATTTAGTAAACTTGATCGATACTTGATAGTATAGTAGTGAGTGGTAGTGGCCGAGCGGTAGAATGTGCGTTTACAATCTGACGGCACCCGAACTTCGAACCCTCAACAACTGTAAACATTATTATTATTATTTTATTATTAGCAATTTGTATTCGCTGTTGACATGTATATTTAACTAGACATCATAGTTATATAAAAAAAAAGTGTATTTATTGTGTAGTGAAGTCGAGTAGTGTAATTTGTTAACAAATCATTAAACTACGGGCGTTTATAAACCGCAAAAGTAAAAAAAAACTGTTACTTGCTAAATTTTTTTTTTTTTTATCTCTGTCTCCTTTCGATTTACAATCAACTATAAAAACTATAATGAAGTGTTAGTTGTTTCCTTAAACTAAATTAATTGTTGAGTCAGCAGCACTGCCTTCCAAATGAGCCCACGATTGTTGATTACCAACCCTAGATAATAATCGGATAGTAAATTTAAGTAATGACATCACCTCGCCTGCTCGTACTGCCCTATATGGTATCGAGTGCTCGCTATGTGTTGCCAACGCTTCCTGCATCCGCCGATTTACGTCTCATTCTGATCAAGACACTATAAATCATTGGCTTTTGCTTTAGGCCCTGTGATCTACTTAGTCCGTTTTGGCCGATTTTGTTGAAGCAATCTTTCACTGATAGCTCTTCGTCTCATCATCATCATCATAATCAGCCTTTTAACAGTCCACTGCTGGACTTTTAGCCTACCCCCGAAAGGGTGATTGGGCCATACCCACCAGTCCCACCACGTTGGCCCAGTGCGGATTGGTGGATTCACATACGCCATTGAATTCCTTCTCCGTCCGTATGCAGGTTTCCTCACGATATTTTCCTTCACCGAAATGCCAGTGGTATGAAAATCCGTACATAAACTCCAAAGAGCTCATTGGTACGGGCCCAGGTTTTGAACCCGCGACCTCACGTTTTCAAGTCTAGCAGTCTTCCAAATGGGCTACCACGGCTTTCGTCTATTACTTTTCAATTATCAATTAACTTTCAAATAATTCTATAGACAAAAAAACCGGACAAGTACGAGTAGGACTTGTGCTCTGAGGGTTCAGTTGGAAGGAACCTCGGAACGCGAGTCCAAAAAAAACCCCTAACTGAAGTTGAAATATTGAAAGACAAACTTAACTTTGTAGTTGACAATAATGTTCTTCTATACAAAACAACTACAAAATGTAAGTTTGTAATTGTAAAACAATATTTTTTTATATGATATAACTTCAAATTAACAACTTTCAGATTTATTCCTTTATATGTGCTGTAACACCTTGCCTCTTGCCAAAATTAATGATTCTAGGTCAACGGGAAGTACCCTATAGGTTTTGATTCCCCTGTAAAATCGCAAAATATGCAACATAAACGTTCGTATATTTTGATTGCGTTGACTTACAACTTTTATTTTTTTACAGCTGAAAGAAACCATAGACCCAAGTATTTAGTATAAATTTCAACTTCATACCTTTACGCGTTCTTGAGAAAAAGGGTCTTGACAGACGGACAACGAAGTGATCCTATAAGGGTTCCATTTTTTCCTTTTGAGGTACGGAACCCTAAAAAAATTATTCTATAGTATAGCGCTTTTACGTGTTTAGTGGCTATCTTCCGTTAGTTTGGCAAACCAGTTTTTATCTATTCCCCACTTACGTATTGACATTATTTCCTTGTAAAACTAAGTGACTCACGGCGGTCCATTCATTGGCTCCATTATCACAAATCACAACAGATTACAAATCATGCCCGGCCGCCTTACAGGCGAGCGTGAAATCTGCCAGCCTTCCAAATACGTACAAAACTACATGTGGACTGAACCAGCAAGTTGGACCTGTTGTGATCAGTTATCATGACAGTGTGGGTCGATAATCTGACGCGCACAGAAGATAAGTTTTTTAAATTAATTTATAGGCTTGTCTCAGTGCCTTAAGACGAAAGTCGTCGGCCAGTGTATGCTACAAGTGACATACGGCACTAAAACGTGGTCTCTCACAATGGGCCTCATAAGCAAGCTCAAAGTCGCACAACGAGCTATGGAGAGGGCTATGCTCGGGGTTTCTCTACGAGATCGAATCAGGAATGAAGAGTTCCGTAGACGAACGAAAGTTACCGAATTAGTCCACCGGATTAGCAATTTGGAAGTGGCAGTGGGCAGGGCACATATCACGTAGAACATATGACCGATGGGGGCTGAAAGGTTCTGGAGTGGAGACCACGGACCGGTAAGCTCAGCGTAGGACGTCCACCCACAAGATGGACAACCTAAAAGAGACCGCAGGGAAACGCTGGATGCAGGCCGCTTCCACCCGGCCCTTTTTGGAGATCGATGGGGGAGGCCTATGTCCAGCAGTGGACGTCCTATGGCTGAAATGACGATGATGAATAGGCTTGCGCTTGGCCGCCACCTCGCCTAGTTAATGTTCTTTTGATAAGTACAAAAGCAGCAACTACTGTACACCGAGACAGCTTTTCAGCATGTGTCAAGGTCATGTGTGGAGTACTGCAGCTCTGCAGCTTTTTGATGGCTTCGGTACCGAGACTACCGACTGGAAGCTTTAGATTCCGTAGAGCGATGCTGTGAGGCTAAAATGCATTGAAAAATGGTTTCTTTAAAGTTCTATCCATAATATAAATTTAAATTTATTGATCATCTAGCAAGGCATGAAGTCAAACAATTGCTTCTGATGAATTTAGTATTGTTATATGTATGGGAAAATTCACAGAAAATAAAAAAAAATGCTTAAATTAGAACGGCTGTCAAGGCATTTTTGTAAGAAATTTGTTGTATCCAGTTGCACCCATATAAACGAAACGTCAGTCATTCGAAATCAGTTAGCAACTGTGATGCGGAGTTCGACGCGTTGATCTAAATAAGAATGTTCAATCAAGGTTAACAGATTTTCTTTCTCATTTCCGTTCTATTTACTTCTCTTTTCTGTGGGTGAGATATATTTAATAGCTTTTAAAGGACACAGACCGTACCCAAGTATTTTGTCCTATTGACATCAAATTTGGACACAAAAAGGGCGATGTTTCCTGTGCCTGCTAGTCTGTGGAATTCGCTGCCAGTTTTCTCCGTCAGTTACAATCTGGGTGTCTTCAAGTCGAGAGTGAATCGGTTTCTCCTAGGCAAGCGTGCTCCATCGTAGACCGCATCGTCGCTAAACATCAGGCGAGATGGTGGCCAAGCGCAAGCCTATCTACTATAAAAAAAAAAACAATTTCAATCTTTTGTGATTACAATGTAGTGTTCCTAAGTCTGATGACCTTTGGCGCCAGTTTTCACCTATTTTCGTACAAAGCCAAACTAGCCAGACAAAACAATGAATGTCAGTATTAAAGACGCTAATAACACTTGTTTGTGAACAGGAACTATAATTTTATTACTTTGTAGGATTTAATTAAATCTTTGTTACCGTTGTAAGGTAACCTTAACCTTCATAGTTATTCATGAAAGTTTCTAAATGTCTGTAGACACACATCAGCCATCAAACGTCCACTACTGGACAAAGGCCTCCCTCTTAAAGAGGGGTGTTGCCATAATCCCCACGCTTGGCGGGCGGCTTGGGGATCGCAGTAAGTTCACCGTGTACTAATAGGACGCTGCTGCCCATCCTCCGGTGGTTCTGGTCGCAGTTTTAGGACATACCCGGGTCCCTCACTTGCACGCATGGTATTTATTAAATCCATCTTTTGTCTATGCATGAAAGCTTCTGTACCTACTGCATACAGGCATGTCAATCGTTCCACTTGGAACCCTATGAAGTAAATAATCGCTTTCGTTTCGTGTCTGTAGACATTCTTTGTATATTGCACCTCCTTTACCTTTTCAAAGATCAAGTTATAAATTATGCACCCTAAACGTTTCCTCGGACAAAACGACGACAAAATCACAGATATGTTTGGGCTAGGACATAAGATAAAAAGCCATGTTTGAAAATTCTGAACGTTATTGCTAAACTAAGGTTGTTTATTATTAAATTTTGGTGTTCCTGTTTCATATTTCTTACACGTAAAGTTACATTGTATGTGCATATATGTTGTGTTGACACAAACGCACAGAGAGAGAGAGAGAGAGAGAGAGAGAGAGTATTGATCAAACCGTTGAAATAAATCACAGAAAAATTATATTTTTGTTTAAATTAGAACGGCTGTCAAGACATTTTTGTAAGAAATTTGTTGTAGCCAGTTGCACCCATATAAACGAAACGTCAAGTCATTCGAAATCAGTTAGCAACTGTGATGCAGAGTTTGACGCGTTGATCTAAATAAGCATGTTCAATCAAGGTTCTGTCATAATGCCTGATAACAGATTTTCCTTCTCATTTCCGTTCTATTTACTTCTCTTTTCTGTGAAATAAATACAATGTAAGGTGATTTGTTCTTAAATTAAATGAACGCAAAGCAGGTGAGAAACATCTGCCCGCATTATGAGTTGCATCGTTCGCACCAGACAAATCAACTCGCCCGAAGTTTATGGCTTGCATCGCTAACCTCGGAAGTGGGACGCACTCACAAGGTCAAGGCGCCTCGGGACTTATTGTTCGTATTTTAGGCTCGCGCTAAATATGTATTGTGAACTATACTTGTATATTTGTAGTGCTTTCCTTACCCGACGACGCAAAGCAAAAGAGGAGCGTTTTGTATTTAAATTTCCAACGGTCCTAAATGTCTCAATAAATTTTGAGAAATTAGAAAAATTAATATAAAATTAAATTATATACTATACCAAGATATAGATACCGATATATATATATTAAATTATTTTAATTTTGAGAATTTAAAAAAAAAATATACTATGTTCAGAAACCTAACGAAAATTATAATAATTCGTGGTTTTCATTCAGCATTTTACTATGTAATTGCAGCTGTCAGAGCAAATAAATGCTTGCATCGAGTTTTAGTAGCGTCACATGAACACAATTTTCATCATCTACTTTTAAACATTCTATAAAATATATAATTATACTTCAGTCGAACATGACCCCCAGAAAGGACAAACTTTCGTAACGTCCTCGCGATGAAAATTTGTCACGTGGACGTGATGAAAGGCCAAACTTTCGTCACGTAGGACGTAATGTAAGTTTGTCCTCTCTGAGGGCTATATTTGGATGTACTATTTGTGTTGAAATGTCTAATGTTATACATATTTGGGTTACATGTCTGATAATCTAAATTGGTGTTTATTTTTTTTATGGATGAGTGTTTTTTTGTATATTATCTTAAACATTCATCATCATCATCAGCCAGAAAACGTCCACTGCAGCAGGCTGTGGATAAATTGTCTTTCCACCGTTTTTATCCACGCCTAGATGCGACAAAGCTAGAATATGGATACGTTTGTCTTTTTCTCGCGGAATAAAAACGGTGGAAAGACAATTTGTCCACGACCCGTGCTAGTTCTGCTGAACCTTCCCCTTTAACCTCCACACTGAACGACAGCATGCCTTTTGCATCCACTGGGTGCCAGCAACTCTCACAATGTCGTCGGTCCATCTAGTGGGAGACCTACCTACGCTGCGTCTTCCGGTTCGTGTTCTCCACTCAAGAACCTTTCTTCCCCATCGGTTATCGGTCCTTTGAGCGAATCTTCAACATTAGCATCGAAATATTCATGAACATAAACTCACAACGGTAATTCGTGTTTAACCCTTGATTAGTCATATGTTATTTTCTATTTATTTTACCGTAGGATTTTCCGTTTGTTTTTCTAGACGTTATATTTCCTTATTTTAGTTGTTTAAATGTCGTATGTGCAATTTAAGTTATTACAAACGTTTTACACTCGTGCTGTTTATTGGTCGAGACGATCGACCGGTTTCCGAGCCATTAGAGATCTTACATCAGAGGATATATGCAATTTCCCCATTTATTGACATTTGGACTTCAGTCAAGAGTTCTTAGATCAGAAATAACATTGTCATACCTAATGTATATATACGGGGTGTAAGGGGAACACTCTCGAAGCCAAAAGAAGGTAATTGAACAATCAAACATCATTATGAACAACTTTTACTATGGGACCAGCCCTGAAATCGCGAAAAAAATATCAGCTATTCTATAGAAAACGGTCATTGACACTCGACAAAATGTATGGAACAGCTGATTTTTTTTTCGCGATTTCAGGGTTGGTCCCTTACTAAAAGTGGTTCATAATGATGAGTACAATTACCTTCTTTTGGCTTGGAGAGTGTTCCCCTTACACCCTGTATAATATAGGTCCCTGAATATATAAAAAGGCTCGCGTGAAACGATATAATATATATAAGTAAGAATATTTGACGTGAGTACGTCATTAAATTTGCTTATATATCGGGAGATTCAATTTGATGCTGTAGCTACATATATCTATCATCTATATTCAAAATTTAATTACACCACTCGATAGCTAAATGATCAAAGAATTTTGTGTTGACAACAAAGAGTTGAGTGAGACATACTAGCCCATGCCCGCGACTTCATACGCGTAGCGCAAAGTAATTGATGCTGCATCTACAAACATCTACATCCAAACCGTTTATTAAGTAAACTATGCAACTGCAATTTCAAATCAGGTTATGACACATCATCCCGAACAGTGGTAGTTTATGTTTTAAGTTAGAAATATCTAACAATGGTGACAAAATTCTGCATGGGTAATATTTGTGACCGTAGAAATGGAAATACACTAGAGATTCGTAGATACAGAAACAGTTTTGAAGATTGACTTCTGCAAAGTAACGCCTGATTCTATCCACTGATATTTGTGACAGAGTTTTAGGTAAACATATAGACAAATTTTCCACAAATTTCTTGTTTATTCGCCCTAATATTTACACCTGTGCTAAAGCTCCGACTTCGAGTTATGTGCCATAAAATGAAGTATGTAGGGCAGTACTAATTTCGCTACATTATAGAATTGGCGACACAAAAACTGAATGTACATGTCTATTTAAAGGGAACAAAATTAATAATGGCCATGTGCGAGTCGGTGACAAATTTCTATTTATTACCAAGTTATCAATACTATACTAGCTGATACCCGCTACTTCGTACGCGTAGAGCTCGGCCTTCGGCCTCGCTACTACGACCCGCTCCAGGAACACAAAATTTCATCCAAATCGGTCCAGCCGTTTACTCACCGTTTAAACCTTCCCTAGAACTCCACGAACATTTCGAATGCAAAACCGTGAAAATCGGTTCGTGCGTTCTGGAGTCTGGAAGGAAAACCCTACTTATTTTTATATAGTAGATAATATAATATAATCTATACTAATATTATAAAGAGGAAAGATTTGATTGTTTGTTTGCATTGAATAGGCTCCGAAACTACTGAACCGATTTGAAAAATTGTTTCACTGTTGGGATGCTGCACTATCCCCGGTTGACATAGGCTATATATCCCGGCTTCGCCCGTGCGAAGCAGGGGCGGCCGACTAGTAACTGATAATTGGGTTATTTTAATGACCTCATTTTCTTTCACTGAATCGTAATGCCATATTTTTTCTAATTTTGAAGTCGGTTTTTTAAATTGATGATCTACGTTTACTTTCTAAAATGTGCGCTTCGTTTTCTATGGGGTTTCCAAGTCGTTAGTTTCCCGGGGAAATATAGTTGTAGAGATACGTACGTGACTAAAATCATATACCACAATACAATCACTGACTCAGTATCTATATACCTAAGTAGTAGGTAAGTATAAAAGCACAACAATATTCCACGAATAGTAAAATTAATTGCCTTATCGTTATTTATCGTACATTCATTGATTAGGTATATCGGGCTCGATAAAACTTGTTGTTTTACTTTATCTAAATCTATATACAAAGTTAGTTCACTGACTGACATATACCATATCAGCGTAGAGCTAGGTCACCCCTAAACAAAGGGTGATGATTTAATCATCATCATCATTCATCATCCAGAAGACGTCCACTGCTGAACATAGGCCGGGAGGCCTAAACTTTAACCTCCACACTGAACGACAGCCTGCCTTTTGCATGCACTGGATGCCAGCGACTCTCACAATGTCGTCGGTCCATCTAGTGGGAGGCCTACCTACGCTGCATCTTCCGGTTCGTGGTCTCCACTCAATAACCTTTCTTCCCCATCGGTTATTTTTTAGTTTAGTTTAATAGTCATATTTATTTCTAAGCTATAAAAGGCTTATTCATAAAATAGTGACTATAACATTTAAAAGCCAGCAACGTATAAAGCCATCACAGATCTGTGATGCCCCTGGTGTTACAGGTATCCATGAGCAACGGTGATCGCTTACCATCAGGCGTCCCGTTAGCGTGTTTGCCAACTATGTACAAAAAATATATAGTAGCGCTCTGCGGTTTCACCCGCTATCCTATTTGGGCCAAGACTTTTTCAGTATAAAAGTAGCCGATGTGTCAATCCAAGGAAAACCCACCGAGATACAATACATATAGCCACAATCGTGCCAAAAAAAAAACCGAACCAAAACTCGGCGCACGCTACGAATTGCGCCGACTTTGTGGTTATTTACGAGGTAACCACGATCCGACAACAAAACCGCGCGATGCCAGGGCCCCGATTCTACTAAAGAAATTGTTTTTAAATTAATTGTTTAAATTTTTTTTTATGATTGCCTCAAAATTGACAGTTTTTTTTTTTTTTATACTAAGTTTCTTTGCGCGATAAAATCCGAAACGTGTATATTCGCCAAAGAACCAGAGTCACCGACATAGCTGTTAAAATTTGCAAGTTGAAGTGGCAATGGGCAGGCCACATCGCTCGAAGAACCGATAACCGATGGGGAAGAAAGGTTCTGGAGTGGAGACCACGAACCGGAAGACGCAGCGTAGGGAGGCCTCCCACTAGATGGACCGACGACATTGTGAGAGTCGCGGGCATCCAGTGGATGCAAAAGGCAGGCTGTCGTTCAGTGTGGAGGTTAAAGGGGGAGGCCTATGTTCAGCAGTGGACGTCTTCTGGCTGATGATGATGATGATGACTAAGTTATAATATAAGGTGGTGGTATTTTTCTAGCATAAAAAAAATCAAAAATGACAGTTTTGAGGCAATTATTTAAATAATAAAATTAAAACAATTACAATTTAAAAACGATTTCTTTAGTAGAATCGGGTCACATAGCTACGATGACTAGGGGACAACTAACGTTGAACACTATGCCAGCGACATAACTTCTAAATTGGAGTAAATGTGGCATTGTGAAGTATATAATTGATACAATGTATAAACACGCTCGGACGTTTATTGACTGTTTTCACTAAGAGATTGTGACTCTATAGGAATTGTATCTCGATGGGTAAACCTCTATACGAAATAATTATTATACTTATAATTAAAAAGCTAAATATTACACACTCATTTCCTAATTGAATCATCACGAAATCAGGAAAACTAATTGACTACAAAACTAAAATTTGGCAGGTAGATTTTGCGAAAGGGCCGAATTAAGGATGGCCAAAAGGGGTTGAATGTTTGCCTAAGTAGGTATATGAAAATCAACGCGAACGAAGTCGAGGGCAACAGCTATAGTTACTTGTAGATCCTTTGATCTGTTACGGAGTTGAGTGCAGACAAACATACACAAACTTTCGCAGTTATAATATTAGTGTGAAACTAAACACTAGTTTTTTTTTTTTTTTTTTTTTAGTTTAGTTTGCTCAGGTGTATCCGTGGACCACAACTACTGTAAGAGGTATTTACTTCATTTTGAATTACAAAGTTTGTTTCTAGAAATTTTGAGATTAAATCGATAAGATATCATGTCGCTTGCGAAAATTCTATGAAAATAACAGCACAATAATTGCCAAATTTATTGGAATATTCCCACTGCATAGTCTTGCAATATATGAGAGATTGCGTAGTACGCGATAACCCCAAAAACTGAAATAGTCCACGCGTGGGCGGCATTGTAATACCGGCCTCGCTCTCCAGAATTATTGCCGCAACTCTAGTGATGTGCTTTCTACCTGAGTATAGCACTATTTTTACTTATTTATACAAAAAAGACAGTGTTTATCCTAAGACCTCGAGTGCCATTTCCAACCAGTGGGCTCACTCTTGACACTCGATTTCAATCGTAATTTGGGATTGGGATCGAAAACATGCCATTTTGGTACTCTTGAATTCTAAACTAGCGCACGATTGGAACCGATAATGGTGGAATTATATGGAACTAAATAAAATCGACTCAACTCGACGCTTTCGGTACTCTTGACGCGATTGAAGAGTACCAAATGGCATGTTTTCGCTCCCAATCCCAAATTACGATTGAAATCGAGTGTCAAGAGTAAGCCCACATTGCGCTTAGTCCCAGATTTGATAGTTTTCGAAACAAAATTTTTCTCAATCTTTGTTTGATCAAAGTAGTCTTGCGTTGCGTACCTTATGTTATCTGCCATCTCGCCTGATTTGAAACGATAATGGTGGCTTAGGGCAAAGAAAGTTGGTTTGCTAAATTATTTCAACAGCTTAATAATGTTAAGGTGGTACGATTCACCTATGGCGGAAAATTCAAATTTTAAACAGTTTTTGGTCCTAGTAGCCCGGACAGGTAATAATTTTTAAATAACACAGTGTTTGCTCAAAATGTTGGCTGTTCTTTACATTATAATGTACTACTATTTAACAGTAACGCACCATATTACTTACATTTGTCAATAAACCGTTTGAAACAGCAAAAAATTATTTATTCACAAATGTAAGTAATAATGTACATTAAAGATAAATAGCTTTACATGATTTTGTAAATAATAATAATCAATTTGCGCAAACATCATGATCGATTAACATAATTACCCGGCCTAGCTACAAGGACACTGTTTGAAATTTGAATTTCCCGCCATTTGTGAAACGAACCACCTTAAGTAGATATTTCTCGATAGAATTTTTTTCATAGTATTGTTTTTCCCATCCCTATAAAATCATGGTTATTTATACCCTAATGTGACTTTTATTATGAGAAAAAAAAAAACTATTTTCGAACGCGTGAAAATATTCCAAAGCGCATGACCTGTGTGACACTTAGCTTTTTTACACATCATTCTGACAAGAGAAATAATCGTATTCTACAATAATAAACTCGAAATGTACTTTACATTTTTCTTCACAATCTCAAAATTAATAATAATAAACACCGGCCAAGTGCGAGTCGGACTTGAGCACCGAGGGTTTCGCACCTAAAATAATTATGTGTTTTCTTTCAACTAGTTAGGAATTTTCAGCGGGCGTAAGTCTCATACTTAGCCGATGATTATTATTTGTTGTTTTGCTTTAGAGTGTGTATTATAATGATGCCAAGTTTGACGCTTGTACGTATTACCGTTTTTACTTTAGAGCAAATACACATCGTCAGCCATTAAATCGTCATTGCTGGACAAGGCCTTCCTCTTAGAGAGGGGTGTTGCCATAATCCCCACGCTTGGCAGGCGGCTTGGAGATCGCAGTACGTTCACCGTGTACTAACAGGACGCTGCTGCCCAACCTCCGGTGGTTCTGGTCGCAGTTTTAGGACATACCCGGGTCGCAGCAAATACAAAAATACGTAAAAACATACGTTTGTTGTATACCCCTCTTTAGTTTTTACTTTTTGACTTTACTATTATTCCTTAGTTAATCCGCCCGTAATATTACATATTCTGAAAATTTTTAACTCTATTACGGTTCGAAAGATACATCCGTTAAAGGTAGGACAGACAGACAGCGTAGACTTAGTAATAGGGTCCCGTTACACTCTTTGGGTACGGAACCCTAAAAATTAAATGATGTTTGTTGATATGCGCATCATTTGAGGAAGGCTGGACCGAGTTGGCAATTTTTTTTTGAATGTTCTAATAGTCCGAGGAATGACTACAGGTAAAGATTTTTTTTTTAAGTACCCGAAAAAAAATTAAATTCCGGAAAACCTTAAAGTTGTTATTTCTATGGGATTTTTGTATGAACCATTACTCTCGACGTCTTTCGGGTCAGCTAGTTATTAGTAAAAAATCACCTATTCTCATCGATTTTTACTTATATATAAAGATCTATACGTATTGAAATGTGTAAGTCAACACCTTTTGCAAGGGCGACGTATCAATGAATTTGCATACAAGCATAATATAATTTGTATGTGCACGTGCATGGTATTTGATTTCAATGCGTAGATTGCATTCTTCTCTCATATCCGAAGTAAATACTTATTTTTTAAAGGTTTAAAGCGACAGATACGTACAATACTTTGTCTAAGGAAGTGTACAGATTTAATGGTCTGTAGAGATCTAATCATCGACAAACGAAAAATTTACGCCTGATTACACAAATTGATTGTCAAGATGACAGCAAAGAGATTAAATCACTTTAAAATAGCGGTTAATCCGGTATTTAATTAATAGTTCTTGCGGTCTCTACCCACTAGTATTGCTATGCTTCATTGGTTTCCCCTGTGGGCGGTCAAATGTCATTATCCGGCCCCGATTAGATCATCCATTTCTTTGAAGTTGATTTCGAAGAAAATGGAAAGAACTGTTTCGATAATTTTACAGTATTAGTGGGCAAGTAGATTATTCAAAGAAACCCAGAATGCAAAATGTAACCTAGACACTCTGGGCATGAAGACCAAACTAACGACTCCTCAGACAACAAAATCGGTCAAGCTCAAGCTTAGAACGTAACATAAAAAATACAGACAAACAAAATGTTGTTCATAATGGTGAGTACAATGACCTCCTCTCGGCTTAGTACACCCTTTACACGTAACCCTGTATATAATTATGTGCCCAAAAAACGTTACCAAAAGGGTAAAAAAGATTTGCAAGTTTTGTCCACCAAAATGTCTGTCTCAAAATTTGATTATATTGTACTAGCGACCCTTCCGCCCGGCTTCGCACTGGTGTAATTTACGTGCGAAGCCGGGGCGGGTCGCTAGTTATACCTATATATAAACCTTCCGTGAAAATGTATCCAACTGATGGTGAAAACCGCATCAAAATCAGTTGCGTGGTTTAGGAGAAGTTAGCGGCCATACATACATACAGACAGACATACGCGGAAAGCGACTTTAATTTCATTGATGTAAGTAAATAGGGGGAAGATACGGGACAAACTTCTAGACGTGGACCGCACAATATAGGCTCACGGGCCTAATAGACTTCAGTCACAATCGAACTGTCGTTTTGATAGCACGTGAATTACCTGTCAAAATTGTGTTTTGAATAAAGCAGCAAAATTACTTCCTGCGTTTTCACAAGGTGCACCAACAGTTTGAAGACAAAAACAAGTTTCACGGGATTACTTTTCACTCGTAAATACTTAAAAACAATTAAATTAATTTTCTTTAAATGTCATTTCTATGGTCTAGTGTAGTGTGTAATGGAGAGGTGAAGTTGACGTTTACAGTGTAGACGTCAACGTCGCCGCTGACTCGAGCCGAAACAGAGCTATATTTATTTGGTACTAGCGGTCCGCCCCAGCTTCGCACGGGTATAGATTATAGCCTATGTCACCCGGGGATAGTGTAGCTTCCCGTCAGTGAAAGAATTTTTCAAATCGGTTCAGTAGTTTCGGAGCCTATTCAATGCAAACAAACAAACAAACAATCAAATCTTTCCTCTTTATAATATTAGTATAAACAATATTTGGATGTCACGCGTCTTCCCCCTTTTTAAAACAGTGATTGTTTAATTTATACTTGCCGACTGCCCCGGTGGCTCAGTTGGTAGTGAACCTATCTTCTGTGCTTGGGGGCGTGGGTTCGATTCCCATCTAGGACAAACATTTGTGTGATGAACATTTGCGTTTGTTCTATATCTAGTTGTCAATATCTATTTAAGTATGTATTTAAACCTATATATGCATGTATATCATTCTCTGGCAGCCATATTACAAGCTTTGCTTAGTTTGGGGTCAGGTGACCGTGTGTGAAAAAATGTCCCGAATATTTATTTATTTATTTATAATATACATCAGCAGCCATTAAACGTCCACTGCTGGACAAAGGCCTCCCTCTTAAAGAGGGGTGAATCCCCACGCTTGGCAGGCGGCTTGGAGATCGCAGTAAGTTCACCGTGTACTAACAGGACGCTGCTGCCCATCCTCCGGTGATTCTGGTCGCAGTTTTAGGACATACCCGGGTCCATTATTTATAATATGTAGAGATTAAATTGTAGTCTGAGTAGTAGGTACACTATTTATAGAGTTATATTCATGAACTGTTCCGTTTTCAGAACAGATTCCGATGACATAAAACAAACAATCCTTCGCCAACGCCGAATGAGTACAAAACACATCCAACGTTGTATTACACACGACACTACAGACACTCTACTGTTATAGAATACTTCTAAAAGTAAGAAAACACGCATTGTATCAGCAAACTTGGCAGCCACATTGTTTATAGTTTTTGTAAATTATTGCACTAAAACCTAAAATGATCTAGACTGTGGAGCTATAAATATTTTCTAAAGTTATCGAGACTGTAGAGCTATAAATAATTTCTAAAGTTATATAATAATTGACGGGATATTTACCGTCGTAAGGTAGTTGAATGAGCTGATACCACGGTAAATATCCCGTAAATAATCATATAACTTTAGTGAACAACCGCGATATGATTATTTACGGGATATTTACCGTGGTAAGGTTGTGGAATGAGTTGTATTTCAGCGCAGTTACATGCACCATGTTCACGGTAAGACTTGTCTTCTGATCAGACCAATCAGTCTTCCCGTGAACATGGTGCATGTAACTGCGCCGAAATATCAGCTCATTCCACAACTTTACCACGGTAAATATCCCGTAAATAATCATATCGCGGTTGTTCACTAAAGTTATATGATTATTTACGGGATATTTACCGTGGTAAGGTAGTGGAATGAGTTGTATTTCAGCGCTGTTGATTGCAACATGTTCACGGTAAGACTTGTCTTCTGATCAGACCGATCAGTCTTCCCGTGAACATGGTGCATGTAACTGCGCCGAAATATCGCGAACTCTTTCCACAACCTTACCACGGTAAATATCCTTTAAATAATCATATCGCGGTTGTTCACTAAAGTTATATGATTATTTACGGGATATTTACCGTGGTAAAGTAGTGGAATGAGTTGTATTTCAGCGCTGTTGATTGCAACATGTTCACGGTAAGACTTGTCTTCTGATCAGACCGATCAGTCTTCCCGTGAACATGGTGCATGTAACTGCGCCGAAATATCAGCTCATTCCACAACCTTACCACGGTAAATATCCCGTAAATAATGATATCGCGGTTGTTCACTAAGTTATATGATTATTTACGGGATATTTACCGTGGTAAGGTTGTAGGGTTTAACTTTTAAACTTTCTCGATTTGAACACATGTTTTAAATGTCTATCGGGACTTATCGCGCATTCTTTTTAACCCATTTTTTTTTAATAATTAATAGGCTTGCGTTTGCCCACCATCACGCCTGATGTTAAGCGATTATGCGGTCTACGTTGGAGCACGCTTACCTAGAAGAAACCGATTCACTCGTGATTTGAAGACACCCAGATTGTAACCATCGGGGAACAACCATTCAGGCAGCGCATTCCACAGACTAGCAGCTCGCATAATAAATGTGGAATCAAAGCGCTTCGTACGGGTTTTCGGAATATCAATCATAAAGCGATGACGACGGTGACTTCAAAAAAGAAGGGGATTTTCAATTATGTTGTTGTTTTTTTTATTTTTGTTACCTCATCATTCCGTCATTTATAAGTAAACCGATTAGGAAAAATATTTTATTTGAAAGGAAATACAATTATACTTAAGTAAAACACTGTTTTAAACTATCACGGTTGTTCACTAAAGTTATATGATTATTTACGGGATATTTACCGTGGTAAGGTACTTAAGTAAGTAATAGTGTAAACAGATAGACGAAACAATGAAAATGTTCGATGAACAGATGTTACGGTGTCAGAGAGAAATAGCGCCTAAATTGTTTTATTAAAAGTAAATATCAGACTATGTTAATGCTACAAACTAAATAAATAGGTGTACGCGACTGAAGCGAAAAAGCGCGGACTGTACCATACTGTAGAGCTAGGCGAAAGCAAAACTATAATTAATTTTTAAGGTTCCGTACCCATAGGGTAAAAACGGGACCCTATTACTAACCCTACGATGTCCAAACGTTTGAACAGATTTTCTTGAATCATATCTAAAAACACTCGGTTAAGTTACTTTTTAAACAATACAAAAACTAAATCATAATCGTTTCAGCCGTTTGCGATTAGCCGATGCGGTTTAACCCACTTTTAGTGTCACGTGAGTCATAATGTTTTTTTATTAAAATAAAATTATAGGCTTGCTTTTCAAAAAAATCAACAATAACTAAAATATAATACACAGACGTATCGGTTTGTGGTTCAATAAAAAAAAAAAAAAACATTAATTTTTTGATGGATATCAAAAATTTTAAATTTTTCAATCTTTGTTGTGACATTTTTTTTACTTTTTTAGTAAGTTTTTACATATAGTCTTGAAGTCGGTTTTTT
Source organism: Agriopis marginaria (assembly GCA_932305915.1). NCBI lineage: Eukaryota > Metazoa > Arthropoda > Insecta > Lepidoptera > Geometridae > Agriopis > Agriopis marginaria. The sequence goes on along the minus strand of OW029929.1, from coordinate 16,688,956 downwards.
TTTTCTTCTTAAAATTTATTATATATGCGAGTGTTCTATTTTTCGACTCAGCAATTCGAATTGTAAACATTACAGTATAAGGGGTGTAAGGGGAACACTCTCGAAGCCAAAAGAAGGTAATTGTACTCATCATTATGAACAACTTTTAGTATGTGACCAACCCTGAAATCGCGAGAGAGAGATATTGTCGAGTGTCAATGACCGTTTTCTATAGAACAGTTGATATTTTTTTCGCGATTTCAGGGCTGGGCCCATCGTAAAAGTTGTTCATAATGATGAGTACAATTACCTTCTTTTCGCTTCGAGAGTGTTCCCCTTACACCCCGTATAGTGCTTCTGACCAGTAGCAGGCCACAGAAAGTATTTGCGAGTAAAACTTGTCTAGTATCGATATACAATAAAACATGGGTACTAGTATATAAGTAATCATATATATGCCTCAGTGATTCAAAAGCATTGCGGACAGTGGAACGCAAGGAGATGCAAAGACACTAAATCCACACTCTCACGGATTTGTACGCATGACTAACACTCAGACGATCGTGATTCATATCTTGGGATGATATTCTAGCATATGCCGATTCAATTTAAACACTTGCAGAGGCGACAATTCAATGACAAACTTGAGAGTTAAAATTAAACTAAGAACAAATGGTCTAATAAAGTTATATGATTATTTACGGTATATTTACCGTGGTAAGGTTGTGGAATGAGCTCCCGATATTTCGACGCAGTTACATGCACCATGTTCACGGGAAGTCACAGGGGAGGGTGCATGTAACTGCGCCGAAATATCGGGAGCTCATTCCACAACCTTACCACGGTAAATATCCCGTAAATAATCATATAAATAGTCTAATGTTTGAGTTTATATCAAACTAGCGAACCGTCCGCACTTCGCACGTAAATTACACCAGTGCGAAGCTGGGGTGGGTCGCTAGTTATATATATAAACCTTCCGTGAAAAATTATCTAACTGATGGTAAAAACCGCATCAAAATCCATTGCGTAGTTTAGGAGTTAGCGGTAATAAAGACAGACAGACAGACGCGGAAAGCGACTTTAATTTATACTATGTAGAGATTGTTAAGTTTAGGACTTCTTTCAAGAAAGGAAATACTTATTACCAATAAACGATTCTGCTAATATTAGAATATTCTAGGCACATAGAGCTGTATGAAAATAGACACCGCACGGCATACGAAAACTCAGCTTGCCACATTTTTTTACCTATCTACTGTACCCTACTAGAGCAATTTATTTATTTATTAAAGTTCACATCACATCAACAAAAAAAATCTTGATGTGCAACAGTGCACATCAAGAAATTATCAAAACATATTAAACATAAATAAAACTAAATGTCACAATAATCATATGTGACGCATATTGAGCGGAAATTAATGGTCCCCAGACATGCAAAGTATTTGCGTATATAATAAGTATTTGCATTCGCGCGGTGTCTATCCTGTTAAAAATATGTTTATGGGCAGACAATAAATGAAAATGAATGTATATATTTTAATAAAATAAATATATGTTGCACACACGGTCAGCTGACCCCAAACTAAGCAATATATATTTTTAAATACATACTTAAATATTTATATTAACAACCAGATATAGAACAAACACAAATGTTCATCACATGAATGTTTGTCCTAGGTTGGAATGGAACTCACGCCCCCAAGCGCAGAAGGCAGGTTCACTACCAACTGGGTCACCGGGGCAGTCAATGGCGTAATTCTGTTTAAACATTTACAAGGATTCAGTATCCAGATAAGCCCTCCAAAATATTAAAATACATTGAAAATATAAATCTCACTTCCTATTTCTTAAAGCTCTGTTCCTTGATATACATAATACATAATTCATATAAGATATGCATTTATTGTAGCAACAAAAACTCTTGTCATAAAGGCGCTTGCGACGACGCGTAATATAAGTAGCATGTACAACAAGTAGCTACTACGCATCTTCTGCAACGTTTTGCTCAGTGCAAGTGGCAGTGGAAGTGCCATCATTATCACCAGCCAGAAGACGTCCACTGCTGAACATAGGCCTCCCCCTTTAACCTCCACACTGAACGACAGTCTGCCATCTGCATCCACTGGATGCCCGCGACTCTCATAATGTCGTCGGTCTATCTAGTGGGAAGCCTACCTACACTGCGTCTTCCGGTTCGTGGTCTCCACTCGAGAACGTTTCTTCGATGCGTAGTAGCCACTTGCAACTTGAATTTGCTACTTGTACTACGCATCGTCTGCAAGCGCCTTAACAAGCCACTGCCGGGGTGAAGGTCGAATCCATTAGCTTCTTAATACGTGTTTACAGATGACCTAATCGAATTCAATAAATTACTATCTTTCGATCTTCTTAGTGCATTTTTTACTCTATTTCGGTAAAAAGTTTTTGTTGTTGTTTCTCAGACTGAGTATTAAATTTTTAGCCACACAAGTTTATGCATGAGAACAATGTCTGATAGTTCAACCGTGTGTGATATCAAAAACTTGGTTCAATATAATTTTGAAATAATTGCCTGTCTCATCTTTTTCGTATGATACCGATGACATCACAAGACAGACGTAAGTCCATTCCTGTCCATGTCCATTCCTGGTGTTCCCATGATAACTCTTTGTTGCAACACATATAAATATAATCCAATACCATAATAAAACAAGTACGAGTAGGACTCGTGCTCTGAGGGTTCCGTTGAAAAGAATCCTCAGAGCGCGAGTCCAAAAAAAAAAACCTAAAGTTGAAATATTGAAAGACAAACTTAACTTTGTAGTTGACTATAGGGTTCATTCCAACTACAAAATGTAAGTTTGTAATAGCAAAATAATTATTTTTAAATGATATAACTTCAAATTTGTAACTTTCAGATTTATTCCTATATATGTGCTATGAGACCTTGCCTTTTGCCAAATTTCATGATTCTAGGTCAACGGGAAGTACCCTATAGGTTTTGATTTCCTTGTGAAATCGCAAAATATGCGACAAAAACGTTCATATCTTTTGATTGCGTTGACTTACAACTTTTATTTTTTTACAGCCGAGAGAAACCGTAGACTCAAGTATTTAGTATAAATTTCAACTTGATACCTTTACGCGTTCTTGAGAAAAAGGGTCTTGACAGACGGACAGACAGACGGACTACGAAGTGATCCTATAAGGGTTCCGTTTTTTCCTTTTGAGGTACGGAACCCTAAAAAATAAAAATAAATATTCTGTTTTGTATGAAATCATATAATCAGTATGTCCTAAATGTGTTTCTACTCGTTATTGATGATATTTGTAAAGAGAGTAGATGTTTGCCTACAAACTGCTATGCAGTTAGGCAGAGTTGTGTAACAAGAAAATGTATGTTATTCACTAAGATAAATAAGAATAATGCAAAAAAAGACTGCAGAAAATTATAAAAGCAAAAGAATACGTCATAATTACTATCAGTAATGCATCTAGGGCTAATAATGGTGGTGTAAAACTAGCCTTATTTGCACCAAATATGTAAAATAAAAAATTAATACAAAAAATAAAAACATACAGTCCAATTGATAACTTCCTCCTGAAGTCGGTTAAAAAACAAGAAGATAAACAACTTAAGTGCATCGATTTAGTAAGTGACAGTTCAAGTGGTTGTCACAATCGACCAATAAATATTTATTAGCAGTCTGTCTCGACGTCAGATCAGACAAACAAGGGAGATATGGTAAGGTGGCGTGGTGGGTGCGGACGCATCAGGCCTAAATCAAGCTTGATGCCTTAACTCACAGACCGTGCAGACGACCTCGCGCTTTTTTTGTATTTGGATTATTAGTTAGTTCATTGGTGTCGGTGCAAGTTTCTTGGTTAGCGAAGAATAGGTAAGTGTGCCGTGCTTAATTTTTAACCGACTTAAAAAAGAAGGTGATTCTTAATTCGAATGTATGTTTGTTACGCGATCACTCCGCCAATTATGAATTGATTTTGATGAATATTTTTTTTGGTACGTCATTACTTAAGTCCCATATAAATTTATCGAAACTGCAGTGCAAGTACCGTTCTTTTTTGATCGTCAAATTCGATGAAATGCCGTAGAATCGACCATAGCGAGTATTGAGTATTTCGATAGCCCGTTGGTCCAGTTGGTAGTGAACCTGCCTTCTGAGCCTAGGGGCGTGGGTTCGATTCCCACCTAGGACAAACATTTGTGTGATGAACATTTGTGTTTGTTCTATATCTGGGTGTTAATATTTATTTAAGTATGTATTTAAACCTATATATGTATGTATATCAGTTTCTGGCAGCCATATCACAAGCTTTGCTTAGTTTGGGGTCAGATGACCGTGTGTGCAAAAATGTCCTGAATATTTAAAAAAAAAAAAAATATCAAATGGCATTTTATCGAATTTAACGATCTCAACTGTCAAAATTGATGATCGATAAAGAACGGTACTTGCACTGCTGATCCAAAGGCAGAGCTTTTTGAAAAAATCAACAAAAACATAAATATATACACAGATGGCGTTTTTGTTTGTGGTTCCCTTCAGCAAATTTTCTGCTTATTATTGTAAGGTAGTAGTCTCAAAGTAAGTTATTGTTTTTTGTATTCTTCTAAAATTTAACTTTATTGTATAATGTATTGCGGTTTAGTAAAAAAAAAGCATATAAAACACAGACATTTGAACACGAACTATAATTGTACTAAGGCATATCTCCATTGTTTGTCTGGTCTGCGGTCTCAACACAACAATAAAGTAATGAACAAACATACACCACCTCTCCGATCCAATTGAGCGAATTGCTCAATGAAGGAGCACATACTCAGTAGCTTCATAAACAAACAGCGCTACTCTAAAAATATATATTCTTAAAATTCCTCTCCAATAATAACTGTTAGAAACAATAAAAATCTAATTCAAACAAACAGATGGGCGTTGTTTTTATTGCTAATCACGTGGTTATTTTTATTTTATTTTTTATAATAGTTAGGCTTGCGATTGGCCGCCATCTCGCCTGATCAGAAACTCTAATTGTAAAGTAAACGCGGATTTATTTAATTAGTATATACTTTCAGTATATATTTCACTATGGGCTAAAAATAACCAACCTCAAAGTCGCACAACAAACTATGGATAAGGGCTATGCTCGGGGGTTTCTCTGCGAGATTGAATCAGAAATTAGGGTATCCGTAGACGAACGAAAGATATCAACATAGGCCACCGGATTAGCAAGTTGAAGTGGCAGTGACCAGGCACATATCACGCAGAACAGATGGCCGATGGGAATGGGTTCTCAAATGGAGACCACGGATCGGCAAGCGCAGCGTAGGACGTCTACTCATAAGATGGGCAGACGACCTTAAAGTGTTTTGTGTTGTGTTGTGATCCATATATGGGATAACTTTTTTCGCTTTACAATCATTGGAAAGATTTCTATTATCCATTTGCAAGTCTTAGAAATACTATAATAAATATATTTTAGAACTTTAAGTAATATTAGCTCTGTGATGCCCACTCGTGGTTATGATCACATGACATGTTCAACTTTCTCGTCTTGTTGGTTAGCAGTTGAATTATTGTAGAGTTTAAAACACTATAAAACACGCCTGGCTATGGAAGAGTTCCACTATCTATCTCTCGGTGATCAAAGGATACTAAAGAGTCGCCTATGATCACCAGGTAAAATCACCCAGGTGATCAAAGTGGAATAGATTATCACCAAAATGACCAAACCAAATGATCTCCAGGGTTTTATTAGAGTAGTTTTTTACTTTTAATAATAGGCTTGCGTTTGACCGCCAACTTGCCTAATATTACGCGATGATGCGGTCTACGATGGAGCACGCTTGCCTAGACGAAACCGAATCACTCGTGATTTGAACACACCCAGGTTGTAACCATCGAGGAACACTCACTCAGGCAGCGCATTCCAGATACTAGCAGTTGGCACAATAAAAGTGGAAACAAAGCGCTTCATCATTGTCATCATCATCACCTCCTGGCTCCATCATCAAATTAGTTCGATGTACTAAATTACTGTACTTACCTATTGTCATCCAGATTACAAATATGCACTTGCATAGTTTAAAATACCCGGACCCGGACCCGGGTATGTCCTAAAACTGCGACCAGAACCACCGGAGGATGGGCAGCAGCATCCTGTTAGTACACGGTGAACGTACTGCGATCCCCAAGCCGCCTGCCAAGCGTGGGGATTATGGCAACACCCCTCTCTAAGAGGGAGGCCTTTGTCCAGCAGTGGACGTTTAATGGCTGCTGATGTGTGTGATAGTTTAAAATGGATACGACAGTTAATAAATTTAAATGAACTTCCAAGATTTGTGTACATAGTTACAAGTGAAGCAATATAAAAATGTTGATCTACTCCAGAATCTGAGCATATTTTGTCCCACTAAAATTATATCTAGATTTTATAACGACAAGAGCATCCAAATTATTGTTTTCAATCCAGAATTTATGTGTAAATTCTAAAATAACCGAGCGCTGGCCGTCCGTTACATCAACCTAGTTTTTATCTGTCGCTGTCCACGTGAGAACGCATTATTTATTTTATCTGGAACATGTAATTCTACTGAAGTGGTTTACCAGGAACTTTATTTTATAATTGGGTGTGGAAAACAACATTATATTCGAAACAACATTATATTTGGATTCAATACAAAAACGAGCTATAAAGCTCATTGGTGATGAAGTTTTGGTTGGAAAGAAACTTCATAACCTGAACCACCGGCGTAAAGTCGCAAGCTTGTCGGTATTTTATAGGATTTTCCACGGAGAGTGTGCAACGGAACTTCACGAACTTGTTCCCCCATCACCTTTTCATTACCGGATGTCCGGACGAACGACAAGGCGTCATCCTTACTTGGTTGAAATGCCATTTATTAGCACCAAGCGTTTTGACTCCTCTTTCTTAATTAGAACAGAAAAACAATGGAACGCCTTGCCTCTGTCTGTGTTTCCGCAGCATTACAATCTTTGAGTGTTCAAATCTAGGGTTAATGGGTTATTACTGGGCAAACATGCTCCATATTCGACCGCATCATCGCTTTCCATCAGGCGAGATTGCGGTAAAAGGTAGCCTAGCCCGAAGTAAAAAAAAACAGTCTGCACTTACTAATTGGATTTCAATTAGCACGGCTTTATCTATTACACCACTTATTTTTAAGCTATTGAATTCTCTGTATGATTGAATAGAATAGCCACTCGGGCAGCTAGCTATTTATCATTGGTTTGAGTACTGTTATACAAAAGTTCAAAGACATATGACATTCACTAACCTGCACTGGGCCAGCATGGTGGATTAGAGCTCATCTTCTCTCTCTGAGAGAAGACCTGTGTCCCAGCAGTGGAACAAGAATGAAATGATGATACAAAATGCGCCAGCTTACACCTTAAATGCGCAACTTTAATATGCTCTAAGTAATTAGTTCTTAGGTTTTCATTGTTAATTCACAACCCGTCGAAGCCCACAACTCGGCGGAGAACTGCAAGACCGTGAGCCAATTACTGCGTATATAGGGAACGTTTTGACTGAAAATCATTGATGGTACTTGTAAATAATTACATACATAATATTTCTATAGACATCTATCATCTAATCTGGCTGTGAACACGACATTGCAGTGTTCGAGACGAGAACCTCTCGTCCAGAGGAATTATCTATCTATCTATATAATATACTAGCTGAACTGACAGACGTTGTCTTGTCTTAGAACTGTCAACCACGCAAAGTTAAAATTGTAAATATTATTTTTTCCCCTCCCTATTTCCCCATTTTTTTAATCCCCATTTTTTTTTTAAATACAATATAGCCTATGTTACGCGGGGATAGTGTAGCTTCCCAACAGTGAAAGAATTTTTCAAATCGGTTCTGTAGTTTCGGAGCCTATTCAATGCAAACAAACAAACAAACAGAATCAAATCTTTCCTCTTTATAATATTAGTATAGAAGTATTGATAAAAATGAATCCCTATTTACCTTGGTCACTCCATAACTTGAGAACGACTTTACCGTAATCATACATCTTTTTTTTAAAGTCTTCTATTACTTTGTAGAAGGTTCTTACGGAAAGAAATATTCAAAAAAATGCGCAGAAAATTGGTAAATGTAAGAAAACTTTACGACGATTTTAACTTCGCGCGTTTGACAGTTCTAAGACAGGACAACGTCTGTCGGGTCGGCTTGTAATAAACACGGTAAAATCCGTGGAAAAGTGTATCATTTTAATAAAACACTGTTTTAAACTATTACGGTTTGTTCAGTCTTCCCGTGAACATGGTGCATGTAACTGCGCCGAAATATCGGGAGCTCATTCCACAACCTTACCACGGTAAATATCCCGTAAATAATCATATAACTTTAATTAACTTGTTGTTATTGCTTCGAATATATTAATTTTATCCGCACGATAAGACGACACCCTCCTAAGGTCAAAATTCTATTCAGATTTCAGACGCACGAAGCGTATTCAATCCAGCTTTTTGACCAGAACTAGAGTGGAAGTTGCATCTAAAAACACGGTAAATATCCCGTAAATAATCATATAATATAACTTTATCATTTCAATGTTTTAATATATAAGCCATAATATTATAACAATATTTTTGAACGCATCTAAACTAATGACTCTATAGAAAACTATAGAACCCATGTATACATATTTGTAGTACTTATTTTAACATCTGGCTAGGTGTATAACTAAACGCATGTTTGACCACATCACAATACAATGTCGCCTGATGAGAAGCGATGATGTAGCACGCGTAGGAAATACCTATTTACTTTTTTAACGACCGTGGATTGTGCCAGCATGTTGTGGATTGCTGTTTTTAGATGCAACTTCCACTCTAGTTCTGATCAAAAGCTGTATTGGAAACGCTTCGTGCGTCTGAAATCTGAATAGAATTTCGACCTTAGGAGGGTGTCGTCTTATCGTGCGGATAAAATTGATATATTCGAAGAAATAACAACAAGTTAATTAAAGTTATATGATTATTAACGGGATATTTACCGTGGTAAGGTTGTGGAATGAGCTCCTGATATTTCGGCGGAGTTACATGCACCATGTTCACGGGAAGACTGAAGAATGCGGGTGGTTGGTCGAACAGTTAAAAAGTTAGGTTAAGTTAGTTCCACAACCTTACCACGGTAAATATCCCGTTAATAATCATATAACTTTAGCGAACAACCGTGATAGTTTAAAACAAAGTTAATTAAATTATTCGAAGCATTTTAAGCAAATTCTTCCCAGTTGGTCGCTAGATCGGAAGATTCGGAAGGATTTCGTGCTCGTAAACACGCCGGTATATTTATACGCTGCTCTCTATTTCGATGCTCATTATTGTTACAGAGCTGGACTTTACTGCTGCGGCCTTCGCGCGCATTTTCTATGTCATATTCGCTAAATCTGATTATATTTTGTACAATATGTTATAATAAAAGGCGATTTACCCGTGCTTCTTTGCTTTACAAATTATTCACTCTAATAGAAGCATAGATTCGCTCGTAATGCTTTGTCGCTTAGAAAACTCTCGTCTTTCTTTGAGCTGGGTTCCATTTAAGGCGCATGGGATCCCAAAAAAGTTCTGCCTCAATTTAGGTTTCTAACATTACAGCATGTAAAGAGCAGATGGTTTGCGAAAGTTGTCATCATCGTCCTTTGAATTTGCAATGCTATGGCTATGTTAAAAGTAGGTACTTTTGGCATAGCGTTGCAAATTCAAAAGCAGAGTGGTAGAATGATGCCATTCCTTTTGTCCTTTAACAGCGTTAATATTTCACAGTAATTTAACATCTCGGCTAATGTTGAGAAATTGAGTACGAAACGATTTTTTTCTGCTTGCTAGAGTTATGAAAAACTTTTTGAAGTTATACTTCTTATGCGACTTGCAACAAGGTTGCGTTAAACGTTTAACGCTACCATGGAGGGGGAATTTTTCTCTCGTATGGTTGAGAAATGCGTATCCTTTTATCGCGCTGCGACTAGCAGACCCGGTAGTGTAATGGTGTCGCTAATGGATTGAGAAGCCTAAGGAGCTAGGTTCGAATCTCGAGAAAAACATGTTTTTAAATTGTTGATATTTTTGCCCTAGTTATAATTTTAGGGTTCCTTGTTGAAGTATAACTTCTTCCGCGCGGAGGGACTCCACGCACATTTTTTTTTAAACTAAAACATCTTTACTTTGTGTTTGCATGAGTATATGAAACGCTACGAACTATTATCGTCGTCCGACCTTCCATTGACACTGACCTACGCTAAAGAACTTCATATATTATTTTGAAGAGCACCTTATTGTCACTGTTTCTTAGATTTCTGTGCATGCCTAAAGCATTAATGTAAATACGTAGGTACTTTTTTTTCCTGGGCAAGCGTCTTTATTAACTAAACAAAATACAAGCTAAAACTACAAATACAGTTAGACTGCCCATAGACCGTTGAAGGTCTAAAGACAATCCAAATGCTCAAGCCCACTACCAGTTGGCAGCGTACCCAGCATGCTGGCGGCATTACCACGTTGAATGGCAAGGTACTAAAATCAATTAAGTCTAATTCAACTTTTCTTTTGATCATCACCATGTTCTTAGATACGTTCATGTCTTTGTTGTCTCTTATTGACAATACATTTTGGAACTAAAGTTATATGATTATTTACGGGATATTTACCGTGGTAAGGTTGTGGAATGAGCTCCCGATATTTAGGCGCAGTTACATGCACCATGTTCACGGGAAGACTGAATCATTTTGGAACTGTTGAGGATGGTTTTTTTTGATTCGAAATTGCATCTGAATACAAAACGAAATATTTTGACCTTCGAATAAAATCATAAAATTTGGTGATTGAAATGTCGTACGTAAAGACGCTAGTGCTAGAGTTAGGGTCGTGCCGCGATGTTTCTTCATTGAACTGAATTAAAACAGATGCTGGTCGCTAGGCAATAAACTGTACCGCTTGCATCTGGCTCTACACTTCACGACTTTGCACGAGGGTAACTGTATCCTGAGATTTGACCTTTTGCATGAATAATTTTAACGAAAATATTGTACCCTTGTCGTTCTCACACGCTATCATAATTGAACATCAATAAAACTGTAAGTGCCTAAGTTTGTTTTAATTTGAAGCCGGCAATGTACTCAGCTGTTCAACATTTCAACTCGGTATTTAAATTAACTTTTCCTGTATTATTTTTCATAAGAAAAGGTGAGCACCGCTAAATCTGTTACGAATTGTTTGTGATGACGTAATTTTCAGTAGGTAGATATTAAAATCGACACAGCATTTTAAGGACTATAATTATTTCCTTTAATACAAAGAATTGAGATCATAATTAAAATTAAAGTTCACGGTTTCCACGACTGCTTATTATCTTAGAATTCGTTTCACCTTTATTGTAAAGTGCATAATGCAATTTAAAATTAGGGGCCGTCCATTAAACACGTGTTGTTTTTTTTTTGCATTTTTTAACCCTCCCTCCCCCTTGGTGAGGTTCAAGTCTATTGTTTATTGATTGTGATAATTCGTGATTTTTGCTAAACCCCCTTTCAAGCCTCACGTGATTAATGGACGGTCTCTTACCTGCAGTTTTCTACGTTATATATAACACAAGAATGTAAAAAAGTCTCAGCTTCCTGAGTACTAAACCTTACAAAAAGTAGAGCACTCATAAAATCAACATATGTACTTAAAACTTCAAGGGATCCATTCAGGTACTAAATCTAAATTCACAACTTTAATTCGAAAACGATTCCAAACTTTCTGAAACTTTTAATGCAGTTCATCATATACCTGAACTACCTTCGAGCTAAGAATAGCAACAGTTTACAAACAACTCACCATGGTGTGACGAAGAGGTGTGAACGTAAAGACCGAGGTGAACGTGGACGCGTGCGGCGGCGTCTGTGTCGTATCGCGGACTGACCGCGGCCGAGGCGAAGCATGATCCATGCTCGCTGGATCGCGTTATCGGCATGACGTAATGCTTGCATTTATTGTCTACATTTCGGTAGCTGTTCCAATGTTTCCACACTTTGCAGAGTTGTGATTATTGAACCTTCTTTTGCGTATAGAAAAGCTTCTGAGTAAGGGGTTAACAGAGTCAAAAACAAAGACAGACGCTGATTTAAAACCTTGCTAATCGTCGTCAACATTTTGTTAGATACCTAGGTACATTTTCTCACTTGCACACACATCAGCAACCATTAAGCGTCCACTGCTGGACAAAGGCCTCCCTCCTACAGAGGGGTGTTGCCATAATCCCCACGCTTGGCGGGCGGCTTGGGGACCGCAGTACGTTCACCGTGTACTAATAGGACGCTGCTGCCCATCCTCCGGTGGTTCTGGTCGCAGTTTTAGGACATAGGACAAGGACGGATGCATCAAATTCAAATGCAAAATATTTGTCAAAACATGGTAGGTACACATATATATAAAGTAGCATACATGGTCCTACGAATGGAGACGTAACTCATCGAGATAAGATCCTTGCCTATTACAGCGTACAAATTTTCGTTTTTATATGTATATTTTATTGGTTTTTGTTAAAGTTAAAAAAAAAACGAAGTTATGTCTATGTTAGAATATTTTGGTTTAGTTGTATTTTATACCTTAAGGGTCCTGTATACCCTCTGCAGCTTTCGCTCTCTCACATTTTCACATTATTGAAGATATAAAATCAATGAGTGTGAATTTCCAAAAAGTAACAAAATCATGTCATGGTGTCTATCGTAACATTACAAACAAAGAAATTGTCAATTTGATATATTTTAATTTGACACAGTAAAATGGTAACAAGTGATTTTTATTTCTCGTGTCATTTTATTCCGTCAAATTACAAGATATCGAAGCAAACATTTCTTTGTTTGTAATGTTACGATAGACACCATGACATGATTTTGTTACTTTTTGGAAAGTCACACTCATTGATTTTATATCTTCAATAATGCGAAAATGTGCGAGCGAGAGAGCTGCAGAGGGTATACAGGACCCTTAATTAACAAAAGAAACATGTTAATTACTACCTATAAATAAACATTCCAATGTTTAAGTCTCTGATAATTTTAGGAATTTTAGTATATATTAAAGGAGCCATACAGAATACACTTTTTTGCATGATTTGCATCGGATTATTATTTCGTAAATGGTACCTACACCTGATTTTAATTAAGTTATTCATTATTAACCCCCGGCTCAACAGAGGGGTGTGTCATGCGTATCTGTCTGTGGCTCTGTACTCTGCCACCAAGAAAGAAATGTAACAATAATAACCTTTAGTTTTTCCTCCGAAGTATAATTTGGACTGCTTCAAACGAAGGGTGAATAGAGTCCTCAAAGGTAGGCAACGCACTGACAATACCCCGGGTATTGTAGGTGTCTATAGGCAGCGGTGACCACTTACCATCAGGTGGCCCGTAGCTTGTTTGCCACTTACTCTATTTAAAAACAAAAAAAAAAAATGTTTTGTCTGGACAACTCTCGTCCGATTTCAGACGTGGTGGCTGTATGCACCGATGTTTAATAACAATTTCGTGGAATTTATGAAACATCTTTTGTCTGTCATCTAAATGCGTTTAACCGTTGCACTCGAGCTCCAAGTCACAAGCCGCGTGCTTAGTTTGGAGCTCACCGACCAAAGACACACGATGTCGACATTTGTTTACTATTAGTTAGTTGCTCTTTCTATGTAGGTTTCCTTTTTGTGTGAATAAAATGTATCCTTATCTTTACCTCATAATTATATCAGGAAATCACATCACACATCAGCAGCCATTAAACGTCCACTGCTGGACAAAGGCCTCCCTCTTAAAGAGGGGTGTTGCCATAATCCCCACGCTTGGCAGGCGGCTTGGGGATCGCAGTAAGTTCACCGTGTACTAATAGGACGCTGCTGCCCATCCTCCGGTGATTCTGGTCGCAGTTTTAGGACATACCCGGGTTATCAGGAAATCACTTCACTTTAATTGAGTCAGGAATTCACTTCCGCAATGAGTTCTGAGCGACGGTGGCCGGGCGGTAGCATGTGCGCTTTACAATCTGACGGCACCCGGTTCGATCCTCGGCCACCAATGACTTATTTAGTACTTTAAATCAATTATTTGCAGTTTCGATGCCGTCGCTCAAAAACAGTAAAAGAAAACCTGTATGTCCGAGAACCTCAAAAATGTAAAGACATTTCGATGGCTCACTATTACAAGGTTCTATGTTATTTTCTTACACATTCTGTAATTTCAATTTAAAACTTTTTGGTTTCATAAATATTGACTTAGCAGGGTTTATGACTTTGAATATTTTGAATTTTAATTTATGCTTGAGTAAAAGTATATCTCTGAAGCATAAATCCTGCTAAGTCAATAATAATGAAAGTCAACAATTTAAAATTGAAATAACAGAACGTGTAAGAAAATAACATAGAACCTTGTAATAGTGAGCCAGCGATTTACCAACATGCTATGAGCCATGCAGCATGGTAGAGTAGTCCATCCTCTCTCTGAGAGAAGGCCTGTATCCCAGCAGTGGGAGCATAATAGGCGATCGATAATGATGAATGAGGTCTGAGTCTATAAAGCTACACTCTTTTCTGTCCGTCTGAACTAGGGTTTATAGAAAATATAAAAAACATGCCGCTCATCAAAATCAGCTCAGTAAAAAGTTACGCGTCACACATCCTTATCCTTACTAATATTAAAGCGAAAGTAACTCTATCTCTGTCTGGATGTTTGTTCGCTTTTCACGACTAAACCGCTAAGCCGATCTTAACGATTTTGGCAGGATGATAGTGTACATCATATGGACGGACATAGGGTACTTATTCTCCCAGAAAATGCGGGAAAATTGGAAAATCACGGGTACCACCGCGGGATTCAGCTAGTAAAAATATATATAAGCGTCCACTAGAGAACCTTGTCCTTCGGTTAAATTATCTCCAAATAATCATTCAGTTCAACAAACCGCTAGGGCTCCAGGGCACACCCCTTCTGGGGTGCCTGGGCAAGTCTGATTCCCACCCCCGGCGACGGCCCAAGCCGAGGTTCGTACCTTCGAGGTGCCCTTGTGCTAGTCGCCCAAAAACTTAAACCATCAAGTTATGCCGAACGCACTCTGCGTTCGCTAACTAGTCCGGTCCATCTGTAGAGGCCAAAAGGCCAACATTACAAGTCAATATCAAAAAAAAAAAAAAGAACCTTGTCCTTCTTTTTGTCGGTAAAAATGCAGTAAAGCGTAGTCAGTATAATGTAAGTTTCGGTTGCATCCGTGAATTAGCGGGGGTAGCTGCTTATCATCGGGCAAATTATCTCCGACAGTACTTTATTAGTTACGATCACGTGGTCTCAGAGATGTCGTATCTTTTTAACCGACTTCTGGAGGAGTTTATCAATTCGACTGGGTGTTTTTTTGTGTTTGTTACGCCATTACTCCGCCAATTATGAATTGATTTTGATGATTCTTTTTTTGTTTGGTAGGTCATACCTCAAAGGTGGTCCCCATATACATTTTATCAAAATTGATTTAGCGTTTTATGAAAAAATCAACAAAATTAAACTAAAATATCTACACAGATGACGTTTCGGTTTGTGGTTCCATGGAGTAAAATTTTTGATGAGGACTTTCAATCTTTGTTTTACCTGTAATTTTTTACTTATTTTAAGTTTGTACGTAAAGGTACAAGTCCTGAAGTCGATTTTTGTTTTATTAAAAAAAAAAAATAATTGGAAACTGAGTTCACTTTAGAGTTTTTCTAGTTCTTTTATAATACATACTTCTAATAAAGTATTTTTTTTTTATATTTTATGTATTCAATGACGTACTCCTTAAATTGATTATAGGTACCTACTACATAATACAATTTGCTGATAATTATTACCAAAAATACAAAATTATCGTCATCATTACCCATATATTTTAGAACCATAACGAAAAAAAATCTATATTCTTCTCTCCGATCATTTATTTGTGGTTTTAAACAAATATCTAGTTATTTCTTAACATTAATGTTTTTCCTCCCATTCTTCGACTAATCTAACTAATCTCTTCGAGTAATTATATATATATTCTTTTTTTTTTTTTATTTATTCTCCACGGACTCCTGGGTCCGTGCCCTTTGTCAACTTTTAACATATTTTTTTAACTATATTTAATATAACATATAACTAATGACTATACAAAAGGAATATACAAATTATAAAATGTTATGACTATGTTGCGTGTATACACCGAGCAGTCCAGCTCCCGCAAGCAGCACCCGTTCACGAGTTGAATTATCAATTTGGAAAACCGACTTCAAAATTAGTATAATATACGCAATGTCGTTTACTTGTATGACATATTTTTTTTCCAGTTATTTTGTTTTAAATACCAAACTACTGAACCATTTTGATTAAATTTCCATGGGACCAATCTGAAAGTATAGGTTTTGTATCCACTGATATCAGACTGAATTCGCCACGGATCCCGGAGAGTTGTATCCACCAATACCGGGATCCGTATATCCTTTCAATTAAAAAAGAATTAGCAAAATCGGTTTAAAAATGACGGAGCTCTGAGGTAACAACCTATTTAAAAAAAAACAATACAACCGAATTTAGACCCCCTCTTTTGGAAATCGGTTATAAAGATGGCTTTAACAGAAAAATGTTTGTTCGCAGAGTACAGGGCACGTGTCACCAGCTCGCTGTGATGTGACGCGGCTGCTTCGGCAGCTCTGCAGCGGGGATCCTGCTGGGTATGATACTCTATTCACTACTATTTATCGACCATCAGGAGAAACTCTGGCAAAAATAGTGGCAGAGTATAGGAAACATTCACCACCGACCAGAGCGATGCAGTCACGAAGGGAAAGAAAGGAATGTTTCTACTTTATCATACTGTCTGACTGTCATGTCTTTAGGTATCCAACAGTTGACTGGTGCGAGTTGATGCTCCACGTCATCATCATCAGCCAGAAGACGTCCACTGCTGAACATAGGCCTCCCCTTTAATACTGAACTCAGCCTGCCATCTGCATGCACTGGATATCCGCGACCTTCACAATGTCGTCGGTCCATCTAGTGGAAGGCCTACCTACGCTGCGTCTTCCGGTTCGTGGTCGCCACTCAAGAACCTTTCTTCCCCATCGGTTATTGGTTCTTCGAGCGATGTGGCCTGCCCATTGCCACTTCAACTTGCAAATTTTAACAGCTATGTCGGTGATTCTGGTTCTTTGGCGAAGGTAGGTAGGCCACCTACGCTGCGTCTTCGGGTTCTGTAGGAGCTAATGCTCCTACTTCCGTCAAATATTCTGCGAAAATTTGTATGTAAGTGTGTATTTTTTCTGCAGTCAACTCTGTAACAGAACAAATTTGGTATGAATATAGCATATACCCTGGATTGACACATAGGCTTTTAACCCGGAATATTCATGCTTTCTGTAGGACTGAATGAAATCGCGGGGCGCTGCTAGTATAGACATAGATTAGCTAAGTACATAGTTGGAAGAAAGTTTTCGGTGAAGGAAAACATTGTGAAGAAACCTGCATACGTACGGAGAAGAAATTCAATGGCGTATGTGAATCCACCAACCCGCAAATGGGCCAGCGCCGTGGATATGGCCCAATCGCCCTTTCGCGGGTAGGCCAAACTCCAACAATCAGTAGCCTATTCAAAAGCTGATTATGCTATGCTTACTATAGTTGGAAGATTCCTAATAAGCATTGTTATCTGCGAAAATAAAAATAAATTTGCTCGGAATATAAAAACAAATGGCACAGTAATTATAGCCAATTTACGGCCAATAATCACATTCTCAACAACATAATCACCGTTAATTCGTGAAAACCGACAAATCGGCGATTGCTTTATACGGGTCCACATTATTTCGCGTACCGGGCGCAAAGCTCTCGCCTCTCGTTCTATTTATATCGTTTGGAAAGAGAGGGAGGAACGGCGCGGTGAGTTTGCGCTCGCGCCCACGTGGGATTCTTATTTGGTCCTCTGACTAATTGCACCTGATGAGGTGCGATCTCCGCCAAAGAGGTTGGGAGAAATGCGAGAGCGTTTGTTGGATTTGTGGATGTTACAAAATAAAACACTGTTTTAAACTATCACGGTTGTTCACTAAAGTTATATGATTATTTACGGGATATTTACCGTGGTAAGGTTGTGGAATGAGCTCCCGATATTTCGGCGCAGTTACATGCACCATGTTCACGGGAAGACTGAAGAATGCGGGTGGTTGGTCGAACAGTTAAAAAAGTTAGGTGCAGACATAACGATCTACCCTCTTTCTTAGTCTTAAAAAACAAAAAAAATCCCGTAAATAATCATATAACGTTACAAAATAATATTTCCTTTGGATTTGTAACGTGTAGTAATCATCGAATCATTTATACAACTAGCAGCGCTGCGCCCTTTCGTTTTCTGGTTTACTTGCATTTTTATCTGAATAAAAATAATCATACGTCCATCTTCTGCGCATAATTTATTTCAAGTACTAAATAGGTCAGAGTCTATAAAATTTGCAAGTTGAAGTGGCAATGGGCAGGCCACATCGCTCGAAGAACCGATAACCGATGGGGAAGAAAGGTTCTGGAGTGGAGACCACGAACCGGAAGACGCAGCGTAGGGAGGCCTCCCACTAGATGGACCGACGACATTGTGAGAGTCGCGGGCATCCAGTGGATGCAAAAGGCAGGCTGTCGTTCAGTGTGGAGGTTAAAGGGGGAGGCCTATGTTCAGCAGTGGACGTCTTCTGGCTGATGATGATGATAACTAAATAGGTCAATAAAGACCAAACTAAAGTTTGTCTCAAACCATTCTGAGTTAAGGTATTCTATGCATTTAGTTTACATTTGTTTCCAGCTAATGTAGACATTGTTATAACGACATAGGAATTTAATTAGTTTTTCGGTATTCATATAATGTTGAATTGAAATAGTTAAACTCTACATTGTTTTGTGAAGTTGATCCAACATCTATGTGTTTGTAAATCAATGCCTGGCCGTGAAAAGTAACAAACCGGAATCCACAGAGTGCCTACTTGGCATTAATAATATCAGTAACTAGCTATGCACCGTGGTTTCACTCGCGAGGACAGAAAGAATCGTAATTTTTTCGGAATAAAAAGTATCTATCCCGGGTTAATCTCCTGCCTTCCAACTCTCAGTGCAAAACACATCACATCACATCATCAGCCATTAAATGTCCACTGCTGAACAAGGCCTCCCTCTTAGAGAGGAGTGTTGCCATAATCCCCACGCTTGGCAGGCGGCTTGGAGATCGCAGTACGTTCACCGTGTACTAACAGGACGCTGCTGCGCATCCTCCGGTGGTTCTGGTCGCAGTTTTAGGACATACCCGGGTCCAAAGCAAAACAATAAGTATTAATTTAAAAAACCGTCTTCAAAGTTTGTAAAATACGTAACATTGATTGGTAAAGAAATACTTTAGTTATTTTGATTTAAAAGCCAAACTACTGAAACGGTTTTTATTAAATTTGTATTGGACCAATCAGAAAGTATATCCTTTCAAATAAAAAAGTTTTTTTCTAAATCGGTTTATAAATGACGGAGTTCTGAGGTAATACAACCAATAAAAAAATACAAATAACAATACAACCGAATTAAGAACGCCCTCCTTTTTTGAAGTCAGTAAAAAAATATCGAAATCTGATATCTATGTATAAAAAAAAACTACGCGTCGACTAGAAAAAAAAGCATATTTTCATCGGTTTAAAATTACGTCGGTTCGTTGCTTTGTTGCTGCGAGAAAGAGGGACAAACAAACAAACTATCGCATAAATAATATTAGTATGATTTAAATAATACAAAAAAAAAATACTATTTCAAGACTACCTACTACTTATATACTTATAATACCCACTTATAGTTAAAACAGAGATTAAAGTCCTCATTAAAACTTTTGAACCAAAAACCAAAACGTCATTTGTGGATGTATATTTGGTTAAAAGCGCTAAATCAATTTAGATATAATTTATATGGGACCACCTCTGAGGAATGAACTGCCAAACAAAAAAAGAATCATCAAAATCTATTCATAATTAGCATAGTATATATTGGCGTAACAAACATTTAAAAAACAACATGGTGCATGTAACTGCGCCGAAATATCGGGAGCTCTGTCCACAACCTTACCACGGTAAATATCGCGTAAATAATCATATAACTTTAGTGAACAACCGTAATAGTTTAAAACAGTGTAAAACAGTGATTAAAAAAAAAACAGTCGTATTGATAACCTCCTTCTTTAGTCGGTTAAAATGAGGTACGTTCATCTGTTGTCAGTGTTCGTGTGTTTTGTCAGGTACTGTTCAGTAGTTAGCCGCGATAAGCTCATTGAGGGCTGCCCACGTGGCGCGTGTCCAAATGAAGCAGCATGACTAATGCAGTATGTACACTTGATCTCGTGCCACCTCCCGGTAGGCTCTACCGCCGGCCACCTTGTTACTGTGGTGTGATATCTGTGAATGTGTGACGTATAGACAGGGGCGGATACAGGCAGAGTTGGGGGGTAATTTTTGTGTGATTTTACCATCAAGATATTCCTATAGAGCTCAGAGCAAATAAAAATACAGAGTCACTACAGCGAACGCGAACAGTGAAGCCACTTTTTGAAACACGTGTGCGTAGTCGAAGTGTTGCCAGTGCATTTTTCTGACGAGAAATTCACGTAGTGTGTTCGGCCTGCATCTAGCGTGAGTCGTGTATTTATTGGGAATTCACGTAGTGCGATTTTGGCGTTACTTTGGCATTGCGCCGTAGTGCCTCTGTTTTTATTTGCTCTGAGCTATAGAGTAACAATCTCTCAGTGAAAACAGTCAAAAAAACGTCTGAACGTTATTGTACATACATTATATCAATTATCTACTTCACAATGCCACATTTAATCCAATTTAGACGTTATGTTGCTTGCATAGTGTTCAACGTTAGTTGTCCGCTATGTCATCGTAGCTCTGGCATCCCGCGGCGTTGTAGTCGGATCGCGGTTACCTTGTAACCAACCAAAAAGTCGGCGCAATTCGTACCGTGCGTTGAGTTTTGGTTCGGTAATTTTTTGGCACGATTGTGATTCTATACGTATTGTTGTTTGCTTACTTAACTTCCAGAAAATTCGTTCTAAACAAATATATAAACTTAGGGTGGGTTGCACTATCTTACTTTAGCTTTAACAAACATCGACATTTCAGTTAAGGTACCGGCAAGACATTATATTTTTGCTTCCACAGATTAGCAGTTCGCTCAATAAATGTGGAATAAAAACGCGTTCGTACGGGTTTTCGGAATATCAACCATAAAGCGGTGTCGATTTTTCGTGCCCTCTCTGGCAGTTCGATAGAAAAATGGGCAAAAAATTAGCTCTCTCACTGGCCTGTGAAGGCCTGTGTCCCAGCAGTGGGAACGTTATAGTGATACTGAGGTCTAAGTTCGGGGCGAACGACTTTTTTTTATCGCGTCCAAAAAATCCGCGACTGTATAATCGCGTAAAAAAGTCCGCGTCTGACCTGCCAACTCGCCTGTTGGTAAACGACGATGTATTAGTAATTATTTAAGACGTTTGTCTTGCCCGACCTAAAAGAGACCGCAGGGAAACGCTGGATGCAGGCCGATTCCAACCGGCCCTTTTGGAGATCGATAAGGGAGGCTATGTCCAGCATTCAAGTGGACGTCCTACGGCTGAAGTGATGATGATGATGATGATGATGCATCTTGCACACGTCGCATCCTTATTGAGCACAGGTTTCAAAAACCGTGTAAAAGACGCATTATTCT
Organism: Agriopis marginaria; assembly: GCA_932305915.1. Classification (NCBI taxonomy): domain Eukaryota; kingdom Metazoa; phylum Arthropoda; class Insecta; order Lepidoptera; family Geometridae; genus Agriopis; species Agriopis marginaria. The sequence goes on along the minus strand of OW029929.1, from coordinate 16,667,196 downwards.
TATTATGGTGTTATTTCGGAAGTAACCAGTCTGCAAATTTGGCGGCGTTTGGCGCCACTTGTCTTTGTTAACCGAAGCCATATCTGAACCATTAGTCATATTGTTATGGGGTTTGGAGGTTTGAGTCACTCGCGCCGTGACCTTCGCGCTTTGGGCTACTGTCGCCAAATATAGGGCTCTAGCTTGGAGCTTGGTTCCATCTCGTGCGATCTTTGCTATCCTCATCAGACTTATCAACCGACTTCAAATAAATCTACATAAAAACTGGCCAAGTATGAGTCGGGCTCGCGCACTGAGGGTTCCATGCCACAACATAAATTGTTAACTACTAAAGTACAGGGTGCGAGTCCTAATAAATCACACTTGTCCGGTTTAATTTATTTATACTGAGTTCAATTTTTTTTCAATTTTGATATGCTTGCGTTTGACCACCATCTTGTCTGATGTTAAGCGATGGTGCGGTCTACGAGGGAAGCACGCTTGCCTAAAAGAGATCTAGATTTTAATTTGAACAAAATAATCTATAATATACATGGTGTAAGGGGAACACTCGAAGCCAAAAAAAGGTAATTGTACTCATCATTATGAACCACTTTTAGTATGGGACCAAGCCTGAAGTCGCGAAAAAAAAATCAGCTGTTCCATACATTTTGTCGAGTGTCAATGACCGGTTTCTATAGACAGCTGATATTTTTTTCGCGATTTCAGGGCTGGTCCCATAGTAAAAGTTGTTCATAATGATGAGTACAATTACCTTCTTTTGGCTTCGAGAGTGTTCCCCTTCCACCCCGTATAAAATAAGTTGATAATAGAAAACCTTTAAGTGTGGAAATAAAGGGATCAACTTCGTTTCCCGCTAATTGAACTTAGTTTATAAACTCCGTTTTAAATTTTAAATGTACACAATATCTAATACCGAGTGAATCGGTTTCTTCTGGGCAAGCGTGCTCCAACGTAGACCGCATCATCGCTTAACATCAGGCGAGATGGTGGTCAAACGCAAGACTATTATTTATTTAAAAAAACTAGCCCAGGTAGAGTTTCATATGCTAAATAGCTATACAGGACATCTGCTGTCTGTGGTCTCTTTCTTAGAGAGCTTACAGGGGCCTTACGGACAAGTGCTATTAAGCGGTAAATCAGCTCAGTTGGAAAATTACGCGAACGTAAACCTTTACGCGCGCAGATACTGTTTGCGGTTACCAACTGAGCGGATTTAACGTTAGTTTGGTGCCGCAATAGCAGTTGTCCGTAAGGCCCCTGTACTTATTGTCTGTTTCTAGCCTCCTTGTAAAAGTATCTGTCTTACAAACTGTAATAAGTAGCATCGATATCTATTTCAAAATAACCACATTATCTTATTAACTTAATCAATTCGACTCTAGCACTATTCTATTGCGTATCGGATTATGGAAGTACAAATACAATGACTGTTTGCTTCAGTCCACAAGAGATTTTTTTTAAAATTATAAATAGGCTTGCGCTTGGCCGCCAACTCGCCTGATGTTAAGGGTCCTGTATACCCTCTGCAGCTCTCTCGCTCGCACATTTTCACATTATTGAAGATATAAAATCGATGAGTGTGAATTTCCAAAAAGTAACAAAATCATGTCACGGTGTCTATCGTAACATTACAAACAAAGAAATTGTAATTTTGATATATTTTAATTTGACACAGTAAAATGGTAACAAGTGATTTTTATTTCTCGTGTAATTTTATTCCGTCAAATTACAAGATATCGAAGCAAACATTTCTTTGTTTGTAATGTTACGATAGACACCATGACATGATTTTGTTACTTTTTGGAAATTCACACTCATTGATTTTATATCTTCAATAATGTGAAAATGTGCGAGCGAGAGAGCTGCAGAGGGTATACATGGGTTGACTGCCCCGGTGGCTCAGTTGGTAGTGAACCTATCTTCTGTGCTTGGGGGCGTGGGTTCGATTCCCATCTAGGACAAACATTTGTGTTTGTTCTATGTCTGGGTGTTAATATCTATTTAAGTATGTATTTAAAAATATATATGTACGTATATCAGTTTCTGGCAGCCATATCACAAGCTTTGCTTAGTTTGGGGCCAGATGACCGTGTGTGTAAAAAAAAAATGTCCCGAATACAGGCCCCTTAAGCGATGATGCGGTCTATGATGGAGCACGCTTGCCTAGACGAAACCTATTCACTCTCGACTTCAAGACACCCAGATTGTAACTATCGGGGAACACCCACTCAGGCAGCGAATTCCACAGACTAGCAGTTCGCACAATAAATGTGGAATCAAAGCGCTTCGTACGGGTTCTCGGAATATCAACCATAAAGCGGTGTCGATTCTTCGTGCCCACTCAACACAAAAATGGGCAAGAGGGAATCAAATCATGCAGATCTGCACTCTCCGAAATGTATCCGATAAAAAACCGATAGACTAGCAACTTTACGCCGATGCTCAAGACTAAGAAGCTTAGTCTGAACCAGGGATTCGTTGCTGATGAGTCTCTTGGCACGTTTCTCAATATACTCATGCAGTTTTCCACGTTACGGAAACGAACGCTAAGTACAAGTTGTACTAAACTATATTTAAGTTCATTTAAACAATACAAAGCCATTTTGGATTACAACAATAAAAGTACAAAGAAGTTAATTATGAACAAGAATAACTAAGAAGTTAACATGTTTTTTTGTGTTGGGATGACGTGATACAGAATGACAATGCTAACTATTTTATGATCGTAATTTTTTAGTGTTCCGTACCCAAACGGGACCCTATTACTGAGCCTACGTTGTCTGTCCGTCTGTCTATCTGTCTGTCCGTCCGTCCGTCCGTCCTACCTTTAAACGGATGTATCTTTCGAACCGTAATAGATAGCCAGTTGAAATTTTCACACAATGTGTAAAGTACGGCAGATTACTTGAGAAACAATTAAAAAGTCAATAAGTAAAAACAAAAGGGGGGTCCCCATACAACAAACGTATTTTCTTTACGTATTTATGTTTTAGCTCTAATGTAAAAACGGTAACACTTACAAGCGTCAAACTTAGCATAATTTTAGTACACACTCTAAAGTACAACAACAAATAATAAATAATGGCCAAGTGCGAGACGGTGACAAATTTTAGTTCATTACCAAGTTATAACTGGTAATTCCTTACCTAGATGACCTCCTTATCATTTCACCGAATCAAAATTGTCATATATTTTACTAATTCTGAAGTCAGTTTTTTAAAATGATTAGTTATTATATTTTGTGGTGGACCCTCAGTGCTCGAGCCCGACTCGCACTTGGCCTGCTTATTTATGAAATCTATACTAATATTATAAAGAGGAAAGATTTGATTGTTTGTTTGTTTGCAATAGGCTCCGAAACTACTGAACCGATTTGAAAAATTATTTCACTGTTGGGAAGCTACACTATCCCCAGGTGACATAGGCTATATATGTATACCCGTGCGTTCTAGTATTAAATAAAATTAGGACACATGCATATTACTTAATTTCCATCCGGTCATGTCCAAAGTGTACGCGGTCACACTTGTGTCATTGATTTATCAATTGGTTTATCGAGTACGTACTGGGAAATGTTTCTGTTTATATAGTTCTCTGAAATATTTGTTCAGGTTTCTTCAGAACGGAATCATTTGTGAAGCTAA